>CM062389.1:21705178-22356242 GCA_031304145.1 Cardiospermum halicacabum
ATTAATAAGGTCTTACTCTAACGGGACCTACCCCTTCTATCAAATTAATGGAGTGTTGTTTCGCCATCTTAGGTGGTAAAGTTAATGTATCAATTTCAAAACTCTCTTGCTTTTTCCTATATTTATCAGTGTTTCCATGTGCTTCCCCATTTCTGACACGCCTTCTAAAATACATTGCCCCCATGTTCCCCTTTATAAACTGTAACTCACTGTTCTTATATTTTATTTGTTGTGAGAATTTCATCATTTGTGGTAAACTTCTAGGATTTAAGATTTGTAACTCTAATTTCACATTTTTTGAAAAATCATTTATTGAGGTGCTCTCCAACACTTCATTAGGAAAATCAGGTAATATTGCAGCTTATTCTAAAAAAATTTAATATAATCATCAATGGTACTTGTTTGCTTAATTGCAAGTAGCCTCTAACATTGAGTACCTTCATGTGTCGGTCAAAATTTTTGAATGATTAACTCCTTGCGTTCCTCCTAATCCTTCACCGGTCTACGTCTTTTGATCCGTCGAACCCATGAAAGTGCATCTTTCTCTAAACTTAAAGCAACCAATTCCATCTTCTCAACTTCTATGAATCTCCTCACAGAGAAAAATCATTGGATATGATAAATTCATCCACCAATTTATCACTTCCAAACATCAGCATCTGAACTCTCCTTGTTCGATAATCTCTTCTATAATCTTTATTACGAGCAAAACCTAAGAACGGTTCCTCGTGAATTTAATTATGTCGAACATGTACAAAGTTACCATGCTCTCCTTATTGTTTCTTTCTTCATCCATACTTAAGTGGGAGTTCGTGACGAGAACCCTTAGTTTGTTCAACCCAGGTGCTAGCCTAAAATTAGCCCTTCCATTCAATGGTCTTTTGAGTCGTTGGTGAGCATACTGTGAACCATTGCTCCTTTACCTTTGTCAATAATAGTGTCATCTTCCACTCGATTTGCGTCTGATTACTCACCTCGCTTGCCGTTATATCTAAATACATATATGTTTCAACATATCACTTATCTCCTTCATTCTCAGCTATGCACGCTCATAGTTCTTCCTTTGCTCTTCATTTTCCGAATTTTGTTCTTCATTAATGATGAGTAAAATCCTAATACAAAATTATGCAAATACTAGAATTTATAACATGCAAGTGCACGTGATTAAGTAGTAAAGTGAATAAAACCGATATGTCGAACCCACAAGGACTAAAACTAATCTATTATCAAAATCATAAAATACCTTATATTTAAGCGCACAGTTTATCACGAGATGAATTACGAAAAATAAATAAGCAATTAAATAACTAAAATGGATTTTAGATTAAAACCTAGATTTACGAATTAACTTCACCATTAACCCTTTACACTCAATATGTCAACAGACTTTTATTTTTATCCTCAAGGTTCTAATATTCCTAAGGTTTCTCTCGAACACACATGAGACTATTTATCTACCCTAATTCCATGTTCCTATGTGAATAGTCTATAAAGATGCATTAATAATACCTATCATGGAATATATGAATATCATGTTCTATGTCTAGCAACATAATCATACACATGCTCTTGCCCTAATCTAACTTGATAAACATTTTCCAAGCCTTCATCAAATCATTCAAACATGTTAATAGTGATCAATCAAAAGTAAGCATTATGGATAAAGAAGAAAAAGAATAAAAATTTTCTAATTCATAAAGATAAAATAAAATCAGGGTACATGTCTCGACTACTTCGTAACCCTAGAATAAAGAATTAGTTATACATGGCAATTAAATACATCCAAACAAACATGACCATTCCTGAACAAGTAAGTAGAAATTCACCAATTGTTCTTGATCTCCCCTTGAGGATGTAGATCGTGAAATCCACGTGCAAAAATATTATCTCAATATCTCACCACTTTGAATTTAGGAAAAGTCCTCCAAACATCTTGGAAATCACTATTTATATCATTCTTTGAAAAATTACCAAATTGCCCCTGAAATTAGGTTAAAAATCAAACTTGGTGCTCACTGGCGACATAGAGCTATGTCACTAGCAAGGCCCGAGACTGCTCCTTCAAACTTGCTCACAACGCTAATTGGCAAGATGGTTGACAGCATAGAGTTATGTCGCTAGAAGCATAAAAAATTGTTTCGGCTTCCATGTAGAATTAGTTTGGTTAGTGTTTTGGTTAAAAATTAACTTTAAAAGGCTACTAATATAGTGATTCTAGAATGTTTAGGCTACTCTAATTCAATTATCATGTATCATGACATTACTTAGGATAGTAAGCATGCTCATTTACTACCATTGCATCTTATACATCTCATTAGCATCATTCTCATCCATGTCATTACACTAGAAACTAACATTAGACGTTCATGCATTTCCTGATAATTCATGCATAGACATATATGTAGGCAAATCCATAAGAAACATTTCACTCCAATTTGCTTGACTTTGCTGTATTTTGTAGATGGAGATCCGCTAAGGTTTTTTTTAGAAGAAGTAAGGGTAGAACAAGGTAGAAGAGAGTGGGTGAAATACTTGTCGACCCCTTCACGAAAAGATTCTATATCATTTTCTAATCCTTCTTCCTCTCTTTACTTTACCTTTTTTTATCAACCTGTTTGGTAGGATTTATGTTCTGATATCAATGGTAAATTTGATCAATATAATAGTAATGTATTGAAAATATATTATTTTACTTGCAATTCAAGATAGTGAATTACAAGAGTTTGAAGAAAAATTCAAGAACTCTTCCTTTCTACTAACATAAGGCTCACCATAAGACACTTAACTCAAATATGATACTCTCTCTCTCCTAATCCACTTCCTTATAATTACATAAGACAAGAATTAAGCAACTCAACAGCCAAACCTTTTCTGCACAACTCCTTACACTATGGAACAATCTGCATATCTACTTACACTTGTAAAACAAATTCGTGAAATTGTGAAGGAGGGATATATTGATCATTTTAGTCATTTTTAAAATTTCAAAATTTGAAAGTTATGTAAACTTAAAAGATTTAAATGGTTTATTAACTTTAAATAATCAAAAATAAAAATATCCCGCTTTATACTTTTTTGAAATTGAGAATCAACAAAATAAATATATATATATATAAAAAATTGATTTCATAAAAACGTAATAATAAATATGAATAGAGAGTTTAATCTCTCTCTCCCTCCCTCCCTCCCTCCATATTTATATTATTAAATTTTTGTGAAATCAATTATTTATAATCGAATACTTAAAATAAAACTTTATATTTAAATATGTATATTATCATATGTCAAGATTATATATATATATATAATATTTCTAATATTTTATTTGATTTTTTCAGTTGTCTATAGGGGTGCAAACGAATACGAGCACTCGTGAACAATTCGGTCAAAACTCAGTCAAAGCTTGTTCAACACTTAAATGAACGATCACGAACAAAATTTTATAGCTCGTTTAGTAAACGAGCCGAGCTCAAACAAACCTTGTTCGGATCGTTTATGTTCATGAACAAACTCATTAATAACTCGTTTATGTTCGATTAAAACTAGTTTGTGTTCGCGAACGAGCTCATTTATAACTCGTTTAATATATTTTTTTAATAAAAATAAACAGACAAATTTTTAGTGGATATAAAAAAAAGTCCAAATTAAAAAAGGTTCAAATTAAAATAGATGCCGGAATTAAAAAAAGTATATCAAAAATAAAAAAAATAATTAAAATAATTTATCTAACCTAAGGTTTAGTTTTCTTATGACTAATAGTTTGTCAAGATAGCCACCACTCATGTCTATTACCGCTTCTTTCTCTCTCTATTTTTTTGATCATCAAGCCCTCAAGTAATTCCACTACCCATCTCTACCACCGCCGCCTTTCTCTGTCTACTTTTCCGTCATCAAGCGTAAAACAATTTCACTCTCTTTAGTCTTGCTAAAAAATTTGCATCCAATCCAACTTGCTTCTCTACCACTTGGTAATTAAATTACTTTTCTATCTTTTTTTTTTCTTTTTTATTTGTCTTGATATAGATTTCACTTGAACTGTTTGTTTATTGAGTCTAATAATTCGAAATTTCATTGTTTAATATCACTTAGATTATATCAAAATTTCATGGTTGATGACTTTATATTGGTTCAACTCGAATGAATTATGAATACTCTTTTAAATTATATTTTGAACTTAGATCCGTGTGATACTATTAGTATTTTTTTTATTAATATTTTTAACAAGGAGAAATGAACTCATGGTTTGAATTAATTTTAGTTTAGATTTAATTTAAATTCAATTTATTTTTGTTTTAATTTTACTAAACGAGCTACTAAACGAGCTGAGCTCGATTAACTTAATCGAGCTGAGCTTGATTAACTTAAACGAGCTTAGACGAGCCGAGCTCGAACATAGAAAAAAATTATCGAGCCGAACTTGAACAAACATTTATAAAGCTCGTCGAGCTCGGCTCGAGCTCGATATTTGACAAACGAGTCGAACACGAGCACCTCATATACTCGGCTCGGCTTGTTTGCAGCCCTAGTTGTCTATAGGTGTGTATGGGGCTATTCTAAATTATAAAATAATCACTTATATTACAATTTAAGATATAATCTGTGTATATTATAATTTAAGATATAATCTGTGTATATTATAATTTGATAGGTGTTTAAGAAAAAGTTGATTTAATAATTAAATTTTGAAATAAGTGAGGTGAATTGATTCCGCAAAGTGCAAGTGAGGATTCCAAAATTACTAAAATAGACCTATTTTACTATTTCTTTTTTCAATTTATTTATTTTATATTTTATTTTTTCTTTTTTAAGTTAAGTAATTCTTTTATATATATATATATATATATATATATAATTCTACCATGTGACATTTTAAGATAAAAAGAACTTTTCATGTTTATGATCATCCTAAACCACAGACAAAATATTCCATTATTTAAGGCTACTAATCTTATTCATGATTATTTGTAGAGATAATTAATTAAAAAAACTCCTTCCAAATTAAATTAACATTTTACATCTGAGAGAGTCATGTATTTAATTACTCCCTCCGATTATTAATATAGAGAAAATTTTCGTTTTGGACGTATTATTTATATAGAGAAATTTTTCTTAAGAGGGAATTTTTAAAGTTAGAATGCCTAAAATATCATTTTTATAACTAACATTTTTTAAAATTTTAAAAAATTATTGTATTAATTATGAAATAATGAGGGACAGTGGTGGAAACTAACTTCTTGTCTTAATCCCCGTGAAAAGTTAATTTTCTCTGTATTAATAATTTGGAGGAAATATTTTTTTTTAAAATATCTTATAATCATCTAACCCTTATTTACAGGTAAAGACATGCTATTAATCTTTTCCATAACTATGTATAAGTGGAAGGTCTTTGATGACTCTCTCATATATATATATATATATATATATAGATTATTATACTAGAGAGCTGTGGATTTTATTTTGTAATTGTACTTTTTTAATTAATTATCTCAATAAAAAAATAATAATAAACAACTCAGGTAGCTTTGGATTGAGTATCTGTTGGTGTGATTCCAATGGAATGATAATCTATATTAACTCCAAATTCAGAGATGACATTATTAAACACATTAGATTAAACTTGGTATTCTAAACAATCTAAACAATCATATATAGAAATGTAACAGGTTGCTCATCTCTTAACTTTCAGGCCTTTGGTATGCTAACGAAGTTCTGAATCCAGTTAATTAACAGATAATAATAATAACTAAAACTTTTGGTCCCCAGAAGTCCATCAGGATCCACTAATACAATGTCAAATACATTATGACAGCATAAATAATAAATTAAGAACAGGAAGACCCCTCCATTTTACTCCTTTTTTGGCCTAATCTTTATTCCTCGAAAAACAAGGCCGCTTTTCCAATCACCTTGATTAACCTCCATTATACGCATGCATAATGTACCTTCATTGTCATCCTCATTTACAAATTCACCAAATTCACTTTCAAACCACCCATCTTCCCTTCTCTCCGGAACATTAAGATGATTCTGCTCTCCAGTAGTATCTAGATAAACACCCACAAATTCAAACAAATTGTTTAATTCAACAGCTAATCAAAATGATTCAATCATCCAAAACGAATGAAAAATTTACCAGTTTGTCATCGTCAATAAGAATAGGATTATGACAGGCTTGAAAGTAAAGCTCCTTTTTTGACGAGATTGGATGGGAAGAGGGGACATTGGTGAGATAGTCGAGCGGGATGAAGCGAGACCACACAGAGTCGGAGTCCGCGGCGGATTTGAAGGTGGTGGAGACACAACCGCTCCGGCAAGCATCACGAGGAGTGGTGAAGGAGATGACGGCGGATACAGAGCTATGAAACACTTTTTTGTTCTGTCCTTCCATTCTTTGTAATCAATAAAATTTTACAAGTCAATGCAGGTTTTTATAGCGTGACCAGTGGGATGTATTGACTTGACACATGGATTTCGTGGTCTCTTTACTCAGCTATAACATTTATATTTCATTTAACCCCACACTATGTTCAAACAATTAAAAAGGTAATAGTTAATTACACTTCTAATTCAAATTTATTTTTAAATTATAAACATTATATAAATATATAATTATTGTATACAATTTCATATTAAATCTGCTCACATCTACAATGAGATGACATTTTTTAATTTTAAATTTTTAATTTGATATCATAAAAATATAAAACATGGTTGAGAAACGTTAATTTTCACGTGCCACTCAGTGCGGAAACAATTTCTATGTAATTGTTTAGTGTCCTATGATTTAATTTTTATTTTAATTTATTTCTTTTATAGACAAAACACAATAAAAAATAATTTTTGCCATTGTGTTTTCATTAGGGGTAGGGAAAAAAACATGCAAACACCTAAACCGAACCGATTCAATCCGAACCGAATATATTTGGTTCGGTTCCTATCATGTTTATCTGGGTGTTCGGTTCTCAATAGAACCGAACACCTAAGGTAGGGTGACACCTAAAAATATTTTTAAAAGATTTTATATATTTTACTATTATTTAAAGTTCAAACACCCAAAAAATCTACATATTTGATTTGATTTTGATTTGTTTTTGTTTAAATACTAATATTTGTTCTATATTTGAATCAATTTCATTAAAATACATTTTAATGACTATGTATTTTTATAAATAGTCAAAGAAAAGTCAACAAAATTTGAACACCCAAGAACCGAACCGAACCGAACATGTTTGAGGGTGTTCGGTTTGGTTCGGTTCGCCATAGGATATTTGGGTGTTCGAAAACACCTAGAACCGAACACCCAATTTACATGTTCGTGTTCGGATTCACTCGAAACCGAACCGAACATGTAGTTGCCCACCTCTAGTTTTTGTTGAAAGTGTCAGTGTTTTAGTTGGTTAATAAGTCCTATTAACTAGGAATTGGTTATTAGTGTTTTAGTTGATTAATAAGTCATATTAATCAGGAATTGGTTATTTATTTTTGACTAGTGCAATAGGTGTTTACGTTACTGAATAGGTGGGCTATTTTATCTCTTTTCTGTTGCTTTGTAATGCTATTTATATAGCTGTTTTCAGTTCATCAATAGAGTGATTTTTCTCATTGTTGGTTTGCCTATTGTATTGCTTCTCCTGTGTTTAACATTTGGTATCAGAGCCTGGTTGCCTTGAAAAGCCGTAGCCTTTTCACGACACAAGAGGTGATATGGCAGAAAGCAATTTTGTGCAACCATCAATTCCGAAGTTAGATGGCCATTATGATCATTGGTCCATGCTAATGGAAAACTTCCTCAGATCAAAAGAATATTGGAGTTTGGTGGAACAAGGGATTCTTGTAGCAACAGAAGGTGAGGTTGTTTCAGAAGCACAAAAGAAAGCAATTGACTTCCAAATTCGATTATGTAGTTTGCTCAATCGAAGAGTCCAAAGATCTAGACTCGTTATCAATTGATGAGTTACAGAGTAGTCTTTTGGTACACGAGCAACGGATGAATGATCATGCTATCGAGGAAGAACAAGCGTTGAAAGTCACACATGATGGAAGTTTTGGTGGTAGAGGAAGAGGACGAGGTGGTTTTCGAGGACGAGGGAGAGGCAGAGGAAGAGATCGATCTACAGTTGAATGCTACAACTGTCATGAGTTAGGGCATTATGAGTATGAATGTCCTAAAAGAGAGAAGGAAAAAGAAGTAAATTATGTAGAAGCCAATGAAGAGATGTTATTAATGGCATATGTAGATGAGAAGAAAGCTGAAAAAGAGATATGGTTTCTTGACTCAGGATGCAGCAATCATATGTGTGGGAAGAAAGAACTTTTCTTGACCATTGATGAAAAGTTTAGACAAACTGTGAAGTTAGGCAACAACTCGAGCATGGCTGTGATGGGCAAAGGAAATGTGAAGTTTCAAGTGAATGAGATTGTACAAGTAATCATTGAAGTATTCTATGTGCCAGCCCTCATGAACAATTTGTTGAGCATCGGTCAACTACAGGAAAAAGGCCTTACAATTCTGATACAACATGGAGAGTGCAGAATTTATCATCCTGACAGAGGATTGATCATAGAAACTTCAATGACATCAAATAGAATGTTCACTCTACTTGTTCAGCCTGTACCAAAGGAACAAGCCTGCTTCAATGCTATTATTGATGATCCTGCAAGATTATGGCATTGTCGATATGGACATCTTAGTTATGGAGGACTAAAGACACTTCAACAGAAGGATATGGTGCAAGGTCTGCCAGAACTTAAAGCTCCCTCTAAAGTATGTGAATGTTGTTTGATAGGGAAGCAACACAGAGATCCTTTTCCTAAAGAAAGTACATGGAGAGCGTCTCAAATCCTTCAACTAGTGCATGCCTATATCTGTGGACCAATTATGCCCATTTCCAATAGCAAGAAGAGGTATTTCATAAGTTTTATCGATGATTTTAGTCGAAAAACATGGATATTCTTCTTGGTTGAAAAATCAGAAGCATTCTTTGTTTTTAAAAGATTCAAGAATATTGTCGAGAGAGAAACAAATATGAACTTGAGGGGTCTGAGAACGGATCGAGGTGGTGAATTCACATCAAAAGAATTCACTAATTTTTGTAATGTAAATGGCATTCGCAGGCAGTTGACAGTGGCGTACACCCCGCAGTAAAATGGCGTTGCAGAGAGGAAGAACCGGACGGTTATGAATCTGGTTCGGTCCATGCTGGCAGAAAAGAATATGCCGAAAACCTTCTGGCCGGAAGCAGTAAATTGGGTTGTTCATATCCTTAATAGAAGTCCCACTCTAGCTGTGAAGAATTTTACTCCAGAAGAAGCTTGGAGCGGGCATAAACCATCAGTTTCACACTTCAGAATTTTTTGATGTATTGTGCATGCTCATGTCTCAGATCACAAAAGAACAAAGCTTGAGGATAAAAGTTTGAAGTGCGTCTTACTTGGAGTCAGCGAGGAGTCAAAGGCATACAGACTTTATGATCCAGTTTCACAGAAAATAATCATAAATAGAGATGTGAAGTTTGAAGAAGAGGGTGCATGGAATTGGCATGAAACGCATAAAGAAGAAGTTGCAGCTGATCTAGAATGGAGTAATGATGCCCTTCATGAAGCAGAAGACTCGGAGAATGAAATATACAATGATGAGTTGGGTGAGTCATCACAAGAACATTCATCTTTAGACGACGAAAGAAGAATCAGAAGGCCACCAGGTTGGATGGATGATTATGTAAGTGGTGATGGCTTATCCGAAGAAGAAGACTTTTCATATCTAGTATTGTTTGCTGGAGCAGATCCCATCAATTATGTAGAAGCTGCCAAAAGCTCCAAATGGAGGAAAGCAATGGATGCAGAAATGGAAGCCACTAAAAAAAAATGATACTTGGGAATTGATGGAATTACCTTCAGGAGGAAAAACAATCGGAGTTAAATGGATCTTTAAAACCAAGCTTAAAGAGAATGGAGAGGTAGTAAGTACAAGGCTCGTCTCGTGGCAAAGGGATATTCTCAACAATGTGGAGTTGATTATGCTGAAGTTTTTGCTCCTGTAGCCCGACTTGATACGATCTGATTGGTTATTTCTCTTGCTGCACAGAAAGAATGGACCATTTATCAGCTTGATGTTAAGTCGGCCTTTTTACACGGAGAATTAAAGGAAGAGGTCTATGTTGAGCAGCCTCCTGGATATGAGCAAAAGGGTTGTGAGCATAAGGTATACAGGCTAAAAAAGGCTTTATACGGATTGAAACAAGCTCCTAGAGCTTGGTACAGTCGTATAGAATCTTATTTTAGCAAGCAAGGTTTTGAGAAATGTCCTTTTGAGCACACTTTGTTCATCAAAATAGAAGAAGGAGGTAAAATCTTAATTTTGTGTCTATATGTTGATGATCTGATTTTTACTGGAAATGATGAATACATGTTTGCTAAGTTTAAGCAATCTATGATGGATGAATTTGATATAACTGATCTTGAAAAGATGAAGTATTTTCTTGGTTTAGAAGTTTTGCAAAGCTCAAATGGAATGTTCATAAATCAAAAGAAATATGCCTAGGAAGTATTAGAGAGATTCAAAATGAGTGAATGCAATCCAGTTCACAACCCCATTGTTCCAGGTACAAAACTTGTGAAAGATTTGAATGGTTTGAAGATAAATGCCACACTTTATAAGCAAATGGTTGGAAGCTTGATGTACTTGACTGCTACACGACCGGATATGATGTTTGTGGTTAGTTTCATTAGCAGATACATGGAGAGTCCGATAGAATCTCATCTAAAGGCAGCAAAGAGGGTATTGAGGTATCTAAAAGGCACTACCGATTTCGGATTGTTTTATAGGAAGGGAGGAAAAGGGGAGCTGAGTGCCTATACAGACAGTGATTATGCTGGTGACATAGAAGACAGAAAGAGCACTTCAGGCTATGTATTTAAGTTGAATACAGGAGCAGTTTCGTGGTCTTCAAGAAAACAACCTGTGGTAACTCTATCTACAACCGAAGTTGAATTTGTTGCTGCCGCTGCGTGTGCTTGTCAAGCCATATGGCTAAGAAGGATTTTGAAGCATTTGAGTCATGTTCAACTGGATCCTACAACAATATTTTGTGATAACAGCTCAATAATTCAGCTCTCTAAGAATCCAGTGATGCATGGTCGTAGTAAACATATAGATGTTCGATTTCATTTTCTCCGAGAGCTTTCAACTAAAGGTGCTGTGAAAATGGTTCATATTTGTACACAAAATCAAGTTGCAGACATTATGACCAAACCACTGAAGCTGGATGTATTTTTGAAAATGCGAAGTCTTTTGGGAGTTTGTTCGGAGTCAAGTGTAAACTGATGCAGCTAGCATTCAGTTTAAGGGAGGATGTTGAAAGTGTAAGTGTTTTATTTGGTTAATAAGTCCTATTAACTAGGAATTGGTTATTAGTGTTTTAGTTGATTAATAAGTCCTATTAATCAGGAATTGGTTATTTGTTTTTGACTAGTGCAATAGGTGTTTACGTTACTGAATAGGTGGGATATTTTATCTCTTTTCTGTTGCTTTGTAATGTTATTTATATAGCTGTTTTCAGTTCATCAATAGAGTGATTTTTCTCATTGTTGGTTTGCCTATTGTATTGCTTCTCCTATGTTTAACAGTTTTCACATATCACACCATTTCCTTCTCCTCTTCCTTCTTTTATGGTTATTTATTTATTTATTATATTATTTTAATTCTATAACACATTACTGGTAAGAGTATGGTTTATGATTATTATTTAATCGGATTTTTTAAATAAAAAATTGGTAACGCGGATAGTTTAGAAAGTTTTTCTTTTTTTAATTTTAGGCAATAAAAATTTTAATCCAAAAATTATGGATCCATAGAGATCAATTTCGGAAATGGTTAAATGATGTAAAAAAATCATTAAGATCATGTTCGGAAATATTTGATATATTGATTTTATTTATTAGGTATTTGAGATGTTAAATTAATGCTCAGAAAAAGAGTTATTAATGATTTAGGTTCAAAGTTGAAATAATTATTGAATATGTTTATTCGAATTAAAATGTAAATTTGAATGTATTGACTAGATGTTATAGTGGTTGTTAAAAGGATTTATTGGATGTTGAAATAATATGAGAATTAAATTAATTTTTCGAAATATTATATATAATTATCAAATCAGTAAAAAATTTCGGTACGGTTGATTGATTTATGTTGTTTATAATTATTATTATTGTTTTTATTTATGTTTATTGTTGTTGTTTTATTATTTTTCGTTGATCTTTCTATCATATTATTGATTATTGATTATCAGTGTATTATTCTATTTGAAAAGAGATACTGGAAAAATTATCAAAGTGGAAGAAATGAAAATTTCATGCTCTGGATCTATCTAGAAAAAAATTATTACATGGGCGACAAACATAAAAAAAAAATTTGCAAGTTAGAGGCATACATGATATCAATAATAATAGAGAATAATGTTTCTCTTAAGAAAAATCTCACACCATAAAAATAATCAGGCATCACATTCATGAAAGTTGAAAATTGAATTTTTATCCATGGATTTTTGTGAATGTTCAAAGATATATATGAGCATAAAAGATAATGTTTATAAAGTCAGACGTGTGACGTCCCAATTTTTGGGCTAAAAGATTTCTATGTTTCTTAACCGATTTTGAATTTCAATTTTATGAATATTTTTTTTTGTGATTCTTGAACAATTGAGAGTAATTAATGATATAATACTTATGGAATGGTCATAATATTATCTATCAATGTTTATGGGTGTTCCATCGGTACTTGTAGTGAAAACGAGGTCGAACGAAAAAAGAAATCGGAGGTACGAAGTAGTGGTGGTCCTGGCGACATAGGCTTTATGTAGCCAGCGTTGTCGCCAGGCACGAATTTCAGCAATCGTTGGCAACATACTGCAACCTCTGGTGACATAGGCCCTATGTAGCCAGCCTTGTCGCTAGAGACCGAATTAGGTCGATTTTGAAGATTAATCTACCGAATTGCTCTCATTCTCTTCACTTTTTTCAAACTCTCGAATCGCACAATCGTTCTCTCTCTTGAACCCCTTTTTACCTCTTCATCGACGTGACTCTGGTAAGTCATCTATCAACATTAGATTGATTCTCTCTTGGTTTAAGCATGTTGGTTATGGGTGTTGAGGATTATTATTGTTGATTTAGGGTTGAATAGATATTGGTTTGGTTAGGGTTTTGAAAGAAACCCTAGTTTTTGGGGGAAATCGAGTTAGCTATGGAATTGAGTGGGATTCTTTTGAGTTTTAGGTTGTATCGCTAGTGTTCCATCTCTCGTTAGCTAGATCGTCATTTTATAATCGATTAGAATAGGCTTTCCCATTCGTGCGCCAAGTATTCAAAGAAAGGTCTAAGTGAATTCTTGTTCTTTGTTAGGCGAATCGGACGGTGCCAAGGATCGCATCGGCGACGCTTAGCTTAACTTGTATACGTAAGAAAGGTTAGTAACATCGTTTTATACTCCATATGTGGTTGATGTTTGTTTATTGAATTGTGCATGAATTTGGATAAATAAACTAATCATATGAATTGTCAATTGGTAACGATAGGTATTGATGATAGAATGAAATATTGGTTGTTGCTTGGTTTATCGTTGATTATAGATAGCTGAAAGTATATTGCAGGTTAGACTTAGGCTTTGGTTAGCTAGAGTTGGAAATAAATGGATAAGGCACTAGTAAAGTACCCGACAAATATTGATTGAAAGCCAATGGATTGATACATATTGTAATGTGAAATGTTAAATTGACTTGTGTGCATTGATCACCTAATTAATAATTAATGATTGTCATAGTCATGGTTGGAATAGTCATGGAATGACATGTCATGGTCGGACTTAATTGATGGAATCCTAAGTTAGTTGACCGTCCCGAGGAGGAATAAACAACGCTATGGATTTTGATCTTCGAACCTTATTGTGTGGCTTCGGCCTAATTGATCCCGTTTCATTATCAATAATAGATTAAGGGCAATCTTAATAAATTGGAACTCTAATGTGAATGTTATTGTGTGATGATTGCTTAGAGTATAATTGATTATTTTGGGGGTTTAAAATGAATGTAGGGAATTTGTACGGTCACTTAATAACGTTAAATATTTACAATTAACATAATTGGAACTAGATGAGTTATATATCTTATTGAACATGTAAATAGCATTGAAATTGGGTGGGTTTGTATTCCCTTATTATTGTTTGATAGTTCTAGGTGCATTTATGTGCCGCCTCATGATTATATGATTTAATAAACGCATGTGCTTATGCTTGTGATTGTTAGAGTGTGACTTGCTAACTAGACATCGATAGTCTGACGTTGTTTTTCTTCCATTTTTCTTGCCTCTCCTACTAAATGTGAAACATGTGATCGAGCATCTTAGAGTTTCAAGCATCCCCATCGAAGCTTGTTGATTTTCTAGCATTTTGAACTATTTCAAATGAACTCATATGTTATCTTTAGGATTTGATGTTTAAAAAGGATTGTAAACCATTTATTTTGGCGTTTTGAGCTTGTGATGGTTTAAACTATTTAATTGAGATTGTAATACATTTATTGGATATTCTATTTATGTTTTCAAGACAGATTACTATCCTTATTTGTCAAACTAACTATTGAAGTCATATTTTCAAATGAATGTTTATTATATTATTGCTTTCGAAACAGGTTATTGAATTTATTTTATATTTCTCTTTTATATTTATTTTACGCACTTTAAAGAATGAATGAATGATTGTAATGTGGCATTCCGGTCTCCGTTCGCGGCTTCGCCGTGGCCGGGAGTTGGGCATTAGAAGACATGATTGGATCGATTAAGGATCCTAGATTTTAAATCGGTTACTGTTGGTGATTTTGAGCTCCATTTAATTATTGCTATTTTTGAATTATGTGGAGAAAGAGTAATCGATTATGAATGGACTATTATTTATTTTTCATATTGAAAAGTTATAAAAACGAATGTTACCTATTTGGTTTGAGGTGAAGTTTAAGAAACTTCTCAGGGAAGTGTTTCAAACTTGTATACATCAAATTGTTTTAATGATGTTGATGTGGATATTGAGAAACTTTTTAGATGAGATGAAAATGGTAATAATGTTATATTTGTCTGCAAATGATGATGATAGGAGTTTATGTAAATGTTATTCTGACTAAGTTTGTATATATACATCTTACGTAAAAGTCAGAAACATTTATGGAAATATTTTCTTATATATGCGTTCTATTTATATGTAGAGTGTTGGGAGAAGCACACACAATCAATCAAACATGCAACGGAAATCCTTTCTCTCTAAGATGAATACGATCTAATCAACCTAAGTAAAGCACACCATCAACCATGCTCACACAACAAAGCAACAAAAATAACACAAATAACACAAGCCGATTTTTACGTGGAAAACCTCCTCAATGTGAGAAGTAAAAACCACAGGACCGTAATCCACTCCAAAACTCTACTATGATCAAAGATAGAAATTACATAATGTTCCAACACCAAATAAGGAACCAACAATAGCAAAAATCCTAATAATACAAAGATAAGGATCTAACAACAAGAGAAAGAACACAAACCAAACCAACACCTCTATTCTGATGAATGTCGCTCTCTGCAGAAGTCTCTCTAACACCCCTTATTGAGACATAGTTAAAAGGAATTGAATTGCTACCCATATCACCAATGTGCACATAGTTTTTTGGGAGCCCAGAGCTTGAGAACTCCAAAGTTAAGCGTGCTTAACTTGGAGCAATCTTGGGATGGGTGACATTCTGGGAAGTTTTCCTGGAAAGCATGTGAGTGAGGACAAAGCATGTTAAAAAGCGTAAGGGTGGTCTGTGGGGCTAGTGGTCAGCCTTAAAATTGATTGTGAATGATGTGGCGCCCTACCACCGCGCTTTGGGTTCATCCGGGGGCAAGGGCCGGACGTTATAGTCTCCAAATTCAATCTTCACTCTTCACTGTCCAGAATAAATTTCAATAGGTCCTTGATAACATATCCAAAATTCAGCTTGATCCGGCTAATTTGGAAAGAGATAAGCCCCTTTGAATCTGACTGCTCTGTGCTGTGACGGAAATCCTACGGCTTTCACTTCCTATGGTATAACTTCTTACTGAGAAATTCAATTGAC
Organism: Cardiospermum halicacabum; assembly: GCA_031304145.1. Classification (NCBI taxonomy): domain Eukaryota; kingdom Viridiplantae; phylum Streptophyta; class Magnoliopsida; order Sapindales; family Sapindaceae; genus Cardiospermum; species Cardiospermum halicacabum. Next base: position 21,721,318 of record CM062389.1, read on the forward strand.
AATCCCAAAAGTAAATCTTTAGAACTATGTGTATTCTATGTACGCTCCAAATTTGAGCATGATCCAACGGTTGGTTTAAGAGCAGTTGTCAAAACCCTCAGACTGCGCGGAAGAAGAACAACCAATTTTCTTCTTTTTCTTTCAACCCTTTTTCTCTTCTTTTGGTGGCTTCTATAACCCTATTCCTTGATTCCAATAAACCCTAAAATCCTTAAGTTTTATACTAAGGCTCTTAAGACTTTTTGGACTTCAAACATAAGAGGGAACCTAACCCAACATAGAGGATATAGAGAAACACAAAAATATTTGTGATATATGTTTGATTGATAGTGCAACCACTCACTTTGTCCTTAGAGATGAAAAATATTTTCTGAATATATCCTCATATAAGCGTCGAATAAATATGATATCGGGTTCAGTTAGTATGATAAAAGGATATGGAAAAAGCAATTATATTGCTGGAAAAATGTTTTATATGCGAGAAGTTTGAAAAGCAACTTGTTGAGTTTTAAAGATATTTAGAATAATGGATATCATACATAGAGAATGAAAAAAATATTGAGTATTTGTACATAACGTCCCTGAATTTTGGATGAAAAGTTGTTCTGGAAAATTTTTCATACTTTGTTATTTGGTCTATATTTTATGAATATATCTGTTTGAATGAAAAATATTTCACAATAAATTGATTTGATATTGGAATTAAAGTACAAGATGGGATTCTAATATCTCTCATGACCCAACATCCAGGAAAAGTCCTCCAAACATCTTAGAAATCACTATTTATATCAACCTCTGAAAAATGACCAAGCTGCCCCTGAAATTAGGTTGAAAATCAAAATTGTCGCTCGCTTGCGACAAAGAGATATGTCGCCAACAAGACTCAAGATTAATCCCTTAAACTTGCTCATATTGGTGGTTGGCGATATAGAACTATGTCTCCAATTGCATTAGAAACTATTTCCGCTTCTCGCTTCTAGATTTAACTTCAACTGATGTCCTCCCTTGCTTTCTTCTTTAATTTTCAACTTTTGATCTTCTAGATTCTGTTTAGCCTAATCTTGAATCTTACCTAAGTTTGACTTTGTCGAAGTCCGAGCTCCACTGCTCAAAAAATGTCTAAGATGACTCAATTATCATTCTTGACTTAAATAACTTGAATACCTGAAATAACTTACAAAAACTATTAAATCACATGATAATGAAAAGGATTATTGCAAAAGATTAAGAATTATAGGGGGAAATCATATAAGTCGAAGACTTTTCAATTAAGGAGTTTCAAATACTTGTTGACCCTTTCACAAAAAGATTCTATATCATTTCTAGTCCTTCTATCGTCTCTTTACCTTTTTTATCGACCACCCCCATAGGATTTATGTTCTGATACTAGTGATAGATTTCATCAATATAATAGTAATATATTGAAAATATATTATTTTACTTGCAACTCAAGCTAGTGAATTATAAGAATTTGAAGGAAAATTTGGGAATTCCTCCTTTCTCCTAGCCTAAGGCTCACCATAAGACTATAAACTCAAATATGATAATCTCCCTTCTGATCCACTTTTTTTTTTTTGAATGAAATAGGCAGAGTTCATCAGGAATCCCTACTAAGTAGGCACCCCCTAGAACAGAGCCGAACTTTATTGAAAGAAAATGAAAAAAACAAAGAGTTTGTCAAAAACAATACCCAAAAGACATAAAAGCAAGGCCTAGACAGATGGCCTGATGAAAAGAGGCCTAGACAGGGGGCCTAAAAAAGAGTAGAGGCCTAAACAGATGGCCGAATATAGTAAGAGGCCCATAATGGAGCCTAAAATGAAGAAACGAAACTGAATCATGAAGAGAAAAACTTAAAAACGTCAGTGTCGTTCGCCGGCACACTGGCCTTGTCCGCTGGCAGCGGACGGTGGCGGCGGATGGGTTCGCTGTCACCCTTATTCTGTTGGCTGGCAGCGGGTGCTGACGGCGGACGGTTGGCCGTCACCTTTCTTCTGTTGGCTGGCAGCGGGCGCTGGCGGCGGACACCTGCAGAGAGCACCGCTTTCTTTGGCCGTCATCTTCCTTCCGTTGGCTGGCAGCGGGTGATCCACTTCATTATAACTACATAAGACAAAATTTAAGCAACTCAATAGCCAAACCTTTTCTGCTCAACTCCTTGCACTGTGGTATAGTCTGCATATCTTCTTATTATTAGTGTCACTAGTATACATTTACTAACTTTTCCTTGCCCACCTTTTTCTTGAATATACCTGAGTGGTAATTGGTCTAACATATTAATATAATCTAACAAATTTTGTTTTGATTTTATAAATTTTCAAAAGTTCAAATTTTAAATAATAATGATCTTCACTTTACAACTTCCCAAGTTTTTGAAGGTTTTCATTGATTTTTTAAAAGCCTTTACAGAAATGTGAAGACTTGTAAAAAAATCGTGGAATTATGAAAAAGGGTTATATTGATCATTTTAGTTATTTTTTCAAATTTTTGAATCGTGAAAGTTTATAAACTTAAAAGAAGGTTTGAATGGTTTATAAACTTTAAATAATCAAAAAATAAAAATATCTCATTATATATATATATATTTAAATTGAGAATCAATTCATCGAATTAGTTAATATATATATATATATATAAAATTTTGGGTTAATCCCAAAAAACCATCGTAGGTTTATTGAATTCTCCAAAAAACCACCGCAGGTTTGCTAAATTCTCCAAAAAAAACCACAATAGTTTGAATTTTCTTCATTTTACCATTTTTCTTCACAAATAGATGAACAGTAACCCCACTCCTATTAACATAAAAAGTGGTAAACTAGAGAAAATTCAAACCGGTGTGTTTTTTGGAGAATTCGGCAAACTTGCGGTGGTTTTTTGGGATTAACCCTATAATTTTGTAGTTTTTAAGCTCCATATTGATTATTAAATTTTTATGAAATCAATTATTTATAATCAAATATTTAAAATAAAATGTTTGTGTATTACGGTGTATGATTATATATATATATATATATATTACAATGTGTGATATTTCTAATATTTTATTTGATTTTTCAGCTGTCTAGCTTTGCAAAATTGCATGTATTTTCAGTTCTGCTATGTGGTATGTCTAGATGAAAAGAACGTTTCATCTTCATGATCATCCTAAATCACTTCAGGAGTTGAAAGGAGGAAAGAAATTAAAGAAGAATTTCTTTTTATTGATTTCTTTTTTGATTGTTTATATGAGTATTTATACAGTGCTGCTGCGATTACAAGTAATTTGAAATTCAAAAGAACCAATAATCTCATCTTAACTTCTACTTTGTTTTGAATTCAAAAGTGATAACCTTATCTCAAGTAACAATTACAGTATTTCTGATTCAATCTGCTTCTCTTTATGCAAGTCTATAACTAATTTAACATCCCCTAAAATTAAACGATGGTGTACTATCAAGATTTAATTTGACACAGAACAAGTTAAACAACTAAATAGGAAGAGGTTTGGTAAATATATATGTGATTTAAGTAGAAGAAGGAACAAAACAAGGTTGGATGAAAACTGCAGGAACTTTTTCACAGAGAAAGTGAACATCAAGCTCAATATGTTTAGTACGAGAGTGAAACACCAAATTAAAGGATAGTGAAATAACACTGATATTATCGGACCATACCACCACAGGTTTGGAAATGGAAAGACCAAGTTCATGAAATAAGGAATGAATCCACAAAATTTCACAAGCAATAGTAGCCATTGAACGATACTCTGCCTCTTCAGAAGATCGGACAATAATAGCTTACTTCTTTGAACTCAAAGTTTTCAAATTCTGTCCAAGAGAGACAGTGGTCAGAGGTGCTATAACTATTAATAGAGTAACCTGCCCAATCTGCATCACAATAGGCTATAAGAGTAAGAGGAGACTTAGAAAAAGTTAGACCTTTATTGATAGTACCATGTAGATAACAAAGAATTCATTTACATGCAGACCAATGCCTCTGTGTTGGCTGAGTAAGAATTTGACTTAGACGATCACTGCAAATGCCAGATCAGGCCTTGTTGAATAGGCGTAGGACTAGTTTTACAATCCTCATACTAGTCTTATAAATAAGATAAAGAGCATACTTAATCTGACACATAGTGATATCATCAGAAGAACGATGAACTTCGAATCCAATAAAACAATGTAGCTCTCTTAAATCCTTTAAAGAAAAGGTTAAATCTAAGTGCTTAATAAATCTGTCGATAATCATAGGATTGATCCCAATAATGAGAATATCATCCACATAAACTAGAAAATAGAATACCATAGAATTTACTCGCAACATGTATAAACTTGAGTTTGAAATAAAATTTTGAAAACCCCAACTACGAAAGGCAAATTGAAGCTTGTGAAATCAATAATGTGGATGAATAGGATAGAAATACTCAGGAGGTTGACTCATATAAATTGGAACAAATAAATAACCATTGAGAAATGCATTATTGATATCAACTTGTCGGATTGGCCAATCAAATTGAACTGAAAGAGTGAAAATAATGCGAATGATAGAGGATTTAATGATAAGACTATAGGTCTCCTCATAATCAATACCTAGATACTGATGAAATCCTTTTGAAATAAGTCGAGCTTTATGTTTAAGAATATTACCATCTGATTTATATTTAACTCAAAAATCCAACGAGATCCAACAACATTATATGTAAGAGAAGGTGGAACAACTCTTCATGTGTGATTCTTGTGCAGTGCAGTAATTTCTTCTTGCATTGCAGCAAGCCATTGTAAATCTTGAGCAGCCTCTTTTGTTGTTCTAGGTTCAACAAAAGAAGAAGAGCCAACAAAGTTTTAGGTTTGAAAATACCATCCTTGGAGGGAGTTCCTATGTTGTGAGTATTACCTTGAGAAGTACCAGCTTTAGATCTTATTAGACGAGTTTAAACATTTTAAGTATTATTCTAAAAAGTATTGGCTTTAGAGATAGCTCGAGATATAGTAACTTTGGAAGGAATAATTACTAGAGTGGAGCTGTCATGAGCTATTGGAACAAACCCATCTGATGCGGCAAAAACGAGAGTTATTTGTTGGAACTGGAATATTGGGAACAGATTGCAGAATTGATGATTGTGGTATATCTATAGTAGTAGAAGAAATTGGCAATGATATACTCACTAAACTCGTAGAAATGTTGGAAGAGAGCTTACGAGGGCTGCAAAACAATGACTGATATGGAAATTGAACTTCATTAAAAAAAAGCATGTCTAGTAATTATCTTCTTTCCATCCACACCAAGACATTTATAATCCTTATGTGAAGGACTTATTCCAAGAATAAACAATGTCTTGAGTGGAAATCAAACTTAAGAAAGTTATAAGGGTGTATATAAGGGAATACAGTGCGCTAAAAAACTCTCTAAAAGCTATAGTCTAGAAGACTATGGTGTAGCAACTCATAAGGAGATTGAAGATTAAGTGTGCTTGAAAGAGTATGATTTTAGAGATAAAAAACATATTCAAAAGCTTATTCCCAAAACTTGAGAGGAAAATTGGCATGAGCTAACATTGTGAAACCTATTTCAACAATGGCACGATGCTTTCGCTTAGGTACACCATTCTGTTGATGGGTATAAGGACATGAGAATGTGCATTGTATACCAAGACCGGCAATGATTTTCTGTATTTTAACATATTCAGATCCCATATCAGCATGAAGAAACTTATTTTACACTTCAATTGATTTTGTACTTGCATTTTAAATGTTAGAAAAATAGAGTATAAATCGGACTTGAGAGACACCAGAAATATCCAACTGTATCGGGTGAATGCATCAATAAAGGACACATAATATCGACAAACACTAGGTTATAAGAGAGGTGCAGGGCCCAAATATCAGAATATAAGAGCTCTAAAAGTTTTGTAGTTGTAATGATAAGTGACTAAAAAGAAAATTGATGCATCTTTCCTAACTTACAAGAATCCCAAAACTGAAGATTTGAACAATTATGTTCACTAAACAAAGAATTTTATTCAAAAATTATAAATTTTGGATGACTCAAGCGAGCAACATTGTAATAAGCTAAAACTTTAGAAGTTAAGAAAAACTTGGACGAAGAATGATTGGTGACAAGATGATGTCGAAAACTAAAAGAATAAAGTAGCAGCACTGCCTGAAAAAGACCATGCTTAAGAATTCCTTAAAGAAGCACCTTCTTGGTGATCATATCCTTAAAGACACAGGCATCAGTATAGAAAACAACATAAGTATTATTGTCATGATTGAAAGCTGTAACACTTATTAGATTTTTTATATACCAAGAACAAGATGAGTATTACCTATATGAGAAATAGTCAATCTGGAACCATTGCCAACAAGAAGAGACTCTTTACCATGATAATCATTTTTTACCGACGTGTTTGCAGGATCTGAGGTAATATGATGTGTAGCACCACTGTCAAAATACCAAGCATTTTCAACAACAGATTCTAGGGTTGCTATATAAGAAGATGGAAAATGAGTGGAGTTTTGTGGAATGAACGAAGGATTGGACGGAGGAGTGGCCAGAAGAGGTGGTAATCTCGTTGAAGTTGGCTGAACTTGTTGAGATAGTGTTGGTTGTAAATGAATTTGTTGAGATGGTGAAGTATTTTGAGGTGCTCCTAATTTTGAATAGGTTTTTGAAAATAGAGATCAAATCTCTTGTGACATTGTTAAGCTGTAATATAAGGTTGTGCACATATGGCAAAACAAACGATTAATAAACGATTACCATAGTGACCACCACCTCCACGACTTCCACGACCTCCACGACCTCCTTGAAAATTACTTCTGAAGTTATCACGAAAACCAACATGGTAACCAACATGGTTAGGTTGTTGAGAGGATGAAAGATTAGCCTGTGGTATATTGTTTACAGAAGAGGATACAGGAGTGGACGGGAGTGGAAGGATTCAAGCGTGCTATCCATTGTTCTCGCAACAATAGTTGAAATTTTGCATCCTTAAAAGTCATATTGCTGAGCTGTGAGTAAATAATAGTAACTACAGGATCATAATCATGTCAATGTCCATTAGTGAGAGCCATTAATAGATCCCTTAGTTTAGTGTCATCACCTGTAACTCGAAGAGAATCTCTAATATTTTTAATTTTTATAACAAACTCAGAAACAGATTCACCTCTTTTTTTAATTGTTTGAAACTGCTAACAAAGTTTCCTAACTTTTTTAGGAGGAGCAGGCTTTGCAGCATCAATAAGGGAATCAAAGTTAAGAACTCTAATGATAGAAAGAAGCTAAGTTTTACGGAAAGATAGTTAGATTGTTCTAACTTAATAGGATGACTATTAAAAGTTTTGGCTAGGGAAAAAAATTCATAAGAAAAGCTGCTGAAATTCGATTAGAATGTCGTTTAACTATAACTAGAGATAGCTCTGATACCATGAAAAGATTCAGGAGTTGAAAGGAGAAAAGAAATTAAAGAAAAATTTATTCATACTTATTTTCTGATTGTTTACCTGAGTAACTATACAGTGCTGCTATGGTGATAAGGAATTTAAATTTAAAAGAACTGTTAATCTGAATTTAACTTCTTTTTTATTTTAAATTCAAAAGTGATAACCGAATCTCAAATAACAACTGCAGAGTTTTATTTTTAGTCCATCTACTTCTCTTTGTGCAAGTGGCAAATGATTCCATTAGTTAAGCTGTTGATCTTATTCATGGTTATTTATTGGTGAAGTGTTGAAGGTCTTTGATGATCATCAAGAGCTCATTCTTGAATGATGAATTCAGTTCAAACTAAATATAGATGCATCAATAAACAACTCAGATAGTGGCTGTGGATTGAGTATCTGTTGGTGTGATTCCAATGGAATGATAATCTTTGTCAACTCCAAACTCAGAGACGTCACTATTAAACACCTTAGAGCTAAACTCGGTATTCTAAACAATCATATAGAAATGTAACAGAGTTGCTCATCTCTTAACTTTTCAAGCCTTTGGTCTGCTAATGAAGTTCCGAATCCAGTTAAAAGAACAAATAATAATAATAAACTTTTGGTCCGAGGAATCCATCAGGATCCACAAATACATTATGACTGCATACATAATAAATTAAGAACAAGAAGACGCTTCCAGTTTACTCCCTCTTTGGCCTAATCTCAATCCCTTGAAAAACAAGGCCGCTTTTCCAATTACCTTGATTAACCTCCATTATATTTATGCACAATGTACCTTCATTATCACCCTCATTCACGAATGCACCTAATTCACTTTCAAACCACCCATCTTCCCTTCTCTCCGGAACATTAAGATGATTCTGCTCACTAGTAGTATCTAGATAAATAATCCTTTTTTCACCTTCACTACCAGCAAGGCCAACAGTGGCTTCTACTGGGTTATCTTCAAATCCATAACTTGATTCCAATTGTTTAAACACAAGATAAGTCACGTACTTCGTCGCGGGGGACAGCAGTGAAGTACTAATCTCACCATTGATCTCAAACCAACACACATTTCTTAGCTCAGCTACCTCTACAAACCTGCTTTGTTTTAGTAGTCTCTTATTAACCAATAGAAAACACCACAAACAAACAAAGAGGACATATAAATACCTGGCATCAGGCAACGAAACCCAGCCATAATAGGTAGGATTTTCGCCCCACACGATCGTCAATTCCCTGGCTGCTATCATGTAACATTTCTTCCCACTTGGTTTGTCCAACCAGTAGCTCTGTTAAACACCCACAAATTCAAACAAATTGTTTAACTCAACACCAATCAAAATGATTCAATCATCCGGAACGAATGAAAAATTTACCAGTTTGCCATCGTCAATAAGAATAGGATTATGGCAGGCTTGAAAGTAAAGCTCCTTTTTTGACAATATTGGATGGGAAGAGGGGACATTAGTGAGATAGTCCAGCGGGATGAAGCGAGACCACACAGAGTCGGAGTCCGCGGCGGATTTGAAGGTGGTGGAGACGCAACCGCTCCGGCAAGCATCACGAGGAGTGGTGAAGGAGATGACGGCGGATACACAGTCCTCCGGTAAGGCTTTGAAACCAGTCTCTGCAACAGCTTTTCTGTTCTGTCCTTCCATTCTTGTAATGAATTGAATTTTACAAGTTAATGCTGGTTTTTATACCGTGACTAGTGGGTTGTATTGACTTGACACATGGATTTCGTGGGTCTTTTTACTTAGCTATTAAGTCTCCTAACGTTTATATTTCATTTAACCCCACGCTATGTTCAAACAATTAAAAAGGTAATAATTAATTACACTCTTAATTCAAATTTACTTTTAAATTATAAACATTATATATAATTAATGTATACAATTTCATATTAAATCTGCTCACATCTACAATGAGATGACATTATTTAATTTTAAATTTTTATTTTTATATCATAAAAATATAAAAATGGTTGAGAAACATGAGTTTTCACGTGCCACTCAGTGCGGAAACAATTTCTATATAATTGACTAGTAAAAATTATAAAATAATATATTATTTTTATTTATATTTATAAATTTTTAAAAATTTAAAATTTAAAAAATAAATTAAAATGACTAATATATCTTTAAAAACGCGCTTTACACTATCATAAAGCGCATTTCATTAGTTAATACTTCACATACCGGTGATGCAGTGAAGCGCGACTACAAAGATATATTAATTGATTTAGTTTAATTTTAAAATTTCACTTTTAAAAATTTAAAAATTTAAAATAAAATTTGAATGTTCTATTAATTTAATTTAAAGTTTGAAATAACTAAAAATAAACATAAAGTCATCCTTTTAATTTCTATTTTAATTTATTTTCCGACAAAACAACAATAAGAAATATGTGTTTTGCCCTTATATTTTCACATGTCAAGCCATTTCTTTCTCTTCTTTGTTTCATGGTTATTTATTTATTTATTTATTTATTATATTATTTTAATTCTATTACACATTGTCATTAAGGGAATGGTTTATGATTTGTTTAATTGAATTTTAAATAAAAAATTAGTGACACTCGAATCGTTTAGAAAGTTTCTTTTGGATTTTTGGGGAATAAAAATTTTAATTTAAAAATTATGGATCCGTCCGGATCAAATTTAGAAATGGTTAAATGATGGGAAAAAATATTGAGATTATATTTGAAAATATTTGAGATATTGATTTTATCGGTAAGGTGTTTGAGATGTTAAATGGATGCCCAGAAAAAGAAGAATTAATGATCTGAAAAGAAATTGAAAACTTGATATGAAATTGTAAATAGTTGAATTGATTTGGATATTGTGGGGCAATTTAATTATTTATCTCGATGTTGAAATGTTATTTCCGGAAGCTATTAATTGTTGAATACGTTTATCCGAATGAAAATGTAAATTTGAATGTATTGCCCAGAGGTTATATTGGTTGTTGAAATGATTTATTGGATGTTGAAATCAATTTATCAAAATAATAAGAAAATTAAATTAATAATTTGAAATGTTGTATATAGTTACCAAATCATTTTTTTTTAAATTTCTGTACAGTTGATTGATTTATTATTATTATTATTTATATTTATTATTATTATTATTATTTATTGTTGACCTTTTTAGTATCTTATTTATTATGGGCATATTGTTGTATTTGAAAAGAAATACCGAAAAAATTATCAGAATGGAAGAAATGAAAATTTTTCCCGGATCTATTTGGAAAACAATTATTGCACATGGGCGAAAAATATAAAAATAAATCTACAAGTTAGAGGCATATAAGATATGAGTAATAAATCTACAAGTTAGAAAAATCTCATACCATAAAAATAATCAGGCATCACATTCATGAAAGTAGAAAACTTAATTTTTATCCATACTGGTTTTGTGAATGTTCAAAGACATATATATATATATATATATATATATATATATATATATGAGCATAAAAGATAATATTCATAAAGTCATACATGATTGGATCGATTAAGGATTCTAGATTTTAAATTGCTTACTACTGGTGATTTTGAGCTCCATTGAATTAATGCTATGTTTGAATTATATGGAAAAAGAGTATCTGATTATGAATTGACTATTTTTTATGGGGTTCTTTAGATTTTTGGGTCATCAAAAGTTTTAAATACAATAATAGGTTGAGTTTGAATTTCATACAAACATAAACTTTATAAAAGTTGGTTTTCATTTCATAGGCCTAACTTTCAATTCTACCCTTTTCATTTTTAAAAGTAATTGAAATGTATTTTTAATTCACTTGGAAGAAAATAAAATCAAGATTTCCAAACATAACCTTCAACCGGTTTTAGAGATTTTAGATCGATTTATGACCGATTGAACAGATCTACTCCAACAACAAGCTTCAAATTTGACCTTCTTCTCAAAAGTGAATCCTCATTCTTTTTTTTCAACCTAATCCTCCGTCTTCTTCTTCGTTGTTGTCGATGAAATCGTCTATTTTATTCTTTTACGACAGGAATCACGTTGAAAGTCATTGATTTTGTCGAAAGCTTCACATATTTTCTTATCCAATTGTTCCCTAATCAACTATTAAGGAGGAACTTGAGGAATGCTTCAACTTCTATAGCTAGGTCGTGACGAATCTGAGATCCTGGTCATTGTAAATTGCTGTTAGGTTACCGAATCTACTGCTAGATCATAGAGTTATTGTTATTGTGCTCATATCAAAGGTCATCTTTTGGTAATCAATTTGATACATTTTTTGTTTATAGTAGTAATAATTGTGGTCTGCTGCTACTGTTATATTGAAATATTAGGTCTTGATTGTATAAATTGATGAGTTGCTGCTGTTAATTTTTGTTATTGGTGATTCTATATGTTGATTTGAATATTTAGGGCAATGGTTATTCATTTGGTGTTTGGTTTCAAATTGTTTAGGTGATAGGGATATCGGTTCATAGAGTTGTGAGCTAATATAGTTTAGATATATGATTGTAATTTACACACTGAACTGATAACACTATTATCAGTAGTACATAATCAATCAGTTCATAGACTGTGAATATTGTACACAACTCTGTCAAATGATGGACTGTGTATGGTTGTTGACAATCTGAGCAGTTCACAGTCTGTGAATTGAAGTAATTTATATATATGATCTCTATTTATAGCCTATAAACTGATAACACAACAACAATAATACAGTTTATCAATTTATAGTCAATTCACATATCATAAGCAAGCTTTTGATAATCAATTTTTGCATTTTCGGTTTGTAGTAGCATTAAAATTGTAAATTTTGGACTGCTATTGTTGTTATATTTAGATAATGGGTTTTTCTCGTATAAATTGATGAGGTGCTGCTGAAATTTATTTTTGCTGATTCTATATGTTGATTGGATTTTTTATTTTTGCAATTGTTATTCATTTTATGTTTGGTTTGAAATTATTTAGGTGATTATGTTATCGGTTCACGAAGCTATGAACTAACATAGTTTAGATATGTGATTGTTATTCATAGCATGTGAACTGATAACACTATCATTAATAGTATATAATCCATCAGTGAATAGACTATGAACATTATGCACTACTGTGTCAACAAATGGATTGTGTATTGTTGTTGAAAGTTTGTAACCTTTGCTCATAGTCTGTGAATTGAAGTAGTTTATATCTAATATACCAGTTCATAGTATGTGAACAGATAACATTGTCAACACTAATAGTCCATCATTCTGTAAACTAATGGTCTATTATTGTTGACAGTGTTATCTATTCACATATTGTGAATTGATAAAGTGGACATTTATGAGTTGTATTCATAGCCTATGAATAACACTAGCGATCATTAATTCATAAACTAATCATGTTAGTTGTTATCTTATGAATTGAATTAATTTTTGCAGATGAATTTTGTAAGAGTTATTCTATTCTGCGACGTTGAGTGGAATGGTGGTGAATACATTGGTGGAGAACTCAGGGCTGAGTTTTTGATATAAACACTATGTTGCAGTAATTGATTGATAGGATTTGCTCTAAAAAGGGTAGACAAAGAGAGAAGGATCTTCTACAATTGCATTTCTTGCGGCGGAATCCATATGACAATTAAATTAGGATGTCTATTAATGATGGTGGCTTGAAGAAAGGCATAGGTTGGATGATAGTTTTGATTATATGAACGTAGGAGGCGATAATATGAATGAAGAGTGTAATGATGTTGCTTGAGTGATTGGAAAAAAGAAGACAATTTAGGAATAATGTTATGTAATTTATGTAGGTCACTTGACATATCATGTATAATTATGTCATCCGTAAAATGTAAACTGTAATCAAGGTCGCTGAACTGTAATCACAGAGTGTGAATTCTGATAACAAGTATTTTTACGTAACTTAACATAGTATTAATTATGTATTATATCATCAGTGAAATGTAATCACAATCTGTTAACTGTAATCACAATTTGCAAACTACGGTAACAAGTATTTTACTATAATCACATTTTATTATGAGTGGACTTAATGTGTGATGTCTCCCCGCCACTTTAGAGCAACTGTGATCATTGATCACACACTATGAGCAAGGGTCACAGTGTGTGAGCACTTATCACAGTAAGCCTATATACCTTATACAACCTAAGAAAAGGCAATAAAGAACCTCATTTGACTTCAAAGGACATAATAAGGATCGTGATATCATTTGACAATGTTATGCTAAGACTTGATATTTTGTGCAAGCCACTTGATCCTCTTACTTGTGTAATTGCTCATGTTCTGAGCTACCAATGCATGAGACCAATTTTTGACAGGCAAAAAAGTATAAATTTTACTTTACATTACGACTATTGGGAATGGATAACCAAGGGTCACTGTGTGTGAGCACTAATCACAGTGTGCCCATATGCCTCATACGGTCTCACCTCAGGCAATCAGGGGCCTCATTCGACTTCAAATGACATAATATGAACAGTGACATCGTTTGATAATTTTTTATAGCACTTGATATTTTGCCTTGTTCATGAGCTCCCAAGTCATGAGGTCAATTTTTGATAGGCAAGAAATGTGAATTTTTATTTCACATTACGGCTATTGGGGTTGGATAAGTGTGCCTTGCCTGCCTCCCCATCTCTTTAGAGCAATTGTGATCATTGATCATGACTGTGATCGAGTTGCACAGTCCGTGATTACAGACCACAGTGCTCTAATAGGCTCATATAGGCTCCCTAAAGACATTTAAGAACCTCACGTGATGTAAAACCATATAAAATGAACAGTGATACCGTTTGATAATGTTTTGGTAAGACTTAATATGCTTCCTTATCCATTTGATCCTCTTGTCTAATTTTTTACGTTTAGAGCTCCCAAGTGATAAGGCAAATTATTTATAGGCAAGAAACGTGAATTTTATTTCACACTACGACTATTGAGGTTCGATAAGCGTGCCTTGGCTGCCTCCTCATCTCTTTGGAGCAACTGTGATTGTTGATCACGACTGTGATCGAGTGGCAGAGTCCATGATTACAGATCACAGTTCTCTAATAGACCTCGTATGGGCTCCCTTAAGACATTCAAGAACCTCACGCGATGTAAAACCACATAAAATGGACAGTGATATCGTTTGATAATGTTTTGGTAATACTTGATATGCTACCTTATCCACTTGATCCTCTTACTTTTCTAATTGCTCATGTTTTGAGATCCCATGAGGTTAATTTTTGATAGGCAAGAAATGTGAATTTTATTCTTATTATGACTATTGGGGTTGGATAAGTGTGCCTTGACTCCCTATCCATCTCTTTGGAGCAACTGTGACCGTTGATCACAGACTGTGATTGAGCAATTATAATATGGAATACATAAGAGAATACAAGAAGAGAAAATGCAACAGAAAATCACGTGTATATCTATGTAATGATCATCTGAGTACACATATATATACAAAACAAATTAAGTTATGTGTCAAACATTGAGGAGACACCTACATGCATATAGACATGTGTCTAGATGGTGGAATCCACATCCTGCTATATTTGATTTATCACAATCATTTTAATCGTAAACGTCCAATTATTTATAAAGTACTTTTTTTAATATGGTTAACGTTCAAGTGTACTCAAAACTCTGCAGTTAAAATGTTTATATTTGTTATAAATATATATATATACATTTTATATTTTATAAATATCTTAACGATTAACATAATTAATTAAAAATTATTATCATTATTTACATTTTAATTGAGAGTTTGTTATAAAACAATTATAGTGTGTGTGTTTTTTTTTAGTCCATTCGATTTCTAAGAAAGAATTGATTATGTTTTTTTTAGTGAATGTAACAGAGATTATAAAATAATTCAAGGATAGATGAACTTGTAACTCCTCTCCTCATCTATTTATTCATTCATAATTTTAATTTAATAAAGAAAACTCATTATTTGATTGTAGAGTTTTTTTTTTTTTTTTGAATTATGTTTGATTGAGTTTCTTCTTTTAAGAAGATGAAGTAAATTTTAAATTCAACCGAACATATACTATATATATGTATATATATATAATATAGAGTTCGGATTTATGTCAATTTTAAAATTTTAAAATTGAATCCAAAAACTTAAATCATATAAACTTATATTTAAACCTCTAGTGACAAATAGCCCTTTTTAATATATAAAGGGCACCAATGCCTTAAAGGTCGATGTGGAACTCAATTGATCAAAAATCTCACTTATATAGTAGTGTAAAAAATAATTCGTGATTTACACTTCCGATGTGGGATAAAAAATAGTTAAAATATATTATAAATTTAGAAAAAATAAAATATTTTATAATAGAAAACAGAATATTAAAATTTATCACAAAATTAGGACAAAAAGAGTAGGAAAAACAACGATTATTATTATTATATATATAGATTCAAACTAGGCCTATTATTGTATTTTAAGCTTTACATGGCCCATTTGAGGAAATTTTCACTTATTTATTTTTCATAGTGAAAAGTTGTAAAAATGAATGTTACCAATTTGGTTAAAGGCGAAGTTTAAGGAACTTCTTAGGGAAGTGTTCAAACTTGTATACATCAAATTGTTTTGATGACGTTGACGTGGATATTTTGAAGTTTTTTAGATGTGATGAAAATGGTAATGATGTTATATCTGTCTAGCAATGATGATGATAGGAATTTATGTAAATGTTATTCTAACTAAATTTTGTATATATACATCTTACATAAAAGTTAGAAACACCGATGAAAATATTTTCTTATATATGTATTTTGTTTATATGTAGAGTGTTGGGAGAAGCACACACAATCAATCAAACACGCAGCGAAAATCCTTTCTCCATAAGATGAATACGATCTAATCAACCTAAGTAAAACACACCATCAACCATGCTCATACAACAAATCAACAAAAATAACATAAATAACACAAGCCGATTTTTACGTGGAAAACCTCCTCAATATGAGAAGTAAAAACCACGGTTCTCTAGTCCACTCTAAAACTCCACTATGGTCAAAGATAAAGATTAAATAATGTTCCAACACCAAATAGAGAACCAACAATAGAAGCAATCCTAATAATATTAAGATTAGGATCGAACAACTAGAGAAAGAACATCAAATCAACACCTCTATTTTGATGAATATCACTATTTGTAGAAGTCTCCAAATCCAATCTTCATTGTCCAGAATAAACTTCAATATGTCCTCGATAACATATCAAAAAGTCAATTTGATCTAACATCTAACGAAAGAGATAACCCCTTTTGAATCTGACTGCTCTGTGTTGTGACGAAAATCCAACATCCTTCACTTCTGACGGTATAACTTCTTACTAAAAAATCCACTCGATAATCCCAACGGTAAATATTTAGAACTATGTGTCTTGTACGTACGCTCCAAAGTTGAGCATGATCAAATGGTTGGTTTAAGATCAGTCGTCAAAACCCTCATACTACGTGGAAGAAGAACAACCAATTTTCTTCTTTTTCTCTCAACCTTTTTTATCTTCTTCCGGTGCCTTCTATCACTCTATTCATTGATGCCAATAAAACCTAATCTCCTTAGGTTTTATACTAGGGCTCTTAAGATTTGTTGGGCCTCACATATAAGAGGTAACCCAACCCAACATAGAGGATATATAACACAAAAATATTTATGATATATGTTTGGTTGATAGTGCAACCACTCACTTTTTCCTCACAGATGAAAAATATTTCCTGAATATATTCTCATATAAGCCTTGAATAATTATGATATCGGGTTCAGTTAGTATGATTGAGGGATATGGAAAAAGCAATTATATTGCTGGAAAGGGGAACAAAAATGTGCATCCAAAATGTTTTATATGCAAGAAGTTCGAAAAGGAACTTGCTGAGTTTCAAAGATATTAAGAATAATGGATATCATACTAACATAGTGAATGAAAAAGATATTGAGTATTTGTACATAACGTCCTTGGATTTTGGATGAAAAGTTGTTTTGGAAAAATTTTCATACTTTGTTATTTGGTTTATATTTTGTGAATATATCTATTTGAACGAAAAATATTTCACAGTAAATTGATTTGATATTGGATTTAAAGTACAAGATTGGATTCTAATATCTCTATTGACTTAAGATCAAGGAAAAGTTCTCCAACCATCCTGGAAATCATTATTTATATCAACCTCTGAAAAATGACCAAACTGCTCCTAAATTAGGTTGGAAATCAAAATTGTCGCTCACTTGCGACATAGAGCTACGTCACTAGCAAGACCCAAGATTGATCCTTTAGACTTGCTCATAGTGGTGGTTGACGACATTACTGACGACATAGAGCTATGTCTCCAGTTGCATTAGAAACTATTTCCGCTTCTCGCTTCTAGCATTAACTTTAACTGCTGTCCTTTCTTGTTTTCTTCTTTGATTTTCAACTTTTGATTTGCCAGATTCTCTTTAATCCTATTCTTGATCTTACCTAAGCTTGACTTCGTTGAAGTCCGAGCTCAAGTGCAAAAAAAAATACCTAAGATGACTCAATTGTCATTCTTGACTTAAATAACTTGAATACCTAAAATAACTCACAAAAACCATTAAACCACATGATAATGATAATGATTTATTACAAAAGATTAAGATTTACAGAGAGAAAATCATATAAGCTGAAGACTTATCAATTAAGGAGTTCTAAATACTTGTTAACCCTTTCACGAAAGATTCTATATCATTTCCTAGTCCTTCGATCCTCTCTTTACCTTTTTTATCGACCACCCCCGTAGGATTTATGTTCTGATACTAGTGACAGATTTGATCAATATTATAGTAATTTTTTGAAAATATATTGTTTTACTTGTAACTCAAGATAGTGAATTACAAGAATTTGAAGGAAAATTTGAGAATTCCCTCTTTCTCCTAGCCTAAGGCTCACCATAAGATTGTCAACTAAAATATGATTATCTCTCCTAATCCACTTCATTATAATTATATAAGACAAAAATTAAGCAACTCAATAGCCAAACCTTTTCTGCCCAACTCCTTGCACTATGGTACAGTCTGCATATCTTTTTATTATTCGTGTCACTAGTATACATTTACTAACTTGCTCTTGCACTATGGTGTAACATATTAATATAATCTAACAAATTTTGTTTTTGTTATATAAATTTTCAAAAGTTCAAATTTAAAAAAATAATGATTTTCACTTTACAAATTCCCAAGTTTTTTTTAAGGTTTTCATGAATTTTTTTGAAAGTATTTACAGAACCGTGAAAGCTTGTAAAAAAAATCGTGGAATTATGAAAGAGGGTTATGTTGATCATTTTATTTATTTTTTTTAATTTTAAATAGTGAAAGTTTATAAACTTAAAAGAAGGTTTGAATGGTTTATTAACTTTAAATAATCAAAAAATAAAAATATCTCATTATAATTATATATATATATATATTAAATTGAGAATCTATCCATCAAATTAGTTATATATATAATTTTATAGTTTTTAAGCCCCCTATTCATATTGATTATTAAATTTTTATGAAATTAATTATTTATAATCAAATATTTAAAATATAATATTATATTTAAATATGTTATACGGTGTGTTATGATTATATATATATGTATATATATTACAACGTGTAAGATTTCTAATAATTTATTTGATTTTTCAGTTGTCTATCTTTGCAAAATTGCATATATTTTCAGTTCTGCTATGTGGTATGTCTAGATGAAAAGAACTTTTCATCTCCATCATTGTCCTAAACCACTTCAGGAGTTGAAAGGAGGAAAGAAATTAAAGAAGGATTACTTTTTACTGATTTCTTTTCTGATTGTCTATATGAGTATTTATACATTGCTGCTATGACTACGAGGAATTTGAAATTCAAAAGAACTGATAATCTCATCTTAACTTCTACTTTGTTTTGAATTCAAAAGTGATAAACTTATCTCAAGTAACAATTGCAGATTTTTCTAATTCAATCTTCTTCTCTTTATGCAAGTCTATAACTTATTTAACATCCCTTAAAATTAAACGATTGTGCACTACGAAGATTTAATTTGAAACAGAACAAGTTAAACAACTAAATAGGAAGATGTTTGGTAATATATCAGCGATTTGAGCATAAGAATGAACAAACCAAGGTTAGACGAAAACTGTGCAACTTTTTCATTGAGAAAGTGAACATCAAGCTCAATATGTTTGGTACGAGATGTAACGTCCCGATTTTGGGGCTAAACAATTTCTATTCTTTGGACTGAATTTGGTTTTCGATTTTATGAACATTCTTTGTAATGCTTGAATCATTTATGGTTAATTAAAGTGATATTATGTTCATTGAATGGTTAAGAGAATGTTTATCGATGTTTCTATAGTTTTTCATTGGAACTGAAGCTGGAACAAAATCGAACGAAGGAGGAAACAGAGATATGCAGCACTAGCCGTGCTAGCGACATAAGCCCTATGTTGCCAGCTATCTCGCCAGCACTGGCGACATAGGCCTTATATAGCCAGTCATGACACCAGCACGCCAAATCTACAACTTAAAAGGGTTCGTCTTGGTTGCCTCTGGTGACATAGACCCTATGTCGCCAGACACCGAATCAAGGTTTTTTAAACCAAAATCCACTGAGTTTCTTTCATTCCTTTCAATTCACTCAATTCCTCTCATTGCACGAACTTTTCTCTCTCGAATCCCTCGCTATCTCTTTATCGGTGTGACTCCGATAAGCAATCTCTTGACTCTTCTATGACTCTCGCTTGATGATAGGATGATTGTTAGGATTGTTAGGTCTTATTGTTGATGATTTGGGGATTTCTTGGTTATTGAATTTGTTAGGATTTTGGATGAGTGAAAACCCTAGATTGATGTAATGATTGCAACTGTAAATTAAATTGGGGCTTTGGGTATTCTTGTTATCATCCTCATTTCTTGTTCCTTAGATCGTCATTTTTTTAATGCTTAGACTAAGTTTTGTTATTCGCGCGCCACGTGTTCGATCAATTATCTACGTGATTCCTTGTTATTGCTAGGCGAAATAGACGGTGCTGAGGATCGTACTGGTGACGCTTAACTTAATTGTCGATGAAAGAAAGGTTAGCAATCTCGTTTTATGCTCAATATGTGGTTGGTGCATGTTTATTGATTGTGCATTAAAATGAATAATATCTTATCCACTTGAGTTGTTAAATGGTACTAATAGATAGTAGCAATGTACTAGGATGATGAAGCACTGCTATAATGTTCTATTGCTTGGATTGCTATCGATTATATATCTAAATGTTACATTGCATGTTAGACTTCGGCTTTGGTTAGTTAGAGCTGGAAATAATGGATAAGACACTAGTAAAGTACCCGACAATGATGATTTAAAGCCAATGAATGTTATATCGTTCTATTGAAAACTAATTTGTTTTATGTTTATTGCATCACTTAAATTAAATAACTGACGATTGCCTTAGTCGTGGTTGAAATAGTGATGGAATGACATGTCATTGGGGGTACCCGAGAATTCTCAACCTATTGGAAACATAGATTTTTTGGGTTAAGCTAACCACCATTGGAACTGAGTGACGATTCTTATTGGGTGTGACGACACCACCGCCTGCAGGCATATTGTATTGTGATCTTCGAACCTAATTGATGGAATCCTAAAGTAGTTGTCCATCCTGAGGGGGAATAAACTGCGCTATGGATTTCGGTCTTCAATTCCTATTGTGTGGCTTCTCGGCCTAATTGATGGCTTCGGTCTAATTAATGGTTTCGGCCTAATTGATCTCATTTCATTATCGATACTAGATTAGGGGCCGTCTAAACAAATTAGAACCTTTAATGTGAATGCTATTGTATGATGATTGTATAGATGATAGTTGATTGTTTTGAGGGTTTTAAATGATTATAAAGAACCTACCTAGACACTATGCAATGTTAAATGAATTCAATGAGCACAAATGAGACTAGAATGATTAAGGTAGTTTCTTATACACGTGATAAATACTACACGATTGGGTGGGTTTGTTTTCTCACATGATTGGTTGATAGTGATAGACGCATTTGTGTGCCACTTCATACTTGTATGATTAAATAGACGCTTGCTCGTTTTGTTGGAGTGTGAGTTGCTAACCAGATATCGATAGTCTGACGTTGCTTTTTCTTCCTTTTTCTTATCTCTCCTATTGAAATGTGAAACAGGTGATCGAGCATATTAGAGTATTCGAGCATCCCCATGGAAGCATGTCGATTTTCAAGCATTTTTTAACTATTTAAAAGAACTTATATATTGTCTTTTTGGGACTAGTGTTTAGAGAGATTATAAACTATTTCATTTTGGTATTTGTTCTGAACTTATGATATTTTAAACCGTTTATTTGGGATTGTAATTCAATTATTGGATATTTTATTATTACTTTCGAGACAGGTTCACGTTATTATTTGGTAAACAGACTATTTAAAGTTTATGACTACTTTTGCCTTTAATAGCAAATGAATGAATGTAATGTGACGTACCAGTCTCCGTTCACAGCTCCGACGTGGCCTGGGGTTGGGCGTTACATGAGAGTGAAAAATCGAATTAAAGGAGAGTGAAATAACATTGATATAACCGGACCATATCCCTACAGGTTTGGGAATGGAAAGAATAAGTTCATGAAACAAGGAATGAATCCACAAAATTTCTCAAGCAATAGCAGCCATTGAACGACACTCGGCCTCTTTAGAATATCGGGTAATAATAGCTTACTTCTTTGAACTCCAAGTTTTCAAATTCTGACCAAGAGAGATAGTATGATGCAGAACGAAAGCGGAAAATAAAGATAGAGACTTATTATACTCAGTCACGAGTGTTAGGTGACCAATTTTATTTGGTCGGGACGATGAAACTCCCTAATCCAGGGGAAGATAAACCCTAATCCAAGGGAAATTTTATTTCAAAGAAATAAGATAATAAAAAGTTGATAGATGCTTAATTGATGAAATGAAGCTCCTTATATAGGGGTTACAACCTAAATTAAATAGAATTCCTTTTAGGAAGGAAATTGCTAAATTAAATAGAAATCCTTTTAAGAAGGAAATTCCCTAATATTTAAAAATAAAACTAAAAAGGAAATAGATAAATCAAATAAGGAAAATAAATCCTAAATCCTAAAATAATCAAGTCTTCCTTCTAATCTTGACCCGGTCCAAGTTTTCCATAAAATTTAAGGCTAAATGATCCGCATCATTCCCTTCCACTTGAAAAGAACTCGTCCTCGAGTTGTCATCAGAAGGATAGTAATGAAATAAATCCTCCATATTAAAATTTTTGGAGATTTTCATGTGAGCAGGAAGATCGAGAACATAGGCATTCTCGTTAATCTTCTGAAGAATCAGAAATGGACCAATCTTCTTTGAATCCAACTTATGTTGTCATCCTCCATGTTCTTTGCGCAAGTACACCATCACTTGATCTCCAACATTAAAGGACTTGAAAAAATGGTGCTCATTGACTGCAGCTTTGTACTTAGAATTAGCTTCCACAATGCATTGTTGAACTTATTTGAACACATCCACATGTTATCATACTCTTCATAAGACTTGATGGAAAATTAATAAGATCAATAGTTTGTGCTGGAATCTTTCTATATATAATTGCGAAATGTGCCATCTTTGTAGAGCTATGGACAGAGTTGTTATATGTGAATTCTGCATGTACCAAAGTAAGATCCCAAGCTATTTTCTTACTACTGCTGATGCAGCAAAGCAGGTTCCTTAATGTCCTATTCACAAACTCTACTTGCCTATTAGTTTGAGGATGGGCAGTGCTACTATAGAGAAGTTCTGTACCAAGACGCTTCCATAACACAACCCAAAAGTAAGCTAGAAACTTCACATCTCTGTCACTTGGGAATACCATGTAACCGTACAATTTCTTGAAAAATAATTTTGCAATATGAGATGCGTCACTAGTCTTTTTTCAATGAATAAAATGTGCCATCTTGGAAAACCTGTCAACAACAACAAAAATAGAGTCAGCTCCACGTTTAGTACGTGGTAGTCCAAGAATAAAGTCCATGGACAAATCTTCCTAAGGATATTTAGGGACGTGTAGTGGCGTGTATAACCTTGTATTCTTTGAATGTCCCTTATGAGGTTGACAAATTGGATACTTCTGCACCATTCGACCAATATCTTTATTCAATTGAGGCCAATAAAATCGAGCCTCCAAACTAGAATAGTCTTGTCACATCCAAGATGTCCACCTAAACCTCCACCATGATCCTCTCTAATTAATTTCTCTCGAAGAAAAGACCGAGGAATACATATCTATCCATCGTGCAACATAAATCCATCTGCAGGTTGTTTATTTTGGACATTCTTCCATGTTTTAGCAAAATCTTCATCTTCCACATATAGGTCCTTTGAAAATTCAAACCCAACAACTTCTTGGCTAACTGTAACCAACAACTCAGCTCTCCTACTCAACACATCTGCTACAGTGTTACTAGTACCAGCCTTATACTTTATAATATAATTGAATGCACAAAAATAAACAGCCTAACGTGCATGCAGCTTACTCAAATTTCCTTGGGTCCTAAAATGAACTAAGGCCTAATGGTGGGTATGAATAACAAATTCTCACCCTAGAAGATAATGTTCCCAAGTCTTTAGAGCTATAAAGTCAATATACAGCTCTTACTCATAAGTAGACCACTTTTGCCTAGCAGAATTTAATTTTTCGCTAAAAAAACTATAGGTCTACCACATTGGCTAATACACCCCCAATACCAATACAACAAGCATCACAATCAATCTCAAACAGTTTATCAAAATCAAGTAAAGCGAGAATAGGGGCAATAGTAAGTTTATCTTTAACCTCCTCAAAGCTCTTGTTGGCAGCTTTGGTCCAGTTAAAATTCTACGCTCTGGCCTTCTTCAAACAACTTGTTATAGGTGCTATAATACTACTTAAATTTTGGATAAATCGCCTATAAAATTAGTAAGTCCATGAAAGCTACAAACTTTGGTAATGGATATCAAGACTAGCCAATTTCGAATTATCTCCATCTTGTTCTCCTCCACATGAATACCTTCAGAGCTAACAATATAGCCTAAAATATAAGCCGATTTGTCAAAAATATGCACCTTTTAAGGTTTACAAACAGCTCATTCTTCTCCAAAGCTATCATCACTTGACGAAGGTGTTCCAGATGCTCATCATCGCTTCAACTGAAGATCAGAATGTCATCAAAGTAAACAACCACGAATTTGCGTAGGATATGGTGCAAACCTAGTTCATCAGACGCATGAAAGTGCTCGACGCATTTGTTAACCCGAACGACATAACTAGCACTCATACAAGCCTTTTTTAGTTTTAAAGGATGTCTTTCATTAGTCCCCTTCCTTAATTCTCAACTGATGATATCCACTTTTAAGATCAATATTCGAGAAAACCTTTGACCCAGCTAATTGATCAAGCATGTCTTTCAAACAAGGAATAGGAAAACGATATTGAATGGTTATCTTATTGATGGCTTTGCTATCCACACACATCCTCCAAGAGCCATCTTTCTTAGGAGCCAATAGGGCTGGAACTTCACAAGAGCTGATACTCTCTCAAATGTGCACGTTCTTTAATAATTCTTCCACTTGCTCTTGCAAAATTTCACTTTCTTTCAGGCTCATCTATAATGAGGAAAATTCGGTACTTTAGAGCAAGGAATGAAATCGATTTGGTGTTGAATATCTCTCAGAAGTGATAACTTTGACGACACCTTAGTTACCATTGGAAATTCATTTAATAGTTCTTTGACCGGCGGTAGGAGTGGTAAGGCATATTCCTCTTTGTTTGTTGCCTTCGACAGCAGAGCCAACGCCTCTTCACATCTTTCAATGGTATCAATAAATTCCTTCACATTAGCGGAAACCGCCACACTAGGTTTCCCTTCCACTTTAGAAGATTTTGCTGATCCGGATGGCAGGACCGTAAAATTTTTTTTATTTCACATGAAAGTATAGGAATTCACCTTTCCTTTATGCAATGCATCCACATCATACTACTACGGATGCCCTAATAAAACTCCACAAGCGTCCATGTCCACCACGTCACAATCTACAGTGTCAGTATAAGAATTACTCATTGAAATAGGAACTCTAGATATTCGCGTCACTTGAATCGTTAGACCTTCTTTGATCCAACCAACTTTGTATGGTGAAGGATGAGGTTCTGTGGGTAATTGTAGCTTCTCCACCAGCTTTTTAGCAATCAGATTTTCACAGGTGCAACTAACTATAATCAGCCTAGAGACAACTTCTCCCACTAGACACTTTGCTTGGAAAATCTTTCTTCATTGACTTTCAATTTTCTATTTTGGTGAACAAAAATTTTTCTTGATCATAAAAGAAACATCTCTATTTTCAGAACCAGAAAGAGATCTGCCACTTTTTTTCTCTTCAAACTCGTCCATCTCATCAATAACATTAACATGTCTATGATCAAAGTTGTTTCCCCTTCAATCTGGACAATTATTAGAAACATATCCATATTTGGAATCTAAAACAGATGTCCAAGTGTGGTCTTTGGTAAGGATTAGATTTTTCAGATTTATTAGCCGTCTTTACTAGATATTTACCTCAACTTTCTCCTTTTTCATCTGTAACCTTGGAATTATTCTTAGTATTCGTAGTCTTGGAAGACTGCCCAAAATTTTTGTGTTGATTTTCGCTCGAACTAGAACTTTTGTAGTTCTAGCTCCTGTTAGATTGTTGTCGAGGTGACCCTTCATTATGTTCTTATTCTTTTTTAGCTATCTCGATTGCATCTATTATAGTATAAATTGCAGACACACCCATCTTACCTCGGATCTCACAGCTTAGTCCTCACTTGTAATGAGTAATTTGTTGAGATTCGTTTTCACAATTGTCACATTGTGATTGCAATCTTAGAAACTCATCAGTATATTCATCAACAGATCTGTTTTTTTGAATACAATCATGGTATCAATTGTATAGGATCCCAATATGATTTCTATGTAAGAAGTGTTATTCGATCATCTACTTCATTATAGCCCAATCTCGTATTGGTTCGAGCCTCCTGTGATAACGCTCGTTTTGAGTGGATTGCCACCAAACTATGACACCTCCTTTTAGCTTATATGCTATGATAGCCACTCGTCGCTCCTCTTCTACATTTATAATTTCGAAAATCTATCCACCTCAACAATCCAATCCATAACCGCTTCAACATCCATTATGCCAAAGAAATTTTCTAGATCCACCTTTATTTCATACCCTTCGTGGTGATCTATATGTCGTTCTTGTTTTCTCTGTACACGCTCCCCCCTTCCTCATCGTTGTTCCTCAGGAATCTCTTGAGGAACACGCTACACTAATTGTTGCAGCGATTGATTAATCAGTGCAAGTTACTCCCTCAATTCAGTCATAGAAGTCTCTAGAGCAGTGACTCTTGTAGCTGTATTGTCTTCCATGGATGAACCTTTGACTCTGATACCAACTGATGTAAAAAAGAAAGTGAAAAATAAAGATAAAGACAGATTATACTTGGTCATGAGTGTTAGGTGACCAATTTCATTTGGCCGGGACGATGAAACTCCCTAATCCAAGGGAAGATAAACCCTAATCCAAGGGAAATTTTATTTCAGAAAAATAAGATATTCAAAAGTTGAAAGATGCTTAGTTGATAAAAGGAAGCCCCTTATATAGGGGTTAGAACCTATATCAAATAGAAATCCTTTTAGGAAGGAAATTCCTAAATCAAATAAAAATTCTTTTAAGAAGGAAATTCCCTAATATTAAAAAAAAAACTAAAAAGAAAATAGATAAATCAAATAAGGAAAATAAATCCTAAAATAATTAAGTCTTCATTCTAATCTTTACCCTGTCCAAGTTTACCATAAAATTTAAGGCTAACTGATTTGCATCACATTAGCCAAAGGTGTTACAACTATCAATAAAGCAACCTGCCCAATTTGCATGATAATAAGCTATAAGAGTAAGAGGAGACTTAACAAAAGTTAGACCTTTATTGACAGTAAGTTAGACCTTTATTAAAAATACCATATAGATAACAAAGAATTTATTTACATGCATACCAATGCCTCTGTGTTGGCTGAGTAAGAATTTGACTTAGACGATTCACTACAAATGCCAGATCAGGCCTTCTGTGAAGAGGCGTAGGACTAGTTTTACAATCCTCATACTAGTCTTATAAAGAAGATCAAGAGCATACTTAGTCAGACACATAGTGATGTCGTTAAAAGAATGATGAACTTCGAATCAAATAAGCCAAGCTTTATGTTTAAGAATACTACCATCTGATTTATATTTAACTCAAAAAATCCAACGAGATACAACAACATTATATGTAGGAAAAGGTGGAACAAGTCTTCATGTGTGATTCCTGTGCACTACAGTAATTTTTTCTTGCATTGCAGTAAGCCATCGCAAATCTTAAGCAGCCTCTTTTGTTATTCTAGGTTTAACAAAAGAAGAAGAGCCAACAAAGTTTTAGGTTTGAAAATACCATCCTTGGAGCGAGTTCACATGTTGTGATTTTTACCTAGAGGATACCAGCTTTAGATCTTGTTAGGTGAGTTTGCATTTTTAGAGTATTATTCTAAGAAGTACTGGCTCTAGAGGTAGCTCGAGATATAGTAACTTTGGAAGAAATAATTACTAGAGAGGAGTTATCAAGAGTTATTGGAACAAACCCATCTGATGCGGCAGAAATGAGAGTTATTTGTTGGAACTAAAATATTGGGAACAAATTGCGAAATTGATGATTGTGGTGTATCTGCAACAGTAGAAGAAGCTGTTGGCACTATACTCACTGAACTTGTAAAAATACTGGAAGAAAGCTTAAGAGAGCTGCAAAACAAGGATTGATATGAAAATTTAACTTCATTAAAAAGAGTATGTCTAGTAATTATCTTCTTTCCATCCACACCAAGGCACTTATAACCCTTATGTGAAGAACTTATTCCAAGAATAAACAATATTTTGAGTGAAAATCGAACTTAAGAAAGTTATAAGGGTGTATATAAGGGAATACAGTGCGCCCAAAAACTCTCAAAAAGTTATAGTTTGGAAGACGATGGTGCAGCAGCTCATAAGGAGATTGAAGATTAAGTATGCTTGAAGGAGTACGATTTTGGAGATAAAAAGAATACTCAAAAGCTTATTCCCAAAACTTAAGAGGAAGATTGGCATGAGCTAACATTGTGCAATGGCACGATGTTTTCTCTTAGGTACACCATTCTGTTGATAGGTATAAGGACATGAGAATCCACATTGTATACCAAGACCAGCAATGATTTCCTGTATTTTAACATATTCAGATCCCATATCAGCATAAAGAAACTTAAATTACACTCTAATTAATTTTTTACTTGCAATTTTAAACATTAGAAAATAGAGTATAAATTAGACTTGAGAGGCAATGGAAATGTTCAAGTGTATCGGGAAATGCATCAATAAAAGACACATAATACTGACAAACGCTAGGTTATAAGAGAGGTGTATGGCCCTAAATATCAGATATAAGAACTCTAAAGGTTTTGTAATTGTAATGGTAAGTGACTAAAAAGGAAATTGATGCATCTTTCCTAATTTACAAGAATCACAAAATTGAAGATTTGAACAATTTATTTTCATTAAACGAAGAATTTTATTCAAAACTTATAAAATTTGGATGACTCAAGCGAGCATGTCATACATTGCAATCAATTGAAACTTTAGAAGCTAAGAAAAACTTGGACGAAGAATGAGTGTTGACAGAATGATGTCGAAAACTAGAAGAGTAAAGCGACATCACTACCTGAAAAAGACCATGCTTAAGAATTCTTCAAAGAAGCACCTTCTTGGTGATCATATCCTTAAAGACACAGACATCAGTATAGAAAACTATTTTCATGATTGAAAGTTGTAAGACTTATGAGATTTTTTTATATACCAACAACAACAAAAGTATTATGAAGAGAAAGAGACAGAGATAAATACTGCTTATATGAGAAATAGTCAATCTGGAACCATTACCAACAAGAAGAGAATTTTTACCATGATAATCATTTTTGACAGACATGTTTGCAAGATATGAGGTAATATGATGTGCAGAACCACTGTCAATATACCAAGCATTTTCAACAACAGATTCTAGGATTATTACATAAGAAGATGAAAAATGAGTGGAGTTTTGTGGATTAAATGAAGGATTAGACAGAGGAGTGACCAGAAGAGGTGATAATCATGTTGAAGTTGGCTGAACTTGTTGAGATAATGTGGGTTGTAAATGAATCTTTTGAGATGGTGAAGTTGATGATTAGGTATTTTGGGGCTGCTCCTAATTTTGTATAGGTTTTAAAAAATAAAGATCAAATCTCTTGTGAAATTGTCAAGTTATAAGATAAGGTCGTGCACACATCTGGCAAAACAAACAATTACCATAGAGACCACCATCTCTGCGACTTCCACAACCTCCACAAAAGTTACCTCTAAAGTTACCACGAAAACAACAAGGTTAGGTTGTTAAGAGGATGAACGATTAGCTTGTGGAGTTGTTATATTGTTTATTTAAGAGGATACCAGAGTGGAAGGATTCAAGTGTGTTATCCGTTGTTCTTGTAACAATAGTTAAAAAATTTCATCCTCAAATGTCATATTGTTGAGGTGTGAGTAAATAATAACAACCACAAGATCATAATCATGTCAAAGTCCATTTGTGAGAGCCATTAACAGATCCCTTAGTTTAGTTTCATCACCTGTGGCACGAAGAGAATCTCCAATATTTTTAATTTTCATAACAAACTCATAAACAAATTGACCTCCTTTTCTAATTGTTTGAAGCGGTTGACGAAGTTAAGCGACTTTATTAAAATAAGTGTGGTTGTAGGAAAAAGAGAGAAATTTCCATAACTCAAGAGAAGTGGTACAATGAGTTATTTGTCCAGTTGAGTTTTCACTTATGGTAGAGATCATCCAACTCATGAGAAATGGATCAGATTTTTGCCATGTAAGGTATTCGAGATTGGAAGAAGTAATGCTATTTTTTGTAACTTCTTCAAGAGGAGCAGGCTTTGCAGCATCAATAAAGGAATCAAGGTTAAGAACTCTAATGATAGAAAGAAGCTGAGTTTTTCCATAAAGATAGTTAGATTGTTCTAACTTAATAGGAAGAAAATTAAAAGTTTTGGCTAGGGAAGAAAATTCATGAGAAAAGATGTTGAAATTGGATAAGAATGTCGTTTGACTAACTAGAGATAACTATAATACCATGAAAAGATCCAAGAGTTGAAAAGAGGAAAGAAATTAAAGAAGGATTTCTTCCTACTTATTTTATGATTGTTTACATGAGTAATTATATAATGCTACTATGACCATAAGGAATTTGAAATTCAAAAGAACTGATAATCTCAACTTAACTTCTACTTTATTTTAAATTCAAAAGTGATAACCACATTTCAAGTAAAAACTACAGAGGTTTTTTTAGTCAATTTGCTTCTCGTTATGCACGTGGCAAAAGATTCCATTAGTTAAGCTACTAATCTTATTCATGGTTATTTATAGGTAAAGTGTAGAAGGTCTTTGATGATCATCAAGAGCATTCATCTTCCTCCTCGTTCTTGAATGATGAATTCAGTTCAACCTAAATATAGATGCATAAATAAACAATTCAGGTAACAGATGTGGATTGAGTATTTGTTGGTGTGATTCCAACGGAATGATAATCTATGCCAACTCCAAACTCACAGATGTGATTATTAAACACATTAGAGCTAAAATTGGTATTCTAAACAATCATATAGAAAAGGCTTGCTCATCTCTTAACTTTCAAGCGTTTGGTCTGCTAATGAAGTTCCGAATCAGTTAAGAAAACAAATAATAATATTAATAAGGGTAAATTGCACAGACGTCTAGTGAGTTTTTTTATAATTACACTTGAATATCAGTTTATATGTATTTTACACCCAACACTAGCGAGTTTTGAGAAAATTGAAATTCAACTTAATATCATTAAATGATTACTGTTATTATCCTTAAAGATAATGACATGGCGACATGTGACGATGACATGTAAATTTAAAAATTTTATTTAAAGGGTATTATAATAAACATACTAAATAAATTAATCCCATGAATAAAAGAATACGGATGATAGTGGGTATTGTAGTAAAAATATTATCCAAGTCGGACCCACTATGGAGATCGAGTTAAAAATGAAACTTGTGAGTCGAGTTATAATAAACATACTAAATAAATTAATCCCATGAATAAAATCCTTACTTTGGATTTCTTTTGACCACAAATTTAGAAATTTTGATGTTCATATTTGTTATTGTTTATTTCGTTATGAAATCAAATATTTGATTGTAACAATTGTGGACATTTGTAGATTTGGGGTATTTTAGTATAACTTTGGCGATGTGAAAATTTTTTAAGTTTAGGGTTTGGTATAAATTCTATAAATATAAATATTAATTTATATAATTAAATTTAATACTATAAGGTTAGGGCCAAACAAAACAGGGTCAAATAGAAAATTTAAGGGCCGGGTTGGGATGGGTCGGGCGGGTCCCCGACCCTATGACCAGATCCGATCATATATAAGGATAATAATGGAAATCAAATGTTAATTTTATAAAAAAAATAAATAAAAAAAATCACTAGATGTTGTATGTAGAAAAAATATAAATTGATATTCAGATGTAATAATAATAATAATAATAATAATAATAATAATAATAATAATAATAATAATAATAATAATAATAATAATAATAATAATAATAATAAATAAATAAATAAATAAATAAATAAAAACTCACTAGTGCAATTTATCCTATTAATAATAACTAAAACTTTTGGTTCCACATTGTGACAGCATACATAAAAAATTAAGAACAAGAAGACGCTTCAGTTTACTCCCTTTTTGGCCTAATCTCAATCCCTTGAAAAACAAGGCCGGTTTTCCAATTACCTTGAGTAACCTCCATTATATTTATGCGCAATGTACCTTCATTATCACCCTCATTCACAAATTCACTTTCAAACCACCCATCTTCCCTTCTCTCCGGAACATTAAGATGATTCTGCTCACCATTAGTATCTAGGTAAATAATCCTTTTTCCACCTTCACTACCAGCAAGGCCAACAGTGGCTTCTACTGGATTATTTTTAAATCCATAACTTGATTTCAATTGTTTAAACACAAGACAAGTCACGTACTTCGTCTCAGGGGACAGACGAGAAGTACTAATCTCACCATTGATCTCAAACCAGCACACATGGCTTAAAGCAGCCACCTCTGGAAACACCAAACAAAACAAAGAGAGACATAAATATACCTGGAGGATTTTCACCCCAAGCGATCCTCAGTTCCCTGGCGGCTATCATGTAACATTTCTTCCCACTTGGCTTGTCCAACCAGTAGCTCTGTTAAACACCCACAAATTCAAACAAATTTCTTAATTCAACATCCAATCAAAATGATTCAAGCCCTAAATTTACCAGTTTGCCATCGTCAATAAGAACAGGATTATGGCAGGCTTGAAAGTAAAGCTCCTTTTTAGATGAGGTCGAGGGGAGCGCGGTGAGATAGTCGAGCGGGTCGGAGAGGCAAGCGCTGCGGCAAGCATTGCGAGGAGTGGTGAAGAAGATGACGGCGGATATACAGTCCTCTGGTAAGGCTTTGAAACCAGTCTCTACAACAGCTTTTGTATTCTTCCCTTCCATTATTGTAATGAATTGAATTTTGCAAATCAGTGTTCGCTTTTATACACACATGGATTTTGGGGGTCTTCTTACTTAGCTATTAAGTCCTGTAACGTCCTAATTCATTTCACACATTATGTTCAAATAATTAATAAGGTATTATTAATTACACTTTAATTCAAATTTATTCTTAAATTAGTTTTTATATAAAATTAATAAATACAATATATATATATATGGGCGATAATTATATAAAATAATTCAAATAAAATTTAAATTTTTAAAATTAGTTAAAAAAAAATGTTTGTTTATATTTTTAATCCATTTGAATTTTAATTTTCAAAAATAGCTCTTTACATATGTGCCGGATCTCTTCACAAACCTGCACACCTTTAAAGGGTTATTTTTAAAAAATAAAGTTCGAAATGTTATTTTTGTGAAAATTTTAAAATTAAGTTATATAGTGTAAATAAAAGTTATAAAAAGATAAAAATGAAACTCATATATATATATATATATATATATATATATATATAAAATTGTTCACGTCCAAAATTTACCTACGTGACATGGCAAGAATCCTTCTATTCATACTTATTAAATTAGACTAATATTAAATATTATTTATGCAACGTCCGCAAATTCGGTATAGAAGTTGAACCGTTTAGAAATCATTTATTAAACTAGATAACATTCGCGCGCTTTGCACAAAATATATTTTTAAAAAAATTAGTATAATTCTATATTATAATTAAAAAAAAAGTAAAATAATGATAAAAAATAGTGTCCTTTAAATTAAAAATTATTTATAGTGAATTTAAATACTATTCAGATAATTTTAAACAAATATCATATATATATATATATATAGGTCAGACTCTGATGGGTGGCCAGAGGTGCGACCGCCGGGGGCCCTCAGAGCCGGGTGTGAATTAAAATTTTTAAATAAAAAAAATATAATTTGGTGTTATTTATTTAAAAAATAATAATCAGTGAAATATGATTAATTTGATGTAATCGAACTACTTTTATATTACTGCTATTTTGGTTTGTAGTATCGAATTTGTTTATCTCATAAATCGTCATGTTAATTTATAGTATTAAATATTAGTATTCATGTTTACCTTATTTATGGTCATGTTAAACAAATAAAAAAAAAATTAACTTGAAGGGCCCTTATATCACATTTGCCAAGGGCCTTCAAAAATACAGAGACGGTACTATATATATATATATATATATATATAATATTGTTTAAAACTATGCGATATATGTGGTGCCAAATAAACCACAGCCAAATATTAGGCTAAGATTTCTTGAGAAAATAGCTAAAAAGCTTACAGAGATAATCTCACAGAGTTTAGCTCTAATGAATGAAAAATCGGATCTTTTTACAATCATCTCTCCCCTATATTTATAGGAGGTGTTTGGGTCCTGTTTCTATTTGGATTGGGACTCATTATTCTCCCTGGGTTCGGTCTCCTTTTCGGACTTGGTCTTTCATTGGGCTTGACTCCCTTTCTTGGGCTTGATCTCCTTCTAGGGCTTGGATTCCCATTTGGACTTGGATTCCTTCTTGGACTTGATTTGCTCTCTGGGCTTGTTGGTGCTATCCGGGTCTGTCTCGGGCTCTTCGACCGCTGTGGTGCGTTCGGCCGCAGGTTAGTAAGCCCATTTCGGCCGAAGAGGCATTGGTCTATTTCGACCGGAGGCTTTGGCTGTGTTTATGACTTGGGTTTATTTTTCAGTTCGTTGAGGGTCCGCAGCTTTCTGAGACCGTAAGTTGTTCTCCCACCACAGTAATCCCCCTATTGCCATTACTTGACTCTTTCAAGTGTGGCAATAAGTTGGTGGCCTATTTCGGTCGAAGAAGTCTCCTTTCATTAGAGTCCTTTCGACCGAGTGGTCTTCCTTTATGCTGGATGTGTCGCCAGCTAGGATTCCACTAGTTCAGCCAATTTTCACCTTTTGTCTTCCACGTCAGCGTTTGCGTATCAAATCTTTTAAATTTGACGGCTCCTCGGCTACTGTGCCCTAAAAGTGAAATCATTTCTTCTCTATTTAAGTGCCTTCTCTCTCTTTTGTATCTTTTCAAATT
This sequence comes from Cardiospermum halicacabum, assembly GCA_031304145.1. NCBI lineage: Eukaryota > Viridiplantae > Streptophyta > Magnoliopsida > Sapindales > Sapindaceae > Cardiospermum > Cardiospermum halicacabum. Next base: position 21,756,501 of record CM062389.1, read on the forward strand.
CGTTTCTCAGTCTCTCTCTCTAAGACGAAGCTCAACCGCCATCGCCCCTTCCGGTGAAGCTTTTGGCTCCAGTTTTCGGTTCTTCCTCCTCACATTCTCAAGGTTAGCTCCTGTTGCTCCTTTTCTTTAGTTTTCCAGTAGCTTTCTGTTTTGATCTTACCGATTTGGTCCTTGTTGCTGCCTGTTTTGTGGTTTTTCCATTTCGCTGTTGGTTTTGCTGTGGTTTTCCGGCAATTTGCCGATCTCGTTTGGTTAACAGTTAGGTTTCCAATCGATTTCTCTTCTGCTGACTGGGTTTTGATTGTCTTTTCGTGTTTTTGCCACTTTTCATTTTATTTTATTTAATTTTCCACGTGTACACGTGTCGGCGACTTTATAGTGCTGCCTTTATCAGTGTTGCCCTAACTTCGGTCGAAGACCATTAACCTGCTTTTTTCGGTCGAGTGTAGATGTCGTCTTCTAACTCCTTGGATACGTCTACTTTTGCTAGTCTCACCTGTGACTTTTCGGCCGAAGAGGATAATACCGAATGTTCGTCTGCTCGTAATCCTCCGGCCGAATCTAGGCCGCAGGGTATTCTTCCTCCTTGGCTTAACGTTCGAAGTACTATGACGAGGGGAGAGTTGGAGGCCATGCGTTTTAGCTGCAAGTTTCCTGATTGGGTCGAGACTAGGCTTCCCAATGATAATGAGAAGGTCGACGACGTTTTGGCCGAGGGATGGGAGCCTTATTATCTTAGGCATTTTGAGATTGGTCTCAGGTTTCCCATCATGGGCCTAGTTGAGGAGCTATGTACTTGGTGCCAGATCCACCCTAGCCAGTTGACTCCACTTGCTATCCGCATATTGCTAAGTGTGGACCGCTTGAAAGAGAAGTACAATTTACCGTTTTCGGCCGAAGACTTCTTTTACTCTTACTTCGTTAAACGCGAAAAACCGGATACTGGTAGATATGTCTTTAACGCTCGGTCTCATGGAAAGCTATTGGTTTTGGGTTTCACGTCTAACGAGCGTCGGTGGAAAGACAAGTATTTCTTTGTCAGGGGCACCACTCATTTGGGCAAGGGCCCGAGCTATCCGTTGTGTTGGATGGATTCATGTAGTCTTCTTGTAACATATCTTACATTTTGTTGGTTCTTTTTCGATCGTTGGTATTAACTGGTTTTTGTTATGGTTGTAGATAAACACGGTGCTAAGAATTGTAAGTCGACTCCTCGGGCGCGCGCAAGGAGCGAGGCTATTCTCGCGCTTCCTGACAAGAAACGCGGTCACAAGAGGTTGTTGCACGAGCTACGCACGAGCCGTTTTTGGGCTTTCACCAGGACAAGTAGGTGGATTCTGATTCTAGTTTTCCAAGGTATTTTTATGCGGTCGAATTAACGTGCTTTGGATTGCAGAAATCGCTGACTACGTGATGTCGAAGCCGTCGGGCCAGCGGGCGCTCGCCATGCGTGCCATCATGCGTCAAATCCAGGCGGAACAAGAAAAGGCCTTCGCGGGTCGAGAGAGTGTCTCGACCGAGGAGAGGCAGGGGTCTTCGGCCGACAATGCTCGTTCGAGTTGGGCGTCGTCTGATGGCGAGGGTCCTCATGAGGCTGAGGGGATGACGGAGCAGCGGCCTACGGTCGAAGAAGAAAGAAGTCCTGTTGCTCCTATCGATAGAGAGAAGAGGCCGAGGGAGGAAGAGGAGGGAGAAGAGGAGGAAGAGGAAGGGTTTGTGCGCCCGCGGATGCGGGTTAAGCACACGGGCAGGAAGCCCGCTTCTGGTGGAAGCGGTCTCTTCCTTGAGTTTCCCGGCGATTCTTCCACTAGAAGGATTACGACCGGAATGGTGAAGGCCGCTGATGGTTTCTTCTTTCCTCAGGACGAGGAATGGTTGAATTCTCTGTCGTTCACTCAGTTCAACGAGATGGTCGTTGGAGGTTTGTTTAGGGTAAGTTTTTGAGTCTTTACTTCGTGTCGATTTCTTTTATCAACTTGTTTTTGATCTTTTGGTCTTCTGTCAGGCGCTTCAAGGGGCGGTGGGGATGCGCCGCCACTTCTCGGTCGTCATGCGGGACCGTGGAGAGATGGAGGCGAGCGCCAGCCAGGCTTCGCCCGAACTCAAAGCTGCCCAAGATGACTTGGGAAAGGTAACGGCTCAGTGCATTGAGGCCGTTAGACGCTCTGAGGCGTTGCAGGCTCCCAATTTGGGTCTCAAGTCCTCTTGTAAGATGAAGGACGCTGAGCTTAACAGGCTGGCCAAGGAAATAGAGGAGCTGAAAGCTTTCAAGTCTGCGGCCGAAGGGAAGATAAGAGACTTGGAGGGTCAAGAGGAAGTCTTGACTGAGGAGGCTGCTCAGGTCGAGGTCACCACTAGAACTTATGCCCTCGAGCAGGTCATCAGGGGGTCGTTGACTCCGGAGTCGGCGAAGATGGAGCTTGATGCTACGGCCGCTTTGCGAGAGGGCGCCGGTTTATAACTTTTCGTTTCTTGTAATGCTCCTTCTGAATGTAATCTTTATCAATCAATGAAAAATATATTTTGTTGCAATTTTCCTTGTTTTCTTTATCTTCTTTTCGTTCGAGGGGCCAATCCCCCAATTTCTTTTTTTGGAGTTCTTGGGCGACGTGTTGTCGCCCGAGGCCCTTCGGATTTTCTATAGGTTTGCCCTTTGGCGACTTTCTCGGGCTGTCCTTTTGCAGTGTATCTTCGCCCGAGACCTTCTGGATTTACCAGAGGCTTGCCCTTTGGCAATTTATTCGGGTTGCCCTTTGGCAATTTATCTTCGCCCGAGACCTTCTGGATTTACCAGAGGCTTGCCCTTTGACAATTTATTCGGGTTGCCCTTTGGCAATTTATCTTCGCCCGAGACCTTCTGGATTTACCAGAGGCTTGCCCTTTGGCAATTTATTCGGGTTGCCCTTTGGCAATTTATCTTCGCCCGAGACCTTCTGGATTTACCAGAGGCTTGCCCTTTGGCAATTTATTCGGATTGCCCTTTGGCAATTTATCTTCGCCCGAGACCTTCTGGATTTACCAGAGGCTTGCCCTTTGGCAATTTATTCGGGTTGCCCTTTGGCGATGTACAAGATATAAAAAGGAGAGTAAGGGATGAGATGAAAAGTTCGTTTTATTGCTTTAAGGCGGGGCCTCGTTAAAAACCCTTTTTGGGGAGGAGAGTGCCCGTTATTACAGTCAGTGCTATATTTAAAATTGGTACCTTTTGAGGTGATGTATATTCCAGCTATGCTCTATCTCCTTTCCTTCTTTCGTGAGCAGCTTGTAGGACCCTTTTCCGGATGCTCGTTCCACTTGGTACGGTCCTTCCCAACTCTCGGCCAGTTTTCCATGGGCTTGGTTTCTCGTGTTTTGGAACACTTTCCTGAGTACCCAATCTCCGGGTTGGAAGGTTCGGGCCTTGACTTTTTTGTTGTATTGTCTCGCTATCCCCATTTGGTATTCGGCTATTCTCCGTTGTGCGTTCTCCCTCTTCTCGTCTGAAGTATCCCTCTCGAAGGCCAGGACATGTTCATTTGCTCTTCCATTTAGCCTTTCTTGAGGCGATAGGATCTCTATTAGGAGTACTGCTTCCGTCCCGTAGACCATCGAGAAGGGGGTTTGCAGTGTTGAAGTTCTAGGGGTCGTTCTGAACACCCAAAGGACTTCGGGAAGGGCTTCGGGCCACAATCCTTTGGCCCCCTCCAATTTTTTCTTAAGGGAGTCTACCACCGCCTTGTTGGATGCTTCGGCTTGGCCATTGGCTTAGGGGTATCTCGGGGTTGAGTATGTGAGTTTTATGTTTAACTGGTTGCAGAAGTCTTTCAGAGTTTGCGCTATGAATTGTGGGCCGTTGTCAGTGATTATTTCTCGTGGTATGCCGAATCTACAGATGATGTGTTTCCAGATAAATTTCTGTACTTCATGCTCCCTGACTCTTTCTAACGCTTCAGCTTCGATCCATTTTGTGAAGTAGTCAGTAACCATCAGTATATATCTCTTCCGACCCTGCGCGGATATTGGGAAAGGCCCGATTATGTCCATCCCCCATTTGTCAAATGGCCACGGAGATGTGATGCTGTTTAGGTTTCCGGCGGGGAGGTTGGAGTAGTTGGCGTGCCTTTGGCATTATCGCATTTCTTTACAAGTTCGGCTGCATCTGTCTTCATGGTTGGCCAGTAGTATCCGGCTCTATGCGCTCTGAACGCCAGGCTTCTTCCTCCGGAATGGTTCCCGGCTGATCCTTCATGGAGTTCTTTCAATACTAGGTCGGCCTCGGAGAGGGAGATGCAATTTAGGAAGGGACCGCCTATGGATCTTTTAAAAAGTATCCCTCCGATGATGCAGAATCTGGCAGCCAAGGCTCGTAGTTTTCTCGCCTCTACCTTGTCTTCTGGCACTTGGCCATGATTGATGTATTCGATAATGGGGGCTCTCCAGTCGCCCTGTTCTATGGCCAGGGTTTCTTCAGACTCAATGGCTGCTTTGGGAAGGAAAGCGTATACAATTGGCCCCGTTGGCTCGTCTTTTTGCATCGAGGCCCCGAGGTTTGCCATAGCATCGGCCCTTTCATTTTCTTCCCTCGGGATCTGCTTTATTGCGGCCCTTTGGAAGCGCTTCATGAGATCTTTGGCTATCTTCAAGTATTTGGCCATCTTTTCGTTTCAGGCCTGGTATGCGCCGTTTATTTGATTCACCACCAATTGGGAGTCGCATTTGATCGTTAAATTGTGCGCTCCACTTTCTTTTGCCACCCTTAACCCTGCAATCAGGGCTTCGTACTCGGCCTCATTGTTGGTGGCTGGGAATTCGCATCGAATTGCTTGGAGTATCGGGGGCAGATTTGGGAGCCGGAGACACACGCCCAGACCACTGCCACTCTGTCTGCTGGCTCCATCTACTTCTAATACCCATTCTTCGGTTGCAGAAGTTACTAGCTGATTTACTTCAAGGTCCATTATCTCCGCGGACGGATTTTCTTCGAAGTCCGCTAAGAAATCTGCGAGGGCCTGGGATTTGATGGCCTTTTTCCCTTCGAACGAGATGTCGTGTTCGCTGAGTTCTAGGGCCCACTTAATCAGTCTCCCGGATTTCTCTGGTGAGTGCAGCACGCTTCGCAAAGGCAACGAAGTTATTACCACGATCGGGTGCCCTTGGAAGTATGCCCGGAGTTTCCTTGCAGCAAACACTAGGCTCAGGATCACTTTTTCTAAGATTGGATATCTTGTCTCTGCCGAGGTTAGAGTCTTGCTGGCGAAGTATACCGGTTGTTGTTTCCCCCCGACTTCTTTGACCAGGACTGTACTTACCACAATCTGTGAATGTGAAAGATACAGATACAATTTCTCATTAGCTTCTGGTTTAGCTAAGAGTGGAGGGCTGGTCAAGAAGTCTTTGATGTCCGTTAGTGCTTTTCTACAGTTTTCGGTCCATTCAAATTCTTGGGACTTTTTAAGTGCTTCAAAGAATGGCTGAAATTTTTCTGATGCCTTTGGGATGAACCTGGTCAGGGCCGTCAATCTTCCAGTGAGCTTTTGAACGTCTTTCTTGTTTTGAGGTTCTGCTATGTTTAGGATCGGCTTGATTTGATCCGGGTTTGCTTCGATTCCTTTCTTCGTAACTAGGTACCCCAATAATTTTCCTGCTTTGACTCCGAATTGGCATTTGGTAGGGTTCAGCTTCATGTTGTACATTCGAAGGGTCTCGAATGCTTGACTTAGATGGTGAACATGCTGGTTCGTTTGTTCCGACTTCACTAACATATCGTCTATGTACACCTCCATGGTCTTCCCCAATTTATCAGCGAACATTTAGTTCATGAGTCTTTGATAGGTGGAGCCTGCATTCTTTAGCCCGAAGGGCATCACTTTGTAGCAGTAGATGCCCCGTTCCGTGATGAAAGCGGTTTTTTCATGGTCGTCGGGGTGCATTAGTATTTGATTATAGCCGGAGTATGCGTCCATGAAGCTCAGCATCTCGTATCCTGCGGTCGCATCAATGGTGAGGTCTATGTGCTGCAGCGGGAACGGATCTTTCGGGCATGCTTTATTTAAGTCGGTGAAGTCGATGCACACCCTCCATTTCCCATTCTTCTTTTTTACGACCACCACATTCGCGAGCCATTCGGGGTATTGGACCTCCCTGATTGACCCATTTGCAAGGAGTTTCTCCACTTCTTCGTTGATGACCTCATTCCGCTCTCGGGCAAACCTTCTGTGCTTTTGTCTCACCGGTTTCGCTCCTTCCTTCACATTCAGTTTGTGGGTAATGACTGCTGCGTCGATCCCAGTCATATCGGTGTGTGACCAGGCGAAGCAATCTTGGTTGTCTCTAAGGAAGTTTAACAATTCTTCCCTCTCTCTTCTCTCCAGCATGGCCCCTATCTTCACTGTTTTTCCCTTGTCCAGTGTTATTTCGTCCACTTCGTTCTCGGCCGGCTCAAGGGGTGTTTCCGGCCGTGTCTGTGATTGCTACTTCTGCCGCTTTGCTTTAGGCAATTGGCATAGCATTCTTTGGATGCGTTTTGTTCCCCTCTTATCTGCTTGATCCCGTGTGGAGTCGGGAATTTAACTAGCTGATGGTATGTTGAGGGTATGGCTTTCATCCCGTGAATCCAGGGTCTTCCCAAAATCACGTTATAAGCAGAATTGGAACTTATTATCTGGAAGGTGGTGTGGAGGTTTATTCCTTCTGCGTACACCGGTAACTCGATTTCTCCGATGGTAGATGTGACTTTTCCGTCGAAGCCTACAAGGGAGATAGCCTTCCTGCGCATCGCTCTTTCGTCCAGCTGCATATTTCTGTACGTCTCCAGGAATAGGATATTGGCTGAGCTGCCGTTGTCGACTAGTACCCTCTTTACCGTTAGGTTTGCTATGGAGATTTTGATCACCAAAGCGTCGTGGTGAGGTGCGTTTATCTTTCCAGCTTCTTCTTCGGTGAAAGTGATGGAGTAAAGGTTGTTCGTGCTTTCACTCCTTATGCTGTATATGCTCTGAGTTTCTCTGAGCTTTCTTTTTGCGGCCGAGCTTGTTAGTCAGCATACGTCGGATCCCCCAGCTATCATGTTAATCACCCTTTCTTCTGCATTTGCCACCGGAGTTGGGTGTATCCGTTGTCGGTTTTTGTCGGCTTCGGCCGCAATTTCTCTCCCTTTCTCGGTTAAGTACTCTCGTAGGTGTCCTGTTTTGATAAGTTCTGCCACCTCTCTTTTCAGGGTCAAGCATTCATCGGTGTTATGGCCATGGTCTCCGTGGAATTGGCAGTACCGGGACATATCTTTCCTGGCAGAGGGGTTTTTGGATTTCTCGGGCCACCTGACCCTGTCTCCTAGGGTCTTGAGTACTGTCAGGGCTTCCCTCGTGGGTATGATGAGGGGGTACGGAAGTAGTTCTTTCTCCCTACGTATAGGATCGGGGCCGGTGTAACTTGGCCTGGAGGGACCGCTGCGATCGAAGTCTCTCTGGCTTTTTCTATGATCCTCGCTCCGTCCAATGTTACTGCTGTCGTTTCGTCCTCGTTGACTGGAGGTGTTTTGCGGCCCCTTAGTATTCCGAGGCTGGAGTTCTTCTTCGTATTCCATCGCATCCTCTGCTCTCTCCAAGACGTCTTCAAAGGTCCTTGGTTTTATCAGTTTGAGGCTTTCGTAAAATTTTGACGTTTTTACGAGCCCCTTTATGAAGGCCTTGATGGCGCTTTTGTCCCTGCACCCCGGGATGGCCATCTTGGTTTCTTTGAACTTTTTCACATATTGCCTAAGACTTTCATTGACCCTTTGTCTTAGGTCGTAAAGATCGTCCACATCTTTCTCTTTTTTCCGGCTATCAGAGAAGTGGTTGACGAACTTCGTTGCTAGCGAAGAGAAGGATCTGATGCTTTTCGCAGGGAGGGAGGAATACCATCTCTGGGCGGTTCCGGTTAAAGTGGAACCAAAGGCTTTACACATTATGGCTTCTATATCTTCTTCTGGGATGTTGCACGTCCCCATGCGAGTCTTGTATTCGGCGATGTGGTCCTCTGGATCCGTGGTTCCTTCGTAGGGCTTCATGCTGGGAGTGGAGAACCTCTTGGGCATTCTGGTGTCTAGGATCCAGGACGCGAATGGTGTGTCGGAATAGCGCGTAGTTGAAGAACGCATCGTTATTCTTCTTCCTGAGGTTCGTTGTACCAGGTCCTTGAGTTCCCTGATTTCACGGTCACGGCGCTTTTCACGACTTCTTTTAGACGATGTCGGCTTCGTCTGTTCATCATCGGAACTGCTTGATCTGTTCAGATCTAGAGTTTTGCGACTCTCCGTTGACTCGTCGCTCTCTTCAGACCCTTTGTCGGAGCCTTCCTCAAAATTGAGTCTCTTCTTACGGAGGGGCGAATATTTCCGGTTTGATCGCTTTGTTCTCCCCTTAGAGGAGGCTTTTCTGGATTCTGCTTCTTTTTTCCATAGTTCTTTTTCTTCCTCTATTTTCTTGAGCATCTCCGTCATTATGGCGAGTTGCTCCTCTGGCGTCTTTGGAGTCTGGTCTTCTATGACGACGGTGTTGGGATTTGCTGGTGCCATGTATGACGGGGACGGAACAGAATCGGGGTAATCGGGATTTGGGTTGTTATTTTTCTCGGATCTCAGCCTTGTGTGTGAGGTTTCGTAGCCCCACGGTGGGCGCCAAACTGTGGTGCCAAATAAACCACAGCCAAATATTAGGCTAAGATTTCTTGAGAAAATAGCTAAAAAGCTTACAGAGATAATCTCACAGAGTTTAGCTCTAATGAATGAAAAATTGGATCTTTTTACAATCATCCCTCCCCTATATTTATAGGAGGTGTTTGGGTCCTGTTTCTATTTGGATTGGGACTCCTTATTCTCCCTGGGTTCGGTCTCCTTTTCGGACTTGGTCTTTCATTGGGCTTGACTCCCTTTCTTGGGCTTGATCTCCTTCTAGGGCTTGGATTCCCATTTGGACTTGGATTCCTTCTTGGACTTGATTTCCTCTCTGGGCTTGTTGGTGCTATCCGGGTCTGTCTCAGGCTCTTCGACCGCTGTGGTGCGTTCGGCCGCAGGTTAGTAAGTCCATTTCGGCCGAAGAGGCATTGGTCTATTTCGACCGGAGGCTTTGGCTGTGTTTATGACTTGGGTTTATTTTTCAGTTCGTTGAGGGTCCGCAGCTTTCTGAGACCGTAAGTTGTTCTCCCACCACAATATATATTCATTGGAAAAATAACATACATATTAATATCAACAAATTAACCAAAAATATTATCAACCTTTCATTTTCGGTTTCTATAATGATTATACTGTTTTACTTATTAAAGTATTAAATTATAATATTAACTAGTATATTTACCCGCGACTTGCGCGGGATTGATTATGTTAATAAAAAATTTTAAACCACTTAATAAGATCATTAGTAAATTAAACCATCAAAATTGAAAATTTTCTAATATAAATTATTTAACCAGCCAATAAATAAAGTTAATAACAAAAAATAAAACAATAATATGGTAACATCTTGTTTAACATCATTGCTCATAAATAAATTGATAAATAACCTTAAACATGAGTATAGTTTTATTCCATCTTGTTTGCATTAGTTTTCTGTATTTGCTAGGATTAAAAAGTCATATAAAATTCACTTCACATACGTTCCCCTATGTGAAACTTGTAAACATGCATGATTGGTACCATTCCAATCATTAGAGTGGTGAGATTCATTTTTGTCTGATACGATTCTAGAATATGTAAGATTTTGTACATTAGGGAAGTAAGAGGCATTGACATTGTCAATTATGTAAATGTAAGACTAAAATGAAATGGAATGGAGTAACACATTTAATTATGTAAAAGTAAGACTAAAATGAAACATGGTAACAAAGTAATAAAAATGTGATGAAATTTAAAAATTGATATGTCTTTATCAATTGAAACATACGTCTTTATCAATCCTCCGAATCAATTTATTAGTTTAAATAGTTGTTTTTTAATATATTTATAGACTAACGGAATAAGCATAACTCTAAGTCTAGTCATTTAATGTCATTCATGTGATTTTACGAAGAAATTTGTGTTTGTTTAAGTTAAAGCATATGAAAAGATAAAAAAATTATCTTTTATTTAAATTTACTAAATTAGAGAAATATAAATAGTGTTAGTGGAATAATTAATGTTATCCTCCCGTTTTAATTTTGATAAGTTAAATATTAATGATTTAGATATTATTAAAGGATTTTATATCTAATTTAATTAACGGTTAGATTTTAGTTTATAACAAATTTTTAATCTTAATCATGAATATATATTTTATTTTAATTAAAGATATTATTTACAAATTTAGTTAGTAATGTGATGTACGTTGAAGTATATGAACAAACCTATTTAAATTTCTATTTAAATTGTTCAGTTTAAATGATTTTAGTGAAATTATTAATGGTATCATAGAATCTTAATTTTATTTAATACAATTAAAGTATATAAAAATAGGAAATTTAAATTTTTATTACAATTTATTACAATTTACTTTCACATTTATCATAAAATTTGATATATAATTTTTGACTTTTATCCTTAATAAGTAACTAAAAAATTGACTATTTTTTCTTAATAAAATATTATTATATAAAATATAACAATAATAATTATAACTAATAAAATCTATAAATATAAATATTAATTTTACATCAAACTTAAAAATCACGTGCATTGCGCGGGCTTTTCTTTTACATCAAACTTAATCAAACTTAAAAATCCCGCGCATTGCATATTTGCATGACATTTTGAGGAGATCGAGAGAGCGAGGAATTTTAGTGATAATTCATGGGGTAAAAATTTATTGAAAATTAAGTAACGACAAGAATTTATAGAAAATTAAGTAACGGTTCAATGGAATATTGTCTAGTTTAATTTTTTGTCATAAAATCTAATTACATTCATTTAAGAGAGAATATGGAATGAAAGAATCACATTGAATGAGGGAGATATGCACATTAAACAATAAAAAGTATAGTTTTGAAAAAGGAGGAAGATGGAAGGTATAGCAATTAATGAAAGAGAATGGAAAGAGAAAAAAAGACACGATTAATAAGAGAGATAGATACAAAAAGTTAACGAAATTCAAAAACTCTCATTTTAGCTAATTTTCACCTAAAGCTGAACTATTATTCAATAGTCCCATTTAAGTAATAATATAAATTGACTTACTATATACAATACATAACTCATCTCATACACAAGAGACTCAATAAAATTATAAATAAAAAGTGGATCTACAGACAACACCCAATAATTTAAAGGTTCATATACAAGTAATTCGGATCCTCTCCTTCATTTTGTTGCACCACCTTGTCTAAGCTTTCATATCCTACTCTTTTTAATCCATAGTTGTAATTAGGGGTGGGAATAGGTCAGGTAGGTCAGGCTTTTGGCTAAATAGGCCTAACCTGTATTGTAAAATGAAGGCCTGAGCTTGGCCTATTTATGCTTATAGGCTTTTTCTACGAGCCTGACCTGGACTTTTTAAAAGCCCGGCCTGGCTTGAAAGCCTATTTAAAAGCCTGCTGTTTAGGGATGGCAAATAAATCCATAAACCCACGAATCCACGGATACCCATCCATAAAATCCATGACGGATTCGGGTTTGTGGATTCGTGGGTTTATGGATTTGGATATAATTTCAATCCTTTTCTTATTGCGGGTTTGGATTTGGATTTGGATATTTTAATCCAAATTCATGAACCCATTACTTCTTCTTTTTTTAATTTTAAAATTTACATCACAACAAAATAAATCATATAATTATTAGTTTTTAAATAAAAATTTAAATTAATTATTATTTTTTATAATTTATGATATATTAATAATTATTTATTTTAAATTTAATATTTTAAAATTTAAGTTTTATTTGGTCAGTATCTACAATAATCTCAAATAATATCTAATAATTATATTTCAAATTAAATTATTTTTATATTGATAATTAATATTCCCTCAGTTTTACTAAAACTGACGCATGTATATCTATTATGCAATAATAGTGACTATTTAATTGAAAATAAATAATAAAAATAAATACAAATTTGAAAAGTGAGAAAAAAAAAGAAGACAATTTTGGCCTAACATAATAATTTGGGATGCATGTGAAATTTGGTTTCTTGAGTAGGAAGATATCTACAACACAACACTTACTCAAATGATTTTGAAATTTCGGGTATCCATGGGTTCAACCCGAACCCGTGGATTACACCCTACCCGAATCCATTTAAATTTCATGGATTTGGATCGGATTTGGATTCGGGTGTATAATTGGATTCGGGTTGAAGGATTCGGGTCGGGTTTGGATCCATTGTCATCCCTACTGCTGTTGGTATTTAAATTTTAAAAAAAATTAATAATTTAGATATGTAATTAAATAGATAATAATATTATAGCTAAATATATTGATATTATCATACTCCATAGTTAATAATAAAATTTTATTCTCCGACAACATAATTTAAAGTGAATCACTAGATCGTAACATCAATAATAGAAAAAGACAACACCCTTCAATAATATAATATAATATAATATAATGATATAATAATTTTCACAATAACCTATAATGTCACTCTATTCCATTGTAGAAAAAGATTTAAAAAAATAGAAAAAATAATATTTTTTAATAGTAAAAAAAATTAAAAAAAAATAAGACTCACATGATCTTGAAAATATAAATAAATAGAGAAAAAAAATAAGTCACATGTATTTTAAAAAAAAAAAAAAAACACAAAAGTATAGAGGAAAAAAGAGTCACATGTTCTTTTAATGAAAAAAATAAGAGTTAGTTCTTGAAAGTATAAATACATAAAAACAAGAATCACATATATATATATATATATATATATATATATATATATATTTTTTAAAACACAAATAAATTGAGAAATTTGTGAGAAAAAATAGAAGTTTCATGTTTTAAAAACACAAATAGATAAACTTTTTAATATCATTCATATATTTTGTTTACTTTCAAACTTTAATGATCATGTACTATCATATTCATTTAGTTTCTTTTATTTTATTAATACAATTTATTTAACTAATTCTATTGTACAACTCCTATTTTTGTAAAATAATATAAATTGACAGCAATCAATAAGATGCTTGTGGTGGAAAAGTTAGGGTTAGGGTTTTTGAAAATAGACTAAATTATTATTATTATTTTTTTAAATTTACAAAAATGACTTTCATAGTTTTAATAATTACATCTAAAATAGAAATAATATATATATAGAAATGATATACAGGTCGGCCTATTAGGCTTCAAAGGCTTTTATAAAAGTTTAAGTCTAGCCTGTTAAACTAAGTAGGCTTTTTAAAAAGTTTAAATTAAGCCTATTTTTTAAACGGGCTGGCCAGGCCAGGTCTGATATAGGCCAGGCCGTAGGCCGCCTGGCCTATTTCCACCCCTAGTTGTAACTTGTAGTCTATCATTCAAACCATTTGTGAAGATGTGGCTGAAGTTTAACCAAACTAAAGTTGTCGATTCTTCATGAGCGTCACCCAATGTCGAACATCGTGAGCATCACCAGTGGTGAGGTCGGAGTCGTTGGTTCTCTTGTTAAAGAGATTGGTCCTCTCGATCTCTCTCCTAAGAAGATCAGAGAAAATATCAGTATTTAAACTTGAATTTGATAGATGAAAATGTGAGGAAAAGATTGCGTGAATGTCTCTATTTATACATTTTTTTATTCGTTTGTAAATAAAGGTAAGGAAGTGGAAGATAAATAGAAATATAAACGTAAACGTAAGGAGAGGAAATGGTTAGTTAAAGTCATTAAATTTAAAAGTAATTAATTTCTCATTATAAGTGGAAGAGAGATTGAACACTCATCCATTTTTAATTTTTCAAATCATTTAAGAATACGTTATTTATATTTATATGAGTTATTACAAGGGCTACAAACGAGCCGAGTCGAAACGAGTATATGAGATGCTCGTGTTCGGCTCGTTTATCAAATATCGAGCTCGAGCTATATAAATATTTGTTCGAGCTCGTTCGATAATCTTTTCTATGTTCGAGCTCGACTCGTCTAAGCTCGTTTAGCTAGCTCGTTTAAGTTAATCGAATTTAACTCGTTTAGAGCTCATTTAAATTAATCGAGCTTAGCTCGTTTAATATCTAGATCAGGCTCATTTAACTGCTTGTTTAGTAGCTCATTTGAGCTCGTTTAGTACAATTAAAACAAAAAAAAATTGAGTTTCAATTAAACGTAAATTTAAAAAAATCCGGCATCTATTTTAAGTTGAGTCTTTTTTTGAATTTGGGCTTTTTTTTATATACATTAAAAAAATTTTATTGATTTTTATTTTAAAAAATATGTATTAAACGAGTTATAAATGAGCTCGTTCGCGAACACAAACGAGTTTTAAGCAAACATAAACGAGTTATGAATGAGTCCGTTCATGAACATAAACGAGCCGAACAAGGATCTGTTCGGACTCGGCTCGTTTATTAAACGAGTTATAAAAAATTTTTCGTGATCGTTCATTTAAGTGTTGAACGAGTTTTGACCGAACTGTTTACGAACCGTTCACGAGTGCTCGTGTTCGTTTGCACCCCTAGTTATTACAAATCATTAAATGAGAAAGAGAGGGAAGAAAGAAAGACAAAACAAAATCTCATCAAGAGATTGTATTCTCGAATTTCTAGTCAATATCTCATTAAAATATCGTTGAGATTCGAAAATAGCCAAAAAGAGCTATTTTTCCACCCAAAGCCGAACTCTTAGTGCGTCACGTCATCTTTGTGGGTTCTGCTTTATAATATATATAGATTGATTCTCTTAATTGATAAGGAATGTGAGTAGTTTTTATCTATTCAATTTTTTATATTATTATTTAGTACTAATTAGTTATTTTATAACTTTAAAATTTATTTATTTATTATGAATAATGTATTATAATTAGTTATTTAATAATATTAATATCAGTTTAAATTTTATTGTATTTGTATATTTATTAGTTAATTTTTACCTAACTTTAGGATATTCATTATGTATTTCATAACCTACTAACATCAATTTATTATATATATATATATATATATATATATATATCTTTTTAGTTTCCTTTTAATATTATTTCGATTATTATAAGTACTAATGGATATTGATGATAATTTTTTACTCAAATATTTTATAAATAATAATTTTAAAAACACATAAGCAATAATGATCAATTGGGGTGGTAATGAGAAATTGTTAGAATATAATGTATATATATATTTTTTCTTTTTATTTGAATAAATTATGAAGAATTTATTTATTATGAAATTTTATACATATCCATAATATTTAATCTACCAAAAATTGTAGAATTTTATCATATTTCGTCATCATTAATTAATAAATATCATCTTCGTACTAATTCTTTTTCTTTTTAATATTTGTAAGAATCTTATATTATACTTTCAAACTTCAATTAGTCAATTACATCAGTTTATTTAGCGATTAAGAGTGAATATTAGAGGGAAAAATGTTGATTTGTTGAACACATTAGGGAAAAAAATTTAAATACAATATATACCAAAATAAAAGCGAATACAATTAGTTGAATTCAGATAGAGAACAATCTAAGATTTCAAAATTGAAACATCTACCATACGAATTCAAAATTGAAACATTTACCATACATATATTTCTTTAAAAAAATAAATAAATAAATAAAAACTAAATAGGTCAAAGAAGAACCCAAAAACACCACAACTTCTCAGTCACTCCCACATATGACCTTCCATCACCACTGCCAAAATACAAATGATAAGAGAAAAAGAGACGAAAGATAAAGATAATAACAAAAGAAATGTCTAATAGATGAATAAGAAAGATAAAATAGTAACCAAAAAATATGTAAAATTTCAATTGTCTAATGGATGAATATAGTTGAAAAGTGAGATGATTATATAGAGATATTAGTCAAAATAGTTAGATATAAGGTGAAAGAGTTAGGCTTTTCACATTTAAATATTATTTATTTAGACATTAATTTTATCTTTGTCTTTAATATATAATATATGTTTAATATTTCTTTTATTTATATTTTTAATGGCAACTGTGTGAATAGTGTAAAACTTAAAGTCAAATATATACATAGAATGGAACAATTCTAGATATGCCACCCCATCAAACTTAGAACTATTTTATATAGATATATAGATTATTTGTTTTGACTTTATATGGTTTTGGAACTAAAAATATTATTTTTAGAGTCTTATGAATTTTTTAAAATGATATGAATAAAAACCGAAAGTCTTAATTGAGTTAAAATGATTACTTTTGAAAATTATCCCCAGAGGGTAAAATGGTAATTTCAAAACCCAAATTTAGACGCCTTAAATTGAATTGATCCTTCGGAACTTGTTTTGAATTAATTTTTATTTAAAATAGGTTTATTTAGAAAACATGAACTTTTATTTAAAACTAGTGGTTTTAATTTAAAGTATGTTTTTGGGGTGATTTTAAAAATAATAAAAGTTTTCCTAATTTTTGGGTGATTTTAAAAATAATAAAAGTTTTTCTAAAGAAATCCCGGTCCGTTAGTCTATTAGCCAATATGTATATATGTGTTGTTTTCCTACTCTAATGAGATTTTTCATCTTTTCTATTTCACATCCAAAAACCCTAAATTTCATTTCTCTTAAAAACCTTGACTTTTAGTCTGCGCTGTCCACTCTCAATTTGTCGTAACTTTTTCCGTAGACGTCCGATTGATGTAATTTTAGAGGCTACGAAATTCTACTTCATCCTTTTACAAATCTTGGAACCCTTGAATCTCAAACCTGGCCAGAATTTATCCAGATTGTCAAAAATCAGCACTGTCTATTCAGAAGTATGCAGTTCTAGAATCGAACTTCAAATAACCGTAACTCTGTCGTCCAAACTCGGAATGACCTGATTTCAATTGTGTTTTCTTTGTCTTTAAATTTTCAACAACTTTCATGAGGAATTTTGTCTTCAGATTCTTGCATATTCATGGTCGTATTTGCCCAAAACCGAAACGTCAGTCTGCAGGATCGCTCTAGCGATGAACCATTTCATCCGGTCATATCTCCTTCATCTGATCTCTGAACAATGTCAATTCATTTGGGTTTTATTTGTTGTCCTATCTTCTACAAATATCATGAAGGCTCCATTCGCTAATTCTTATGATATCATAGTCGAAAATGGTAAATTCTAAAACTGGACGGAACTGTTTTTATTATGTGTTATTTGTCTTATGTTGTTCTAGTAAATTATATTATGTTATTCGAACATAATATATGATATTTGGATAGTGTATAGGTCCTAATAGCAGTATAAGGTCATATTCAAATTCTCCTAAGCAAGTGCAAGCTTTTGATCTACGATTAAAGGTTCGTATCCCGTTTTTCGCCCTACAGAATCTATGTTATTGTTTCCTTAGTTATAGGAGCATGTATAGGATTGTATGAGACATGTAGAGACTTACATATTTGCACTATAGGAAATAGATTCGATTATGGAATCGATAGATGTGAAAGCATATGAATGAAATAAAATGACTAATTGAGAGATGGATAATTGTAGACTAAGATATTATGTAGCCTGATTGTGCCTCACCCCTTTTAACGGATCAATAAATGGAACATGATATATTTGGACTATGGACTTATTTGTTGTGAATGTTTGTCGCATTAGAAGAATTAACTATAGGTTGTGTGTTGAATCTTTATTGTTTGTACCTTTAAATGGACTAAGTATATAACCATAATGAATTGAATTGGTATTGGATTTTGATATGTATGTGCTTGAATTAAATGCCTAGTTGAATATGTACATGGATTTGTGTGTAATATATATTAGACTTAATGTTATTACTCTTGAAAATTGAATTGTAGTGTATGTATTGATTTGCATGGAATTTATTGGACTATTAAGTTAAAAATTGAATCGTGATATATGTGTTGTTTTTTTAATGACTTAAAATATGGTTACTTTCCTTAAGTCTAAGTATAATAAAATTCATATATTTAATATATGTCCATGCATTGAATCGATTAATAGGATTGAAATTTCAGAGATGTGCATATTAGCGGTAAATTTAGTTGTTGACAACTTTAATTGAATAATTGAATGTGTTCACCTCTGTGAGGTTATTGGAATGGTAAATGATGGAAATTAAATTGTTTGTGTGTGCTTTGTATCACCTAAATCAATTAACTAATGATTGCCCTAGTCGTGGTTGAAATAGTGATGGAATGACATGTCATTAGGGGTACCCGAGAATTCTCAACCTATTAGAAACATAGGTATTTTGGTTTAGCTAACTACTATTGGAACTGAGTGACGACTCCTATTGAGTGTGACATCACCACAACCTGCGGGCCTATTGTATTATGGTCTTCGAACTTAATTGATGGAATCTTAAGGTAGTTTCCGTCCCGATGGGGAATAAACGGCGCTACGGATTTTGGTCTTCAGACCCTATTGTGTGGCCTAATTGATCCTGTTTTGTTATCGATACTAGATTAGAGGCAGACAACTTAATAAATTGGTAAATTGTTATGCTTTAGGTGATTGGTTATTGTCTTATATAAACTTGTTTAGCTAATTATAATGTTAGTTACCGAATTGTAAATTTTATTAGCCTCGAATTGAATAAATACAGTTAAACTACAAAATTAGTCACCTTGCGAATTGGTTTATGTGGTGCTCTTGAATAATGATTGTTGATTAATATGAACTTGTTAGACGTATAGGTGGTTTGACTACCCAATAGTGAACTTGGTTGATGATAATTTATTGTTATGAACTTGTTGGCCTTGTTAGGTTGTTAGACTTATTTGAATGCCTCTTGAATGGAATTGAAACGTAACAAATGATTACTCTATTGATCGAAGAGAAACGTAACTAGAACATTTAAAATAATTAATGATCAAATAAATATTGGTGATTTATACTTGTGTATGTTGTGTGTATTGTACTTGCTGTATGGATATTTGAAATGATTGTTATTGTGTTACAAATTATTGTAACATCATATTGCTTGATGGTGGTTCATGATTGATAGGATATGTATGTCTATGCCTTGAATGAAAGGGAGTGGATTTAGAGATATCCACTATAGAATTGCATCGTGTGATCGCATTGCACTATATAAGCTATATGTTAGGGAAGAGCATACGTGTCTAATTGTTTTGGGACATGGGTGCGAACTAGACGTAAGTCTGACCTTTCTTTATTTTCCTTTTTCCTTTCCCTACATGTGTAAATGCAAATGTAGAATGACAAGTATGATCGAGCAGAGCACGAAGGTCTTCTCACAATGTCGACACATCTTCATGATCATGGCATCTTTTAGTTTTTAATTGTGTTTTCATTAAACTTTGAACTCATGTAAAACTTTTATATTGAATTGTAATTGTTCATTGATGGCCTTCATTGATTTTATACTGTCACCGTATAAATTGGTTCCATTATCTATTTCATCGAAATTGTATTGGATTGTATAATGCATATTGTTAATGTGGCGCTCCGGCCAACGTTTTGCGGCTCCGCTGTGGGCGGGGGTTGGGCGTTACAATTTATGTTGTAGCGGTCATATTAAAAATGGACTACAAGCCTTTGAGCCCCAATTCTGAAAATAAGCCCAACAAGATTTCCCTGAAGATTAGGAGTCCAGATTGGGTACAACTATTCAATAATAATTTGGTCGTTAATGGTTACGCTGATAAAATATGTTTTATTCATTATTTTCTAATAAATAAAATACTAAATCTAATAAACACGAAAAGATAAAGATAAAAGGTAACGAGTAATTATAATTCGAGGAGGATATCAATTAAAAATATATATTTTCTCTCCAAAAAACCATATAAACAAAAACTCGCACAATGGAAAAAGGGATTCAGGAGACGTCTACTAAAATGTGGTTGAAATCTTCTCTAAAACTAGTCTTCAAGGTCTTACAAAATAAAGAAGGAGGTTATTCTTTGTAACTTCCTGACTGTGGAATTAACAACCACCACAGTTTGGCGCCCACTGTGGGGCCTTGAAGATCTCAATGCAACAGACACAGAGGACTCCTATCTGCTGTTTGATCGCGGTAAAGTGGAGGATACACCGAGTAGAGAATGAATTAAAATATTATTTGAATTTTTGAAAGACTTTGAGGCTAGAACGAGTTATAACGCCGATAATCGTCAACACGAAAACCAAAGCATTCACCACAAGCGAGTTATGTCTGCCTTTAGTAGCTGAAGAATATGTAGCAGGCTTCTCATGGGTTCCCAAATCAATCACAATCTCATATTACCTTATGCTCTCTCCTCCTCCTCCGTTTCTTATCTGTTTATTGCAGATTTAGTTACCATGGTGTCAGATCTGCGGTTCTCGTGCTCTGAATCCATCAGATCGGTAGAGGATCTATGTTTTGGTACCTATTTAAAGTCTATAGGAATTATTTGAGTGGTTTTCAGCATCTCCTTTCGGCCATGGCTTTATCTCTCGAGCTTGTTCGTCCAGGATTCTGGTAGCGGCAAAAGTTCGTTAACAGTTTGTCTCTTATGTGTAATTTTATCTAGATCTGTATTTATGCGATCAGAAATATCAATTTTGTGTTTACAAATACTAGAATCTAGATCTACCAGCTCGAGATGGATTCTATTGACTTCGTCAAATCTTCATCGGATTGCAGAGATTCAGATCTGCTAATTGGAGGAAGTTCAGCTGCTGTTATCTGTATGGATGTGTGAAGATGTCGGTGGCGAAAAAGGCTTAATGTATTAAAATGGTGCCTATTGTAGCATTGATCAATCTTTGTCATCCCAGGCCTTTGCCATGACAGGTGCGCTTGCATAGCAAGTCGCCTCTATTCTTAATAAAAGTTTAATTTCTTTATACTTGCACCGTGTTCTGTTCGCTTTCTTTATACCTTTTCCATCATCTTACATCATAAGTATCCATCACCCACACTATCTTACAAATCCATTTCCACCTCCATCCATGAACTAGCAGATATACACTATTCACATAGTGTTTCAAGTTTTTTCTCTCCAACGTCAAACGAGTTTGTCCTGTTAGCATTGAGAAGATTGTTTACAGATAATACTGGTTACTCTTTTGTAAGGTGAACTTTACTTTGGTTCTCTCGAAAATTATGGGACTCATGGAAGCAAATCTTATAAGCAAGTAATTTGATAATGCAACTAGGTTTTAACAAGTGTTAGCTAATTTGAAAGGTTAATTTCCTACATAAGAAAATATCATTATTTTTATTGACAAATATGAGCTGTTATTTGTCTACATACATTTTCTACTAGCAGTTGCGTTATTGGTTGTAGATAAAGGACTTTCGTCTCTCCACTCACATGTGAAGTGATACGTCCAAACCAATTCGGTAAATTTCTCCATCTCTGAAGATATAATTTCAGTTTACTGTAGATTATAGTTTCGTCCACTATAGCCAATGTTGATCGGCTAGTATTTCTCTTCATTCATACAAGATGTTATTCGTATAATTTGTTTTGTTTCATATAAATCCTTTTCATTCTAGTCTCCACAAGTTTTCATTATATGTAATAATGGCAAAATAATAGTATAATTTTCTCTTTAAAAAAAAACTAAAATCTATTGTCGTCCGGTGGTTAGGATATTTGGCTTTCACCCAGGAAGATCCGCGTAAGTCTCTTGGCAGCGAGAGATACGAAAGTCCACGTAAAGCCCCTAGTAGTGGCATGAAGACCCGCGTAAGTCCCCTGGCAGTGGGAGATATTAAAGTCCACGTAAAGCCCTTGATAGTGGCATAAAAATCCGCGTAAATCCCTCGGTAGCGGAAGACACATTAAAGTCCCCTTAAGTCCTTTGGCAATGGCACCTAAATTTGTCTAAGTTCATAAGTAGTGGTACACACAAAAATACTTGAAATACTCAGCATTATACATAAAAATTCCGATCAAAATGAATTTCACTCCAAACCCTTGTAGTGAGACAGATAATTGTATATCTTGTATTGCTAACAAGAAATCATGATTCCCAAATGTATCGCACCGATAACATATGACTTAGGGATTCAAATTACGCTCGAAATATATTGGGGATTCAAATTACAAAAAAAGGGCACCAAATTAAGCCCATAATTACATCTAATTAAATATTGATGGTATTAGCATCCTTCGAGTGAAATCATTCTACTTTAATTAAAACCAATCTTTCGATTGAACCCATCAAATATATCTTCCGATTATAACATCTAAGTCGATCACTTTTGGCCTAATTCAAATAGCAATAAGCATGCTTTGATGATTATTGTATAATATCTTTAGTTTCACAAACTAAAATATAAGGCTCACATGGGGATTGGGCGAAATAAACTTCGAGCAAAGCCCTCGTCATAACATTACGCTGATTCAGTTATGTTCATACTGTAAATTTTATAGAACATTACAGTGGAAAAAACTTGTGAATGAAACATCTGTGATCTATAGACAGAATATGCTAATGAATAATTGGATGGTACCATCTCCAAAATGGCTTCAACAAAATCAACTAGATCCTTCCTAATTTTGTTAATGAATATCTTAGTCAACAATTCAGATTGAGGTAAAGACTGACAAATATCCAAATGCTGCCTCAAAAGATTCGACTGCCAGCTAATATGTATCTTCCTTATGCCTTGACTCATTAGCCATGCTTCAATACGGTCATCCTGCAATATACGTAAGTTAGAGAGATTAAGAAGTCCAAAGAGTGCATCCACGGTTTTGATCCAAGACTGAGATATTTGAATTTGATGTCAAGGTTGATTTCGGTCAGCCATAAAAGATATCACTACGTCTAACATTTGAAGCAGAATAAAGAAATTTCATTTTTCGAACAGAGTGAAACCAGCGGTCCATAAGTTCTTTTGCAAAGTTATTTCTTTCACTCCGAATAATATCCTTCGCATACTGATTCTAGGAACAAATTATGAATGATTGAAATTTAGTATTCATGGATTTGTTAAATTTACATTGCCACGTCCTACTCATCGCACATAGTAATGGGGGATCTCATTAGTGGTCATATTAAAAATGGACTACAAGCCTTTGAGTTTGAATTCTGAAAATAAGTCCAACAAGATTTCCCTGAAGATTAGAAGTCCAGACGGGTACAACTATTCAATAATAATCTAGTCGTTAATGGTTAAATGCTAATAAAATATGATTTATTCATTATTTCCTAATAAATAAAATACTAAATCTAATAAAATTGGAAAGATAAAGATAAAAGATAACATGTAATTATAATTCGAGGAGGATATCAATTAAAAGGAGATATTTTCTCTCCAAACAACTATATAAATAAAAACTTGAACGAAGGAAAAATGGATTCAGAAAACGTCTACTAAAACGTGGTTGAAATCTCCTCTAAAACTGGTCTTCAAAATCTTACAAAAATAAAGAAGGAGGTTTAATTCTTGGTAACTTCCTGACTGTGGATTTCACGACTACCACATATGTTAATGCCATATTTTAAAACTTTTCAATTTTAAACTTCATTTCTACTACTATTGGTAATAATCTTAATACATTATTATTCGAGAACTCTTTATCTTCTTTAAAATTGAATAAATAATTAAATAATTTTAATATTATTTTAATTCATTAGATGTAATTAGAAATTTTAATGATTTTTTCAGTAAAGATTATATTATATATTTTTAATTAATTGATGAATACATTATTAAAGATTTTTAACTAAAAAATTTGTTAAAAATGATTTAGTAAGTGAATATGAGCATTAAAAAATAAAATAAACTATATTATAAATTATAATTATAAAAATAATATATGTGAAAATTCTTTTAAATTGGCTTTTTAAAGTTCAAAATACAATTATAGGCCTGTTTTGAAAAACATACAAAAACAGACTTTTAAAAGTTTAGTTTTCACTCCATAGGCCAAGTTTTCCAAAATACCCCTGAAACTTTACAATTCACAGATGCTGGGAATTACGCTCACAGCTGTGAATGGCCTATGGAGTGAAAATCAAACTTTAGTTTTGCAAAATTTTCAAAATTGACCTATAATTATATAGTAAATTTTTTATGGCCTATAAAAAAAATTTCTCATAATATATTATCTTTTTACATCATTTTATATCTAACAGTTACTTCAACATCTCATTATTCTTACCAAGCACTCATCTCAAAGAGCTACTTCAACTGCTAGTTTAACAGTTAGTATATATTTGGAAAAGATTTTCATATAGCGTTTAGGTTATATATTAGTTTTTTTTTTAAAATACGTGTTTGGTAACCGTGTTTAAAATA
Source organism: Cardiospermum halicacabum (assembly GCA_031304145.1). Lineage (NCBI taxonomy): Eukaryota > Viridiplantae > Streptophyta > Magnoliopsida > Sapindales > Sapindaceae > Cardiospermum > Cardiospermum halicacabum. Next base: position 21,780,771 of record CM062389.1, read on the forward strand.
ACGTTTAGCGTTTAAAAAAGCTATCAAATATAGCTTTTAATCCAAACGTTTACGGTGATTTACTTTATTAACCTTTATTTTACAATTAGTTACATCATTATCTTCTGAATTATATTTATATCTATAATAAATTTTAATAAATTTATATTTACAACTAATTTAAAAACTAAAATTAATATTAGACGTTTAATCTAACAACTAACTTTACATCTAAATTTAATTGCATTTACAACCCCTGAACGATGGTAAATTACACAAATAAACATTTTAGTATTAATACACACTCACACCCCCTTACGCAATAATAAATTCTTGTTTAATTAATAAATTTATCAATATAACAATGAAATTTATAATTCTGAATATATGTGTATGATGTAACGTTCACTTAAAGTTAATTTTACCTTATATTTTCACTAATTTTTATGGATAAAAAGGGTGTGATTGTATATTAAAATCAAAATGTTCATTTATGTATAATTTGTTATCATTCAGGGGATGGGAGTACAATTAACTCTTACAGCTAATTAAAAATTTAATCTAACAGCTAACTGCTAACGTTATTTGAAACACTAATCTAATAGTTAATTAAAAATCTAATGCCAAACATACTCTTAACTAGGGGTGAACAAAGTTATTCGGATAATACAGGTAATTCAGTTTATTAACTGGATAATTCGGGTAAGAATTATTATAAATTTGGTTTATTGCCAAACATACTCTTAACTAGGGGTGAACAAAGTTATTCGGATAATACAGGTAATTCAGTTTATTAACTGGATAATTCGGGTAAGAATTATTATAAATTTGGTTTATTCAGATAAATTAGGATAAAATGAATTTTGGCCGAATTAGCCTAATTACCCGAAATATAAAACACTATTATTTTATATTTCCAATTCTCTCTTTTATTTTCGCATCTCGTAAAAAAATTCCTAAACTTAATATTTTCTTTATTTTCTCTTAACCTCGAAACTTAATATTTTCTTTATTTCTCTTAACCTCGAACCGTTATTCTTCACTATCTAACCATTACCCATTACACAATTCGGTCAAATTCAATCAAAAATTTTACAATTCAGTTAATTCGAAAACCATTATAGAATTCGGTTAAATCAGGTAAAGATAAAATTCGGATAAAAAAAAAACCCCTAAATTTTATAATTCGGTTAAAATTCTGCCCAAATTTATCCGAATGCTCACCCCTACTCTTAACAAACATACTACATACAAACATACTACATACGCTTAACAGCTAACCGGCTAATGTATCATTTAGTGCACCCTCACTAAATTAAAAATAAAAATTTTTGGATTATTTTCAAGTATCAGCTACAAGTGTTTCATATGCAAATTGAAAATAAAAATCTTTAGATCTATTCCAAATATATATCCTAACAGTGCAGTTCCAAATACATACCCTAGTTCTAAATACATACCCTAATTCTAGCTTCGTATCCACATACATACCCAAACCGTATAGTTTCATATCGGCAGAGACACAGCTCTACATCCTTTAAAACCTATAATCGCGCGGATATGAAATATCAACCCATACAAACTCGTTTTGAAGAGGACTACGGTTGCAGGGGAAAGAAAAAACAAGTATCACGAGTTCACCAGCATTTAGCTCTGATTACAATTTAAGCAGTAGACTGTAGCCAGCCAAGGATTATTTTCAGACAGCATACGGATGCTTGGCTGCCTTCATTGAATGCTACACACAAGCATATAAATCCAACATGCATATTAAGAGATTAGCTTTAAATAAAATACAAACATAGATTTGATAATTAAACAAACATTGAACACAACTCAGTCTACAAAGACATTATGACAGCATAATACATAACCTGTACCGCAGACTCTTCTACTACCTTTATTGTACCATACTATTTTCACTAAGAACAACACCACTTGATTTGCTTACTCCTTTTTCGGCCTAATCTCAATTCCTTGGAAAACAAGGCCTCTCTTCCAGTTTCCGCGTCTAGTCTCCATTACAGTCATAAACAACTCACCCTCATTATCATCATCATACAAGAACTCACCCAATTCACTTTCAAACCACCCATCTTCTCTCCTTATTGGGAAGGGCCCCTGATGATCATCTGCAGGCGCAGGACGCAGAAATCGCCTAGGGTTCCATAAAACGATTTCCCTCTGCTCCCTGGTATCTAAATAAACAGTGCGTTTCTGCCCATCGCTGCCAACAAGACCAACAGTCACTTCTACTGGATTATGCTCAAATCCATAATTTGCTTCCATTGGCTTAAACACAAGATAAGCTACATAATTGGTTTTAGGGGATAAGAGTGAAGTAGTTATCTGACCCCTAATCTCAAACCAGCATACATTTATTAGCTCAGACACCTCTGGAAACCTGCTTTGTAATATCTCTCATCAACAAAAAAATTCAAAATTAAAATAAAGAAAAATAGAAATAGATATTGTATTATATATATATACCTAGCTTCAGGTAATGAAATCCAGCGATAATAGGTAGGAGTATTGCCCCACACAATACTCAATTCCTTAGCTGCTATCATGTAACACTTCTTCCCAGTTAACTTGTCCAACCAGAAGCTCTGTCAAATGTTCAATCAATCAGATATCAACAATATTTTGATACAATTCATAAACCCTAGCTTCAGATCAAGCAAATATTACTAATGCAAACATCCAAACCCTAAATCTCTTCATTATAAAAATCACAATAAAAATAAAATTTACCAGTTTGCCACCGTAAATTAGAATGTGGTTGTGGAAGTAAAGCTGTTTTTTGGACGAGGTGGGAGATGGGGCTGGGGATGCGGAGGAGATGAGAGTGAGATAGTCCGGCGGGAGGAAGTGAGACCAGACGGAGTCGGAGTCGGCAGCAGATCTAAAAGTGGTGGAGACGCATGCGGAGCGGCAAGCGTCGTGGGGACTGGTGAAGGAGATGATAGCGGCTATGCAACCTTCAGGTAAGGTCATCAAACCACTCTCCATTGAAGCTTGTGGATCCTCACTTTCGCTTTCTTTCTCCATTCACGCTATCAATTGAAATGATTTTTTTTTTTTTTTTTTTTTTTTTATGGGGTTGATTGTCACAGGGAATATATATAGATATCCTGGTTCTTCCTTAACAATTAAGCACGGTACCATCACTATTTATTTCACTTAATTATCATATCCAAATAAATATACATTTATGAAAACTAACTTTTATATATATATATATATATATATATTATATCCATATAAATATATATTTATAAAAATAAAGATATAAATAATAATAATAATAAATATATATTTACTATTATATATTATAAATAAAAAATGAGATAATTAATAATTAAGGATATTTATTATTTAAATAATATTCATAAATAAATTTTAATTAAAATATTTTTATTTTTAAAAATACAATAATAAAATAATTAAAAATTAGTTAAATAATAATTTAAAGTTAAAATATTATTAAATATTAATTTTTATTTTTAAATATACTTTAAGATATATTAAATCGTGCTTTCGTGTGTTAAATATATTTAAAAAATTAGAATATGTTTTAAAATTAATACATATAAAATTTAAGTGGTTAGTAAAAACTTTTTGAATTTTAAAACTCACTTTCTTATTTAAACTTTTTAAAAATTAAATAGCAATTATTTATATTAAAAATTAAAATTTAAAATAATACTTATCAAAATATTATTTTCAATAATGATGTTTCCTTTAAAGACTATGGTGTTTGCTATTTTTGAAATATTAATAACAAATGTATTTTTAAATTAAAATAATAATTAAAACATTTTTTAATATTTATTTTTTTTCAACATAGTGTACTTTAAAAATAGAACGTAATTTTTCGATTGGAAGTGCATATTTTTTTTATCAATTTCAATTTGAAGTAAAATTTATACACAACATTATTATTATTTTTTTAAAATTTATTTAATTTATTTTAATTTTATTAAAAATAAAAAGTAATTATTTCAATTAGAAATATTAACTCGAAATAGAAAATAAAGTTAATATAATTAGAAAACAATAAAATAAATAAAACACATATATATATAAATTAAAACTAATATTAAACATAAATTTTGAATAATACTAATAATAAAATTTAAAAGTAAATTTATTTTTTCAATAAAGTGGTAGAATGAAAATAAAATAAAATTAAAATTAAAAATTAAGAATATTTTTTAGATCTAAAATGAAATTGAATGTTATATTAATGTTTCGAATATTTAAAATAGTTAAATTAAACAATTAACTTTTCAAGTAATTCTTATATTCTTAAATGATACTATTAATTTTAATTTCTAAATAAATTATTAATATATAAAATTATTGAAAACTAATTACAGATAATAATATAATGGAAAAAAAAATTATAAAATAAAATATTACTAATATAAATATTTTTTAATATACTATTGCAAAAATTTATTTAATGTAATAAAAGTATATTTTTTAATGAATTATTTAAATTTATAATTACTTATTCTATTTCAAAATAATTATATTTATAGAAATAAATATTTTATTGATAGATTAAATAATTTAAATTCATATATAAAATTTTATATCAATCATAAAAATATTTTTGTTTGATAAATACTAACAACAATTATAATAGTTTTTTTTTTTTATTTTATTTTAAAAGAAATATTTTAAAAAATCAATAAATTTTAACTGTTTACTTTTTAAGTGTAATTTAATTATATATATATTATATGGTTCTTTTATTTATATTTACTAATATGAAATTAAAATTAAGGTTATCTTAACAAAAATATTGATATTTTTACCTAATATTTTAAATTATTCAAAATTAATATATTTATACAATCTAATTTTATAATATTTTAATTATATTATTCAAATTTATTTTAAATAATTTACTCCAAAAATTATTTTTAAAATAATTTTCCACTTATCCTCTCTTCTAATTTAATTTACTGAAACTACTAACCATCATATGCTAAAGAAAGCCTAAAATAATTCCAATATTTATTCAATATTGCATTATACATGCATATTATATTTGAAGTTATTGAGTTTCGAGCTTCTATATTTATCTTGTGTTATTATTTTATTGAAATCGGTCTACGGTGAGACTTAACATGATCGATGGAGATAATATGATGAGCACTAATGTTATTGAAAATCGCATAATATTTTTTTATTGTATTAGTTATGCCCTAGCATAGATATATATCATATAAATATCATATTTTATTATTCCCAATAAAGAAGAATCTTACCCTAGAGAATTCCAAGAATCAAACCCTAGAAGAAGATATTTATATATACATACAAATAATTCCAAATTGAAAGAATAAAATAAATCTTGAATATATCCTGAAAATACACCCTCCACCTCCAGAAGAAAATGTTTAAAAATCAACCTAAGTTGAGATTTGGAAGTGATGTGAAGTCAAGAGGTGGTGGTCTCACAGCCCTAGGCATGCCTATCTACATTCCATGTGGGACACAAGAAATTAGCTTGATATGTAACCCTTTGAGTACATTTAAAAATACTTATTACTTTTTAAATAATTTTTATGAAAGTTAAATATATTAAATGAGAAATTAAATTTTTATATTTTTTATAAAAAATTATAATTTCAATTATATTTATTTATATTAACAAAATAAATAAAATATTAATTTATATGAAATAATTAAATCATAAAAAACAAATAATCCAAATTAAAATAAATAATTGATATGATTAAAAATTATAATATATTTTTTAAATATAATATTTATAATTTATTTTATTCTCCTTAATTAAAAAATGTGAATTTTATCTTCAAAACTTACAACTAACTAGTAACTTAAAAAATTAAAATTGTTAAATGAAAAATCTTAAATATGGTAAAATATTATAAATAAATTCATTTTATAATAAGCTATTTTTCTTATAATTCATTAAATTAATTCCTTTTAAAATTTTTCTATAATAATATTAACAAATTGAATTTTTTTTTAAATTATAAAGTAAATTTAATAAGAAGTGACTCATCAACGTAATTTCTTATCTTTTAATTTTTTATATTTTTCTTTCTATATAGAATTATAATTCACCTAATTTTAAAATAAAATACATTTGATAGGATATTATTTTTCTTTATAATTATTCTGGTCACATTTTATACCTATTGTTTGTTTGCTCATTTAAATAAAATGTGAAACGAAGAAATGACTATGAACCAAAGAAAAGACTCTAAGTTAATTTACTTTTAAAATGTATAAAAAATGGTAAATTTTATATTTAAGTTTACTATTAGCATTTTCTAATTCTAATTATATTTATTAATATTAAGACAATATTTATTTATATCAAAACAATATTAAGACAATATTTATTTATATTAAAAATATTTATTTATATTATCACCAGAACCATAAAATCATTCCTTAAAATAAAAAATAGAAATTTTAATACAACTAAATTTAAAAAAAAAAAATATTTATAGTTAATTTATATTTTAATACTAAAAAAATAAATTTATATCGCATTTACATTTAATCAAACAATTAACTATTATCTTATAAAAATAAATTCTCTTATAAACTCATTTTCAGTTAAACTTGAGCCATGTAAATAATATCAATCCATGGAAGTAAAATATATTGAGCAATAGGTTAATTAATTCTAATCTCTTCTATAGAATTAATAGATGAAAATTTTAAATTAAACTTAAAATGTCAAAAATAAGAAATTGTTCTCCCTTTTATTCTCAAGAATGTCAGCATATCATTAGCAGTTGGAAGCCCAAAAAGCTGTATATTAATATTTTAATTCTAGTATCCTTCTTTTACTCTCTAAACTATTAGAGGATGAAAAACCTATCAACTAGTTATTGAAAATATATCTATTTAATTATAAAGTCTCATATAATTAATCGATAATTGAAGTAATCTATAGATGTATTAAATAAAGAGTTAATTTTTGTTTTTATTTTTAAATTATAATTATATAATTATTAAATGATAGATTTTAAATTTGTAAATTATTAAACTAAAATATGGATCATGTTAATTTTTTTTTAAATATTAAAAGGTGAAAACTTGTAATATAAATTATATTGAAAAAGGTTAATCCCAAAAAATCACCGCAAATTTATTAAACATCAGTTTGAATTTTCTCCATTTTACCACACTTTTCCCCACATTAATAAACATAAAAGTGGTAAAATAGAAAAAATTCATACTGATGTGGTTTTTTAGAGAATTTAACAAATTTGCGGTGGTTTTTGGGATTAATCCTAAAAAAAATTACTCTTCAAACATGTTCTATTTTTTTCATTAAAATATTAAAAATATAAATATTAATATATAAAAAATCTAAATATATATATATATAATATTTTAAATGAATACATTATTTTGAATGAAAAGAGAAATGAATAAATTATAAAAATAAAAATATAGTCAGGAAATTTAAATGATTAATATAGGACTCGTAATCTTTTATAATAAAAAATATAATATTTATAATTAAATTTATATTTAGATATCACTTTTAATGTTTAATTAGTAAATAATTAATTTTACCATATTTGTAAAAAAAAAAACATTACATTATAAAATTCTTTAAAATAAAAGTTCGAAAATTCTATAGGATAATGTAAATTTTATTGTTTTTTCATAGTCCAATCAAATTTCCATAGGAATACTTATACCATGGCCACTTTCATCAAACGTACCAATTCAAAGTCTATAAAGAAAAGTATAATACACCACGATGAGAAGTTAGATTCCTGGTAAAATTCCGGAACTGTGAAATCATGCCATACCACCAAACCAAATTATCTCACAGCACAATCTTTCAACATTCTAAATGCTAATTCTAGTAGTAAACTAACATTTGGCAAAGCAGCATCTAAAGCAAAGCAAAAGCCTCCCAAAAGTTTAAATAGAATAAGAATACAGTCGAATTCACAAAGAAAAAATTCCCCACAACTTTATTTATTACACCTCCAGACAAGATGCCCACAAATTGCCTTAAAATACTTTCAATTATAAACTGACTGAACTGATGACATCGACCTTCACTACCTTTAGTCATTCTGACTCTTCAATTACAACAAATTCATCACATTACATTTCATATCCTCTCAACACATCACCATTACCCGAAATAGAGGAAGAAAGTCTTATTTCAATAACTTTATAAAAGGAATCAACAAATTTATTAGATGTTTAATTTATTTTAGCTTGACAGCGACTTGTTTGCATGTTCAACGTTTTATCATTAAATGTACTTTTTTGAAAAAGATTCCTCCAACACAAGTCAGTAAGTTTCATCTAACAATCAAACAAAAAACTGCACATATATATATATATATATATATATATATATATATATATATATATGTTTATTAAAAGAAACGAAAATGATACAACACTATAACACAAACACAACGCAAGACATAACACTGGGTACAAGGTAATGACTACTAGTTTACTGGCTTGATAGATAGGCTATAATACTAATAGATGCATCATCATCATCATCTTGATCTGACCAGAAATCAGAAACAGCAACAACAGCATCATTAGACTACTGATAAATAAACTTAAATTGAAAAACTTACATTGCAACACACTTTGGCCTGATTTCAATCCCCTGAATGACAAGCCCTTCCTTCCAGTTCCCACCAGTGACCTCCATAACACTCATTTCCAACTCACTCCTTTCGCCTTCATCAACAAAAACCTCTCCCAGCTCCACTTCCAGCCACCCATCCTGTCTCTCCTTAGGAGAAGGAAGATCAAGCTGATTTTCTCTAGCCTCAGAAGTCGCCCATTGCATAACTCGCCGCCGTTGCGACAGCCTAACAATCCTGGAACAACGAAACTCTACCGGGTTTCTAGCAACGCCTCCGTCTGTGTCCAGATACACAGACCGTTTTTCTATATCGGTGCCGGCGAATCCGAATGATACCTCTACGGGTTGATTCACGAAACCGAAAGCTACGATCACGGATTGGAATACGAGATAAGCTGCGTATGTGGTTTTTGGGGAGAGAATTGAACTCGGTATCTTGCCGCGAATTTCGAACCAGCATACGCGAACGAGCTCTGCTACTTCTGGAAATCGAGAACCTTCCACCGCTGGCCACCGCCAGTAAGCTGGAGTATCTCCCCAGACTATTGAGAGATTCCTTGGTGATAACATGTAACATTTCTTCCCATTTTGTCTATCTATTTGAAAGCTCTGTCAAATTCAAATTCAAATTCAAATCAAAAATCAACAATTTATATTTATATTTAAATATTTTATAACCTCTATAAAATAAATAAATAAATTCAAAATTACCAATTTACCACCGTCGATAAGAACAGGACTCTCAGAGAGAGTGAAATAGAGACGTTTAATAGTCGAAGAATCTTCGCCGCCATGCGCGGCGGATGCCGGGGGATCTGAGTTGTTACTTATGTCCGGTAGTTGTGAAGGTAAGAATTGATCCCAAACAGCGTTGGAATTCGCAGCGGCTTTAAAAAGAGAGTTGACGCAACAGAGACGGCAAGCATCGGCCGGAGACGTACGGGCGATCACGGTGGCGATACAGCCTTCTGGTAAGTCTTCAATTGTGGTCATTTCGAGAGATTGTGATGTGTTAAGTGGCGGTGTAGAGTTAGGGGTATTTAAAGGGTATAATTTTAGGGTAGCTTAGCGGTTAAGTTTTTTTATTTTCTCTTATTGCAATTTTATATTATTTATTGGGTTTGTTTTGAAAAAGCGGTGTGCAAAAATTGTTTTGGCCTTTCGACTTTATTGGTATCTTTGATGTTGTGTATGGTTTAGACATGTGGAAGTGACATTGGTCTTATGACTCATGACACATAATAGACAAATAATTAATGTGGACATTTATGTATCTTATAAACTTTTTCTTCATAATTTTTTAAATGGTATAAGTTTAGATTAAGTATTACTTACGATATATTTTAATTTTTTTTTATTACAATATTACTTTAACTATTTGATGTTTTAGTATATATTTTTATTTCATTATAAATATAATATAATTTATTTTTATGATTAAATTAGTCCCTGTATGCACAAAAATATATATAAATAGTATAGTGATAGTTTCAAATAAAAATGATATTGTAATTATAATATAATTTTATAATATAATTTACCGATAAAAATAAAATTAGTTAAATTAATAATTATTAATAAAAATAAATTTATTTTTATAAAATAATTTTAATTTATATTTTATAACTGTATTTAAAATATTTTCTAAAAAAAATACAACCTACTAATTTTGTTAGAAAAATAATGAATACACGATAATAATAAGATTTCTTTTCATTTTTAGTTTAAATTTATACATTAATTTTGAGGTTAGAAAATAGACCACTAAATTATTAATTATTAATTTATAACTTTTATATTGAATAGGCTAAAATATTTTGATGACAAATTATTCACACATCAAGAATATTATATTTTTGTCTGACTTGCAAAACAATTGCATGTATTTTGGTGTCAATTGAAATTCTAATAGTTAATTTTAATAAATATAAATATTAATATAAAAATAAGTGCATATAATTTAATTGTTAATTTTATTTTAACATTATATTTCGTACTTACGATATATTTTAATATTTTTTTAATATAAGATTACTTTAACTATTTGATAAAAATAATTAATTAAAAATTATTATTATAATAAAAATAAATTTATTTTCATAAAATAATTTTATTTTATATTCTATAACTATATTTAAATATATTTAAAAATATTTTTTAAAAGGAATACAACTCAATAATTATGTTATTAAAATATAATGAGTACATAAAAAATATATGATAATAAGTTTTTTGTTTTTAAATTTAAATTTAAATTTAAATGTTAATTTTGAGGTTAGAAAATTGACTATTAAATTATCAATCTATAATTTATAGATTGATTAGGCGAAAATATTTGGATGACAAATTATTCACATATCTATTAATTAAGAATATTATATTTTTGTCTAACATGAGAAGGTATAAATTGAAATTTTCTGTGTAGAGAGTTTGGTTCACAGGATGTCTTGACTTGGATTCGGGAAAATTTGAAAATTCAGACGGCATCTAGGTGGGGGCCTCCTTGGAATGTATCCTTTGCTATAAGTCTATGGTGGATATGGAAATTCAGAAATAAAAGAATTTTTGAACCAAGGTCCCTGTGGTAATATCCTTTGATTTTTTACACAAACAGGTTGTGGATGTTGCTAATGCTTGGGCAAATTCAAGACTTGTTTCTAATAATCATATCCCCCCATCTTTACACTTTATTTCTTGGGAGCCTGCTCCTTTGGGATGGGTAACTTTGAACTCTGATGGAAGTGCGGATAGGAGTTCAGGGCTTGCAGGGTGTGGCGGGTGTGCTAGAGATGGTCACGGTAGATGGCTGTTTGGTTTCTCTCTTTCCTGGGGTCGTGGTACTGCTGTTCAAGCTGAACTTTGGGTGATGTTTAAATCACTTCAAATAGCTTGGGAACAAGGTTGGAGAAGAGTACAAGTACAGTGCGACTCACAAGTGGTGAATATGTTGAATCATGGTTGGACTAATATCTCGAGTCACAAAAATATTGTGTCAGCCTGTGTTTCCTTTCTTGAGAAGGATTAGGAAGTCCAGATTGTGAAAATATATAGAGAAGCCAACTCAGTTGCGGATTGCTTAGCGAAAGCTGCGGTTATTGGTCCAAGGGAACTTTTGAGGTTTCCTTCACCACCAGTGTTTGTTCGGAATGCACTGTTAGCTGATACAGTTAGGGTTCAGTGGCAGCGATATGTTCGTGTGTAGTGGGTTAATACCGTCCTTCTGATTTAAAAAAAAAAAAAATTGAAATTTTCTAATGGTTAATTTTAATAAATAAAAATAAAAAAGAATTGCATATAATTTAATTGAAAGTTTAATTTAGTAATTTTTTAAAGTTTTAAATCTTATAAAGTTTGATATAAATTTAGGAGGTAAATTTTTAAAAATTATAAAAATAGACAAATTTTGAAAATGTTTGGAAAATAAATCTTTACCAACTATATTTAAAAAAATAATAATAAACTGAATCACAACCATCACATATGTGTGATTTTCGACGATCCAAACATGTATGATTTACGACATTTGTGATCGAGAATACAAATTTGTTATCATCTGGCATGTCTTACTTTTAGAAATAAAATTTGTGAGAGTTACTCTCGTAACTTTTTCAAAAATGGCCTGAAAATTTTTGGGAGAATTTTATTTTTGACATGTTATAACTTTTATTTACACTATATAAGCTTAATTTTAAAATTTTCACAAAAATAAACTTTCAAACTTTTACTTTTTAAAAATAACCCTTCAATTAGTGAAGGGAGACCTTCACATGTGTAAAGGGAGACCTTCACAGACTGTGAAAGGGCCCTTCACAGACTGTGATGGGCTATTTTTTAAAATCAAAGTTTGAATGAGTTAAAAAATATAAATGAAATTTTTTTTTATTAGTTTTGAAATTTTAAACTTTATTTGGGTTATTTTATATAATTTTCCCAAATTTAAATTAAAATTTATAAATTCATTAGTGTGTGTTTAATAGGTAAATTTTTAGTTAGCAATTTAAATTATTTTTTTTATTTGTGATTTGACAATTAAACTATTTGGATGAAAATTTTGGATTAGCAATTAGTTTTCAATTAATGATTTTTAGAAAAAATACTTGAAGTAGCTGTCACAAATCGTTAATAAAAAAAACTTCTATTTTACCATTATCAAATTTGAGTATTACTAAAATACCTTTAATAATATTAAATGCTCTATTTGTAATAAATTATATTAATTTTTGAGATAATCCCAAAAATCCTCCGCAAGTTTGGAGTTTCCCCCCAAAAAGCACATCAATTTCATTTTCCCCATTTTACCACTATCATGACGAAAAATGTTAAAATTTTTAAAAAGAATTTTTTGACTTTGGTGAAGTCCCAAAAGACGGGTCTAATGGTGGTGGTCCGCCAATAATTGGTGGTTAGATAGAGGGAAAATGATAGAAAAATAATTTTCGACAATTCTTAATTTCATTGAATCTCCTTCGTTCAACCTCTAATCATCGAGAGACCACCACTGTTAGACTCGTCTCTTGGAGCTCTACTAAAGTTTTAAAAAAATCCTTTTAAAAGTTGTAACGTTTTGACCTGAAAATGGTAAAATGGAAAAAATGAAACTAGTGTGGTTTTTTTTAGAGAAAATCTCAAACATGCAGTGATTTTTGGGGATTAACCGTTAATTTTAATACTATTTTTTTTTATTAAATATGATTAAAAATCTTTAAATAATTTTTTTGTTTAAGTAGTCTATATTAATTATATTTTTAATTTGATAACTATGTATTATAGATTTTAAATTAAAAAATCTCACCAAAAAAAATTCTTTAAAAATGAAATAAATTATACTGTAGTTAAAAATATATATTATCTTTTTTTAAGTCATTTTATATCTAACAGTTACTTCAACATCTAATTATTATTATCAAACACTCATTCTACACCGCTACTTCAACATCTAATATAATAACTAACAGCTAATCGCTACTTCAACAGTTAACTCAATATTTAATGTAACAACTAGTGCCAAACATGCACATAAAAAATTAGCTTTTCAAATTTATTTATATTTATAATTTTTAAAAAAATATTTTTACATGAATTTATTACTAATCTTCTTAAAAAGTTGGAATTTAAAACTTCATTGTATCTAACCTTTTTTTTTTTTTTTTTCATGTAGAGTATTTTATATAATCTTATGCAATTATAGTTTCAATATTAACCACGCCGTTATGGTGCTATCACATGGTACTTATTCATCGAGATTCATTGAGGAATACAAATTTCATGAACATTGAGATATTACATTTGTATTTATTCATCTAAATTCATATACCTAAACAAAATTTATAAACGTTTGTATTTATTCCTTTCTACTTAGGAGAACAACGAAATTGATGAAGATTGTGATTTTTATTTGTATTTATTCATCAAGATTTATGGACAAAAACAAAAATGATGAACATGGCAATATTATCTCATCTAGATTCATGAAAAATAAAATAAAAAATTGTGACATTTTATTCATGTTTATTCATCAAAATTTACTCGATGAAATTTATAAATATTGTAACATTATATTTGTATTTATTCATCACGGACGAAAGTAAAATTTATGAAGATTCCATCATTATGGCATGTTTATGAATAAGAAAGGACATACAAATTGGTTCACCAAGGCTGGGATAGGTGTCCCGATGACATATTTTAATACATCAAGCTTGTCATAATAAAGGATGGAATCATTATAGCGTGTCCAAAATTGCACGGGCACCTAGTCAGCATGAATGTGAATATAGTAGAAAGTATGATGATGGTTAATGAGTTTTCTAAAAGCTGATAAGGGAGTTGTACCATGGTTTATTCATGAAGTGTTTCGACATGTACCGAGAAGAAAGAAGTCTTAGGTTGTTTCCTAAGTAGTTAGTCTTAGGATGGACTATACCTAATTGGATATACCTTCATGGTGAGGTATGATAACTCTATTTTGAGTCATGTTCATCAGAAAGAGGAAAAGTAAATTCTCATCAATGGATGGTTTACGAAATTGTGACGAGAATTGTGGATATACTCAAGTATCCAAAAATATTTTCGCTGTTTGGAAGGAGAAACAAACTTCAATTTGGCCCAATTGCATATCATTATAAAGTTCATTTAAAGACAAATCTAATGACATATTTCTCATATCGATTAGAGACCAGACGCACCCGCACCATCTCTTGCAAGTTCAATCGATATGAAAGTATGGAAATTCGTGGTGCAAATGATTTTGGGTAGATTTAGAAATCTGACGGATTTGGTAATTTGAAGAAGACTCAAAGACTGTTTTGGAAGTGTTACAGTTGATTAGGGATAATATTTTCTAAAGTGGATTCTAATTAGGAAAAAGATCCTTGAGAATCCTAAATAGGAAAAGATTTTCTTAATAGTTTAGGATTACTCTGCTACTAAGTAACCTAATGCTACAAATATGATGCTTATATCTATTATTAGGTATCCTAAGAGAATAATATAAATCTAGTCGGTGGGTTTGAGAGGTATCTGATAGAGGTCTGGGAATCATGGAGATCTTGACTTTTAGGATCAAGTCTTGTTGTCTTACGAGAGCCAAAAATGGGGTGAGCTTTTGTGTGAGACGGTGAAAAATGTAATTGAGTTAGGGAGTGAGAGAGTGGTATTTTAGTTGTAATTGTTTATTTGTTGCATAGTAAATTGATCTTTCATCATCCTAACGGTCGTGTTTTTTTTTTTTCGCTTTGGATTTCCACATAAAACCTTGTGTCTTATTTTTCTATCTCTATTTTCTTACATTGTGTATGCTTGTTTTACTTTGTGGTTATCAATACTTATATCCACTATAATAGATCACCGATTTATTTAACAACTAGTATAAAAACTAGCCGAGTTTTCCCAATGCACCGAGACATTATATTTTATTTATTCAATAAAGTTCACAGAAGTAAACAAAATGTATGAAAATTATGACATTATGTTTGTACTTATTCATTCATATTTATGGAGGAAAACAAAATTATTGAACATTGTGATATTATATTTGTATTTATTCATCGAGATTCATGGATGAAAACAAAAATGATGAACATCTCGACATTTTATCATCAAGATTTAAGGACAAAAATAAAATTTATAAACATGGTGTCATTTTATCATCAAGATTTAAGGACAAAAATAAAATTTACAAACATTGCGTCATTTTATTTATGTTTATTCATCGAAATTCACTTACGAAAATCAGTGACAACATTTATTAATATTATATTTGTATTTATTAATCGAGATTCATGACTGAAATTTCTTTTTAAAACATTGCATCATTTTATTTGTATTTATTCATCGAAATTCACCGACGAAAACGAAATTGATGAACATTGTAACATTATATTTGTATTCATTCATCTAGATTCACTTACGAAACTAAAATTTATGAACACTATGACATTATATTTATATTTATTTGTCCAAATTCATGGAGAAAAATTATATTTATAAACATTACGACATTATTCATTCATTTAAAGTCACTGACAAAAACAAAATTAATGAACATTATGAGTTCATATTTGTATTTATTCATCCCAATTTTTGGACAAAAACAAAATTAATGCACATTACGATATTATGTTTGTATTTATTCATATAAATTCACGTATGAAAATAAAATTTAAGAATGAAAAGAAATCGATTGCTATGAAAAAAAGATACTTTTTTAAAGTGATCTTATTTTTCAAGTATAACCATCTTCAATATTTTCTTATATGGGTTATTTTCAAAAACACCCCATTTTTTCAAACGTTTTATTTTGAGCACCCGGTTTTGAAAAATTTTGGAAAACCACCCCTAAAATCAAAACCACCAGTGGTTTTGGTGTTTTTGTGAGCGGTTTTGGTGTTGTATGAGTGGTTTTGAAATTCTATATGTTTTAATTTGGAGATTCGGAAATTCCCTAAAATCAAAATTACTCATACAATACCAAAACCGCGGAATAAACAGTAACTAGCTTAAGCTAATCATTTTCCAAATTCAGATCCTCCAAGAATCGTTTAAGCCAAATAGCCTCTTACATAGCCACTAAGCATATCATAAACTTTACTTTCATAGTAGACAATGCTTTGCAAGTATACTTCTTGCCACTCTAGGAAATAGCCCCATGGCTAAGTATGAATACATACCTTAAAGTGAATTTTCTTTCATCTAGGTCACCGCCCAAGTCTCTGTTTGCGTATCCAACTAGGCGTGTAACACAAGTCTGCTTCTTACCACTCTAGAAAATAACCCCATGGCTAAGTATGAATATATACCCTGAAGTGGACTTTTTTTTTATCTAGGTCACCGCCTAAGTCTCCATATGTGTATCCAACTACGCGCGTAACGTTGCCTTGATGACAGAGAGAGTAATCTATGATTACTTTCAAGTAAGCAAGTATTCTTTTGACAATTATTCAATGTTTCTTTCTCGAGTTCGACTGATATTTGCTTACCAGTCTAAATGCATAACAGATATCTGGCCTTGTACACATAATTGCATACATAAATCTTCTAATGATATTTATTGATGGTACAAACTTCATTTTCTCACCCTCTTGTGGAGTTTTATGGCATATATCAAGACTTAGAGTCTACTCTTTTCAATGGGTGTATTCATTGACTTATAGTCAGCCATAAGGAAACACTTAAAGATCTCTGGTATATAAGGTTCTTGCGATAATGCCAAGATCATTCTTTCTCATGAGATTTTGAATCCTAAAATATAGACAGCCTCACCCATGTACTCCATTTTGAAAGGAGTAAATAACCAGTATATTTTACCTCAAGTGAAACTTCTTGTCATTGCATGCTAATAAGATATCATCAACATATATAAACAATGTTACGAATTATCTTTTGACTTTTCCAAATACACACAATGGTTCTTTTTTAACACTTGAAACTCATATGATAATGACAAATTTGTGAAAACAAAGTTATCATTGTCTAGAAGATTGCTTGAGTCCGTAAGTGAACTTCAAGAGTTGCACACTTTACTTTATTAGCTTTCAGTTACAAAACTTTCAGACTGTTTTATGTAAATCTCCTCCTTTAGTCCTCCACTGAGGAATGTAGTCTTTACATCCATTTGATGTAATTTCAAGTCCATATGTTTCACGAGTGCAGGAATAAGGAAAATGGAGACAAATCTTATTAAGGGAGAAAAAACGTCTCTCCATAGTATATACCCTCTTATTGGGTATAAACGTTCATCGTAACCTTGCCTTATATCTTTCAACCAAACTATTTTCCTTTCGTTTAACGCGAAGGACCCACTTATTTCCAATGGCTTTTCTATTAGGTGGTGAATTAACCAAGTCCAAAAGACGGTTACTTTTCATTAATTCTATATCCTTTTCTATAACTTTAATCCACAAATCTTTTGTAGGTGAATTTAATTTTTTCTCACATTTTTTTGGTTCATCACCGACATGTGAAGTCAATATAAAAGTCTCCCATCATTAGTGAACTAAATTTTTTATTCTTATTCAAACAGATGATTCAGACATGCTCCCACTGTGATCAAGCTATGGAGCTAGTTAGATTGGCATTTAATGGCTCCCACTAGGAACAAAGTCTATTTCATCTCTATTATGTTACTCTAAATTTTCAGTGGTATCAAGTCCTCTGGTCCATCTTGCTCAAAGAAGGGAGCCTCTCTTTCAACATCACCTCATCTGAGAAATTCATTCTCTATAAAAAAAACTTCATCACGTGACTCTATTTTAGAGATATACCCTTCTGAATTTTCTCATATTAGTACATATTCTTTGGACTACTCAGGGTAATGTATGAAAATAAATTTTCTTTCCCTAGCGTTCAACTTTTCATTTCTACTATAAAGATCATGTGCATAGTAAACGCACCTCCAGGGTTGTATATAGGAGCGATCAAGTTTCCAACCTATTCCAAACACTCGTACGGAGTTGAAGTCACTCATTTGTTGAGACTTGATTAAGGATATGATTGGAGTGCATCTCTCCAATCCGAGATTGATTGATTAGCTTGTATCACCATAGATCTAACCAATTCTAGTAATGTTCTATTTCTTTGCTCAATAGTTATGTTCTACTATAGAGTATTAGGAATAGTAAACTGTATATCAGTATACCTTTTTCCTAACATAATTATTTGAATTGTTCAAATAGATACTCTCATCATCTGTTAGTATGTAGTACTTTTTAATATCTTATCTAATTGGTTATCTACCATATCAATAAATTTCACGAAGCAACCTAAAGCTTCAGACTTATGAGAGATCAGATAAACTAGACTGAGACAGATAAAGTCATATATGATAAAGTCATCTATAAGTTACTAAAATAAGATGCACCGTTCTTACTTTTAACATTCGTAGGCCCTCCAATATCAAAATGAATTGACTTTAGTGGATTATTAGCTCTAGTAACCTTACCAAAAAGTTTTGTAGTAGCTTTCCCGGCTAGACAATGACCATAGGTTGCCAATTTGATCTTGTCATAAAATCCTTAAATCCCCTCTTAGACCAACCTGTTCATTCATTCTTGTCTAATATGACTAAGTCTAGCATGCCATATACACACCTCAAAATTAGAAGAGGAAACAAATGAAACACTACTACCATTAACTAATGAGAAATATGTATAACTTTTAATATCCAATACCATAAACCATCTTCTATATTTCCAAAACCAACATAAACACCATAAAATGACAAGTCAAGCTACCATACAAATATAAAAAAACACAAGCTCATATCCATAAGAGAGTAAAAATAGGAAGAGACAAGAAAACGCTTTATATTCGGAGCATACTGGATAACATGTATGAATAATTTTGGCCTCCTCGCATCATCAATATGTAGGAGCCTATACCCTACACAAGTTCACATGAGTTATTCCTTACATATATCTAGTTAGTATCTCATGGAATCTGTCGATACTCTATGAATGCTCCTCTATCTCCAGCTTAATAACCTATTGCTCCTGTGTCTATAATCCACATTAGATGAGTCTCAAAAAGAAAAAGAAAAAAAAACTAGAAATAAAAATATCATAATATGCAAGCTTGTGAAAAGGTATCTCTATATTTTACTCACTGCACTCACGAGCAAAGTGCTCCAGCTTTTCACGTTTGAAAAACTTAGTCTTACTCTTGTCCTTCCTCTTACCTACACCACACTAGAGTTTATTTCTTAGGTTTCAAATCTGGGCTGGATAGGTTTACAAGACCATTTCCTTTTTTTGTTCCCCTATGTCCCCTCTTGCACTTGTTATTCATACGCTTGCTGGTCTTAGTCATTTAAAGCTACTCCGATGATTTATCCACTCCTACGTACTTATCCTCAAGTTTATCATGACAAGAAATATCATCAAATGTCTTGATATTGTTGTTATGCGTATTGTTTATCTTCGTATGTTCTCATCCATTAGGAAGGGACTAGATCTCCAACTCCACTTACTACTCATTTGTAAGTATATGGTCAACTGGCTGAAGCTCTCGGATCTTGTTAGCCATCTCCAAGAGATGTTGACATAAATCGTGACCCCGACACTTCTCAAGGTCACTTCTTATCAACATCGGAATTAACTAGCAATCGTCGTAGTTTTGTGGTAGAAGTACCACCAAATTTGTCATTTACAGCAACTCAAATGTCCCGGATCATCTCATCACCCTCATATGCACACATGAGGTGCAGAATTCCATGATGTTTCTCAAGGTTTCAAGGGCCTCCTATTCCTCGAGAATATACTGAATCTTACGGTGTGAGATATAGTAATTGCACCATTCAGTTTCTTGTCATTGTTTAACTCTGCGACTATAGATTTCGAAGAAGATGTTAGTATTGATAAACATAAATAATATTAGAGACCCATATATTTTCTTAACCTAACAGAATTTCCTTTGTTAACATTATTTCTCCAACCTAAGCAATCATAAATACATTGACTTAATCAAGATGGGGATTCGAAAAAGATAGTGTGACTACCTAATCACCTTCCACATCCTCTGATTGTAGTCATCATACAAGCCATGCTATGGAGTAATGTAGCTCTAAAAGTATATTATATTTAGGACTCCCACATCAGACAACAAAATCAGAGCGACCATGCAAAAACAACGACAAACATATCATGCACACAAATCATTTCATAAAAAAAATACAAATATACTAATAACCAAGTCAAAATAATCATGGAAAAACACACGAAAAAATCATGATCATACAATAATACACCATTGAAATGATGTCTATCATGAAAATGATCACAAAAATTTGAATTTGCTCTATCATCTCCACAGTCCGATTATTTTCTTGTCTCAAGGTCCTTCTTAGGATCTCCCTCGGAATTCTTCCTTAAATCCTTCCCATGATATTCACTAGGGCCAGCATCACCGACTTTTATCCATTCGGGCATCTGGATTCAATGTTTTTAAAACCGGACCGGACATCGAACTGGTTTCATAAAGGGGTCACGGTTTTTAGGGTTGAACCGGGTTGAACCAGATTTTTTTAATTTTAAAATAATAATTATTTTATATATATATAATATAAAACTAAAATACGAAATTAATTTATATTTAATTTTAAAAAAATATATTTTTAATTAAAAGTATAATTAAACATACTTAAAATAAATTTATCAATATAAATTAATTATCAATAAAATAAACCATCCAATATTCATATTTTCATATACTATATTTTGAAACAACATTTATATTATTATGTTTAAATTTTTAAATCCTTAAAAAAATAAAACAATTATTCCAAACAAACCAAATATAACAAAATTAAATTAAATTTTTATTTTATTTTTTAAAAACCCGGTTTTTTCCGGGTTTGACCGGTTTTTTCAAAAAACGGTTTTGCCATGAAACTGAACCGGTTTAACTGGCCGGTCCGGTCCGGTTTCAACAACACTGTCTGGATTATCCCACTCCACTCACCATGAATAGAGAGTATATGGAAAATTCTTGGACTGCTGGAATGGAGAGCTACTAGGTAAGCAGTTGACATCTCTTGGATTATCATCTTTCTCAATATCGGTATAAATATCTATCACCTCCACGTGCTTAGGGTTCTCCACGTTCTCATCATCCGAAATTAAAATTATCTTTAGAACTTAAATAGGATGAACCTTGGAGACCTCATCATCGTCTTCCGGAGGTTGCGACACTGGAGACAAAGGTAAATTCTCTGATATGATAGGTGCTGTCTACTAAGGGGATGGTTGAAGCTCCAGCTACTGAGGAATTAGAGGGTGAACCATCCCTTTTAGAGTTTCAACCATCAACACTAGTAGTAAATAATTAGTGGAATAATACTATGCTTGTTCATGGGAGATCCAACAACTTTCACAATAGAAACTGAGCCAATTAGGGATCTATCTTGTAAAAACAAACACAAATGTACAAGGAATGATGCATATGACAATAAATTAATAATCATAATATCAATTTAAAGTCACTAAAAATAATTAAAATATAATTAATTATTTTCTAACAAAAATAAAAAAGCATACACATAAGATTTTTAAAACATTAATAAATTTTTATTTTTTCGTCGTCGGTGGCGGCGTATGGATTGAACATATTGACGATAATTGGTGACACATTGCTGCGCACGACGTGTGGCTGCACGCGTTAACACCACACAGTAAGTCGTGAGGCAGCCACGTGGTGCACACGTAAGTGGCCAAAAGACCGCATCGACTCCGACGCGGATACCATGTAGACAATGGCGTCAGAGCCGATATAGCACCACGTGGGCGTACATGCGGACGCTGATGATGCAATATGTTAGCGATGATTAGGCAGTTATCCACTTGGTTAATGGCGACGTGCCTCGCCGCCTGTGTGTACGCCATGCGTAATGATTCTGACCATTGACGACCGTCGGACTAGCATCAGTTGACTTCTCTCCATGTGTCGATGTAGACATATTCTTGATTTTTAAAAATAGTGATAAAAAAACATGTTTAAAATTCAAATTCCTAAAGCGTGGTTGGTATAGGTTTTTGAAATCTATTCATTAGTGTTCTTTCATTTTTCTAGAAATTTTCCTTTTTCTTTATCAATTATGTTTCCATTTCGAAAAAAATTTAAACTCATGATATATTTTTCATTTGAAATTCAAAAAATTCATTCAATATACCAATTCGAAGGGTTTTTCGAGACGAATGCGTTGGTATATTGTTTTTAAAAATGTTTGAAAAGATCAAGAGCCAAAATCAATCCTATGAAAATTGACAGCAAGTGTATAATCATCATCAATCAACCATTCAAGCATTCTAAAACTATACAAACATATAGATCATTCATACTTAATCAATAGTTTGCATCAATAATTACAATCATACAGTAAATCGGCTCTTATAGCAATGTAAACAAGTTAATCATAACTCATCTTTGGTTGATTACAATATTCCTCATGGAGATATTTAGCAGTGACCTATCAACAAGATAGATTTCAACCATTTAAGTTTAACTTATTCTTTTCAAAAATCAAATAAAAAATTAATTTTTTTAAATATTTTATATTTTAAGCTCTCTTTTTAATAATTAAAAGTTAGTCCTTATAATTTATTTCAAATAGATTAGATATTTATGATTTTTTTTAAAAACATTTTTACTTACTATTATTTATTTCAATACTATTCATTATAATAATATTTTTAAAATATTATATCAATATAATAATCTAGGCATTTAATTTTTTTTATTTATAATAACAAATTTTTATTTTTTAAATTTTATTTTCAATTTTAAACTATAATTAAACATCCCAAACACCCCATTAATCTAGTTGAATTCAGTTTTGGCTATGTATGATTTCACGAACAGAGCTTCTCTTTAAGCCAATGGAGTGAGGTATGTGGTTTCTTTATGTGTAAGGATCTCTATTGCATTACTTAATTGAGTACAAAGTGCAACACTTTTTGTAAGGGAAGCTTTTACTTTTTTTTATTTTTTTATTTATTTTTTTTATTTTTTTAATTTATGCAAATTCTATAGGCTGAAAAAACAAATGCACGAGATGAAATACATAATTTTATAATTAAATTTTGGGATGCTAAAGAATACATTTCCTGTCTTGAAAAAACAATTATTATATTTTGTTATATGCTTCATCTCATCCCAATCACATTAAAATATGCATTAAAAATAAATAAATGATGGTGGGTCCATGCAGTGTAAATATCCTAATGTCTGGTGTAATTCGAGGATTATTTTATTTTAATAGCAAATCGTGGGCTATAATTGAAATTGCTTTAAGAGTTCAGTCATCGTCAGAAAGGGAAATAAGACACATCAGAGCGTATCTTAGAACATGACTCGGGTTTAAAAAGCTTCAACTACTTTAAAGGCTGACACGTCGACCATGCATCTTCTTTCCCACTTTTCATGCAACCTAAATCATCTTAAGTTTCGATCCAATTATAATAGAGGGCTTTGTTACGCAATTAGGTGATAAAGAACAGATTCAGTTGAGGTTAGTCGATTTAATTAGCCGTTTAATCAATTATTAGCGGTTAATAGATTGATAATGTAATATTTGATAATTAGTTGTTTAATAATAGTACTGGCGGATGTAATTATAAAATAACGTAAAATAACATTTTAAAAAAATTATTATTATTTTTTATTTTTTACAAAATATATTTTACATTACTATCTTCAGATAATATGTTAGATATTTCTAACATTTATTAATAATTGTAATAAATTATAATTTTAATAATATTTACTATATTATATCAATTATTAATTAAAATAATATACTAAAGAAAATAATATATTTACTACAAGTAAAAAAATTTATAATAAAAAATAATACTAAACATATTAAATATTATTATAATACGTTTCAATTATTTTATTAATATGTAATTAATATAATTCAAATTAAATGTAAGGTAATTTGGTCTTTTTAATAAACCTCTAATCTTAAAATCTCTCAAAAGCTCGTACTATTAGCTTTTTAGAAATTAGTGTTTTGGACAAATCAGTTGATTAAGTTGCTATTACCCAATCTAGCTATTTTCAAAAATTAGAGGTTTGATTTTAGTCAAACCTCTAAAACTCCTAAAAACGCTAACCACTAATTGGAAATGTTGTTTAACAAACAGACTTATAATATTTTCATGGTATATATATATATAATGGTGGGAAAAAATATAATGTAAGGAAAACTTTCACAAATAGCAAAATAAAACTTTCAATTAAGTTTTAGGCCCATTGGAAGTTGTCTTTCAATTATAAACTTTGCAAAACTTTTGTTTCAAGAAATGAGTCTTTCGGTCCTTTTTACCCTTTCCAATTAAAATAATTGATAAAAAAAATGGAAAAAGAATAGAGGAAGTGGGTGCCTAATTTTGCCCTTCTTTTACTAGAGCAAATGACCAATCCACCCATTTAAATAGTCAAGCATTCAAAATACTATTTATCCACACACCCCATAATAAAATACGTAAAATGCTCTTCTCCCATTTTATTCATCTCCATTGATTTCCAAGCATGCATTGGTGATGAGGTAGCTCAATTAATTGGTGAAGAGTTTATAACGGTGAGTTTCTCCATCTTCATTCTTCTCTTATTAGGTTTATTGATGATTTTTTTGGGTGATATTAATGTTTCTAGGGTTTTAGGTGAATTTGGGAAAGGTGAATTTGGGTGAAAAGTAGGTTGAAAGTTTGTAATTAGGTCTAAGGATTGTGTTGTTGATGGCATTTATTGGGTTTTATTTCAATTTTTTAGAAAATGAGTGTTATTTGGTTGAATTTAGTTGAGTTGTTATAGTTAGCTATTAGCAATGGCTTAAGTTGGTGTGGTGCTTATTTATGATAATGTTTTTGATGGAGTTGATTACAAATGAGGTATTCTAATTGCTGCTTTGCTCAGTAAGGATGTTAGTTTTAGCCAATTAATTGATAGAGCTTATGTCAAGAGTGCAATTGATAGAAATAATTACAATTTGAGATTATTTTATTACCTTAAAACTCTGAAAGGTGGGAAGATGAGGATGGAAATAGTAGTTGGAGAAGATGTAGGATATGTTATGATGCAAGAGCATAAACATATATATGTTGAAAATGAGGAAAACATTGGTAGACAATCATGTTTATTGAGGGATGTGAATGAACCGATAATAAATAGAGACAATAGAATACCCGTTGATCGAGATTTTTGCGATGAGGATTTACATGTATTAAATGATGCCAGTGTTTTAGATGTTTTTTATTATGTTAGAACGAATTTTGATGATGAGGATGATGATGATTCCAATGAAGATGATGTTAATGAAGTCACAAATGCCGGCATTTGTAATCATAAGGACAATGCCGATGGCCATGATAATAGTGTTAATGAATGTGGTTTAAGTGTAGGTGGATTTTGTAGTGGTTTATGGGAAAATGGGCATTAAATATGGGAGCTACCGGACATGGAAAACTTTGGGTTTAAAAAGATTAGGGAATACGCATTATCCACACCTTATGCATTGAGTGGTCTTACCCAAGGTTCTATATTTTGGAATAAGGAGGTTATGAATCTTGCAGTCGGAAGATTTGCATTGGAGAATAAGCTTTCGCCTTTTATTTTACGATCTAATAAAAAGCAATTAGAAGTGGTATGTACTGAAATGAAGAGATGCAAATTTGCTTTTAGAGCAAGAAAGAGTAATTTGGAGTCTCCTTTATTTC
The DNA here is from genome assembly GCA_031304145.1 of Cardiospermum halicacabum. Lineage (NCBI taxonomy): Eukaryota > Viridiplantae > Streptophyta > Magnoliopsida > Sapindales > Sapindaceae > Cardiospermum > Cardiospermum halicacabum. Next base: position 21,807,096 of record CM062389.1, read on the forward strand.
ATGTCACACATTTTAATCCCAACTGCACATGTCTTTGTGATCCTGACAGAGCAGAGAGAATGATGGTAACTGCGAAGGTTAGTGGTTCTTTTTTTTTCCTCCCGGGTTTCTAATTCAAAATTTAATCCAAACACAATAATGAGCGAGGTTCGAGCACATTGGGCAGTTCATTTATGGTATAACAAGACTTGGAGAGCCTTAAAATATGTCGAGCAAGTTGCTTACGGCACTTATGATGAATCTTGGTCTCTATTTCCTTGTTACCTCCATATGCTGAAAGTAACCAATCCAAGTACAATCGTAGCGATTAAGACCAGTAGAAAGGGCAATTTTAAATACTCTTTCTTTGCTTTAGGGCAATGTACCGAAGGATTTAAAAAGTATATACGTCCTGTTATTGCCATGGATGTCACACAATTGAAAGGCGAGCTAAAGGGGGTCATTTTCACGGTGATGGGTCTGAATGGTTCGGATATGATTTATCCTATTGTTTTTGGATTTACAGATAAAGAGAATGTGGAAGGATGTATGTGGTTTCTCCAAAAGTTGCGTGAAGCAATTGACATTTCGGACGATCTTCTTCTTGTCACCAATCGGGGTAAAAGTATTCCACCTGCCATCGAAGAGGTATTTCCTGATATTCCCCATGCGAATTATTATTTTCATTTGAAGAACAATCTCGGCAACCTGTGTAAGGGAAGAAGTTATGTTCTTGACGTTTTATGGAAGGCAGCATATTCATACTCTAAGGAAGAGTGTTTGACTTTATTGCATAGTCTTGCAAATATCTGCCAAAAAATGCATTGAGCATTGGTAAACCTTGGGCTGAGTAAGTGGTCCCGTTCGTTTTGTCCTAGAAAAAAGTAGAGAATTATGACAACCGGTATTACTGAGTCTTTGAACAAAACCATTATTCCAGCTCGAAAACTACCAATAATTGCGGCACATGAATTTCTTAGACATTTAGAGCAGAAATGGTTTTGTGCTAGGAGCTTGTCGACTTCTAAACTAGAGTCGTCAATGACGGAAGCAGTTAAAGATCATTTGAAAGAGTGGGAAAAGGCTGTGGAAAAATATCAAGTTTATCCTATACAAGATAGTGTTAAGTACCAGGTAACAAATAATGGCTTAGGTGATGCGATAGTAAATGTCGTCGATAAATCATGCACTGCAACTGGTGGGATATGTATGAGTTGCCCTGTTTTCACACTATCGCCTATGCTAGATGAGATTTACTATCATTTCAATTTATTAAAATATATGTTATCAATATAAAATTCGATATACCAATGTATAATGTTATTATTATAAGTTTGCGCATGTGAGTGTTAGTCATCTCTGTCATAGGTACTTTAGTAAAGAAAATTTAGAAGGTGACTATTACAAAACCATTCTATCTGTTCCTGATAAAGGTGTCTGGCACGAAGCAGATGAAGCTTCAAGATTAGTGGTTCTGCCAATGATTAAGGAGAAACAGGCTGGACGCCCAAAAGAGAAAAGAATTCGTTCTACGGGTGAGTATCAAAGGAACAAGAAGTGTGGGAACTGTGGTTGATGGGTTCATTCTCATCTTACATGCAAAAATACTCCCTTAGTTTGTGGAAATTGTGGTCTTAATGGACACCATGACGATATATATCGGAATCCGTAGTTGATATGTTCGAAATGCGGTATGATTTGTCATTTTCCTGATTTTTGTCAAAATCCAACACTAACATATCGAAAATGTGGCATGACGGGTCACTCCGATGATTCGTGTCAGCTTTCGTCGGCATCGTCTTCGTTGGGCAGCACTAGTGCAGCAGATAGCAAAGCATCAACTTCAAACAAGAGACGACGAGTTATGCATTGCCGACATTGTGGTGGGACAGGACAAACTATTCGAACCCATCCACAACTTCATCATACTCCACCCATTTGCGACCTAATTCCAAAATCATTTGAGCAACCTACAAATGAAACTTGAAAGTATTATGGCTTTTGTTGGTATTAAGGTTGTCTTTATTTTATGATTTCGTAACATTTTATCCGATATGTACTTTGAATCATTGACTTGAATTGAAAGAGTTATTTTATGTCTTGTAAATTATTGTCTTGTGCAATCAATTTTTGAGTTGAGGAATTGTATACACTTCCCATGGTGGAAGAAGAATTAACCTCGCACACATCTAAGATTGTCAATAAAATCCTAACAATCGATGAAACTAAATCTGCTTTCAATTTATGTAGACACGTTTCAGGTGGCCAGAAGAGTACCGTGACCACCTGACAAGCATTTCAACAATGATAATTATTTGCTTCGAATATACTTTGTTGCCTTTCATGTGACCAAGAGAATTCGGTGTCCACCTGACAAGTATTTGGTCATTGAAATTGATTGGTTTTAAAATTCCTTATTTGCTTTTGAAGTGGCTACGATACTTCGGTGACCACCTTACAAGTATTCCAGTATTATAACGTATTGACACTCAATATAATATTTGTGTTTCAGGTGGTCACGATTGTTTAGTGACCACCTCAGTCGTATTTGACCAGTTCCATCAATTAGGCGTTGCAGGTGGCTATCCAGTATTTCTACCCACTTATACCCACTTGAGACGCATTTACATTCGGTTATTTTTTTCAACTTGGTTTGAGTGTGCGCCTCATGTGACTACCAGGAATATAAAGACCACCTTCGCCGCACTTAACTACTGCTTTTGATGTACTAATTGTCTGGTGCGTTAGCATGAAGTGACCACCACTAAATTGTGGCCACGTTAATCGCATTTGTCTTCTGTTATTTTTCTTCCCTCAAATATTTGATTTGATTTGTGCTTATCAAGTGGCCAATAAAAGTATGTGACCCTCTGAGACGCGATTTTTTTTTTTCATTTTAAAAATCTAATTTGTGCTTCTCAAGTGGCCATTATAAGTATGTGACCCTCTGAGACTCTTTTGCCATCTGTTATTATTTTTTTTTTGAAATATCTGATATGGCGGCTGAGGTGACTTCCATACTTCACTTCGGTGATCATATGAGTTGTATTAGGGTTCTGTAGGTCAATTACCTTAGGCCCCGTTTGTTTTTTTCACTTAACATTTAATAGCACTTAAATTAAGGGCTAATTACAAAAAGTCTTAATTCAATTAAGATGTGCGTCTATTTGTTTTTTCTAAATTCATGTAACTTAAAATAAGTTATCTTCTTGTACTTTGACCATTTTACCCCTAAAACACCAATTATATTTATAAAAGTTTTACCTCTAAAACACCTTCTAGTGTATTTATAAAAGTTTTATCTATTATTTTAGAAATGATTTCTTTTTTAAATTTATATTTTTTAAATAAAAAATTATTTATGATATATTACTAATCTATTAATAGTCTTATTGAACTTTTTTTATTTGATAATCAACTTAAAATTATAAAAAGTTTTTATTTGATAATCAAGTTAAAATAAGTTATTAGTGATTGCTGGTTAATTTATAATTTGTCATTTTATCAATTTTTTAATATTTGATAGTTTAATGGTTTTATTTAATTTTTAATTTAAAGTATTTAAAATAAATAATTATAATCCATATAAATTTTTTATATTTTTAATATTTTAATAATTGTGGAATTAAATCAAATAAATAATAACAATCAATTATCCTATATAAATTGTTGTTAAATTTATTAATGAATTATAGTTAATGTTAATAATTTACAACATTGAAAAATAAACTATAAAATAGAAGAACACACCAACTAGAAAATTTAACAACATTTTTTATTTTTTTGTTGAAATTAAGAATGACATTTTTATTGAAAATTACTATGTGAACATTTATTATTTCCATTGAAAATATAACCACATTTATTTTATTTTATTTTTTGTTTAAATTTAGAATGAATATATTTATTATTTTCATTGAAATTAACAATGATAATATTTATTTATTTGTTTGTTTAAATTTAGAATGACCATATTGTTAATTAATTAATTATTTATTTAAATTTGATAATCAACTTAAAATAAGTGATTGTTTATTAATTACAAATTATCATTTTATCATTTTTTATATATATTTTAAAATATTTTATAGTTTAATAGTTTTATTTAATTTTTAAATTATACTATTTAAAATAAATAATTTTATATATGAATGATTATATTTGTAATATTTTAATAATTGTGGAATTTAATAAAAATAAAATAATAATTAATTATCATATATAAATTGTTGTAAATTCATTAATGAATGTAGTTAATAATTTATAATATAAATATAAAATATAACAAAACACCCTAGAAAATCTCAAAACATTTATAATTTTTCGTTGAAATTTACAATGTCAAAATTTATTATTTTAATTGAAAACATAACAACATTTATTGTTTTTTGGTTAAATTTAAAATGACAATATTTATTATTTTTATTAAAATTTACATGACAATATTTATATTTGGGGAGTGTTATACGTACAGACAAATCATGTACAGATTGTACAGATTTCCCTTCTAAATTTTATTTGGTCATTTATACCCTTTATAAATGTAACGTAGTTTTCAAAATTCGCTATTATTATACACTCTCTCTTAGTACACTACACACACTCTTAACATTCTCTTTCCTACTTTTTCAACCATCATTCATAATTAAAAAAAAAAAAAAGAATATAACAACTTCCTATTTATAATCAATTTATCTAACATATTTATTTATCTCATAATAAATATTTTACTTTAAACTTTTTTCTAATTATGGTATTTAATACATTTAAAAATTATTTATTTATATATAATTTTAAATATAAATTAATTTAGATTAAATAAAATAAATAAATCAATTAATTAAGCATTTGACTCTTATCAAAATATTTAAATTAAAATACTATCTTAAAATAAATAACTAAATAAAAATAATAAAAAAAATTAATTAAAATTTTAATAGATGCTACTATATAACTTTTAGTATTTAACTGGAGGCAAATATTTAAATTAATTATAAAATTTTTGTTTTGGTCACTCTAAATTAATATGATGACTTTAAACATAATTATATAATTTTTTTTAGAAAAAATAAATAGATAAAGGAAATAATTAAATTATGATGTATTGTGATTATAATATTTATAAATTTTAAAGAATGAAATAAATGTATTAATTAATCAAGATTCAAATTCGAACCCACGGTTTTGAAGTAGATTTGAATATTAATTTTTTAGTTTAGCCAAATTCATCTGAACTTGACCACGTATGGCTTTTGGTATGAGTGTTGGATTTTATTTTTCGAGCAATTGAATATATATATATATATATATATCTCTCGAAGAGGTGGTTAGTGTTATCGTTTTGCAGTGTATGGCTTTGTGTATTGTATTGAAAATTAAAATCAGTTGGAATATATAATACAATTTTGCATATTACAATTAATTTTGTTATTTTTTCTTTTACAAATTTAATAAAGTTAAAAAGTAATTTAATATTATATTTTTTAAAATAATTGGATTAACTTGTATTTCGTTATGTTTCTTCTTAAAATATTATAAATATTATCAGTAAGGTCTCAAAAATAAAAGGTAAAAATAATACCAAGTCTCCAATTTTATAGTTCCGATATTAAAAAAAAATGTCATGATCAAATTGATAATATTTTTTATATATAATTTTAGACATAAGGGTCTCAGAAGTTCTGAACTTCACTATATTCTTCAAATTACCTTGCAAACTTCATGAATAGTTAATTTAACTCCTTAACTTACAAATTTTGGGTCAATTAAGCTCTTTTTCCTAATGTGGAAGGCTTAACTAACATTTTGAGGTTAGTCATTTTTGTTACTAGACCAGCCTTCACATCAGTGAAGAGGACTTAATTGACCCACCATTTGGAAGTGAGAGGCTAAATTGACTATTCATGAAGTTTGAGAGTTAACTTGAAAAGTATAATCAAGTTCAGAGGCTGATGAGATTCTTATGCTTTGATTTTAATACTATGGAGTAAAAGTAATTGCAATTATTAAATAATTATGTCAACATGGATGAACAAGATTTAAACGAATTTGATTGAAGCAAGCTTCGAATCAAACTACCAGTTTCAAAATTAGCTTTTATATTATTGTATTGACCTATTTGTGACAAGTTCATAGATGAATTCGAAAAAATCGTCATATATATACATATATATTAATTAATTAAAGGCACACGGACCTATTTGGACCTATTCCCTAAAAGTTTTATCCCACAATTGATTAAATAAATGAACTTGGTTGACATAGGCTTAGATTTGAAAAAAATACTTCAAAATTCGTTTTGATATTATTGTCTAGAGCGTTGTAATTGTCATTGGACGAGTTCGGAAAGATTGCATATTTTATTAGAACAAACATCATAGGTCATCTTACCCATCTATACTATGCCTATATGACTTTTCTATTTTGAATATGAGTATTAAAATTCTTACCGAAATCCATTAGTTTTCACATTGTTCTACGTCTGCCCGGTCTTCAGGCTTCTTTTGACAATACTATCTAGATGTGAGAAAAAATTTGAAACTAATTGAAAATGAACCGGCATATTTGAGTCATTTCAATTTGCTTCTTTACTTCAGTTTGACTCCGAGATAGAAAATTATTTTTTTTTATATATTATATAAATATGATAAGTTCAAAACTTCAAATAAATATTTAAAATAAATATCTATTTTGTATTCTATCTAAATTTATAGAATTATACATTTTTCAAATCAAATAATTAATTAATCAAATTTATTAGATTTGACAGATTAAAGTTTGAAATATATCAAATTCCATTTATTATAATAACAATTTGTATTTTTTTAAAATATATTACATAAAAGAAGTTAAAAATATTTTAAAAAAAAATAAAGTGTTATAAAATAATATAGATAGAATTTAAATTAATATAATATATATATATATATAAATGAAAAAAGAGATAATAAAATATTTATTATTACATCAATGAGAGGGAACCTATTATTTGAAAAATTAATGCTCCACCTAATTTCTCATTCATTCTTTATCATTTTAATCATCCGTATCTCTCACATTCATTCTCTCTTCCTAATTATCAATAACTCACATTCATTCCCTCTATTCAGAAAAGGGTAAAAATGTAAAGCAAATGTGTCTGTACACTGTCTGTACACATTTGTCTGTACATGAAGCATTTTCCTTTATATTTATTGTATTTATTGAAATTTACAATCAAGAGTAAATTCGTATTTATTAAATGCTAGTGCAAATAATAAAATTTGTTATTCTTATAGGAATTCACAATAAATAATAAATGTATAGTTAAAGAGAATTAATATATTGAAATTTGTGTTAAAGTAGTGCTATACAGACATTAAGACATTCTCTGGAAAAAATTTTCAAGAAGATATTAAAGGATAATAATGTAAATTAATATAAAAAATCAATTCAGACATTTTGCCGGAAAAAATTATCTAAATCATTCAGATAAATATCATTTAATTTTAGACTTTTTTACGAAAAGTCAAATACATTAAATTACTTAAAATAAGTGTTCAGTGTCATTCAGCGTTAAGTTAGGAAAAACAAATGTGGCCTTAGTGTATTCAGAAGTGCCACATTTATATGATTCAATGTTTTAGGAACAGTCTCAGATAAATTATCCCAAATACTTAAATACTAAGTGAAAAAAACAAACGCCCCTGAACATGATCAAAATTGACCTGTAAACGCAAAAATCCACCAGTTACCGAATCTAATAAACAAAACAATGTTAACATCATCCAAATTAACTTAATCCCAAATATACACAGAAAAGTAACATCATCCAAAATACGAAACCTAAATTCACCTGAATTAGTACAAAAATCATCGAAGTTCATAAAGTTGGGCCAAATTGCAACCTTATCCATACCTGCTTCTCCTTTTGAAATGGCTTCAACTAAAACTGCATTGTGCTCTGCATGAACATCATTACATCCATCCAGCATACCAGTTTCACCAGGTAAAGACTTTCCTATCTCCTGACATGTATTAGATACTTCATTTTGGTGACCACAATTAACACCATCTATATTGAAATCCTTATGTATCTGACTCACAACATTGCCAATATCAGTCCTACTGTTATCCACGTTATCATTAGCATACCCTACCTCATCTACAGTATTGAAGTCATTATCACTAGAACTCTCATCCTTGTCGCAACGCTTCCCGCCTGCAAAAAATCTTTCAGCTGCCGAACTATGGCTCTCCTTCACACATGTAAGGTTGTTTGATGGATGACTGTAGTGTAATATCTGTTGATTGGATTGCATAACTGGGTCTGATTCATTTATTTTGAATGAGTGAAGGCCACTGGGAGAGAGTTTAGGTACAACTACGCTATTATGTAGCAAATTTCATGTAACAGGAACAAGTGTTGAATTATTTTGCTTTTCATTACTTACTAATGCTGCTATCCTTAACACTTGATCATGTCTGTTAGTATTCATTTTTATTTCCTAATTTTCAGAAGTTTCGTCTGTCCTGAAAGCTACTAATTGAACTTCTACACTTAGTTGAGACCTTCTGGTTAGAGAGAAGAATACGTTTCTTTTTAAGCTTTAAAACAAATTAAAATTACGTCTCCGTTCTTTAGCATATTACTTGGCCTATAATACTGATTTTTGTTATTGGTATGTTTTTTAAAAATCTTTCTTTATGACTGATCAGACTTATTATTATTATTATTATTATTTTTTTTTTTTATGTTTTTGACAGATGAGGCCATCAGCAATGGTAAATTATTGAAACATGATTATATGGATTGGTATCAAGCTGATTAGCTTTATCACAGTCAGTCATTTTACTTGGAAGTTTATCACCATACCAATTTTATGATTTAATACACAAGGTGAGAAGAGAACTGATTGTGTTGTGCTAGTTTAATGTCTATCTTATTCCCATACAAATTATTGAACTGATTTTGCTGGCTGAACAATGGGTTGATCAAACGGCTTAAACTACCATAGATGAGGCAGTAGAAGTAGAATCATCAGTGCATCCTCCTAGCTTAGCGTAACGGTCTTTTTAAACAGTTTGGCTTGGTTAATCATATTGGGTGAATTGAAGAGCTCCTCATTTGTTGCTACAGACTAAGCCTCAGTGCAAAAGTTCTGCGTGATGCTGAAGTTAGACCTTCAAATGATCCAGTTGAAAGAAAGTTGCAGGCCACAGTCAATGCTATAAAGAGAAATGCTTTCGAAAGTATGGTGTAGTCTGCTAAAGATGTAGAAAATGAAATCGAAAGCAGAAGCAGTGCATTTGCAAAGTCAACAAAGAAATGGAGATTACCAGTCCCCTCTTGAAATCAGGTACTAATTGGTATTTTTCCTAGTTACACATTTTCACTTTTGTTGGTTTAAAGAAGATGTTTGTTTGTGAATAATAGATCCTTTTGTTTTCAATGACAAGCATTAGTGCAGTTTGTGTCTTCTTGAAACTTCTTTCATTCTTCTAGGCATTCCAATATTTCATCTTACCATTCTTGCTATAAATAATAGTATTATAATACTCATGAATTTAACTACAGAAAAGAAAGATAGTAAAATACATATTGATATCTTTATACGAATCAAATTATATTATCTTCTCATTTACTATACAAATGGTTGAAAATTGAAAAAGGAAAAACAAGAGGATGAAGGTGTATATTCACTTAAGAAAAAAGTCTCAACATACTACTGCTCTCTGTAGGGGACAGATTCTTCCATTCGTCTCACCTGTGAAGATATCATGTCTTCAATTATGAATAACATCATAACTCAGTATGCAATTGGGTCCGCGGGCACAGTAGAGTAGCTGTTAGTAGTTGAACAACTTTTTGTATTTAACTGAGTGTGCTACCTAGAAGAAGAGGAAGAAGAAGAAGAAGCACTCTTTCTATAATCCTGGAGATTGCCTGCTGCTGCTGCTAAGGCAGTATGGCGCTGTTATTCCTTTTTCAAGCTAAGGGTAGCATTTACATCTTTTGGTTTCTTGGTCTTTCTATGGCTTTTTGTTGAAAGTGATTTACGATGGGACTTTTTGGTCTTTGAACTCCCTTCACCCTTTGAGCTTCTGCTGCTGTTTCTGCCTAGTGAATTTGGTGATGCATTGCTGCTACTTCTGCTTTTTCTGCTACTTTTCCTGCTCGAAGTTGAGTTTTTCTTTATGTGTTTTTTCTTTTCTTCTCCTGTCGTATTCTCTGACTCTTCCGAACCTTCACTACATTCTGAATTCTCAGCATCTGAATGTGATGCAGACCCACTATAATCCGAACCATCCTCATCAGATGATGATCCACTTTCTTCATGAGAAGATTTACTACCCTTATCATCATCTTTAGGTTTCTCCGAAGGAGCTGCGGCTGGCACTGGTCCAGGTGGAGGGATATTGTCAGGGACTGTTGCAAGGAAACTGAGCGCTGTCATTACATCGCTCATCAAAGGCCGCGCTCCAGGTTCCTCTTGTAAGCACATGGCTGCTATTGCAACAGCTTGATTCAATCCTGTTTCCGCAAAGTTACCCTGAAGAAGAGGGTCAGCCATGTCTGGAAACCTTTTCGGGTCCCTGAATATAGGTTGAGCCTGTTCATATCATTTTATATAGTCAGCATAACCATAATTCTGAACTTGACCATTTAAAATACAGGAGATAAGACTTCTTACCCAAGAAACTAGATTTTGTTCATTGACAGGTTTTGTAGTGTCTACAGCTCTTCTTCCTGTGATGAGCTCTAATAAAACGACTCCAAAACTATATACATCCGATTTAACGGTAAGGTTACCATTTCTAGAATATTCCGGAGCACAATAACCATAAGTTCCCATAACCCTCGACTGCATTTGCATTTTACTATTATCCCCACTAGGGCCAAGTTTAGCCAAACCAAAATCCGATAGTTTGGGATGGAAATCATCAGATAACAAGATGTTCGATGATTTCAAATCACGGTATATTATAGGAGGATTAGACGAATCGTGCAAGTATTCTAGACCCTGTGCAGCTCCAAAAGCTATCTTCATTCTCGTCTTCCAATCTAATGGTTGCGCTCCTTCTTTTAAATCTGCAATATCATTCAAACCAATAACAAGTTACAAACGAGCAAAGACAAAAAATTACATGAATGATGATGATAGAGTACCAAGTAAATGATCTTCTACAGAGCCTCCAGACATGAACTCATAAACTAAAAGCCTTTGATCACCATCAGCACAGTACCCAACAAGCTTTACAAGGTTGTCATGATGCAATTGACTTAGCATCAAAACTTCTACAAGAAACTCTTTGTTCCCTTGTAGTCCATTCCTGTCCAGTTGTTTCACAGCCACAACCTGGCCAGTGGCAGCAAGTGTCCCTTTATAAACTCTTCCGAATCCACCTTCGCCAAGTAGAGTTTCTTGTTTGAAATTTTTAGTGGCAGAGGCCAATTCTCGGAATGTAAACGTTTGTGCATTTATGTTCTTGCTTTCTGAATGTTCAAGGTTGGCGTTCGACGAAGAATTGGTTTCTGTGTTCTTTGCCTCTTCAATTAAAACAATAATCAACCTATCAATTCGTATATACATACATATATACAACAACATGTAAACAAATAAATAAATTACACACCGGTAGGAGAAGAATTAGCTTCAGCGGCATCGTCAGCAGCAGCCTCATCATCAGATTTTGATTTCTTGCTTCGTGATCGGAAGCACGGAAAACAACTCATTTTCTGGTCATATAAATAAATGAATTGACAGTTTTTGTTATATTATCTGTATGTATATATATTTCCAGAATTTTGTTACAGATTGGAGCTCAGGGTCCCCCAAGAGGAGGATTGGAAGGACCCCGTCTGTTGGGGGAAGAGTATACAAAGATGATAAATTCGGAATCCACCAAGAGGTTTATTTTTGCTGAAGAGAAATACAGTGGCTTTGGAGGAGGAAGATTGAGCATTGGGTGTTTTCTTTTTTTTTTTCGTTTTTCTTTTTTTCTTTTCGTTTCCTCCTCAGGAGAAAAATGAGGAGATTTTGATGGTGATTTTGAGAGGACAGCATAAAAATAAGGAATGGACGAGTCTGTTAAAGTGGTTAATAGGTGCACGCCATTGACTTTCTTTGAAAACGTTAATTAACCGTTACCTGCTTCTATATTCAATTCCAGGTCAAAAATATCCGTTTTATTTCCTGTAATATTCCTCGACATTGTACAACATTTTTTGGCACAATAACTTCCGAAGTCCCTAACCTTTGTACGCTTTCCAATTTAACCCTTCGATAATATATAAATTCAGTTTAGTCTCCGTATTTAATAAAAAGTGAAAATTCTCCTAAATGGATAATATAAAGTTTAGAAAACAATAATAGACTTGATTTGATTTTTATATAAATTTAAATTTTATAAAAATTTGTTTTCATTTCCATTTTTTTTCTCTTTGATTTTAATTTTATTAACAAAAATACCATTATGCATTTTAAAATTAATATAGAAATATAATAAAGGAGTTAAATTACCCTAATATACTCTTTTAAAACAAACGTTTCAAAATCAATTGTCAACTGTTCATCTCCAACTGCCTCAATCACCCAATCAAACACTCCACTCACAACCTTCAATGTCAAGCACGACCACCACTTTTGAAAATCAAAACCACACTTGCCGTCACACTTTCCTCTTTACAATTTGAAATTCAAAAGCAAAAGGAAACTCATAGACTCACAAACTCCACTGTGCAACATCTTCTTTAATGTTCATCGTCAATTCTTCGTCAATGTTCATCGTGTCCAGAGGTTAGTCGCCGCTTCGTCTAGGTCACATCGCTATTATAGGTGAGTTTCATTTTTGTTCAATATTTCGTTGCATTTGACAGTCTTTGGTCACATTTGGTCATTGCTTCTTCTTAATAGTTCTATTTTTTTGTTTTGTTTTATAGATTAAAAACAATCGATTGAAGGTTGTCGAAGGTTGGAATGACGTCTGAGGTCAGTTCGTTATTAGTATTATGTTTCTTCTGGTGGTGTATATTGGATTTATATTGCATGTGTTGTTGATGTTGTACAAGTATTCATTGTACAAATTTTGTTTTTTTTTTTTATTCTATAAATAGTCAAACTTAGTGTTAGGTTTTCATTTGGTTTGATATATAAGGCCGTAAATATTGTCTGTTGGTAATTTTGGTTGTAGATGTTAAATGGCTTTTGGATTCGAATTTTACAATCTTATGAATACTATTCACCGTGTTCATTCTGGTGTTAGCATGCTATGTGTAGGTTATACAGTTGATAAAATGAGAACTGTAGATATGGCTTCTTGTTGTACTGTGATTATGAATTGTGAACTTTGAACTGTCAACTGTGAATTATGAAATTGTGATATGTGAGGTGGGAATGTTTACTGTGTTTTATGTACTTTAACATGCTGCAAAATTCTAAAGCTTGTTGTGAATACAATCTGACTGTCATTTGTTGTGAATTGTGAAGTGTGATTTATTTTGAATTCTGAGTTATGGTTTGTTATGAACAGGGAATTATGTCTGTGTAAAATGTATTTTTTATGAATTGTTTACTATTAACACGTCTGTTTAGAAGATCCACATTGTTTGAATAAAGCTGTGAACTATGTTCACAATTTGTGAGCTATATTCACACACTGTGAAATTCGCAGGCATGTATCCTGTGTTCACAGTCAGTTGTGAGTTCAATCTAACCATAGTGTTATTAAATAAGCCTTTTTATTAGTTGTGACTCTAATACGGGTTATATTATTTCAATTTTGCAGGAAAGAGTTTACAAAAGGAGATGGTCATAATCGATTGATAGTCAGCCACTCCTCTGTAGAGTCCATGTTGCCCTAAGATTCTATTCCTCTACATAGTGATTTATAAGTTCTTATATATTTTACATAGTTTTTCTAGATAAAATAGTTTCAATCTAATATGCTTAAGTTTCTTCTTCTACAGACATTCTTGCGATCTTTATGGGTGTAAAATGATAGATGACATTATGGATATTTATAAGCGTTACTTTTGGATATATGCAGATGATGTTGATGATTATGTGTTTGTACACTTTAAGGATGCTTTTAGATTGACTGTGCTACTAGATTAATTAGTATAAACTAATTGTGATCTACATTCATAATTAATGAACAGAATGTGACCCTTGCTCACAGTCTGTGATCAAACATCACAGTTGCTCCAGCCAGGTAGCTTGAAGTCAATTGAGGTCCTGATCACCTTTAGTGAGGTTGTATGAGGCCTATGGGCTTACTGTGATCGGCGCTCATAGTTTGTAATCAATTATCATAGTTGCTCTAGTGAGATGGGGAGTGAGCCTAGGCATGATTACTCAACCCCAACAACCTTTCTGTGACGAAAAATTCCACTTTGGTTGGAGTCGAAAGTGACTTCATGTCTTGGTTGCTCAAAACAAAAGTAGAAGGATGAAGTGGTTTGCACTACAATCCACGTGTCACCAAAACATTATGAAATGATATGACAACCCAAACTTTTTCATGTTTAGTTAGATGAGGCACCTTTTTGCCTTTAGTGATATTATATGAGTTGTATGAGGTCATTGTGCTCGGGGTTCACAGACTGTGATAGTAAATCACAGGCTATGATCAACAATCACCGTGTTTCCATTGAGGTGGGGAGTCAGGCTAGGAACGACTACTCATCCCCAATAATCTTTCTGTGACGAAAAATTTCACTTTAGTTAGAGTCGAATAGTGACCTCATGCCTTGGTTGCTCAAAACATGAGTAAGTACACAAGTAGGCGGTTGAAGTGGGTTGCACTACATTCATGTGTCACCAAATTATTATGAAATGATATGACAACCTGTATTTTTCATGTTTAGTCAGATGAGACCCCTTTTTGCCTTTAGTAATATAGACCTAATCAAAATGAGGGTTAGGCCGGTTTAAGGTCGGGTTTAGTGGTGTGACTAGTCAAATTTTCTTGACCCTAACCCGGCCCGACCTTAAACTAAAATACCTAAATAGACAGGGCAGGCTTGGGTCGGCCCTCACTCTAATATATTAGTATTTTAATAAAATTCATTAAAAAATATACAATTCATTGATTAAAGTTTAACTATTAAATATAAAGAAAAAATCACTCTAATAAGCAAATTAAAATAACTCCAAAATCCATTGTAAATTATAACAAAAAGTATTAAAACTCATTTAAGTTTATAAAATTCATATTATTCAAAATAAACTTGCATTTTCTCCATCGAATCTTTATAAGCATCATCAACATAACTTGAACGACTGCTTTGTTCCTTCTTTCCACGGCTAATGATATCATTATATACACAAAATATAAATTTAAAAATGAAAGGTTTAGGGTTTGTAGGTTTAGGGTATTATCAAATATTTTAATTGTGGCAATGATGGAAATTTGTAAGTTTGGGGTATTTTAGTATAACTTCGACGATGTAAAATAGTACCTATAGAATATGAATTTTAATTTATATAATTAGATTTAATATTACAGGGACTGGCCGGGTTAAGAGGGTCAAATATTCATCCTAGTCTAGCCTTACATTATATAGGGTCCCTATTTTGAGAGTCAGATAGGGTCAAGGCCAAGAAATAAATGGTCAAACAGCAAATTTTAAGAGTCGAGTCGAGACAGGTTGTGTGGGCCCCGGCCATATGACCAGGTATCATATGAGCCATATAAGGCCATTGTGATCAAGGCTCACAGACTGTGACCTAAATCACAGGCTGTGATCAACAATCATAGTGTCTCCATCGAGGTGGAGAGTTAGGCTAGGAACAACTACTCATCCTAACAGCCTTTCAGTGATGAAAAATTCCACTTTGGTTGGAGTCAAAAAGTGACCTCATGCCTTGAATGCTCAAAACATATGCCTTGGTTGCTCAAAACATGAGTTAGGCGGGCCCCGACCATATGACCAGGTATCATATGAGTCATATGAGACCATTATGATCAGGGCTCACAGACTGTGACCTAAATCACAGGATGTGATCAATAATCACAGTGTCTCCATCGAGGTGGGGAGTTAGGCTAAGAACAACTACTCATCCCAACAACCTTTCTGTGATGAAAAATTTCACTTTGGTTGGAGTCGAAAAGTGACCTCATGCCTTGGTTGCTCAAAATATGACTAAGTACACAAGTAGGAGGATGAAGTGACACATGTGTCACCAAAATATTATGAAACGATATGACAACCTATATTTTTCATGTTTAGTTAGATGAGACCCTTTTTGCCTTTAGTGATACCAAATGAGCCATATGAGGCCATTGTGATCGGAGCTCACAAACTGTGACCGTAAATTATAGGCTATGATCAATAATCACATTGTCTCCATCGAGGTGGGGAGTCAGGATAGGAACGACTACTCATCCCCGACAACCTTTCTCTGATGAAAAATTCCACTTTGGTTGGAGTCGAAAAGTGACCTCATGCCTTGATTGCTCAAAACATGAGTAAGTACACAAGTAGGTGAATGAATTGGTTTGCACTACATCCATGTGTCACCAAAATATTATGAAACGATATGACGACCCATATTTTTCATGTTTAGTCAGATGAGACCTTTTTTTTGCCTTTAATGATATCATATAAGCCACATGAGGTTGTGATTACAGTTCACATGAGACACTAACTGTACCATAAATTATGAAGCTGTGATTACAGTTCACATATACGCTTTTTGCCTTGGATTCATAAAGCTGATGGTGTCGTACATAATTAAACACAGTTCATAGTCTGTGATTACAGTTCACAAATACTATAATAGATAATTAAACATAGTTTGCGGTCTGTGATTACATTTCACAGATAATACATAATTAAATACATATACTATAATAGATAATTAAACACAATTTGCAGACTGTAATTACAGTTTATAGATAATTTAAAACATAATTAAACACAGTTCACAGTCTATAATTATAGTTCACAGATAATATAATACCGAATGAAATACAAAATTACATATTATCACATTATGTAAATGGCGGTACATTCGGCTCTAGGCTATCCAAGGTCATACTGTCGATAGGATCGATATGAGATGACATATCTGCACTTGTTTTGTCGACACTGGGCCGTACATAAAAAGAAAATATTTTTCTTGTATGACCTATGCCACAATAACTCTTACAGTTCATAACTCTACGACTTCTTCCTTTTGATTGTTTGCATTTCCCACCCCACTTGTACCTACAGACAACAAAGCAGGATTAGTATAAGTTCTCCTACTATGACCCAACATTTGAAACCTATAAACAATGAATAATGTTCACAAATTGTAAATTCATAAATAGTGTATTATTGTTGACAGTGTTATCCATTTATAGACAGTGAATAAAGATAAAAAAATACAGTCAAACCCCTCTATAACGGCACCGTTTGTCTGACAAGTTTTTGGATGTTATAGTGAATGGCTGTTATTCGCATATAACGGCCATATGAAAGACATAGATCTCACTTGGCTGTTATAAATTCATTCTATTTTTTTTAAATAAGGTCTAAATAAAATATACATAATTTAGAACATTTTTAAAGTTCAATTTATTCAAAAATGATGGAAAAAGTCTACAATAGTAGCTAATTTGGAAGATTTTAATCTCTTACTAGCAATATAACGCTTGAATTGAAAAAGATTTTAGTCTAAGCTTTCGGCAAAAAGGGTAGTCAATTGTCTTTCTTTTAAGGCAATCCAATGCGGAGAGACCATACAGAGTCTCTTTTGTCAAACGAGATGAAACACTTCCTCAGAGACCAGCGTTGCGGATGTTCTAAGTTTTAATGTTTCAAATTATTTTCATTAATTATTTATAGTTATGAAATCTTTCAAATTTAATCATATTCATTATTATTATTCATGCAATCTTTTTCTTCATCATTTTTAGTTATTAAACATTAAAAAATTCTTTTATCAGTTGAAGTTAATTACAATAGTTCTTTAAATTTAAATTTTTTTATTTTATTTTAACAAATAATGTATTATATTTGAGTAAGCCATTATAGAGGATGAGTTTTATACAGAGTGTTCTATTTAAATTACGGATGTTGCTGTTATAAGCAAATTGTTGTTATAGAGGATTAAAATCACATATAAAAAATCGGTTCTGAAAGAAATCGAGCTATTATAGTGAATTGCTGCTATAGAGAATGGAAGTTATAAAGGGGTTTGACTGTATAAGCTACTTTCATTCACAGACTGTGAACTGCTAAAACTGCCAACAACATTACACAGTCCATCAGTTCGCAGAGTTGTGCATAATGTTCACAGTATATGAACTGAGGAATTATGTACTTTTAATTACATCGTTATCAATTCATAGACTATGAATAACGATCACATATCTAAACTATGTTAGTTCACAGCTCCGTGAACTGATAACTTTATCACCTAAACAATTTGAAAAACCAATCATCAAATGAATACCCATGCAATAATCATTCCAATCAACATATAGAATCACAAAAAAACAAAATCTAGTAGTAGTAGCTCATCAATTTATCCAATCAAAATTCAATTTTTCGATATAACAACAGAAGCAATTGCATCAAATTCTATTGCTAGTACAAACCAAAAACAATCCCAAATTGATTATCAAAAGCTTACCTTTGAAATGATGACAACGACAACAGCTCCATAGCAAGTGACCAAGATCTTAGATTCGTCACAACCTAGCAGCAGTCGTCGAAGGATTCACCAACGAGCTCCCCAACGGTTGACGATTTCAGCAGCAGCTACAAGAGCTCCCCAACAATCGACGTAAATAATGACTATCAATGGAATCAGATTTGTGTCAATGGAAGTAGTCAACGAAAATAATTGGTTTGGAGGATTTCGTAGATAAAAAAGAAAAATAAGATGGAGGATTCGATTTGGAGAAGAAGAAGGTTGATTAGGTCGAAGTTGGAAAAGAAGAATGAGGATTCGGTCTGGAGAAGAAAAAGGTTGAAGATGACGTTGTGTTGAAGGTTGAAGATGAGGTCGATGTGATGAAATCGGTCAAGAACCAATCCAAACACTACAAACTGGTTAAGAAGGGTATGTTTGAAAATATTATTTTTGTTTTTTAAAAATTGAATTAAAATTAAATTTTAAATATTTTATAAATTGAAAAGGGTAGAAACGGAAACCTAAACTATGAATGAATAGAAACTTTCATAAAGTCTATACTCGTATAATTTTTAAAATGGGTCTATAATTACATTTAAAACTTTTAAAGGTTAGTATATCCAATTTTTATTTGAGTATGTTCCCAATTTTATACTTCAACGTACGATACATTTTAATAAATATATATAATCCTAATTATAATTTTAAAATTTTATTTATTTAAAATTACCATAACTACAACAGTATCCTACTGCTAGAACAATAGTTCTTGAACAGTTGCATTCCACATACAAGGGAAAAGGCAACATGGAAAATAGAAGCCAGAAGAAGTAGGTTATGATGACAAATTTACAGCCCAAATCCGTAACTTGCAGTGATTTAAGAATTAAAATTATTTATATTTAGGGTGATAATTTGAACGTTTCGGGTGATAATTTGAATGTTCGATACAAAATACCAACCAATATATTAATATATAATATAATATGTTGGTACGATCATAATCGAATTAAAATGATAAACTAGTTAAATTATTAATATACAATATTTTTTATTAAATATATGTTAATAAAAAAATTTATTATATATATATATATATATTTATATAAAGGGTTTTTTCACTATTGAGCCAACCAATTAAATTTATTATATTTTTAAACCAAGAATTAAATTTTAAAAAAAAAAACTAAACAATCTAAAAAATAATTTGTACCCAATGAACCAAGAGTATCATAATACCCTTCCCAATTAAAAAATCAATATAAAATATATTTATTTGTTTTAAAGATGCGTAAGATCTATTATACGCTTCAATTTAAAATTTTGAATTCAAAAATAATATTCAAATATTGACCCACCATATTTATTAAAGGCCCCCAACAAATTTGTTAAGAGTTCACATACAATAGGAAAAATAATTCCCAATTGTATTGAAATCTTAACTTTTACAATCTCAATTCCACACATTCTTAGAACATCAAATTCAACATTGTTTGTCCCTTCACAATCTATAAGCATGCCTGCACATATCTCTGCACTATATTTCTAAAAATACATCTTCCATCATAACTCAAAGGTATGTTTAAAAAAAAAAAATCATTCTTGAGCATGGTAGAGTTAATGTTATGGTGTAAGGGTGTAAGGATGTAGAGGTCTTGAATATATGGTTTTAGAGTTTATGGTAACATCAATATGGATATTGGATAATGTTTGGAGTCAATTGTATGGTATAGGATTGCAATTTTACGAGTTAGGGTTGAAATTCCCGATTTTACATTTTCTAGCGATTTTCTAGGTTTTATACTTGGAAACTGTTAAGAATTATACCATTTCCCAGTGTCCATGCATGAAAATAGACCTGCATTTTTTGTCAGTGATTTCCTGGTATCGACACGGGGAAATAGGATAAATGAGCTCTTATTTCCGGGTAACCGTATCGGGAAACTACTTTGATGTATTTTTTTACCGCGTTTAAATGATTCATGTTTTCTTCGTTCAGAAATGGGTTTGAAAAAGATACTAGTCTACTTCAAGGCGAATTGGGTTGAAGGCGAATATAAGGTTAGAGAAATGGTCGTTATGCTTCTCGATAACAATATTTCACTCTCCCAATTGGTAGCAAAACTTTATTTGAATATCATTCACACGTTCCGAGGAATGAAGATTTGACACAAGCAGCAAACCCCACATTTGAAAGCTCATTTAGGGATATACCAGTTCATCTGGAAGCTAACTCGCCTGAGTCTCCTTTACTTTAGATATATCACTTTTGTTATGAGTTTGTTTGAATATCATTTATCATATGATCTTTATCGAATATGATTTGGTTGTTGAATATAGTTTGGCTGTAATTATGATTTTGAATGCAGAAATGGATTTCAGAAAAATGAAATTGTAATGAAACAGGTTATTCCATCTTTTAACACATGAAAATCGGACATTTTTTAATATTGTTTTCCGATGTCCATACCATGAAACATATTGACTAGTAATCATTTTCGGGCACGACAACATGGAAACCTGATGATATTTGATCTATTTCCCGGTATTGATACAGGGACACTGATTGGCAAAATTTCCAATGATTTCCAAGTTTCATGGGCGGGATATGGGCTAATATGACAGCTATCTCCCGGCCTTAAGGGAGGAAAATGGGTTGAGATTTTGCCATATTATTTCCTGGTGTGACAACTTGGAATTTTTTTTGCATGTCTCCCAGTATCCATACAGTGAAATAGATTGACCAGTGATTATTTCTTGGTACGAGTGCATAGAAACATATTTATATTTGGTCCATTTTTTGGTGTTCATACAGGAAAATGGTTTTTAAAAAATACTAGTGATTTTCATATTTTGTGGCCAGGATATGAGCCAATACGACAACCGTTTCCTATACAAAGAGAGGGAAATGACCGGGATTTGGAAACTAGTTTATGAAATGTTGGTTTCCATGTATTGGGACCGGGATACTAGATGCATTTATAACTAAACTTTGATTTTCCCCCATTGTTTAGTCTTTTTCAACTCCAATCAACTTTTCCCGCCTAGTAATAGTATAAAGATTATTGTTTGGTCGATTCCCTCAACCCCAACCTGTTGTGGCACACAAGAATGGATTGGTATATCAATATAATTGGTTTAAAGTGGCTTTTAGGTACCTTCTAACGACTAAAATCTTATAAGGATTTAATGATCAGCTTTGCAAGCACTTTGAAACAAGTTGCTGAGCGGAGAATATTAAAGGCTTACGATTACCAGCAGATGCCGGCCCCATTCATACAAGTTTGTTATTGTAGATTTTTCTTATTATAGTTTGATGAGGAAGTTTAAGAATTTTGGTATATCCTTATTTGTTAGTATAAATTTTGATGGTCAGCTACCTCTTCTTCATATTCTTAGTTGTATTCACTTATATTATACTAGGAAATTCTAGAAATGTAAACTTGAATGATGTTGCTTCAAGTGAGCTACTGACTTTCAAGTTTAGCCTATTTTCTTGCACAAGCCTGGAACATGGCTTTATTGGCTTCTCATTTCTTTTATTTATGTTTTTTAGAAAGTTAATAGAGATGGCACTAATTGAAATTATAGTTGAATAATGCAGATTAGGTTAATGAAAATTCTAGTATTGATAGGAAGTGGTGACAAGTCAGAAAGCAAAAACATGTATACTGTGATAGGTTACATTTTCAGATAATGCAATTTAACAACTAATACTAGAAACTCAATTCTGTAAGAGTACATATCTGTGTTTCTTCAATCTATCTAAATCCTAGGTTGATAGAATCTTCAGTTGATGTTATTGCCCGATTCTTAAAGGTTTGCCTCAACTGTTTTGTGCATTTATGATTTCTTCAAACTTTTTGTATTTATTGCGGTGATCCAAATATTAATAATATTATCCCTGTGATAGTCATAATATAAAATACATGGGTATCGATGCACTTGGTTGATTGATAAAGACAACTTCATAGACTGGTGAATGACATCAACTAGCTATGATAAATTGTCTTGAGGCAAGAAAGTTATGCTTGTGTGATAAATCTTTCTAGTAAATATAAAAGCAGTTAACTTTGTGATTATTGGGTGTCCTATTATTTCTATTATCATATATTATTTTCTGGATTTGGCGATTTTGATATGCATAGTGATGATGAGAATGTGCATGAAGACATTCAGGTAAAGTTCAGGTCTAGGTTCAGTTACATTATTATTGTTGATAACCTACCAATTATTTCTAAGGAGAAGTTTGAGATCCAGAGTGGTGGCGTAGAGGAGTTAACTCTCCGTTATCCATCATAGCAGAAATCCATCCCTTCAGGTGACAACTTTGTTTGGGCCGATATTTCTCCTCTTTTTGAAGTTGCTTGTAGAGAACCTCAATTTCTGTTTAATTTACTGTAGAATGTATATTTTGCATTTACAAAGAGGATGAAGATGGGTGAAATTCATTCTGCTGGTAAACTATGTTAAGATTTTTGCCTTTTAGAAGATTCAATAATTTAATACATATTTGCTTAAAAAGAATATTCAATAATGATGAAACTATATGCATTTGCTTACTTTCTCCTCTGAAATATTAATGTAGTTTCTTTTAGTTCATTATAGTCTGTTTTTTTTATATTTAAAATAAGATGAACTTTGGCGGCTATTTTTTAGGCATGAATTGTGTTCACAATTTCATTTTATTATTTTATAATATTTCTACTGTGATGGTAAGGTCATCCATGGAAATAAATTCAATTTTTTTATGCCATGTTTGCTTTAAAGGTACAATGGTATATAGTAAGATTATATCAATGTAATTGTGTTATTAGTTGGATACTATTATTTCTTTAACTTTATATCTTTTTCTTTTAAATGTTTTGTTAAGTGCTAAAATGAGTAAGGCGGTTGAGTTGTTAATAGCTATTTATTTAGTTATTATGTAGGAAGTTGTGATCTGTTAACCTTTATTATTATTATTATTATTTTTGGTAACGAGATAATGGATCTAAAGATTGACTTAAGTATTGTTTGTAGATAATATTATGTTGATGAGGTTATAAAAGACGGTGCAACTCCAATTTCAGTTAACTCCGATGAAATCATTGATGTCCAGTGCATAATTGACATCATGGACCATCTTCTGACTTGCGAGATATTATCTAAACCTAATTTCATATATCTTTTTGTGTCTTGAAATAGTTGTGGGAAGGTATTTGATCATGTCTGTCAAGAACATCTTAAAACAGTTTTGATATTAATCATGCTAGATTTACCTCATGTACCCTTACCAACATATGAATGTACTACTATTTAAGAAAAAAAAGAGAAAATTTTCATATAGACGCAAGTGAACTCATAGACGTATTATTTCTGAATTTCATCTTAAAAAAAATAATAAAACCTATGCATAGGAAAATTTGAATTGGTAACTTAGATAATTGATTAAATTCTGATGTCTTGAGTGCATTTACAAGTTGCCTATTTATGATAACTAAATATGTTAAAAAATTGATTGTTTGAAGTTGTTATAAGCTTAAAGTTTGAGTGAATTATATATATAGATTTATAGTCAGATTGATGTTATTAAAGAGGATTGTCTTTGGATACTAGTTGATCCTAAGATGTAGAAGACTATAGAGTATTGCTTGATTGAGTACAATACTACTCAAGTATTTACTTATCTTATAATTTCTCTAATTCCTCATTGGGGTTTGTTCATGTTGATGTTTATTTTTTTAGATGATTAGTTGTTTTGTTAGATTGATTAATAGCCCTTTTCACATTGTCATTTCAATTATGGTGGTTTTGGTGTTGTTTTTTTCCCTTTTATTTATTTCCTCTTCATATAGCCTTCACCAAGTCTGACTTGACAGTGCTTAACTCCATAAATCTTTCACTGCAGAGCTAGTGAAAGAGATTTACATGAAACAACTTTGAAGGTTTTTGGTATGACTATTAATCCTATGGTGTTGCAATGGATAAGGAGAGTGAAGGCGACAAAAGGTCTTGATTTGATACAAAAGTGAGGACTAATTATTTTAAGATGAATTATATTTTTTTATAAGCATGAAATGCAAAATTGCATAATTTAAAAAGTTATATCCAAGCAAAAAGTTCAGAATCCCTACTGCTTCCTTGTTTAGCAAGCAAGAAGCAAACAAGTTTTGGGACCTAGAAACAAGATTGAAGAAAACATTACAAAGCATACATTTCCTCAACTCTATCCTATTCAAAATTAAGTTATATTTCCAGAATCTATCCAATTTGTTATTTTTCAAACACTCCATGCTAGAAGGAGAATCTAACTCAAACACAACTGTAGCCTTTGAAGTAGAAAAAAAGATAAGGAAACCTCTAGAGCTTTTTCAACTGCAAGAAGATAAGCTTCTACCATGTCTGTTGAAATCGTCGCTTTGGAAAAGAGGCAAATAATATTTTTAGAGTGCCCTCTAAGAACACCTACAAACCTGCAGCTCTTATATCATTATCATTAACAAAAGCAGCAAGATTTCACTTTATGGATCCAAAAGGAGGAGCGAACCAATCATAGACGAATAGTTCTTCTTTAACTTAACGTGGATCAATTTTATGGCAGTAGCAGAATGGTCACTACGATCTACCAAACAATAAAAATCTTTTACAAACTTGACCTAGAAAAAGGCTCGAGCAAGGATAAACTGGAATAAGTCAAACTATTCAAAGTAGCATGCTTAAAGACCATTTCATTTCTCACCAACCAATCTTCCAAATAGCAGAAAGAAATAAAATATTCCAAAACTTAGATTGCAATTACCTTTAACCAAAGAGGGCCATTGAATGTACAAATCTCTTAAGTTACTAGGAAGACAGAAGATAAACCCCACCAAGCAGCCACTTCATACCAAACAAAAGCAATTGCAGAACATTGAATCAACAGATGATCAACGTTTTCTGCCTCCAATCCACAAAAAATACAAGTAACCGAATCTCCTTGGACTAACCCAATCATAGCCAAAAAGGACTTTGTAGTTATCTTGTGTTGCTAAGCAAGCCTAAGGAATAAAACAACTCGAGGAGGAGCATAATTAATAAAAATGGCAGATTTGAGAATTTGTGCAAATGTCAAAGGGGAATAAATTCTGACAATGTTGATCTGCCCAAAGATATCGAGTAAAAACCCAGAAGAAGAGGAGGTGCAAATCTTCCTGTCATGTTGACATCTCAAAGGCACTACAGAATCAACGGCGAACAAAAAGTTCTTGTAGTGAATCTAGCTCCCAAGATCGAAGTTCTCTTCTCCAAGTGAAGTTCCACTTCCAATCCATACCATCCCAATATCCACATTCTTTTATTGAAACCTGTGAATTCTGAGCAATTGAGAATAATCTTGGAAATAAAATTTTCAAAGTTATATGGGATAACCAATGGTCCAACCAGAAGCGACAGAGAGCTCCATCCCCTAACAAGATTCTTACTTTGTCTTTGAAGTCAGGTAATTGAGTTGTAGAACTAATACCTTTTCATACGGAAGAATATTTAGAATTAATTGACAATAAAGGAATAAGACCATTACCAAATGAATATTTTGAGTGAATCAATTTCTACCAATTATCCTGACTATTCATATCCAGACGCCAAATCCATTTGAAAAGTAAAGTATTATTCATCACATCCAAAGAATGAAAACCTAGTCTCCCATCCAGTTTACTTCTAATAATAATATATCATTTAACTTTAGATATTTTCTTCTTGATAAAGAACCACCCCACAAAAATTTTCTCATAATAGCTTCCAACTTATTAGAACTGCCTTGGGAGCTTTGAAAAAAGACAAATAGTAAACTGGAAAACAAGATGAATTATGTTAAAGATGAATTTGGATTTTGCTAGAAAGATTTTTGCTCAGAATCCAGTTTGGCCTGTTATTGGTAAGGAAAATAGATTATCCATACAATAAAGTCTAGAATGTTCAATCAATGTCACCTTCTGAGCATGAATATACTTTGATGATAGAAGTGACATGAAAAATAATTGAAGATATTGCAGTAGTTGTACTCAAGCTTTATCATGATATGAAGTCTAAGTCCACAAGTGCTATGAATCTCGAGAATTACTAGAGGTATCATTTTTGCCAGTACCGTCTCTATATTTTTGGAGGCCCCTGGAAAATGTGATATAATGGGCCCCTTTAAGTTATTTTTATTTTTATTTTTAAATATGAATACTAGTATTCTATACTATAAATTAACATGACGATCCATGAGATAAATAAATTGGATACTACAAACCAAAATAACAGTAATATAAAACTAGTTCGGTTACATCAAATTAATCCAATTTCAGTAATTAATTTTTTTTTAAAAAAAATTATACCAAATTATATTTTTTTTATTTAAAATTTTATCTTACCTCTAGCTATGAGGGCCCCTCCACGCGAGGCCCCGACGGTCGCCCCTCCGGCCATCCCTCAGAGCTGGGCCTGATTTTTGCTGTTAGCCTTGAAGGGGTTACTACGGAATATGTGCATTATCCAAGTATTGTGCATTATCCAATTTTGATGTGAGACTAACAGCAGAGATGAGTTTACTTCTAATAATAATATATGAGATAACACTCTGGGAGTGAATATGTGTACTAAATTTAATTTAGAAGATGATTGGATAATGCACAATACTTGGTTTGTTATATCAAAATTTGAGTTGTATATGAGTTTGTTTTAATGTGTGTTTATGTGAAATAACAGTAAAGGAGACATTTGATTTCAGTTCGAAGCATATACCCTTTTAATGATTTAATAAATGGGAATAATTTGGTGAAGAGAATGTATACCTTTTTAATGATTTAAGAAATAGGAATAATTTGATGAAGAGATTATAAGAAAATTACATTAGTTTATGTTCATTTATAGATTTTGCTTCTGAGAGAATGTATATGTATAATAAAGATGGTCGTTTCACTGTATTGAAAAAATATTGGCAAAAATAGGTTAGAGCTCCCTCAAGTTGAATGTGATTTTCACTTGGATACTTTAATTTATAAAAAATACTAACATTAGGTACTTGAATGTGATTTCGTAGTTGATGGGTGGAGTGTATAATACACGCGTTAGGGTGATTTTGTGTTTTGGTATCTTGTTATATAAACAAAGAGTTAAAGCGAGAGGTGATTTTGTTGGGTCTCGAAAACTTTCAATTTTATTTAATGGTGGTTGAATATAATCTCATTTCTCCAAAAGTTGATTAGTCCAACAAATAAGCAATACCTATTTGCTGTCAATGTCATACATACAATTGTCAACCCACCCACCTTCATAAATCACTCATCTGGATTTTTGTTTTTGTTTCAATTAAGACCTTACACAGATTGAAGCAAGAAAATGTGTGGCAAACAAGCGGAGGAAGCAATGGTCTCAATCATCAACGAAGCAGAGTAGGAAGAGAAAGAGGACAATAGCAACAAGTCCACGTTTGGCTTCAAAAGCTTCCTCTGACATGGTGGCTCTGTCTATGATGCTTGTTTTAGCTGTGCTTCTAATCATGAATGTATGTATGGGTGTTCAATTCACAAACCCTAAATCCTTAATTCGATTTATTTAAGGTTGAATGAATTATTTTGCTGATGTGGACTCAAAATATAATCATTCACGCGCCTTCAATTTCTGTTAACCCACGATAAATGCCAACCCAGCTTCAAGTACCTAGTGTTAGCATTTTTTACAAATTGAGGTATTCAAGTAGGAATCCATATAGTTTAGGTATCTATCTAGGAAAACAGTACAACTTAAGGGAGTCCAAACCTATTTTTCTCTTATAAAATTAATGCATTTATAGATATTAATTCTTAATATGTTAATCACAATAAATTAAAAAAAAATTTAATAATTAAATTTTATTTTTTAAATATTTCAATTTTATAAATAATATTTTATTCAATAACTTAACATTTGAAAAAAAATAAATAAATTATTTATTCCATAAAAATAACTATTATTTATTTAAATTATAAAATAATTTAATTTAATAAAATATTGAGATTTTATTGTTACTTCTATGTAAATAATGTATACAAATATGTATTTATAACAGCAATATATTTACTTATCCGAAAAAAAAAAAAAAAAAAAAAAATCAATCTGTATCCTGTTCATATTATGAAGAATTATTATTATTATTATTATTATTATTATTAAATTAAAAAAATTATTACATTTTCGATATGTAATTCATTTAATTTTTTAATAAAATAAATATTAGAAAGAATTCTGGAACTTGTTAGATTCTAGGAAATAAAAACTTATATTGGCACAAACTATTTTAATAATTACTATTAGTTTTTTTTTTCTGAACACTTCGTCTTCAACAAATTTCATCTAGAAAGCCATTGAAAGAAACTGCTACATACACTAATCTGATTGACGAATCCAAACAAATAAAATAAAATAAAATTTTGAATCAAAGGACTCTCTCTATAGCGTAGCTTGATGGTAATTCAGAATGTATTTTGGTAAGGCAATTCATATGGCTCGTTTTCAGCGACTCAGATGGCTCTCTCTCTCTCTCTCTCTCATAACCATCGGAATTGCCTTTCAAGCCATCTGAAATGCCTTAACGGAATGCAATCTGAACAATGATCCATCATCAAGAGAATGAGATCAGGTGCCAATGCAATTTATTTCTCTATTCACAACAAATTATAATTCATCTCCTATCCTAAACTAACATATATATTTGTTTAATTTTAAATAAAACAAAAATATTATTCTTTTTTAATCAAATTAAAATACTTAATTAAATTTAAACTGTCATATATATTTTATTTACATAATATGGTTAATTATTAGTATATTATGTTTTTATTTAAAAAATATTATTTGATTTTGTTCCAATAAATAATTGTACAAATAAATTTGTAGAGCGAATAACAAACTTATTATTTAAAAAAAAAACAAATTATTTTATTAATATTGTCTGATTGACTAGTTAATTAATATATATATATATAAATAAGTTTTTTAAACAAAATATTAGAATAAATTTTAAATAATAACTTTTCTCAATAATTATATATAATTTTATTTTTAATTACAAGATATGGATATCCAATATTTAAAAAAAAAAAAAATTTTAATGGAATCAAACAATCAAATTTTCAAATGTCAAAATCAATAAATTATTTTAATAGATTCAGGAAGGTGATATATTGTTATGAATAAATAAGACACAATATTTTTCAACTAATTTCTATTTGGTCCGCTTTCACAATTGGGGTTGGTTTTTCATCCAACCATATATCATATAATAATGATTATATAAATCACATAATTTTATTAAAAATTTTAATTATTTTAAATTATATAAATACATTTAATTATAATATCAATTCCACTTATTTTATTGAGTTATGTATTTTGATATTAGAAAATGAATATAATGAAATTTTAATTATTAATAAAAAAATTTAGAGTCACTTTTTATTAAGGGAAAATTATATAAAATAAACTAAATAAAGTTTAAAAATTCAAAACTAGAAGTTAATTTCTATTTTTGAGCCACTCAAACTTTGATTTTTAAAAATAGACCATCACATATGTGAAGGTCTTTTTCACAGACCCCCTTCACAGATCAGTGTAAAAGATCTTCACAGAAGGATAAAATAGTCAATTTGGTATATTTTTTAAAAGTGAAAGTTTGAAAAATTATTTTTATAAAATTTTTAAAATTGGGCTATATGATGTAAATAAAAGTTATAAAATAACAAAAATGAAAATAACCCTTAATATATATATATATATATAAGTTTTTCATGTAAGTTTTTACAATATTAATTTTTTTACAAAACTAAAAATTTTATGTAAGTTTTTCATGGAATGGACCAGCTTGAAAACTATATCATTATTCATTAAAAAAAATTAAAAAAAAATAGTTTATTTATATAATGATTTAAATATGATTTATGTCCTCATATTTAAATGTTTGAAATAAATTATCAAAATTAGGAAAGCACCCCTCAAAATTCAGAAAAGATCCCCACAAAATTAATGTATTATTTCTACCACAATTAAAGAAAATTCTCAACTTGCATGAACTCTAACTTCATGCAAACCATATTCTACATAGTTACATCAGGCAATTTTTCACTTTGATCAAATTTAAACTAATCTTTATCCACCTTCAAATAAAGACCGCAAAATTCTTTCTTTCTTGAATTCTACTAGGTATGTTTCCTACATAGTTAGGGTTTTGAGTATGATATAGATATACATATGATGAATTATAGAATATATATATATATATATATATATATATATTTTTCAAGTTTTGAATGTTTGATAATAACATTTTCTTAGATATAATTGCTATTTCTATTCGATCCTAGTTGGTATTGATCTTGTAGTTGAATAGTCGATTTAAGTCTGTAATTTTTTTCACAGTAGTTTCCTGGTCTCGACAACCGGGAAGAAATGCAAAATTTCAAAATCTTTCTAGTAACTATTACTGGGAAGCATATGAAGAGGTTTCCAATGTCAGACACCGGGAACATGTAAAGGTTCTGGTGTTTGAGGTAAGGAACCTCTTCGTCGGCTTTCCAGTAATGTAAATTGGAAAGTAACCAACCATTAAAATCATTTCCCAACTTTTTGTACCGAGAAGCTTACATTCTGCTTCCAAGTACTTACATCGGGATAAGGTTTAATTTGTTGATTGCTTCCCGGTCTACTGTACTGGGAAGCCACCGGGACAAATAGCCCTTTTGTTTTTAACTTTATTTGCTTCCAATTTTATTTTTATCTAAATATATTTGTTTACTGAACTCTGTAGGGATGGGAATGAAAAAGACCATTGTGAAGTTGAAAGCGGATTTGGTAGATGACGAGTACAAGGGCGGTGAAATGGTTGTTATGCTTCTTGATACTACTATTTCAGTTTTCCAATTAGTGGAAAAACTACGTACAAAGTTGAAGATAGAATCGAATTTGGAATTGACAATACAATCATTTGTCACAACTTTAACAAGAGATATGTATAAAATTGTGGATGACGACGACTTACATTTTGCGATGGAGGATCATATTGAGCACATGTATTTATTTATGGATGCCCTATTAAAAGAGAAAGGACCTACCGTACAATTCGTTGGAAATACTCTTTACGTTGATGGTGGTAGACCGAATATGGATATTGTCATTCCGAATGATGAGCAAATACATAATGCTTTTGTCGATATTAACAAACCGAATGCTTTTCATGCAGCTGAGAATTTCAGTAAATAATTATGGGGCAGTGGATAGTATGTGTGTCTGAAGGTGACAAAGATTAGCGGGATGATTTGGATGATATGGATGATTGTCCAGACGTAAGCTCGGAGGGCGATAAAAAACGTATTCACGTCACTGCCGAATGAACCGAGTTAGGTATTATCAGGTGGTAATTATTATTCGTTCAACCAGGAGGTCATATATGCATTATCTGTAACATCCTATATCGAGAAAAGGTTAAAAGGAATTGAATTGCTATCCATATCACCAATGTGCATATTATTTTTCGGGGGCCTTGAACTTGAGAACTCCAAAGTTAAGCGTGTTTGGCTTGGAGCAATCTTGGGATGGGTGATCTTTTGGGAAGTTTTCCCGAAAAGCATGCGAGTGAGGACAAAGCATGTTGGAAAATATAATGGTGGTCTGTGGGGCTAGTGGTCAGCGTTTAGATCAGTCAAGTAATGATGTGGCGCCTTGCCACCACGCCTCGGGTCATCCGGGGGCGGGGGCTGGACATTACAAATGGTATCAGAGAAACCCTGCGACCGCGAGTGTGCTTGTGGACGGAAGAGCTCAGGGCATTCGTCTAACGGGGGTAAAGATTCCGGGAATGATGTGGGTCAATCACAATGAGGACGTTGTGTCCTAAGGGGATGGATTGTAACACCCCACATCGAGACAGGGTTAAAAGAAATTGAATTGCTACCCATATTACCAATGTGCACATTGTTTTTCGGGGGCTTTGAACTTGAGAACTCCAAAGTTAAAACGTGCTTGGCTTGGAGCAATCTTGGGATAGGTGACCTTTTAGGAAGTTTTCCTGAAAAGCATCCGAGTGAGGACAAAACATGCTGGAAAGCATAATGGTGGTCTATGGGGTTAGTGGTCAGCCTTTAGACCGGTCAAGTAATGATGTGGCGCCCTGCCACCGCGCCTCGGGTCATCCAGAGCCGGGGGCCGGACGTTACAAATAGCACGCATGGACTCTTCAGTCTCCCACTAATACATTGAGAAAACATAACCACCAAATCATAACATGCTTTATTGGGAAGTATGCCCTACTTCAGACAAATTCGCTTAAAAAAGGTGAGACATTTAGGAGAAAAAAATATGAAAGTAGTTATTAGGAAGTATGCTCTGGATAACAAGTTCACCACCAAAATAATCTGTTCTAACAATATTCAGTTGGAAGTGGATGTTTAGATGAAACCTACTCATTTGTATTTCGTGCTAGACGAGGTAAGGGCACTTCATTATGGCATGTGTCAGAGTTTGCACCAAAATATTTATGCATGCCCGATACACATACCTCATATTATCGGCCCGTGAAATCCAACCTCATTGGTAATATGTGCTTGTAAAAATTGGAATCTGTCAGTTTAAAAAACTTGGAAACCACTTACTATTCCTACTATTAACAAAAAAAAAAAAATCATACATTACTTTAAGTAAACCAAAAATTTACTAACCTGGTCTTACAGTATCTTCTCCCCAAATTGTGGTCTTTTTCTTAGGTTTCCTCAACCTTCAAACCAAATCGGAGTATGAACCCTATAAAATAAAAAGCGACTCATTAGATGTTTAAAGTGGTTCTTTAAACGTTAGTAAAACAAACCCACAGTATATAACTAATCTTAACTCAAACGATCTAACACGAACATGACCTCTTCAATCACAAATCCTAAAATCCTAGATTAAAAAATCCAAGCATCTACTATATCTACTTCAAACTCTTCAATTACGAATAGAAAACCTATCGAATCAAGACTCCCTAATGGATTTATCTTATTCCAACCCTAAAATCTCAATTTTTAGAAATCTTAGATTCAGATATTGCCGCTAAAATCCCAAATTATAAAAATTAAAAGATAATGTTTAAGATTTAAAGACATGGTAGTATGTAGAGCTGGCAAAACGGGTTCGCGGGTCGTGTTGACCCTAATATGAACACGAACCCGTTTAACTTGACACGACACGATTATTAAACGAATTGTAAACTCCCACACGAACACGACACGATTAGGAATGGGTTGACACGGACACGACACAATAACCCAATTAATAAATAGGTTATTATCCAATCCGACATGTCAATACGAAATTGACACGTTAACCCGATTATTAAACGGGTTGATATTAATTTATTTAATAAAAATTAATTTTATTTAATAAAAATTTATAAATAAAATATTAAAATTTAAAATTACATATATATCCTCAATAAACGGGTCAATCTGTGACACGATTATGCCAGCACGAACACGGCACGATTATTGAATAGGTTAAACGGTTCGACATGTTTACCAACACGACACGATTATACTCAACCCCGACCCTTAATAATCGCTTTCGTTTCGTGTCAACCTGTCATGTCATGACCCATATTGCCACCCCTAATAGCATGTGCTTTTAAGCCTAGTAATCATAAATAGTGTTAAATTTACTTTTAAAAAAAAGAAAAAAAAAATTAGGGTTCATACTGGAATTGGCGGGGAGAAGATGGCCATAAAGAAGTAAAGAGCTTCCCAATGACAATTTCACAAATAATTGTTTTATCTGGTACTGTTGTGTAATTAACTAAAACGAATATATATATTAAAGCGTTTAAAATTCTTCACCCTTTTCCCTTCGTAAAGTAAATCGTGTGAACCATGCCATCAAGCCTGAGTTGGCAGCCCCTACACCTCAAACCCCATCTTCTTAATCCGCATCTCCGCCGGCAACCGCCGCCCATCCAGGCCTTCCGCCGGACCGACTTCGATCGTTTCGCTCGCCGTGTCACCTCCGGCGAGGCCTGGCGAGATGCCTGGCGTAGCGCCAACGATGGCTTTGAGCAACTGGTCTTCGAGGCACGGAAGACGGCCGAGCGCATAGATAGACAGTACTCCGTCTCCCGCCGACTTAGCTCCGCTGCTCGAACGGCCGTCGACCGCGCTCGCGAGATCGATAGGGAGCTGGAGATTGGCGTTCGCTGGCGGACTTTTAGTATGGACTTTAGTAGAAATTGGCCGAGGGTTTGTCTGCGCCTTTCGCTTAATTTCTATGTATTTTTTCTGCAAGTGGATTTTTAATCATTTGTATTGTTTGCTACCTTTTGCAGTACAGGAAGCAGTTAACTGAGTTTTTTAGTACACCTATAGGAAGGAGTTTTGCTGTGAGTAATTTATCGCTTCATTTTACTTTCGCTACCCAAATTGATAAATATCTTGATGTATACTGCAGTTCATATATTCTTCCTATTATATAGTTAATAGTTCATATGATGTGTTTTGTTGTCTAAGCAACTCTTTTCTTGGATGAATTTATTTCTTGGGAATTGCTGTTGTCTTGATTGGGAAAAACTAAAGCATTTTTTCACACCTGCAAGTGTTTGAGTAGTTGTAAGGATCCTTTAGTAATTAGTTTGATGTCTACATTTTATGGCAGTTAAATTCTAAAAATATATATATATTTATTGGAACCTGTTTGCTTGTAATTTGTTATTTGATTTGTGATAATGCTTATAGTTACCTTCCTTTTTGTACCAAAGACTAATTTAATTGTTTAGTTTTGATAATCTCCTGTAAGTGTCCTGAATGGATTTAGATATTTATTATGTGAAACTCTTTTGAAATCTGTAATTGAAGCAATGATGTATAGTTTTAATTTAAATATTTGCTTCTTTCTTATAGTCTTAAATATCTTCTTCTATTTTTTCATAATTTATTTGCGTTTTTCAGACACTGTTCTTTCTCTGGTTTGCTTTATCTGGGTGGTTGTTCCGGATCGTGATATTAGCTACATGGGTTCTTCCAATTGCTGGGCCCCTTCTTATTGGGACAATAGCAAATAATCTTGTCATTAAGGTATTAATACCAAACCAAACTACTGTATTGAGTTCTGCTGTTTTACCTCTTGATTGATTATTTTATGCAAGATATTAGTGATTTTTGTTTCTTTTAACACTGTAGACCTTGATATGTTCTAAGTTCTAACAATTGTGTAGATATGATTTTGAATGAGTTATGAGAGAATGTGATAGAACTGTAAGTCTATCTCATACAATACTTGCTGTAGATAGTATAGCCAATTTTTGAGGATCTCTAACCCCACCAACCTAATGTTTATGCTCATAACATGTAAAGACATGATAAAATGCTTTGTGTTAATGCATATTCCTAGAGACTAATCTTAGTTAATACTTAATAATAAGAGTGTGTACCAAAGATCTGAAATACCCCTGCTGATGCCTATTATTTCTATTTACATAAAACTTGTACTACTCCTATCATCCCGGCCTTAATCATGTGTCACCTTATCTTCATGGTGGAAGTTTAGGAGTTATTGTGCTAGCACTTCATCTGACTCCCGAATAGCTTTAGAAATGGGATCCATCTTTCCAAGATGAGTACTTCTCAACTGTGTGTGAGGAACAATTTACTAAGTGTACTTCCTGTGATTTGACCTGGGGACTCGTGGGGCATAAAATTGAGAGTCCACAAACTGCTAAGTGCTAAGTGTGTCAACTTTACCATATATAGATGCCAATTGCAAAACCTGAGATGTGGGTAATTGCTGACAGTATCTAGCAATCTCAGATAGGCCATAATATTTAGGAGACAACTCAATTAATCTCCTATGTAAAGAGACAAGTTCAACAAATCCCTGAATTGAATATTTCTCCTTGTCTGTACTTCCATTCTATTTTGAACTTGAAATAAACGTGGTTTTAGTTACTCAATAAACTTATTTTTCTCTAGAGAAGACGGTCCATTCCGTACTTCAATTCAATGCCAACAGCTCCAGCATTGTGTCCCTTCATATTGTAGTCAGAATTTTTCACTCATAATTTCTTGTGTTCTTTTCAGACCACAATCACTATGTGTCCTTCCATAAGACAGACCAAGCATTTTAGTCTGTTCTCCAAATCATGCCAACTAATTTCATCCTTTAAGCTCTTGTACACTAGATCGAGGATCCTTTTGTTAGAATTTGTTGAAAATTGATGAACTAATATCGAACTACGATAGAAATCTGTATCTTGTATTCCAAGATTGCTAACAAAATACAGCCCAAAGATATTAATATTATTGAGCACCTTTGCTCCTGGATATGCTAACCAGACCGATGGCCTCACTAAGCAAAACATTCCATGTTTATACTATCCTTTCTTGCTATTCAATTAACCAACATTTTCCTAACTGACTAATTTATGGTCTGGTGCCTTGATACCCTTCCTACTATTCCTTTTATAGATATGGATCTAACACCTTTCAGCTCTATAAATCCTCCTATCTGTATCTTTCACTGATTAAAACAGATATAGTACCTTCATGCTTGACAATCTCACCAAAGAATCCTATCAGTGGTTCCTCAGATCTGAGCTATCCTGTCTCTCCCCATCTCGATGATCTTCACTCTCCTTTTGATTCTCGGTTCACTTCCTCAAAATCTATCATCTTCATCTTCACTGGTGAAAACAAGCATAGAAACCTTCATGCTTTATAATCTCACTGAAGAATCCTATTAGTCGCTCCTCCCTATCATGAGCTGTCATATTTCTCCCATCTTAATGATCTTTACGCTCCCTTTGATTCTCTTCACTTCTTCCTCCAAATATGCTTGGTTCATGCTTTAAATTCCGAGATAGTAGGCTTACCTTGTTCTTGAGTGCCATCATGTCTTTTATCTCTGCCCTCAATCTTCATAATTAATTCTTCCTTCATCAAATTTAGGGCCTTTTGAATCTGTTCTTCATCCAATTGTCTCTCTTTTCTCTTCAGTTCTATTTTTTCATTCTAATCCATCTAATTTATTGCATGCCTTTTTGCTCCTTTTTTTCCCTCCTAGAATAGTACTATTTTATTATGTAGAA
The DNA here is from genome assembly GCA_031304145.1 of Cardiospermum halicacabum. Lineage (NCBI taxonomy): Eukaryota > Viridiplantae > Streptophyta > Magnoliopsida > Sapindales > Sapindaceae > Cardiospermum > Cardiospermum halicacabum. The sequence continues at coordinate 21,844,758 of CM062389.1, forward strand.
CCATTAGCCTGCTCAAATTAATAATTTGCAATTAACACCAGCTCACTGTTACAGTTGTAGTGTAGAAAACACGGAGAATTTCTAACCTTTAACCCTTCAGCTCATTCACATTGTAAAATACATAATACATAATACATAAATAATCAATAAATTGCTTCCCACAAGTACAGACTCCTCCTCTCTTAGGAACAGCAACTGACTTACATTTACTGTCCATTGTATTAGCTTAGATACTGATGACCAATCAAAATTTTTGTTTAATTCACTCTTCAATCTCTGCGCTCATGTGCATTCTTTCATCTGGCTTGAAAAATCCTTATGAAATAAGAAAATAATGAGGAAAAGTTAGATGCTGTTTTAATTTCTTGATTGACTTGTTGAGTCCGAGTAAAACTGTGTGTATTACATAGAAACTCATACGTGTCTCTTTATTATTTAACTCATCCATGCGGTAAAGCGTTTGGAGTGACAGTTCTGTGTCTACCTTTTATTTTTGACTTAGACAAAGTCATAAGATATGCGCACGCCTTAATGCGTAAGGCGGTGGCGAGGCAAGAAGTGTGCCTCGTAAAAGATTTATCATTTTAAAAGTTTCAATATATATTTTTGATGCTGCTGATTATATGAGTTTTTGAAACATTTAAGTAACTGTTTGTTTGTTTGTCTGCTAATATCATTCTGCTGTAGTCTTATCTTGTTGCCACTAAATGTATACAATCAAGTTTTTATGTTTTTGATTAGATCATCCCATTAGCTTTATTTCCTTTCATCCTCTTATACATTATATATGTTTTATATTTTACTTTTTCATTATACATTAAATCTAGTTTAGAGTAACTATAAATAATGATATTTTTTCGAGCTCTATTAGTCTAATGGCCTAATTTACTGTAAATTATAAGAACTAAAACTTTTCAAAGCTATTAGTTAATAATTTCAAGCATTTAATATATTTATAAGTGTTTATTATACATAATATTTAGAGTTTTAATTTTTTTATTAAAATGCACCTCACTCCATAAAAAAGCTCGTGAGACTCTTTATTATGCCTCATGCTTCTGAGGCTATTTGTCCCGCTGCGCCTTTCGCCTTTTAAAACTATGCTCCCTATCAACTTATTCTTTGCATATGTTATTCTAGATGTTCACAATTATACATTTGTTACTTCATATGTTTACAATTATGAAATTGCTTCTTATCTATCCTGTAAATTTATCTATTTCACATATTCGTCACTATGCAAAGACACTGAGTCGTATGCTGTTAAAATGAATCTCATTTCTTTTCATTTGTCAAGATGCTGCATCTAACATCTTTAAATGGTGTCTGATAGGGGGAATGCCCAGCTTGTAAGACACAGTTCATGGGTTACAAGAACCAGATTATCCGTTGCAGTAGTTGCGGGAACACTGTATGGCAACCGAAAGGAGATTTTTTTTCAAGGGGTGGTAAGGGCACTGGTCCATCCAAATCCGATCCGAGAATAATAGATGTCGAGTTCGAGGAGAAATGAACAGTCGATGACAACAGTACACATAATTTGATAATTTTTCATCTACCTGAACTCTATTGTTTAGAAGAGTATGTAACAGAGAGTAGTTTGGTTCATTCCTTTGATGTTTAGTCTTTTACTATTATTGTTGATCTCATCTATGTAATATATTTTTCTTTTAGTTCGGGTAGAAATTGCTCTCTAAAGATCACAATGTATTATTATAAGTTCGACACTATGTTTACAATAAAATAGAATGAGAAAAAGAAAATGTGGAACACGTTATTTTTCTTATCATTTTTAAGGAAGTTCGAATATGAAGAATATATATAAAATCAAAATATACTATAGTTCTTATAACATAAAACATCATATATTTGGATCTATCCATAATAAAACTGATATAAAAGAGTTAAATGTATTACACATGAACTATTACACTTCTTAATATTACAAGTCTTAATATAAAAGAACTATTACACGTCTTAATATTACAAGTCTTAATATAAAAGAGTTTCATGTATCAAACATGAACTATTACAGGCTTAATATAAAAGAGTTTGATGTATCAAATATGACCTATTATGTCTTTATTTTCAATCTGAAAAAGCAATAAACTCTAGTCCAAATACTTCTCGCTCGAAATAACGTTGAAGCGCATTTTTCTCTGCTATAGTAAAGTTCTTTATCGAGACTTTCTTGACGTAATGGCGCCAACATTTTATAGCTCGATGATTATGGCAGCAAACTCCTCTTATATGAACATCATCTTCATCTTCTGAATCCTCCATATCATCCTTATTTTCAAGCTGCAAACGCGGAAGTTATGTATCGAAAAACAAAAATTATAATATTCCAGAACAGAGACATATACACAATTTTGAGTGCATTTGTACATACCTGTATGACCTTGTTCTTGTGATTCGGAAGTGTAAGAAGAACTATGCTCTCCACCAGAGGTGAGAGCCAAAGTAAACTGTCAATTAACTCTACGAGACTTCCCACCAAAGGTGCTAAAGATATTATATTTACCTTTTTCAGATCATATAGTGGTGGCAGTAACTGTTCCCTCTCATGTATAGGAAATATCAAATGCTGCACTCAAACAAATAAACCAAGAAAAAAAAATGCTACACATTGATCAAAGAATTACTAGAGAAAAAAAAAAACGGAAGAAAAAAAAGTGATCATCTTCACACAATATAAGAATTATTAAACACAAATATAGATTGAAGATTACCTTGACTGAGTTGATTGTAATGGATAATGACTTGGAATGATCAAAACATCCAAGAAAATCTCTCATTCTCACATATTCAACGGGATCATTCGCAGACAGAGAAATAGAAATATCAACTTCTACCTTAGGAGAATCAACACAAAATTTAGAATGAAGTCCATTACCAACATACTTAAACCATGTCAAATTCCTTGCATGTATATGCATCTCCATCAATTCAGGGCAATTATTCAGCTCAAAACGCCTTATTGAATCATTGAAAACAACAAACCCCAGCAGCCCACTGCACTTATTCAGCTCCAACTCCTCGAGACACTTGAACTTACCAACATTCCTCTCAACCCAATCACTCATCATCTGAACTTTTCTCAATCTCACAACCCTAACAAGCTTACAATGCTCCAAATTGATCTCACATTCTCTACCTCCATTACCTCCAACTCCAATATCCCCTTCCAACTCAAACTCCTCCAAACTGCTAACAATCACTTTAACACTCACCAACTTGGCACACTTCAACAGCCTCATTGTCTTCAAACTAGGGTTCCCTATGACATGAATCTTTTGCAACAAATTACACTTCTCCAACACCAATGTCTCCAACATCACCAACTCTCCAAGTGTGCCCTCCAAGTCCTTATCAGTAACACCAACAGACACCAGCTCTATTCTCCTAAGTGACTTACATGTCCCTGTCTTGATCTCACATGATCTAACTGGTTTCATCCACTTACATGAGAATGAGACCAAACTAGTGCTGCAAATTTGGAGCTTTTTCACACCTTTACACTTCTTGATCTCCACATTGATAAGATTATTGCTGGTAATCGTCAAATACTTCTTCATCTTACAGCTACTCAAGTTCAGCTCCTCCATCATAGGCGAGTTTATAACAATTGCATTCGTCATTTTCAAACCTTTGAGCTTCATCACCTTGAGCGAATTCAAAGAGTAGACATGAGGTAACATTGTGTAGGCATTGTCATTAAACGAGAGATCAAGCTGTTTGACATTGTTGTTCACTGCATAGTCAATGGCTTCATCCACGATGTCTTGAGAGTCTTTGTCAGACATTTCGCCATGGTAATGGAGTCTTAGCTTTTCCAAGCCGATGGGGATTTGAGATTGTGCACGGCGTTGAAGGACGGTACGGATGTAGCGGAGGAATCGTTTCTTGTTGGTGCCTTCGGAGCGTTTGAATTTCCATGATTTAGCATCGAAGTCGAGTATGGGTTGTGAAGACCAGATAGAGTAGAATTTCTTTGATAAGATTGATGTTCTTGTGGCGTCTTTGGTCGGAAGAAGGGACAAGATGATGTGAAGTATGTTTTCTGGTAACGCACCTATCATATTCATGCCTGACAAAATAATCATGATGATTTAATTCTTCATTAAAAAAAGATTAAAAAAGATTTAAGTGCTTGATCCAGAGAAAGGAGACAGTATTAAATCGAATATCTAGATAATGAAATTTTACCTGAATTAATCAGAGCTGTTGTCTCGGCCTGTTGTGATGGAATTCCTAAAAAACAATAAAATAGATGTAAGAAATTGAGAGTATGAAATGGAATACCTAATATGAACAATAAAATTTTAACTGGATTATCATGATTTTTTTCACTCTTTTGAGAGAATTTCTAATAAAAAATAAAATGAAGATTTAAAGTATAAAATGGAATATCTAATATGAACAATAAAATTTTACTTGAATTAATCATGACTTTTTTTTACACGATTTTGATAGAATTCCTATCAGACAATAAAATGGAATGCCTAATATCAACAATAAAATTGTCCCTAACTTAATCATGATTTTTTCTCACTCTTTTGATAGAATTCCTAATAGACAATCAATGGAAATTCAGAGTATGAAATTGAATACCTAATATGAAAATAAAATTTTACCTAAACTAATCATGGTATTTTTCTTTCACTCTTTTGATATAGAATTTCTAATAGACAATAAAATGGAGTGGGCGTATGAAATCGAATACCTAATATGAACAATAAAATTTTACCTGACTCAATCATGATTTTTTCTATAACTCTTTTGACAAAATCCCTAATAGACAATAAAATGGAGATTGGAAATATGAAATCAAATACTTAATATAAACAATAAAATTTTACCTCAATTAATCATGATTTTTTCTCACACTCTTTTGGCAGAATTCCTAATAGACAATTAAATGGAGATCAGGAGTATGAAATCGAATAACTGAATTAATCATGACTTTTTCCTCACTCATTTTGACATAATTCCTAATAGACTTAACTGCAGATCGAGAATATGGAATCGAATACCTAAGATGAACCATAAAATTTTAACTAAATTAATCGTGACTTTTTTCCTCCTTCTTTTTGATAGAATTCCTAATATACAATTATGTGGAGATCGGAAGTATGAAATCGAATCGAATATCTAATATGAACGGTGAATACCTAATACGAACACTAATTTTAACCGAATTAATCGTGATTTTTCTTTCCCCCTTTTGAGGGAATTCCTAGTAGACAATGAAATGGAGATTAGAACTATGAAATTCGAATACCTAAAATGAACAATAAAATTTTTCAGGAATTAATCGCGATTTTTTCTCGTACGCTTGCGATAGAATTTCTAATGGACAGTAAAATGAAGATGGAGACTATGAAATCGAATAGAATAATTAAATTTTACCTGGATTATCATGTTTTTTCGCTCGAACTTTGTTGATGGAATTCCTCATAGACAAGATTGATTTGAATGCAAATGTCTAGATCTATTTGAATGTAAATGTCTAGATAGATCTGTTCTTCTGAATATAAATAAAAATATACCATTAAATCTTTTAAGAGTTTATTTTTTTTAATATCTATTTATTTTTTAATAATTTATTTAAATAAATTTTTTAAAAATTTTAATCACTTATTTTAAGGGATTTATTTTTTATTGATAATTAAAAAATCTTTTTAAATAAATTAAATACTATTATTTAAATCTTAATCAATTAGATAGTTTAGTGAGAGATATTATTGTCCAAATTTAACCTTGATTTAATTAATTATTTTCAAATTATAAAAATAAAATAAAAATAAATTCCCCAATCTCGAGAATTCCCAACCCTATTTCATCTTCTTTAAAAGTGGAGGCAACGGGGATCTAGTGGCGACAGTCCACCTTATGCCTGATGTGTCGATCGTAGCAATGATGAAACGAACTCAACAATCAAAGTCCTAGTGTTGAATGACGGGACGTCTTCATTACCATAGTCTTCTACATGGCTGATTTCAATTTAACTAATTATTATTTTTATTTAAATTAGTGATATTTAATCATATTTATATAAAGCTATTAGTTTAAATATAAGAAGTTTGAAAATTTTATAAAATAAGTTATGGATTACACACATTTGAAAGTAATTGATTATTTGCATACCCCATTATAAATTACTAATACATATTAACATAGCAGTAAAATATTCAACAATAAAAACAAAACACAATATAAAATTTATAAATAAAAGATACAAACAATATTTCCGGTAAAACTCTTGTCTGGATATAAAACTCATGCTTTCATACTTCCTCTTTTATTTAAAAAAAAATTGTATTAAATTTTTAATTATAATTTTTTAAATCCTCATTCAATAATATGAGTATTATTATTTTAATTAAAATTAAAAATATAATTAGAAATTCGAGCTAATTTGTGCATAATTTATTTATAAATATTTTTAATTCAAAATTTTGATCCAACAATTTTTATACACTAATTAATTTCTATAAAAAAAAATATCAATTAAAAATTTTATAATAAAATTTTTCTATTACTATTTTGACTAGAATTAATGTTTTTATATCTTTAGATGAGTACATCTAATATCAATTTTACTAAATTATTCTTAATACTTTTAAATAATTATTTTAAATATCTTTTTAGTTTATGTAATTAATTTTTTAATAATTAAATTATATGCTATCTTAAATAATGTTTAAACTTGATAAAATTGATTTATTATTTTATTTTTATATACGGGATAAATTTAGATTAATCTTTTACATATTTATGTTGATTATTTTTAATTTTTAATTTTAATATTATTTTATTTTTTATTTAAAATAAAAAATATCTATATTTTTTTAAATTATTTTATTTTTATTTAAGAAAGAACGATTCGTTTCCTTATTTTTAAATACGGAATTGATATTATGCAAATTTTTATTTTAAAACTAAAAAAGTGAAAACAAAAATTAAATTTTAATAATGCAATAAAATTTTATTAATATATAATTATATATGAATGACAGTGATTTATATTTTTTTATTATTTTATGATTCATAATTTTTACTTTTTGTTCTAAATTTTATATATAAATTGAATAAATAAATTTATTTGATTATACTTAAAATTATATTTATTTTTTAAAATTATAAAATAAATTTTAAAATTTGTTTGAATAATTAGGAATTTGTATTAAAAAGAATAGTTGGATGTTTTAATTTAGATGCTAAGGCCCCATATTAATCAACCCATTTTTGTGTAAAATTTGAATACGATTTCTTCATAATATATTGCATTTAATTAAAAATAATACTAATAATATGTGATGATAAGTGGTGTTGTTAGGTGTGCTGGGTTTGGTGAAGCTCTGTTCTTGGAGGTAGAAGACTTTTCAAATAGCGAATCGGCAGAAGAACAACCTTAATGGAGCTTCAATCGGCAGTCATGGAAGCAATCACCTCCTACACAGGTCTCTCCCCTGCTAGTTTCTTCACCATCGCTGCTCTCATGGTCGTTGTCTACAAAACTGTCTGCGGCATGTTCGTGGACCCTGAAGAACCGCCACCGGCATCACCGCAGCAACCTGCTGTTTCTGAGCCTATCCAGTTGGGAGATCTCACCGAGGAGGAATTGAGAGCTTTCAACGGCTCTGATCCTAAGAAACCTCTTTTGATGGCCATCAAAGGCCAGATCTACGACGTCTCTTCTTCCAGGTTTCGATCATTTCTTTTTATCGGTTCTTAGACGTGTCCATCATGTTAAAAGAAGTTATATGTTTTTGTTCAGGATGTTTTATGGACCTGGAGGACCATATGCGTTGTTTGCAGGAAGAGATGCTAGCAGAGCCTTGGCGCTTCTCTCATTCGACTCACGAGACCTTACCGGCAACCTCGAAGGTCTTAATGAATCTGAATTGGAGGTTCTACTAGATTGGGAGCTTAAATTCAACGAAAAATATGTAAGAATTGGTCAAATTGTTGACAGACACACCAGGTAAATGATAACACACAACACAATCTAAGCTTAATTTCAGGCTTAGAACTTCATTGTAATTGATTTGATGCCTGTCATTGGATACAATGAAGAAGAATTATTAGAATGTTTATGCATTAGCAGCATCCTCTAACTACATACAGATTCTGAGTCTCCAAAATCTTCTTCAACCACTGTACTTGTTGTTTCTCTGCTTACTCTAGCACTTGATACTGAAGAAGACGAAGCATCAGACTTACTCTCTTGTAGAATTATTGCCTTTCTCTTCCTCCTCCTCTGTTGCCATTTTTTGAATGATTCTGAAGCCCTCTTTCCATACACATCTCCTGCATCTGCATCTTCCAATTCCTCATTATTCTGATCAGGTGAACCCATCGTTGCCACTTGAAATAGTCTCGGTCCAGTATAGCAGCAAATTAAGCCCACTAGGAGAATGTTAAACATGTAAAATGATGTCAAAACGTAGAATATATATCTCCAACTGTATACAAAATGTTTTAGCCATGGTTGCTTTGACTTGAGGAATATCTCTGCTTCGTACAACTGGGGAACCAGTTGAGTCCCTGCCCTGGGACTCAATATGATTCGAATTGCTTTAGTTCTTTTTACACCGTCTTCTTTATGCATCAAAATTTCTATGTTTAGTGTCTGCGTTTCGTCCCATATTCCTAGTAGTAAAGGCATCCACATAAAAAATGTTCGAGCTAGTCGAATTGGAAGACTCTTGAAATGCAGTAAGCATGGTCGGGTAGATCTACCGATTACATCTCCACTTGTTGTTAACACTTCTGCTGTCATCTGTTTATAACAATTCAGTCAGTGAAGTAGACAACAAAACTATTCGATGACAGTGTAGTTACTTAAATTTACCTGAAAAACCCCAACTTGTGCATTGTAATTAGATTCAGGCATCAACAACGTGACCCGAACTTGATAAGTATGTCCAACTGGAATACCATTCACTTCCCTTCTCTTCATTAAATAGCTTCCTCCACCTTCACCGAATGACACCACCGCCTCTGGATTCTGATTCCTATAATCAAACATCAAATTCTCCCTCACAACCACTGGTTCCTCCGCCCATGTCTTCACCAACATCACTCCCAATATGGCCGCCAACACTCCCAGCAGTACTCCTACAGTCAACACCTGCACACCAACCACACAAGCATTTGCAAACTTTTTAAGGATCATTGCCCCGCCGTGAGTGATTTTGGCCGGGGCTTGGAGGACGACGGCTTCCATGGTGGTAGCTGTAGCCTCTGAGCGGCGGTAGGTGTCCGAGGCGATGTTGAAGAGGAAGATAATGGGTGAGAAGATGAAGAGGAAGGTGTTGTGGATTAGTTCGGCTTGAAGTGAGATTAGATTGGGGATCCAATCCGTTGGTGTGAGTATGAGTTGGTCGAGTGTTGGTTTGTGTAATGGTGGTGGCTGGTGGTCGTATTTCTCCATTTCCGTTGGTGCTACGGTGGTGATGTGTGGGAGAGGGATGAAGAGAGTTAGTGAGTTGAATTATTTGCATGTAATGAAACTGACACGTGGAGATTCGGCGTCTGTAAAGGTGACATGTATTGTGTTTGTGTCTATCTCCATCACAAATTTAATGGTATAATGCTTAATAAGTTAAAAAGGTTGGTTTGGTTTACCTTTACAATGGGCATGTGTTTTATTCACTTGTGCCCGGTATGCACGAAGTTGAACATGCATCAAAAGTTACTTATTTTATTGAATTTTATATTTTTAATTAATTTATTAGATATTTGGAAATTGATATAATTTAAAATAAATATTGCAGTAGAAATAGAAAATAATATATTGACTAAAAAATAAAATTACATAACTGTCGTAATTGAAGAAATTAGTTGGAGTATAATCTTATGAGGGGAGAGATTGATAGATCCAATGATTTGGTCTTCTTACTCGGCATCTAAAGCATCACTTGATGACAAGTGATAGAGAGATTCACATGGTGACCTGACTCGTGAATAATCCAGTACCTGTTGTTTTACGAATAGGCTTACAAGTAGCTCTCTGTATCTCAGAGCCTTGATTGTAGAGTTGTATAATCTGTAATTTCTAAAATCTCTAAATAGAAGAAGACAAAACTACTAACATTTAGTATTTTAAATTTCAATGTGATATAATTTTATCAATAGAATTCTATATAGACGCATACTAGGATGCACTAATATTATAATAATGTCAAACTGATTTCATAAGCTGCCAATAAGGGTGCAAACGAACACGAGCACCCGTCGACGATTCGTGAACGGTTCGGTCAAAGCTTGATCAATATTTAAATGAATGATTACGAACAAAATTTTATAGCTCGTTTAGAAAACGAGCCGAGTCCAAACAAAGTCTTGTTCTGCTCGTTTATGTTAGCCTTTTTCTGCTCGTTTATGTTAGTGAACAACTCATTCATAGCTCGTTTATGTTCGATTAAAACTCGTTTGTGTTCGCGAACGAGCTCATTTATAACTCGTTTAATATATTTTTTTAATAAAAATAAATAGATAAAATTTTAATTGATATAAAAAAAATCCAAATTAAAAAAAAATATATTTAAATTAAAATAGATGCCGGAATTAAAAATATATATCAAAAATAAAAAATTAATTAAAATAATTTATCTAACTTAAGATTTAGTTTTCTTATGACTAATAGTTTGTCAAAATAGCCACCACTGATCTCTATTACCCATTCTTTCTCTCTCTATTTTTTGGTCATCAAGCCCTCAAGTAATTTCACCACCCATCTCTACCACCGCCGCCTCTCTCTGTCTACTTTCCCGTCATCAAGCGTAAAGCAATTTCACTCTCTTTAGTCTTGCTCAGAAATTTGCGTCCAATCCAATTTCCTTCTCTACCACTTGGTGAGTTAAATTACTTTTCTATCTTTTTTTTCTTCTTCTTTATTTGTCTTAATATAGATTTCACTTGGATTGTTTGTTTATTGAGTCTAATAATTCGAAATTTCATTGTTTAATATAACTTAGATTATATCAAAATTTCATTGTTGATGACTTTATATTAATTCAACTCAAATGAATTATGAACACTCTTTTAAATTGTATTTTGAATTTAGATTTGTGTGATACTATTAGTATTTTTTTATTAATATTTTTAACAAGGAGAATGAACTCATGGTTTGAATTAATTTTAGTTTAGGTTTAATTTAAATTCAATTTATTTTTATTTTAATTTTACTAAACGAACTCAAACGAGCCACTAAACAAGCAACTAAATGAGTCTAATCGAGATACTAAATGAGTTGAGCTCGATTAACTTAAATGAGCTACTAAACGAGCTGAGCTCGATTAACTTAAACGAGCTTAGACGAGTCGAGCTCGAACATAGAAAAAAAATTATTGAACCGAATTTGAACAAACATTTATAAAGCTCGTCGAGCTCGAACTCGGCTCGAACTTAATAATTGACAAACGAGCCAAAGACGAGCACCTCATATACACGACTCGGCTCGTTTGCAGCCCTAGCTGCCCAAACAAAATACATAGTGGAAGTTACCATCCCACCATAAGAAATGGAGCCTAAAGTTTGGTAAAAACTAAAGGAAAATGATATTTGATCATCAGACCACTAAGCTGCTATGAATCGCCTTGACCCATCTTTATAACACAATTATATCATGTGAATTTAGTTTGTATGAAGTCTATATATGCTATTTTGGATAGCAGTGGCATTTTATATTTATTTATTTTTTAGATTTACCTATGACATTTAATATATATTTTTTTATAATATCTAATATTTTTTAGGAAACATTTTTGAATTAAAGTTTTAGTAAATAATATTTGGTAAAATTAGCGTTTATTTAACTTATAAAAATATTAATTAAATCAATATTTAAAATTATGTGGAAAAATAAATAAAAATAATAAAATTGATTAAAATTTATTTTATCAAAAATGAATTACTTTAAAAAGTAATTATAAAAAATAATAAAAGAAATATTTAATAATTATTATTTACATAATAATTAATGATGATAATAAATAATTCAACTAGTAAAATTTACGAAGGATAATATTGAAATAATTTTATAAATATTCTCTACCACATTTACGGGCATTTATAAAATATTGTTAAAATATTTAAACACAAAATTATATTTTGTTGAAGCGAACACATATTTTAAAAATCATCATAAGACTAAAAAGGACTCACACCAACTCTAACAAATTTTTAATTAAAAAAAAAAAGACATAAAGGTCGGAGGAACCCTTAAATTTGTCCTTAATTTTCAATGTAGCCCCCGAATTATATATTGGATCAAATAAGCCTCTCAACTATTAAAGGGTCAAATAAGCCCCTCAATTATGATTTAAAGGGTCAAATAAGCCCCTGAAGCTGATTTGGAGGCTGAGATGACAAATTTTATTTTCAGAGCGCGTTTACCTATTTTTGTGCACAATTGGACGTTTAATATCTGTTCCCAGTTTATTAAATTTAAATTTGGGATTAGGTTTTCACATTATTTAGGGTGAAATTAACTTGATCCATTTGAGAGAGATGCGAGAGGAGTGACAAGTGGCCGGTTGAAGAAGGGGGTTCGTTTCTTGAATGAGCGTTAGAAAGATGAAGAAAGTTCTGTTGACTTGTGTTATTTTTTAAACCAGTTGTTCTTAGTTTCATGGACGTCTTCAAATCCTGGTAGAAGGTTTACTACATGCCATACAGTAAGACTTTCAATTATGTTATATTCTTGCCGAGAATTACTGGTAATAATCCAACAGATTGCAAAATCACAAACGTTTTTCAATATAACACCAAAAAAATTACAAATAGATGAACCTAACGCACCTTTGATGAGAAGACCAAGTAAGAGTAAAGCGATGAACCGGTTACCTCGCCGTTGGGACCATAACTAAAACGACGAACAAATCCAGATTACATCGACTACTATGTTTGATCTGCTGTCAGTGATTGTGAAGCCGACACAGAGAGAATTTGATCAAATTCCCGTCGAAATCCAGTCGATTATTTGCAAGAGAAGGTGTGAGACAATTAGTCGATGAATCTTACTTGAATAAAGATCGTTTATAAATTGACGGCAACCTAACGCCGTTTATAAATTATCTAACGTGGCATCTACGTGACCACCCAATATGTTTCATATATCTGACTCAAAGTCTATTGGACCGAGATTATATAATCTGCACTTGGACACGTATGGAGAAGTGGTTTCAGGAGTTTGTTTGACCATTTGAATCATAGTTGAGGGGCTTATTTGATCCGACACATAATTTAGGGGCTACATTGAAGTTTAAGGTCAAGTTTGAGGATTTCTCAGGTCCTTAAGTTTTAAAAAAAGAAAAAAGTTTGCAACAAACATACATATAAACTATTTATGAGGGGAGGAACTGCAAAATTTATTTCCATTCAATCATCTTTGTTATCTCCATTTGAATATTACATTAATTTTCTGACCGGATTATAAAAATTGAATCCTACTTTTGATTTAATTCACTATTTTACTTTTGATTTAATTCACTATTTTAAGGGAGTACAAAAATTGAATCTACTTTTAGTTTAATTCAGTACTATAATATCTCATATTTAACTCATACTAAAAAATATATTAATTTATAAATTTTAATTTTTTAAATTCTTTTTAAATAAATATAAAAAAAAAACTACTGTATGTAAATGTCAAATTGAAAGCATTAAAAATAAATTATTTGAATACTTAAATTACTTGATAGTGTTGGAGCCGAATTCCGGTGAACCTTCGTACTCCTTCAAGTTGAGGACTCCAATTTCTCAATCTCCGTCTGTTAGTTGTTTCGAAATTTGTTGTCACCGTTTTTGGGTATCTTTACCTTGTTTATATAGTTTCCTTCACGCTCCAGGAAGTCCTAACTGATTTCTTTTTTGGAACCCGAGATTCGCGGAGGATAAAAAATCCACGCTCCAGCTCACCTTTCTAGAATATTTCATCAAGAAAAATAATTTTGAGAGGCCGAAATTAATGGGCTATACTTCGGCCGCTCTTGTCGTAGTGTTTTCAAGCCCAGTTATTTTACTGCCCATTCCACTTCTATTTCGGCCAAAACAATCTGGGGCCCGGTAGACTTGAACTTTGAAGCCCACTCTTAGGGTAATAGCGGCTGTAACGGTAGAAGATCCAAGCCCATACTAAGGGTATTTTCGGCTGACACCAAAGAAGATTCAAGAAGTCCCTCTATTTGAGCGGCCAATATACCTTAGTATTTTGGGCCGCATCAGATAGTTATATTTTAAGATGGATTATAAAGAAATAAAAAGAATGTTTATCTATGAAAATTTTCTTATTATATTAATTTTTTAAAATAAAAATTTAAAAATAAATAAATTATTAATTAATCATGATAAGAGTCTATATAAAAAATTAATAATCGGAGTAAATATTATTAAAATGATCTTGTTAAAACACTTCTGCCTTTTATACCTAATTTTTAAAAAGTAATTTTTTTAAAAAAAAAAAATTTAAAACGAACTTATTTTTACTATTTTTAAAAAATAATTTATAAATTTAAATTTAATTTTACCAGATATAAAAATAAATTGTACTCGTAACAAAGAAATGAATATTACAATTAGGGGTGGGCAACTACATGTTCGGTTCGGTTTCGAGTGAATCCGAACACGAACATGTAAATTGGGTGTTCGGTTCTAAGTGTTTTCGAACACCCCAATATCCTATGGCGAACTGAATCAAACCGAATACCCTCAAACATGTTCGGTTCGGTTCGGTTCTTGGGTGTTCAAATTTTGTTGATTTTTCTTTGACTATTTATAAAAATACATGGTCATTAAAATGTATTTTAATGAAATTAATTCAAATATAGAACAAATATTAGTTATTCACAAATCGGATGACGTCATTTTAATGAAATTAATTCAAATATAGAACAAATGTATTTTAATGATGTCATTTTAACACAAATCGGAGGGAAAATTGGATGACGTCATTTTAACCTAACCATGATTAACTTCTTGGAAAATGTGTCGTCTCCATAAAGAGACTTTTCAATTTTTCTAAGCTATAAACTAAAAACTTTCGCATTTCTCCGGCCATTTCAGGCACAAACGGCGTCGGAGACCAAGCAAGTTTTTGTTTCTAAGGCCAGATTCTGAACCCTCATCAGTTGTTGAGTCTTTTCCACCTATTTTCAGGTCTTTCTGAGCCATATTCTAAGGAGAAACGAGAAACCTTCATCGTTGTTCTTCACCTTCAAGAAAACAGGTAGGTCTTCAAAGAAAACCCTTGTTCTCATTAAATCCATTTTGTGTTAAAAAATTGTACATTTTTCTGTTCGCCTTATTTCCCAAAATCAAAACACGAAATTGATTCGGCCGCAACCCTCTAGAGTACAAAAACTTAGATTTATCTTACCGCGGCCAAAATCAGTTATGTCCTATTGCGGCCGAACTTAGTAATACTTTATTGCGGCCGAAATTAGTTAGAACATCCTAGTTACTGACTTTACTAAGGGTGGAACTCTAGAACACCGGTATATAGCGGTCGCATTTATTGTGTGAACGTATTATAGATCGATCGAAAAGAAGTACATCGATTGCGAAATTGCGCACATCTATTAACTTCGCTAACAGTCATCTTTTGGGTTCAGGAGTCATATGGAGAACTCAAATCGTAGGCAGTCAAGGAGAAAAATACTGCGATCGGACGAAGCTATCTTAGGTCTACCTACACAATCTTTAGATAGGGAATGCAGTCCTAGCGGCCACAGTGTTAGAACAGCTTCTACCTCCACCAGCCCAAGTTCTTCAGAAAATAGACAAACGGCCGAAGAAATGGAGGTGGCTCTAGCTAGCTCAGAACCACACGTACG
Source organism: Cardiospermum halicacabum (assembly GCA_031304145.1). Taxonomy (NCBI): domain Eukaryota; kingdom Viridiplantae; phylum Streptophyta; class Magnoliopsida; order Sapindales; family Sapindaceae; genus Cardiospermum; species Cardiospermum halicacabum. The sequence goes on from CM062389.1 coordinate 21,860,603, forward strand.
TTTGCCATATGGGATGGCCAAATCAAAGGTTATATCTCGGCCGCATGGACAGGGTATCCCACTAATTTACGTGGAAAATCCGCAATTACCTCTGCGGGACATCGACCGAAGTATTAGGCATTGTACATCGCTATGCGTTCATTCGCGGACGAATCTGACTGAGGCTTCTCTTAGATTGATGAGAATGAAGTACGATGTCGCGGATGACGTCGAGTTAGCGTTACCAACCGATCACGAGCATCCTAGTTGGATGGTGCCTGGATGGAATTTCTTCTATTTGGATCCATTGGAGAGCGGAATCCGTTTCCCAATAAAAGGGCTGGCTAAGACGGTCTTGGACCACTATGGAATCGCCCCAAGCCAATTATGCCCTGGTGGGTGGAAAATACTGCAGTCCCTTGATGTGTTAGGCTTAGCACAGGGTTTACAGTCGCTTTCTATTGACGACTTCCTACAAAGCTATTATTTGCGTGACCATGATCGGGATAGGGGCCGGTATAGCATCTGTGCGCGGTCGAAACCTACTGCCCCCACAATAAACCTACCCACTCGAGATGACAAAGTTTGGAAACTTTCTTATTTCCTTGCGAGAGGAAATATTGCAGCCGGTAGCAATCCTTTAGTCCCGCAATGGCGGCTCATAGGTAGTTTTTATATAGCAAATTGCAATTTTCTTGTACTGCAAAGCTAACAATTAAAAATTTTATGCAGATCCCAGTGAACTAAGCAGGAAGAGAGATTTCGACCGTGTACGCCGGAGGACAGCACGACTACTAGCGGCCAAAGAAAAGCAACGACAGTGGAAAATACTCTCTGCACCTTCGAGGCTGTACCCTTCTTTTCTCTGGTCGGGCGTTAAATCTCGGATCGAAGGTAGATCTTATCCTCTACCTAAGTCCGTTTTTGGGTGGGCATTTGCGAGAGTTTCCACCGAACAATTATTTAGACATCGATTTCTTGACCCTGTTACGCCTTTGGAGCGTATGGTTGTAGGCGAATCGATGGAATCTGCAAGGAGGAGAGCGCAGGACATCTCGTTCCTCGATTTGGAAGAAACGATGAGGGACCAAAAGGGTAAAGGAAAGAAAACCAAATCGAAGAAAAAGGCTGCGACTGAAGAAGGGCAGGGAATGGAATCGGAAACCACTAACAGTCGTGTGACGTTGGAAACGCCAAAACGGCCGAAGAAGAGGCCTCCCGTGGATGACTTGAGTAAGTCCATGGAATCTATTTCCCTTATCGATCACCCGGAATCCGGCCTCCAGCTGGTGATGGGGAACCAGCTGAAAGCAGATCGACAGACCATCTCTAATTGGGGCGATGACAGATTGACCGAATTTGCGGCCTCTCGAGCACAGCAGGTACTACTTGCTTTGAACCTTTCCTTCTGCTTATTTTGATTTTCACACCTTCTATTTTACTTTTGTAGGCCGCATTTGTTGCGTATGAGACGGGTCACAGGCTACGTTGGGTTCGACACCAACATGACATCATCAAGGGTGAACTTGCCACAACGCAGTCGAAGCTGGAGCAGAGCCAGAATCGTCTGAAGGCTGCGATCGAAAAATTGGAGACTCAGAATACCACAATCTCGGACCTCAACAACAAATACAATGAACTCTTGGCCGAGAAGACTGGTTTAGAAGATCGCGTCCGCACATTGGAAGAGGATCTGAAAGTCATGAAGGCGGCTGCCCATCTAAAGACTAAGTATGATCCGTTCAAGGAGTTTGAGCAGCATGGTGGCTCTGAATGGGATCTTCAGGCCGCTTACAGTGCTTGGGATGCTTTCATCTCCTGTGATGACGAGATCGAGGATGAGGGAAGGAGGATGAAGAAAGAGAAGACGATGGCTGGGGGGGCCATCAAACCAAGGAGGAGAAGATCAGGACAATGCCGATGCGTGATTTCCATATCACCATTAGCGGCCGAACAATAGTTATGCTTTAATTTTATTTTGGACTCGTTAATTTTGTTTGCGGCCGTTACATTGTCACTTTTTATTGACTATTATGTTTTGTAAAAACGACGTGAATTCGTAACTAAACTTTTTTAATGCAAATGCGCCATAAAATTCTATGTGTAGCATTTCAAAATTTTTGCTAAGTACAACAAATGGTAATATTTACTTGCAGAATTTCAATATTTTCGTCGTGTATAACAAACGGCAATATCGCGGCCGTAATTACATGTTTTGCGCAGGAGTTTGAAATGTGTGACATGTTCATAGACCGATGATATACGTCCGCGTTTGTATCGAAATGGATGTGGTTTATCCAATCTGCAGTTGTCCTGAAATAGGACGTTTAGGGTGTCAGCCAAATATTAGGTATTCGCAGACAATTTCAGTCGGTCGTGAATACGTACCGGAAACGCGGGTGGGAGCCTGCTACGTCCACTGCCTGAAAAGGTCGTTTTGGTGGACACGCTACGTGACCTGAATTTTTTTTTTTGAGATGTGAGTTTTAGTCAGACAGAAATGTCTGTGTTTGTCAATGCAACCTTTCATGGATGCGGTATTATTGGGGAAAGAAAAAGAAAAAAAATTGTGCAAAAACGAGTGAGGTGATACCTTACTGATGATACAGCTTCAAATGTGCCGCATTCCAGGGGTTGGTCAACTTCTTCCCTATGCTATCTACCAGCAGGTATGCTCCGCGACTGAAAGCCTCTAAAATGGTGTAGGGTCCTTCCCAGTTCGGTGCTAATTTTCTGTCCCCTAGTGTTTTAGTATTCTGGAAGACTTTCTCAGAATAGTATCGCCAGGCTTGAATTTGCGGACGCGGGTCTTTCTAGCGTGCGATCGCGATAGGGCTTGCTGATATGATTCAATGCGTACCAGGGCTGCTTCTCGCCTCTCGTCGATTGTGTCCCTATTCAGCGACAATAGCTCCTCGTTCCATTTTTGGTCGATCATAGACCGAACCGTGCTTATGCGTGTCTCGCTTGGTAACACTGCATCTGTGCCGTAGACCAGGGCGAAGGGGGTGTCGCCTGTTGCTCGTTTTGGTGTACATCGGTAGGCCCAAAGCACTTCGTGCAGCTTATCGTCCCACGTTGCCTTCGCTCTGCCTACTTTTTTCTTTATCATTCCCATGATCGTTTTGTTGGTTGACTCGGCTTGTCCATTAGATTGCGGGTAACGGGGTGTTGAGTGATGTAACTTGATGTTCCAATTGCCGCAAAAAGTGTTGAAATTCTTGGAGCTAATTTGCGCCCCGTTGTCTACGACTATTTCTTTTGGCACACCAAATCTGCAAATGATATGCTGCCAAACGAAGGACATCATTTTGCAATTGCGTATTTTGGCTAGTGAGGTTGCTTCTGCCCATTTGGTGAAGTAGTCGGTGGCGATAAGTATGTACTCGTTACCATTTGCTGTCTTTGGCAGTTTACCTACTATGTCCATCGTCCAACGGGCGAAGGGCCATGAAGGGAAAAACAGGTGTAGTTCTTCTGCGGGCAAATGTGTTACGTTTGCGTGCTTTTGGCACTCTGGGCATCTAAGGACAAAATTGCGAGCGTCGGCCCTCATTGTTGGCCAGTAGTATCCTGCCCGGTGGGCTGCCAACGCCAAAGATCTAGGGCTGCAGTGTCCCCCGGCGTTGCCCTGATGCAACTCGCTAAGGAGGTAAGTAATTTCGGTCCAGCTAACGCATCTGAGCAGCGGCCCGTCAAGGGATCTCCTGTAAAGGACGCGATCTGAATCACCGGGTAGACCAATCAGAGTGTAACGGGCGGCCTTTGCCTTGATCTTGCGGGCCAGTTGTTTGTCAGCAGGCAGTTCGTAGTCTTGCATGTAGCGCCTAATTGGCGTCCTCCAATCGCCTTATTCAATTGAGTGTATTTCGGCCGCGGGTTCCTCCATAGTACAGATTAGTGCAATATGGTGATGGGTATATTTCGGGCGCAACTTTCTTCGGTTGTGGCGCCGAGATTGGCTAGTAAATCGGCCCTGAGGTTGCAGTCACGGGGGACCTGCTTGATGGTGAAGTGTGCGAAGCTGGCCCGTAGTCGGTCCACAATTTCTAGATAGGCCACCATCTTGGCGTCTTTTGCTTGGTAGTGGTCGTTTACTTGGTTTGCGACTAGCTGGCTGTCGCTGTGCGCATCTATGTTTTTTGCCCCCATTTCGATGGCTGATTGCAGACCCAGTACTAGTGCCTCGTACTCGGCTTCATTGTTGGTTGTCCGCCATTCGCACTTGATTGCCCTTTCTAATGTGTCGCCTTCGGGTGTTACAAGGACCATCCCCAGGCTGCTGCCCCTGTGGCTGGTGGCTCCAACCAACAACAGTTTCCAATATTGCGGTTGATTGTCTGCTATGTTGTGGACCTCGTGCGCCTGCTTTTCGGTCACCGCGGGCGTGAAGTCGGCTAGAAAATTGGCCAACGCTTGGGCCTTGACGGCGGATCTGTGTCGAAATGTTATGTCGTGCTCGTTTAGCTCGACGGCCCACTTTACCATCCTTCTTGAGAGCTCAGGTCTGTGAAGGACTGCCCTGATAGGGTGTTATATTACTACAATGGGATGCGATTGAAAATATGGCCTGAGTTTTCTAGCCGCTATAACGAGGGCTAGAACCAGCTTCTCCATCGGCGTATATCTTTCTTCAGCGGAGAGCAGTCCCTTACTTATATAGTATACTGGCGCGTGTTTTATTCCTTCAACACGTGTAAGGACTGCGCTGACGGCTGTTTCGGATACAGACAGGTAGAGTAGTAGTTCCTCTCCGTCGAGCGCTTTGGATAGGACCGGGTTGGCTGACAACTGCTTTTTGATAGCCTCCAACACTTCCTGGCATGATCTGTCCCACTCAAAGGGAACGTCTTTCTTCAGCAGGCGAAAGAAAGGTCGGCATTTTTCGGACGAAGCATGTATAAATCTGTTCAATGCTGCCAGGCGGCCCGTAAGCTTCTGAATGTCCCTTTTTACTTTTGGTTGTCTGATATTCTCTATTGCTCGTACATGGTTCGGGTCTACCTCTATGCCTCTCTTGGTGACTAGGTAACCCAAGAATTTTCCAGACGCGACGCCGAAGGAACACTTGGAAGGGTTTAACTTCATGTTGTAGTTTTCCAACACTTGGAATGCCTGCTCCAAGTGTTCAAGGTGTTGCTCAGCTTTCAAGGATTTCACTAACATGTCATCGATGTACACTTCCATAGTTTTGCCGATTAGGTTGGCGAACATGCGGTTAACGAGTCTCTGGTACGTGGCGCCTGCATTTTTTAGGCCGAAGGGCATTACTTTGTAGCAGTAGGTGCCTCTTTCTGTTATGAATGCTGTTTTCTCGGCGTCGATGGGGTGCATCAATATCTGGTTGTATCTGCTGAAAGCGTCCATGAAACTTAGTAGCTCGTGTCCGGCGGTTGCGTCGACTATGGTGTCGATGTGTGGCAGGGGAAATGAGTCTTTTGGGCAAGCCCTGTTCAAATCGGTGAAGTCTATGCAGACCCTCCACTTGCCGTTCTTCTTGGGGACGACGACTACATTGGCCAGCCAGTCTGGGTATTGTACTTCTCTGACAGACCCGAAGCTCAGGAGTTTTTCCGCTTCCTCATTTATAACTCTGTTGCAGTCAGGTGCAAATTTCCGTCTCTTCTGTTTGACGGGCTTGTACTTTGGATCTACATTCAATTGGTGTGTTATGATGCTAGGGTCAATGCCTGTCATGTCCTCATGACTCCAGGCAAAACAGTGGCGCTTGCTTGACAAGAAACGGATGAGCTTTTCTCTAACTGTCGAGTCGAGTCTGGAACCGACTAGTACTTTCCTGGTGCCGTCAGATGGGTCGATAGGAACTTTATCCAGTGTGCGCTCCACTTTTTCTGCGTGTGGAACGTTTTGTAATTGCTAAGCTGACGCTGGGTGGCGCCTCATGCTATTCGCGTAGGATGCTCTTGAGGCGGCCTGATCGCCTCTTATCTGCTTGATTCTTAGCTTGGTTGGGAATTTGATCAGCTGATGGTATGTGGAGGGTACTGCTTTCATGTCATGTAGCCATGGACGGCCCAAGATGTCGTTGAAACTGGAAGGTCCCTCTAACATACTGAAGCGAGTATACTTGTTGACGCATTCGACCCAAACGGGTAGTTCGATTTCGCCGATGGTATGCTTTGCCTCACCACTGAAACCGACGAGGACCATGGCTTGTCTGGCTATTTTGGACTCTTCCACTTGCATTTCCTTCAATGTATCCATATAGATGATGTTCACCGAGGAACCGTTGTCTACCAGTATCCTTTTAATGAGGCAATTGGCTATACCTAGTGAGATGACTAGTGCGTCGTGGTGTGGGTTGAGGACGACATGCTCTCTTTAAAATTGAATGTCACTTCGAGCTCGTCCTCGACCGAGTGTGCTTCTTGTGCTCGGCCGCTGACACTATGTATCCGACGCATGCTTCTTTTTGCGGCTGAGTATGTTGCTCCGCATTCAAACGATCCGCCCATGATCACGTGGACTGTGCGCACCATCTGTGGCTCTTGTTGGTCGTCTGGCGTCTGGTTATTGATGGGTGCGTTGGTCTGTGCCAGGAACCTCTTGAGGTATCCTTGTTGTAGCAGGCGATCCACCTCGTATTTGAGTGCTACGCAGTCAGCCGTGTTGTGGCCGAAGTCGTCATAGAAAGCGCATTGTTTTGCCGCATCTCTTTTCTTGGGGTCTGACCGCAGTTTCCCAGGCCACCTAACGGTGCGACCGAGTTTACTCAGTTCTTGCATAAGTTGCTCTGTGGTGATGGACCAGTCATGCCTTGGCGGTTGGGGTCGTGTTTCTGCCCTTACTGCGTTGGTCTGATTAGCGTCAGGCCTGGGTAACGGCGTGCGATCGTAAGGTGTGTAGCGTTGTCGATTGCGGTCTCTGCTCCTATGATCTGACTTTGGGGTGTGCACCGATTGTCGGCTTACGAGGGGTTCGCGGAGGACCCATCTGTCATCTTCTTCCCATCTTGCCTGCGCGAAGGCACGTGACAACGTTTCTTCCATGGTTCTTGGTTTCTATTTGATTAGGTCGACGTAAAGATCCGACCCTTGTAGCAATCCTTTGGCAAATGTGCGAATAGCCGTATCTTGGTTGCAGTTTGGTATTGTTATATTCTCTTTATTGAATCTTCCAATGTAGGCTTTGAGAGACTCACCATTCTTCTGTCGAATGGCGTAGAGGTCGTCGGATTGTCTTTCTGGTTTTCGGCTGCAGGAAAAATTCTCTATGAAAGAGTCTGTCAACTGTGAGAACGACCCGATTGAACCTATCGGCAGGTTCATGTACCATTCCAGCGCCGGGCCCGAGAGTGAGTTTCCAAACAGTTTGCAGAAACCGGTTTCTCGTATATCTCTCGGAAGTGAAGTCGTCAGCATCGCTTGCCGGTAATGGGCGATGTGATCGTCTGGATCGGTCGTGCCATCGTACATCTTGAATCTTGGCGCCGTGAACTTGTTGGGCAAATCCACTAGGGCGATTTCGTCGGCGAATGGTGTCTCCGTAAAGGAATCTTTTGCGGATCTGCGCAATGGGGGTGGTATTCCTGGCAAGAACCGTATCATCTCTTCCATCTCCTGCAACCGCTTTGTCACTTCTTGCGGGATGTCACGGTTGTGCAGCCGGTCTTCTTCTGTACGTGGCGGGGGGTTAACAACGGGCGTTGTCAAATTCCTTGGGTTGTAGGTCCGCAGCCTTGGAGTGGTGCGTTGCGATCGCGGATTGGATTGCTTATTCAACGCCTCCTCGGCTCGTGGCAAAATTGACCCCTTGTTAGTGGCTGGTGGCGTGTCCGCCAGAATTTTCTCTAAGTCGTCATCGTCATTGTCGTCGAAAGCAGTGGCGTCGAGTCGACGAATAGGTGAGGTCATTCCTTCGTTCCATCCCAAGATTGGTCTGGTGTTCAACATTTGATCGCGGCTTGGTGTTTGGTTGTCGTTGTGTCGCGTCTGTCCGCCTCTCCTGTCGGGCTCTCTTTGGCTGCCGGTTGTTTCATTTTGTGGTGAACGCATCCCTTCGACTGTCTCTTTCAAGTTTCTGTTCTCTTCTTCTAATGCGGCCAATCTTGTCGTAAGTTGTGCGAGTATGTCGGCCTGACGTGAATTATCGCCGGGTGTCGAAGCGTCCTCTGCGCCTTGTGTGGTTGTTGACATCTCTGATTTGTCTTTGATTTCCTTGGTTTGATGGTTGTTTTGCGATTTGCAGAGAAGAAGAGTCCCCACGGTGGGCGCCAAACTGTTGGAGCCGAATTCCGGTGAACCTTCGTACCCCTTCAAGTTGAGGACTTCGATTTCTCAATCTCCGTCTGTTAGTTGTTTCGAAATTTGTTGTCACCGTTTTTGGGTATCTTTATCTTGTTTATATAGATTTCCTTCACGCTCCAGGAAGTCCTAACTGATTTCTTTTTTGGATCCCGAGATTCGTGGAGGATAAAAAATCCACGCTCCAGCTCACATTTCTAGAATATTTCATCAAGAAAAATAATTTTGAGCGGCCGAAATTAATGGGCTATACTTCGGCCGCTCTTGTCGCAGTGTTTTCAAGCCCAGTTATTTTATGGCCCATTCCACTTCTATTTCGGCCGAAACAATCTGGGACCCGGTAGACTTGAACTTTGAAGCCCACTCTTAGGGTAATAGCGGCCGTAACGATAGAAGATCCAAGCCCATACTAAGGGTATTTTCGGCCGACACCAAAGAAGATTCAAGGAGTCCCTCTATTTGAGCGGCCAATATCCTTTGGTATTTTGGGCCGCATCAGATAGTTATATTTTAAGATGGATTATAAAGAAATAAAAAGAATGTTTATCTATGAAAAATTTCTTATTATATTAATTTTTAAAATAAAAATTTAAAAATAAATTAATTATTAATTAATCATGATAAGAGTCTATATAAAAAATTAATAATCGGAGTAAATATTATTAAAATGATCCTGTTAAAACACTTCTGCCTTTTATACCTAATTTTTAAAGAGTAATTTAAAAAAAAAAAAAAAAAAATTTAAAACGAACTTATTTTTACTATTTTTAAAAAATAATTTATAAATTTAAAATTAATTTTACCATATATAAAAATAAATTGTACTCGTAACAAAGAAATGAATATTACAATTAGGGGTGGGCAACTACATGTTCGGTTCGGTTTCGAGTGAATCCGAACACGAACATGTAAATTAGGTGTTCGGTTCTAGGTGTTTTCGAACACCCCAATATCCTATGGCGAACCGAATCAAACCGAACACCCTCAAACATGTTCGGTTCGGTTCGGTTCTTGGGTGTTCAAATTTTGTTGACTTTTTTTTGACTATTTATAAAAATACATGGTCATTAAAATGTATTTTAATGAAATTAATTCAAATATAGAACAAATATTAGTATTTAAACAAAAACAAATGAAAATCAAATCAACTATGTAAATTTTTTGGGTGTTTGAACTTTAAATAATAGTAAAATATATAAAATCTTTTAAAAATATGTTTAGGGGTTTTTTGGACTCCAGAACCGAACCGAACATCCAGAGAAACATGATAGGAACCGAACCAAACATTTTCAGTTCGAATTGGATCGGTTCGGTTAAGGTATTTGCATGTTTTTTTCTCACCCCTAATTAAAATTATATTTGTTAGAATTTTTTCTAATTTTTCTAATAATTTCATTTATAGCAAACTTCTCAAACCTTGATATTTGTTTTTCTTTAACAAGATAAATATAGCTTGACCTGAAACAAACAATAACAAAAACATGCATGCCGTGTGCAAACATTGTACCGTAGAAAACATCCAAACAGCGAGAATATTTCCCACGCATCAACCTCGATAACATTATCATCATCACATTCTGACACCTTCCAATAAGATCCTCGACATCGATTCCTCCGTCACAAAATTCGTCCTATTCAATCCCAATCTCCGCAATATAAATCCCAAATCCCCTCTCTTCGATTCCACAACAATGACGACATGTGCAGATAGGCAGCTAAAACTGGTGTTCCCGAAAGGCATAGTGAAGATTCTGAAGCAGCCGGTAACAGCAGCACAAGTCATGGACAGACATCCTAGACACTGCGTAACCCGACCCGACTTCTTCCAGTTCCCGTGGCTCGTCATCCGACCCGAATCCGTCCTCAAACTCGGTAGAGTTTTCTACGTCGTTCCGATTTATACTATTTACCGTATGCTCCATCCCAGAAATCATAATAATAATAATAATAACAACCACGATGATGATGCTAGAGAGAAATTAGACTACAGCGTTTCTTGTTCTTCTATTGAGGTGGTTCATTTCGAACGACTTGATGAGGATCGGAGGCTGAGAGGTGAGCAGAGTAGTAGAGAGTTGAGGTCTTGTTTGAAGAAGGAGAATTCTAGAGTCGGTAAATCGGCGGGTTTGAGGGTGCGGTTCGCTTTAGATTACGATGATGTCTATTGATTTCATGTACGTGGTTTTGGTTTTGTCCGCCTCTGTATAAATTATACTTCTTTTTGTGTTGTATAGAACGAATACGAAACCATATATACACGTGTCACTCAAATCTGATCATAAACCCTTCATGTTGATGAAAATGTTTTAACCTCTTCCCTGATGCATCTGCAGATCAATGCTTTTGAATGCTAATTCTAATGAGTTAGGAGCATGAAGCTATTGGGAATACGTCATAAATCATACTAATCAAAACTATCTAGTCAACCATGCGAGTAAGGATGGCAAGCGGTGGAAACCCGACCTCAACCCGCCGACCTGAGTCCATTAGATATATCCGGACCCGCTGGTGGACTTAAACCCGCGGATTCGGGTGCATCCACGAAAAATAGATAAATTTAAAAATATATATTAAGTGATAATTATTGGATTATAATTTAATATAATAATTAATTGATATTAAAATATATTACTAGTGATATTTTTGAAAAAATATTTTTAAAAAATTAATTTTAATAAATTTCATTTTTAATACTAGTATTTTTTTTATTGAAATTCACTCCTGATTTATTAAAAAAAAGGGTTATTTTCAAAAAAAACACTCATTTTTTAAAACGTTTGATTTTAAACACCCGGTTTTGAAACTTTTGGAAAACCACCCCAAAATTAGAAAACAATTAGTGGTTTTGGTTTTTGGAGTGGTTTTGTTGTAGTGGGAGTGGTTTTGAAAAATTATGATCTTTTAATTATTTTAAATTATTTAAATAAATTTATTTAATAATTTAAAATTTTATTATTTAAATTTTATGCTCTTAAAAAAATATTTTATAATTTTTAGCAATTTTTTATATTTTTATATTTAATTTTACTATATAAGGACTCAAAATTATGCATTTTAATTATGGGTTATTTCCAAAAACACCCCATTTTTTCAAACGTTTCACTTTGAGCAACCGGTTTTGAAAACTTTTGAAAAACCACCCCAAAATCAAAACCACTAGTGGTTTTAGTATTTTTGTGAGTGGTTTTGGTGTTGTATGGGTGGTTTTGAAATTCTAAATATTTTAATTTGGAGATTCGAAAATTCCCTAAAATCAAAATTACTCATACAACACCAAAACCGCTCACAAAAAAAATACTAAAACCACTAGTGGTTTTGATTTTGGTGGTGGTTTTCTAAAAGTTTTCAAAACCGGGTGCTCAAAGTGAAACGTTTGAAAAAATGGGGTGCTTTTGAAAATAACCCTTTTAATTATTATACGTTAATATTTAATGAAATAATATATATTTTTTATTTTTCATAAGTATTAATGTATTATTATAATTTATATTTTTTATACTATAATTGAATACTAATAATATTATAGGTATTTTTAAAATAAAAATTTTTAAAATAAAAAATAATGTAGATGGGCTTGAAATTCACTAATGAAACTCTATTTTGAATAGATGTGTGTAATTCAATACGATTCTCCATTTTAAAATTTTTATACATAATTGATTAAAGAAAAATAATTTTTTTCATCAAGTTTATTCATAACTTTGGTTCGGTAATACAAAATGATTTTTGTAATTACTTAATTTTTGGAAAATAACAAATTCCAATTTAAAAATTATTAAATCTACCTCATTTCTATTATAATTGATTAAATTAAAATTTTAATAACTATTTTTTTTTTAAAAAATCATCAAACAAAAATTATAAATACAACTCAACATCGTTAAAAATCATTAAATAAAAAAAATATGAAATATTTCTCAAAATACACACTTATTTAAAAATATTTAAATTATGTAATATTTGGTTGTATTTGAATAATATTAAAAATATAAATTCAAAAATATTATACAAAAAGAATTTTTCAAAACCACACTCAAAACTCCAAAACCACTCCAAAAACCAAAACCACTAATTGTTTTCTAATTTTTTTGGGGTGGTTTTCCAAAAGTTTCAAAACCAGATGTTTAAAATCAAACGTTTGAAAAAATGGGTATTTTTTGGAAATAACCCTTCAAAAAAATAACTTTATATTATTTTATTAAATTAATTTTATTATTTTTAGTTGAAATTTTTATCATTAATATAAAAAAAAAAGACAACATTTTCCATAATCACGCCAACCCAGGCTTAATTAGTGGCATATGGCATTAAAGGTGTTTTGTTTTTTTTTTTTCAGATTTTTATAAAAAAAATAATAATAAATTAAATGATACTAAATATTTAAAAAAATTAATTAAAAAATTGTATAAATTTAAATATTAAAAATTGCAAAATTTTAAATTTATATTTTTATTAATTAAAAAAATAAAAATTTTCATGGGTTCGTGGATTCGGGTTAGGGTCACCCGAACCCGAATCCAAACCCACAACAATGGAAGGATTGAGAAGGATACCCGAACCCGTGAACCCATGAACCCGCGAACCCGAATCCATGATGGATTTTGTGGATGGGCATCCACAGGTTCGTGGGTTCATGGATTATTTTGCCATCCCTACATGCGAGGTCAGGATCCATTGTTAGACCATCTCCAACCCACAACCATATCCTATTTCAAATATAAGGCATATATTATCACTCTATCCTGATTTTCATTTCAACCCTATCCATACTCTATATTTATTTTAGGGTCAAATTGTAATTATTTAATTTTTTATGATTAAATTTTAAATTCATTATTAATATGAAATATTAATAATTATAGATGATGTGGTGTATTAATAAATATAAATTAAAGTTATAATATTATTAAAATTTAATAAATAATTAATTACTTAAAATAATAATATTATTAACATAATTAAATAGTTTATTTTTTATATTCATTAATAAATAAATTTGAATTAAAATAACATATAACATAAAAGTCGGAATTAAAATAACGATTACATTATATAACAAAAGTAAATATTAAAAGTAGATATCCTTCTATTTAATTTTTCGAATTACCATATCGATCCCACAAATGATCAATTAATGTCCCTCGAAGTGCATAATGAGCATTTCTATCTGTAATTTGTCTATGCTTTGCAAGAAATCTATAAAGTCACCATTCTCAATTTTGGTAATCTTGGAGAAGATGATTACTATTATCCGCAATTTTAAATTATATGTATCTTTTTAATTGTAGTTTTTAATTTATGTATTAGTGTGGTGTTTTAAATTCATGTACAAGTTACTTTATGTAGATTTTAATTTATCATTAGTTATTTTATTATTATTATTTAGTGTTATTATTTAAATTTTTACATTAAATTATTAGCATTAAGAATAATTAATTTAAATATTTTAATATTAAAAAATTTTATAATTTAAATTTTAATATTTTAATATTTTAATATTTTAATATTTTAAATGTCATATAATTAATGTTAATTTATAATTAAGGGGGTGTTTGGATGCCTTAAGAGTTAATAATTAACCAATTATTTTTTAAGAGCTATTAACAATTAGCTAGCTAATAATTAATAGGAGGTGTTTGGATCCACTAGTAACTAATTAACAAATAGTGTCTAACCAACTTGTAATCAGCTAACTAATAATTAATAGGGGTTAGAGATTGTGGGGGCTATTGAGTATTTTGACATATATTAGAAAGTATTAAGAGGTATTAGTAGGGTTAGACCAACTAATGAAATAATTGTTAAGAGCTCATCCTCTTAAAAATTAAGAGGCCTCTTAAGAGACCTGTTTGGATCCCTATCTATTAATTTTATCTCTTAAGGGATCCAAACGGGGCCTAATACTTTATAACTATAAAATATATGGTTAAAATGATCCAAATGTAAATTTAATTTTGTAAAATTGCAAATAGGTCCAATAGGGTGTGGAGAAAAATAAAACACTATTAATAGTGAGGCATTTGTGTGCAAACACCATATATTTTCTTGAAATCACAAATAGGATATGTGGGTTGGATTTCAAATTTGTAATTTTCTACCCTATATATGAGATAGGGTAGAAGGGTTGGAGTTGGCCTTATACTTGTATATTATCAGTAAATACACGTATTTACTGTCGATTAAAACTTTCTTTCTCAAGATAGCTATGGGGTTTGAAATAATTATATTTGCATTGTATATGCAATCAATTCAATTACATACTTATTCATGCAAGCTACTATCAAGTTTTCAAGCGACTATTAGTCTTCGTACCATGTTTTTTAAAAATATTTTTCAAGCGACTATTAGTCTTCGAAACCATGATTTTCTAAAATATTTTTGGAAGAGTTTTCTTAAAGGTATTTTATTTTTAAATTATTTCAAATCAAATATTTAATGTAAAGTTTTCAAGTTTGGAACTCTTTACAAATAATGTCAATATTAGTGGTATAGATTACAACTTTTTTAATTCTAAGATATTATGATATACTACATTTAAGACATAAAGTAATTGATTGATGTATCAAATTCAGAAATAATTAATTAGATGAAGAAATTAATGCATTAATTATTATAATATTCAATCATATATTATCATTAAAGGTAAACCACGAAAGTAGATATAAAGGGTAGGTTATCTAGTATTACTATTAAACATGACATTGTGATTTATCCACAACTATGCTTCCCAGAACTTTTTACCCACAAATTTTGAATGACTACCAACCTCACGTACCTATGATGAAATATAAGTATGGATATTTGTAAGGGGATGCAACAACCATAATTGGACAGAGTAGGGGTGTATTCGAGCCGAGCTGAGCTCGAGCTCATATAGGCTTGGGCTCAGCTTGTTTAGCAAAAGCTTGAGCACGGGTTCGGCTCGAGGTGTAACAACAAACCCTCACCCTGGTACAACCATGATTAGGAGTCTGACGTCACACAACAAGTGCAGAAAACATAACAGTTGAAAAGTCTAAAAATAAAAATTCCAACGTTTATTCCAAAATCTTCAATAACCATAAAACAGTCATACAGTCCAAAAATCTCAAGAACAAAATAAAGCCAAAGTCCAGCAAGTGTAAAAAAATAAAAAAATAAAAAAAATCAAACTCAACAGTATAGTCCCAAAACAGTCCAGTACAAATGTCCGGTGATAAATTAAACAAAAATATATAAACGTGCTAATAATGTATGTCGTGATCCAAGTATGAGACAGCGCCTAAACAATCAGGGTACTTGCACTCAACCTGCGATTTTATTCCCAGATTACAGAATAGGAAGAA
Source organism: Cardiospermum halicacabum (assembly GCA_031304145.1). Taxonomy (NCBI): domain Eukaryota; kingdom Viridiplantae; phylum Streptophyta; class Magnoliopsida; order Sapindales; family Sapindaceae; genus Cardiospermum; species Cardiospermum halicacabum. The sequence goes on from CM062389.1 coordinate 21,876,171, forward strand.
ATAAAGGAGACGTTAAACAATGAATCAGTCTAAGTTAGCGCTCATGTTCCAACATACACATACAGAGTGATCTAGACTCGGCTCTAATCATGGGAGCACACAATGCTTGGCTCTACAGACTCCCTAGAGTCTACTATATCAGTCAACACACCAATCAACCTATCAATCAGCAGTTTATTGATCATCTTCCTTTAGTCAGGATTCAATTATCCGTTATCTATATATACATTCACGTTCAATTATCAAACTAAAAGTAGGCTCCTAAAGTTCACGGTTTAAGGTCCTATTGATTTATAGGGCGCTAGGATTAGGTCTTCAGGGGTTCCACAGATTAAGTCCGGTTATTTAGCTTTCAGAATTATAGTTACAAATGACAGAAAAATCAATCAATTTGTGATCACTTTATTAAGTCCAATTCATACATCAATCACAGAGTTATTTACTAGCCATTAACAATCCATTAACACAGTCCAACAATCAGAAACAAAATCTTCACTAATTAATAGTTTAGCCATTTATTTACCAAAATTATGCCCAAAGCAGCTAACAGTGGAAAACGGGATTACAGTAGCAGTAACAGTATAGCCGAAGCCTAGTAAACAGTATCAGTATAGTAGTTTCAACTACAATCAGTGTAGACACTTCAAGCCAATTATTTCAGTAGTGAGGATCCTCTATCCCTAGGCATGCCATATATTCTACTAGTAGACTGACTAAGGGCAAAACTCACAGTTCCATTTGTTTACTATTTAAACCAGATTATTTAAGTACCAGGTTATCAGTTTAAGTGTATGAGCATTATAAAATCAGAGTACTGTGAAGTCTTATTTTGTCAATTTATTATCTTAACAGGCAGTTTATCGTATTTTATTATCATCGTTAAACAAGACAGTTTCAGAAACAGTTTCACAACAAGCAATACATGACACATGCATATAACAATCAACATACAACAAACATTGTATCGGATCAAAATGAACTACTAACCTAACTCACAGAGCACGACAAATCCGAGCAGAATCCGACATATGTCGCTGCTTGATCAGCCTCTCCGTCCAGTGCTCCTGCAGATCGTTATACAAACATATGAATGCCACCGCAGTGTAATAAAGATCGTTCCGGACACCGATTCGACAGACCCAAACCAACCCGATCAAAACCCCATAACAACCCAAATTCGAACCCTAGACATCTAACCGTGATTCACACCACCGATTCTGACTACCCCCTCGAACTCAAAATCCAAAACGCTCAGAATCTCTCGACCACTCGAACTTGATTGAAAGAACCCACTTAAGATCAGAAGAAAACGAATTCCATTCAACAAAACTTGGAATGGAACGAAGGAAACTTACCGAGAATCACTTGATTTTGAATAGAGAGTTCTAATACTCTAAACCAAACCGTGAACAGAATAGAACCTGAACGTAAACCCGCAATCAGAACTAGAAATACTCGAGAAGACAGACTAACCTAATTAGAAACAGGACAGAAAACTTACCAAGAACATGTCGGAATCCCTAAGGCGGAACACTTCACTTATCTTCACACAGAAAACCTCTCTGCCTCTCAACTTACGTGATTAATAAATAAGACTGAAACCCTAATTGAAACCCTAACATTAAACACGTACTTATAACATATTGTATAACCAGCTAACCCCCTCTAACACCAGAAAATTGTGACTTAACCCCACTGACTCAGGAAAATTGTAAATTTAACCATAACTCTAGACAATTTCCAAATAAACCCCTAAATTACGACACAAACTACTAAGCCCAAAAACGGTCCAATACATGAGGCTTGCCAAGTTTTTGGAACCTAGACTCGGGCTCCGGAGCTTATATACGAGTTCAGGCTGGACTCATTAAAATATATTAAATAAATTATTAATTTAATATATATTTTTAATATAATTTTATTTAAAAAATACAAATATATATTATAGTAGGCTCGTACAAGCTCGTTTAGGCTTGCCAAGCTCACGAGCTTTTAGCTTTGAGGCTCATGGCTCGGCTCGTTTAAGCTCGGACTCGAGCTCGACTCACCAGGAATTTGTTTGAATCTAAACTCGAGCCGAGTTTTAGACGAGTCGAGCCCGAACCGTTTGCGAGCCGGCTCGACTCATTTCCTGCCCTAGGACAGACTGTATTTATAGAGAATGTAAGTGTGGTGTAGTGTGTTATTACCTGCACAGAGCCATAGAGATTTGACATTACAATTATAATCGATATTTTTTGGAAGTATTGAAAAATTTGGATAGTTTTTTCGTTAAAGATCGAGAAACAAAAATTTCTAAACTTTAACATGTTTATAATATATATTTAACAATTTCCCACAAATTTCATATTTGAATTAAGGTTTTAAGTATTAAGTTTTGTAAATGATTTATATGGTTGTATATGATTGATCTGAGAAATAATGGTTTTGTAATGAAGTAATAATGTGAAGATTCTGATTATGATTATGAATTTTTTATAGATATTAGAAGTTCAGATTTGAGATTAAAAATGGTTATGTCAACTCGGTAACTACATTTTAGGTATATTGTAATTTTTTTTAATTGTAATGGTTTAAATATAGAAAAAAAATGGATCAATTACATACCAATACCCTAATGCCTTAAGCTTTACTTTCCAAAGCTTGATGAGATGGACACCCGCATATAGATATTTAAGGTTAAAAAATATTTTGAATTTCATTGTATCTGTAACGTCCAACCCCCACCCCGTACAGTAGAATGCGGAGTGTGAACGCTACCAAAACCTTTTTCTCTATTCTATCTTTTAAAACGACTTTACATCTCAAAATATAAGTAGATATGTATCCCCAAATCCATAAATAAGTAATCATATAATATAAATATTTTGTAATACAATTGCGGAAGCGTAAACAATATATACAATTTTTTTTTTAACTACATAAAGGTTCAATCATTAAAACAATAGAAATATAACATATATAAAGGCCCATCAAAACTTTAAAATCCTTCCATTAAAATGATACATGGTTTATAGAGATTTTGAAATAATAAATAACTATATAAGAAACTCATGACCATGATGAATGCCTATATTATGAAAATCTTCATGCCCTGCTCGATCGTACCTGTATAAAAATTCCATTCTGAAAAAAAAAAGAACAAAAAGAACAACGATGGGGTGTTAGGCAACAATGCCTAGTCCGCATTTCATGTCTCAAACACTCACACACAAATGCGTCTTTCTTTTACTAGAATGCAATGCATACACACAACATGGCATCTCTATTGTGAGCATCTCTAAGCTCACCTTAATACAAGGAAATCAAACACATACAATTCTTATCAAACATAGATTATAATCACAGCTGATTATAATCACCCAACATCATCACATATCACATAAATAATCAACACATACCATGGAAACATAGTATATATATCTATCCATTTTAGTTAGGTTGATCAACCATTTTCCATGTTTATAAGATTCACAATTAGGTGAAAACATTATCCCATCTATTAAACCAAAACACACATTCAAATATGCAACCAACACCCACCATTAGTCCATTTGACCCAACAAATTGAAGGCCACAACCTTCACACGTATTTTGAAAAATATAACACCGTTTTTAAGGATCTCAAAACTTTAAAATTCCATTAGGACATTCGGTACCGGACAAGGATGGTTACTTCTTTCACAAGTAACGTTTGGTTAACCTTGACAAAGTCCAAAGACAAGCCGTGGAAGTACCAAACGAACCCTTGAAACAATATAACCTACTTTGATCGAAGTCAACCCGGTCAACCACGGTCGACCGAGTATGTTTCCGGTTACTAACTTCATAAATAGTTCATTTTAGTACGAAAGTATGAAAATATCATTTTGAAGGTCATTAAAGATAGTTCTTTGCTTAACAAGCAAGGATTATTTTAGAAAATCCAAAGCTCCTACTTGGTTCAAATACAATTTGATGGAATATTTTTCAAACATCATTTGATATCAAAATACCATTAAGAGGTTGGAAGTAGGTTAGAAACAACTTGAGAAAATGAGAATTTACAAGGAATTTTTCTTTTAAAGACAACTAGATTCATCTAATTTGCTACAATAGATATTTTATCTTTGAAAGTCTATTTATTTAAAAGTTTGGTTGATTAATATGTAAATAAAACTTACATGATAATTCACAAGGTTCAAAGTACCTATATCAAATAAACTTTAAGTCATAAGACTTGATTTTTGGAAATTCAAAGGATTTTGTACCCTCGGAGGAGTTTGAAAATCGTAAATATATAATGACATTGTTTCTAATTTTTAAAGATATGGTTTGATAGAGGACTTCAATACGAATCCGTAGCCGCAAATGGCACCCAATTTGGAGTTCGGACGAAGGAAAACGGAGGCTCAAAAGATTATTGTTCAGATCTGGGCATCCTGGCAAGCCTGACCAGGGCGTGAACCAGGGCGCCCAGTGTGCCAAAAACAGCTTCGGTACCAAATTTCGCCTCCTGGTTCGCGTCCTGGTCACTTACCAGGGCACGGGGCCAGGGCGCGGGACGTTCCAAATGTTCAAAAACCTTTGTTTCTTCAATCTTTTACCACCAAAACATTACTTTAAGTTTATGAATCATTTCAAAAACATTTTATGGACATTTTAGACATCTAAAACACTTAGAAACAACCTAGAATCAAATCATTAAAACACCTTTGATTCAAGATTCATTTGGTTTCGCAATCTCTCACATAAAACTTCAACACTTCAAAAACTTTCTCAACTCATTTTCAAAACTCTTAAACAAGGTTTGTAAAGTCAATTTGGAAACCAAAGATGGACATAATAACATTAAGGACTCTACAAGTTCATAGTCATTTGGAAACCAAAGATGGACATAATAACATTAAGGACTCTACAAGTTCATTGTCATTTGAAAATATGGGTCGACTAGGGGTTGGTTGCCTAAAACACATCCAAACAACACACATCACACCAAATCTCATACAATCAAAATCTTGTAGAAACAAACTACAAGTTTCAAGTGTAATATATTCAAGACATCATCAATCATCAAATCTTACCAAGTTGAGTCTTGAAACTCCTTCATGAGTTATCAAGCTACTTAATGTCATCTTATTCAATAACAAATCACCTTCCTTTATACTCATCAATTAGCCACTTCCGTCTACATTCCTTTAGCATGATTATTACAAGTTATTATCTAGTTTCTTATTTGAGACTAGATTTACTCAATATAGCTAGTATTCACCAAGTTTAGCATTTTAGGGCACTAGAATCATACTTTACTACTCATTCCTAAGTTTGGTTTAATTAGACCATATTCATTCACATAATAACATGATTAACATCATTTAGCCATTTTTCCATTATTCATGATCAACCATAATACCATGTAACATCTTAATCAAGATTAAGGGTCAATTCAAGTTCAAAACATAAACCAATCAAGTTCAATCAGCACAAAACACTTGTTTTTAATTATTGCCCTTAATTCCAACTTTCTATAGTGAAAATGGAAAGGTAGTGGGCCGAAATCCCGGTAAGATCCGAAGATCACGCTAAGTCCGAAGATACGGTAAGATCCGAAGATCACGGTAAGATCCAAAAGGATCGGGTTGAAGCCGTCGCATCCGGTAAGGAGCCGTCACTCCGAATCATATAAGCGGCACTTCAAGCCTTAATTCACATTTTCATGTGTCGAAGTATACTTCTAAGTTTCCCTATGGCATGCCAATACATTCACTACTTTAAGCTAATAACAAGGGCATTCCTTTTATGTGATCAATACAAATTTACCATTTTCCTTTATTATCAAAACCTTTGTAGTACAATTAACCTCTTTAAGGTAATGTACAAAATTTCACCAATTATGTTTCAAGGTCTCAAAGGCAAACCATATATACATTTTTTTTAGTTTCAAAAACCTCATATACATGTACCAATTTCCATGTTACTTCATTTTATACATGTCCATATAACTATAAGCATCTCATACACATTCATAAAACCACATACAAATAAATTCACATCAATTTCATCATTTATACCATCATTTATGTCAAAGCAACCATAATGTCCATTTTTCACATTTTATTCATATCAAGTGCATTATTAACCAAATTAATGCAACAACAACCATCAAACAATAACAAACAATATATAGGGCTAAAAACGGAAATACGAACCTCGCATCCGTCAATTCCAAGCTATTATCTCGCTTTGTGCGATTCCAATGACTAGCTAGACATCCTCAATCATAAATACAACACACTACAAGCATACATATACACCAAAACATCAATTATACCATCCTAATACCATAATAAGACACTAATATATCTTAATCACCCCATAAACACTTTATTAAGGGCAATAAGCAACTAATGAGATTATGGTTTTTCAAAATGGATTAGAGTCAATCCAAAATCATTTTCTAACAACCTAGGATCACCAATCTACCAATTTTCAATATTACCCAAAATCATTTCACAAATCTAGGTTTTCACAAAATAGAGAAATTAGGGATTTCAATCTCTAGATCTTATGGAAGTTAAGAACACATGTTCAACACTTCAAATCTACTCAAAATCATTGTAAAACCAATATCAATACTCATTTTCGAAATCAAGAAAGTGTAAAGAGAGAGGTATTTTTACCTTTGATGAATAAGCTTTAAAAACACCAAAAGAGCCATTAATCACCTTCTTGAAGTTTGTTGGAAGCAAGAATGGAGTGATTTTGGTGGTTAATGGTGTTAAATGAGAGAAATGGAGGTTACGGTTTTGAGAATGAGAGAATTCGTATAAGAGAGGAGAGTGAAGTGTTGGATGAGTGGAGGTGTGGTGGGGTTTCATGACACTTATGGGCTTGGCTTTGGATTGGGCCAAAATTGGGCCCAATCCAATTTCGAGTCCAATTCCCACCGAAACGTCATTCCGACACTTCTACGTTTCTCCAAAAATTTATTTTCATATTTTTATTCCAAAACCACTTTTCGATTTAAAATTCTGAATTTTTCCGCTAAGAGCATTTTGCCTTAAAATGACGTTTTTTTTCTCAAAATTCACATTTTTTTCGAAATTAAATTCGAAATCACATTTAATAAATATCTTTGACTCTAAAATCACGAATATAATGTCTCTTATTCGATTTTTGTCATTTTTCGATAGTTAAATCCCTTTTGGATCAAAATACAATATTTGAAAAATAGGTCAAAATTGTGATCCTAGACATTATTCTTTAATTAAAACATCCCTCATAGTTTATAAAATATATTCCGTGATAAAAATCCAATTTGGGATTAAAATATTCATTTACGAATTTAAATCTAAATTTTCGATTCTAGGTTTTAAATCTTTGTTTAAAATTTCTAATCTCATAATTGCCCTTAATAGTATTTCCAAATTATTCCGAGTTGGAATATTCGAAAATAAAGCATACAAAAAATTACAAATTGGTCCAAATTTGTAGACACAATTTGTGGACGTTACAGTATCATACCTGATAAACAAGTGGAACAAGCTTCATTCTTTTTTATATTGCGCTCCAACAATAAGGATGACATAAGAAATACTAATGGCCAGTCTTGTCGGATAAATTCACAGAGCATTATTGTTGATATTTGGTCGTACCGATTATGAGTATCTATCCCAAACAATTTATCTCCTTAAAAAAAATATACCATTGCAATTTATCATGATGAGTTTGAGAAACTTTCTCATTAAATTGAAATTTTATCTAAAAAGACTTGGTGGAGTTTGTTTTTATTTTTTTTTTCAAGGTTGAAAAAAGGTATCATAGTTAATAAAAAATAGAACAAATGCACAACCTAGCTAATAACCAAATTAATTTACAAAAGAAAACAATATCAATCACAAAGCCAGCTTGGAGAAACAAGTCTACAAGCACTCTTGGAGTTGCTTCTGCAATAAAACCAACAAACCCCATTCCTCACATGGTATACATCTCTAATCACGAAACAAAGACAGTTGCGATAAAGACTTACGCTATTACGATTATAAGTAATAAATTTTGAGACACCACTACTAAAAACAAAAATCATTTTCAATTACAAGTGTTCTCGAAGATGGAGATGAAGCCATAAACACTAACGAAAACTCAAGAGAAATTTCACTCCATCGATCTTTGGAGCTAGTCACCCATAAATCAGATGGTGCATTCTAATCGATGGTGGTAGCATGTATAACTTTGTGCACTAATACTTGGTTGAGAATTTCAGCCTTTAAGTTACACATGAGCTTCAATTCCAAGTGATTGGGGCTAATAAATCAACATTTTCTTATTTGGAAAGGTGCTCAAATATACATGTGGCATTTCGGGTCAACGTGTTTGAACCCAAACTATTTAATAAACAAGTTGATTTATGTCAATCCATATATTAAATGAATTGACCTATTTAATTAAATGGATTGACGATTAATCCGTTTAATCTATTTATTTTAAATTGTTAAATATAATTTTTTTTAAATAATAAAAAATTATATTATAATTATATAAATACAATTATAATTTTTAATATATCATTTAGCTACAAATCACGACTCCGGCACAAACATGATGATTATCAAAATTAATTGGATATGAGTACAGGATTGAGTATAAAAGGGAAAAGATAATCACAATGTGGATTCTTGATCTCAAAGTGAAGTTTTTTTTTTTTTTTTTCTTCTTCATGTGGGGCTTTGTTCGTTAATTATCTCACGCATTGGGTGGTAAAATATTTTATATAATATATTATTTATATTATATTAAATTTATTATTATTAATACCGTATTTTAATTATATTTATTTATAATATATTAAAATTTATTAATTTATATTTTTTTAAGAAACATTTGATAATTAAATAAATTTTTAATTTAAATTTCATTAAAAACTCATTGAAGAAAAATACATATTCTACTATATTATTTATAATGATGCACGGTATATATATATTATTAATAGTATTGTTTAATAAATATTTTTCAAATTTTAATATAATCTACTATTTTGATTTTATTATAATTATTATTATCGATACATTTTATTGTTTTTATTAATTTTTTTTATTTTTTTTACTAATTATCTATTTTTTAATATATTGTCAAAATATATGTATATTTTTTAAGTTTTCAAATTAAAATTTATCGTTCATACTATAGGTTTTTATTAATTAAAATGAAATGCAGCCATTTGCTTTTTTTTTTTTAAATCATATTAATTAATATATATATATATATATAATTTAAAATTTTCAAATTTCATTTTATTTTAATAATGATGGATAACGATCATTTTTTAATATATATTTTCTTATTATTCATTTTTTAAAATGTAATTTAAATATTGCTAATATTTATTTTATTTACTCTATCATTATTAAGAAAGTATTTTAACTATAAATAAAATTGATTTTAACCTTTTCACTTCCTGACTTTTAATGTTTCATCAACATATTATCATCTATTTTACTGATTTTATTATTAGTCATATATTTTATTTGCACTCCCATTCACAAAATATTAATTTTTCATTTTTTTTCATTCTTGACCAGATTAACAAACAATAAAGTAAAATAGGAGGTTTAAGAATAGATTTTAACTAGTCAAATTAGAAGGCTAAATAAACAGATCAATCAATTACTTGAACGAAACATCCAGCTAAGCAGATTATTCAATTAAAGTGTCAATCATTAATGATGAAGGTAATTGTAGGGGTGGCAATATGGGTCGTGACATGATGAGTTTACACGAAACAAAACCGATTATTAAGGGTTATGGTTGAGTATAATCGTGTCGTGTCGTATCAGTAAACATGTCAAACCTTTTAACACGTTTAATAATCGTGTCATGTTCGTGTTGGCATAATCGTGTCATGGGTTGAACCGTTTATTGAGAATATATATGTAATTTTAAACTTTGATATTTTATTAATGATTTTTTATTAAATAAAATTAATTTTTATTAAATAAATTCGTATCAACACATTTAATAATTAGTTTAACGTGTCAATTTCATGTTGACGTATTGGAATTGGATTATGATCATCATGTCCTATTCGTGTCAACTCATTCATAATTATGTCGTGTACATGTTAGAAATTCACAACCCATTTAATAATCGCGTTGTGTTCATGTCAGGGTCAACATGACCTGCAAACCTATTTTTTCAGGTCTTGATAATTGCATAAATTTTACTAACTATCGTTATAGTTGTTGACAACGTGTCTAGAAACTAACCTTTTCCTAAGTTCTTAAACTAACTAGGCATGACCTTTGAATAAATTCCTAAACTATCAACATATAGACCGTGTGAAGTACTCCCATGATCATAGTCAAGGAATCAATACGGTCGTTCAGCAAACTATGATTATGAAATCCGTACACTACTCAGTTCTAATTAATCAATTACGAATTTAATTATTTAACTTGCACGTGTTAACTTATTCACTTAATTAGCTGCGCTCCTAAATTAATAGAATAAATATACCTAAAATAAACTAATAAAGAGATCATAAATACTAAAAAGACATAAACAAATGGGTTATTTTCAAAAACACTCATTTTTTCAAACGTTTCACTTGAAGCACCCGGTTTTGAAAAGTTTTGCAAAATCATCCCCAAAATCAAAACCACTAGTGGTTTTGATATTTTTGTGAGTGGTTTTGATGTTGTATGAGTGGTTTTGATTTTAGGTAATTTTTGAATCTCCAAATTAAAATATATATATAATTTCAAAACTTTTCAAAATCAGGTGTTCAAAGTAAAACGTTTAAAAAAATGGGATGTTTTTGGAAATAAGCCACAAACAAATTAAATTCAAATCTCACAACAAATATAAATTGAATTAATTGTCTAACAAGATGATAACGGATTAGTTGCCATGGACCTAGCAAAGATCCTTATTCTCAAATAAAACTACGTACAAAAACAAAAACCTAAAATAGGGAGAGAAATGGAGAGATAAAGAGGGCTTTTAAATTGTTTCCTTGATAAATTTTATCTTTTAAAAACCATGTCTATTGTTTCCTTGATAAGGACGGTTGGTGGAAGACTTTTATTGATATTCTAATCATTAATAAAACTTCATTTTTACGGCCACTAACTCCACCGATCTATATATATATATTATAAAGCGGAACTCTACAACGGGCCCATGAAATTGACGTGGCATAGGTGAACTTGTTTGGGTTGAAAAACATCCAAAACAACAAATTTTGAAAATCGAACATGTTATACCAATTGTAAGATGACATGTGTGCATAATATTCTCACCGTTCTTTTCTCCATCTTTTCATTAATTATTTTCTTTTTGGGTCCACATTTGTTATTTCCTCCATTTTTAATTATTTTAATTTTAAAATATGCTATAAAAATGCTTGCAATAATAAATAAAAATGTATTAAATATATTAAATAAATTATTTTCATATTCCCAGATAATAAAAACACATTGAAACCGATACGTTTTTAATTTTCCAATCAAAAGCATCACCATTAAACCGAAAGCATTTATTTTAAAGTAAAGGGTGGCGATTTATCTTTTTCATTTATTTTTTACACTATAAAAAGCCTTCTCATACCTTTCTTCCATTCAATTTTAATCTCTTGAGTTTTGAACCTCCCTATTTATTTTTTATACTATAAAAAGTCTTCTCATACCTTTCTTCCATTCAATTTTAATCTCTTGAGTTTTGAACCTCCCTAAAATCGGTAATCTCTCCTCCTTTCTTTTACTAAGTGTATGTTTGACACTAAATGTTATATTAGATATTGACTTAACTGTTGAATTAACGATTAGCTGTTAGCTGTTAAATTAGATGTTGAAGTAGCGATTTGGCATGAGTGTTTGGTAATAATAATTAGATGTTGAAGTAGCTGTTAGATGTAAAATTACGTAAATAATACAATATATTATTTTTACCTTGCAATATAATTTATTAGCGTTAGTATTTACTTTTAAATATTTTTTTTCAAGATTTTAAATTTAAAACCAATCATCCTTTAGTTATCAACTAATTAAAAAATAAATCAAATATAGACTAACTAAAAATAGTTATTTAAAGATTTTTAATCATATTAAATAAATTAAAACATTATTAAAATTAACCTAATTTAGTACAAATAGAAGCTTTTAATATTATTAGGTTAGTTTAGTAATACTCATAAATTGATAAAGGTAAAATGGGAGCTTTTTTATTAGCGATTCGTGGAAACCTACTTGAAGTAGCATTATGGAACTCGCTAATTAAAAATCCAATCACTAATAAAAAAAACTTCTCCCAAACGGTTAAATTGTCAAATCGTTAATGAAAAATCTAATCGCTACCTAAAAATCTACCTACCAACCACACACTAATAGTTTGTGTTGCTTATGAATTATTTGTTATTCTTTAACGTATATTTTTATAATTTTTTTATTATCAGTTATGGTTATCTATTTTCTTTTTACCCATTAATATTCATATATTGGTTTATTTCATTGTCCTACTTCCTTCTACTTATAATTTTGTTCGCTTATTTTCTGATCATAGTTATGTATTTTCTGATGTCATTATATTAGTTTATTTTGAAGTTGTAAAAATAGTAATTTTTATTTTAATAATTTTCACTTTAACCATATGTTATTTAACTGATATTCTAATTATATATTTTTTATTCTCATATATATATATATATATATATATATATTCTTCACAGAGGACCCTGGAAATTATTCTCACAACATTTTTTTAATGAATTGATTTGGTTACCATTTCTAATTAAACAATTACAACAATTTAATTTCTTATTTTTATGTCATTTATTTATTCGTATTCATTTATTATACATCAATATAAATAAGTAAAATAATTAAATAATATTTAATTTGGGAAATTTAAGGGATAAATAAATATTTCATAAATTTATCATTATTATTAAAGATGTTATAGTTATATATATATATGTATATATATATAATTTAATTGATATAGCAATTATGGATATTATCACACTTTTTGTATGCAATTATTTTTATCAATATTTTCTAAACATTATTTCATTATTTAACTACTAATATTGGAATAAGTGAGATTATTACTATTTAATTTATGAGTTTAAAATATGAAATGACTCTCCACTTAAATAAATATTAAAAGAAATTTATTATATAAAAATATTATATATTTATGAGTTAGTCTTTTATTATTATTTTTTAAATATTGACTTAACTGTCATCCCATATAATTTAAAATCTTAATTTATATGATAAATTAAATGTAATTAAGTCATTGATCACTTTTTCATAAATAAGAATTAAAAAAAAAAAATTATTTGACTTCAGTAATTCTAAAAATTAATAACCAAATTTAAATGTGGTTACTCTTGTGTTTAATGTTTATATTTTTTAATCATCTTATTTATATATATAATAATTAATGTTATTAGATTAAATTTCAGGAATATTAAAATTCACCAATTCTATTCTTTCCATTCAATTTTATTATTCAATTATTTTAAATTTTACATTATTTTTTCTTTCATACCTCTATGGCTGTGTTTGGTCATAATAGCGTTTTTGATAGCGTTTAGCGTTTTTATAGCGTTTAGTATTTTTCTAAAGAATTTAGCGTTTTTTAAGTAGTAGTTAGCGTTTAGCGTTTTAACTAGTATTTTTTTTATAAAAATTGTTTGGTAAACTAGCGTTTTAATTATTTAAAAAGTTAAATGACGTAAAAGGACATTATATTAAAAAATAATTATTGTTAAATTTAAAATATGACTTTAGAATAAAATAATTTTTTTAGTCAATAAGTACAAATAAATAAATAATATATCTATAAAAATAAATTTTTTTATTTTTCTAAAAAAGTAAATATTTAATTTATTGTAAACAAAATTAAGATAATTATTACAAAATAAATTAATAAAAAGATAAAATAATTTTAAAATATAAATAAGGATAATTTAGGAAGAATTTTGTAAACACTCTACTTAAACTCTAAACGTTGCTCAGAACAACGTTTTTAAAACTCTGTGAAAAATTATAATTGGTAGATTATAAGCTGTTCAACAAACAAAGATATTAAATGGTCTTAGAGTTTTGACTAAGTCAAAACACTAGACTCTTTAAAAAAAACGCCGGTAATAAACATAGCCTAAATGGTCTTAGAGTTTTGACTGGGTCAAAACGCTAAACTTTTTAAAAAACGCCGGTAACAAATACAGCCTATTTATTTATCATCACTGTGTTGTACTGTACACCTCTTAAGAAATTAAAATGTCATTAATTATGGATAAAATATAATATAATTGTCAAAAATATCCTTTAATTAATAAATGAAAAATGACAACTATTAGTTAAGGATAAAATTGGAAAATAATAATTAATTTCTTCTTGAAAATTGAAATATGCATTTGAAATGAAATAAAAACTAAATTATAAAACATTAGTTGTTGCAATGGAGTAACATCACTCTTACCTCATAATAAGTATCTCATTAAGAAGGATAAAGTAATACTAAAATTGGTTACTTTTCTATAGAGGATCGACCCTACTTATCGCTTATCGCTTACTACCAGAATACTTACTTTATCATCCCGATAGATTTGACACTTGTCACTGTATCAAAAGTTGTACTAATTGTCACAAAAATAAATATGAGAAATTAAAAACAGTAGGATTACTCCAATCTCTTCAAATTCTAACATCCATTTAGTTAGAGATATTCATTGATTTCACAGGAAGACTATCATCTTCCAAGGATACTCTATTGTCATGGTTATAGTTGGCCAGTTATTCAAACATTCTCATTTTGTCCGGCTTAAATACCTATTCATGCTACTTACCATGATCATTGATTTTGTTTCCAACATCCTTCAATTTTATAGCATGCTTTAATCAATTATAAGTGATTGAGACGAAATGTTTAATACCTTTTGGTCATAGTTATTTAAGTTGCAAGAAAATGAATTCAATATGAATTCTAGTTATCACACAAATCAAATGGTTACTAATCGAAATTTGGAACAACATTCAAGATGTTTTATAGTTAAACATTTTCAAAAATTGGTAAAAAGGTTAGCATATGTAAAACTAAGTTATAAGACTAGTAGACATTCGTCTATGGGAATATCGAGCATTTTATATATATATATATATATATATATATATATATATATATATAAAAGCATTCTCCTTTTAGAATTACTCATACTTTTAAATTATTCAAGTTAAGGTGGTAGGTAGGTGTTGGACAGACATAACCATAATATATATTAAAGGAATTTCAGAAAAAGTAGCCATGCAATTTTAAGGAGAGGATCTCTTTTTTTTTTTTCTTTTTTTTTTTAAAAAAAAAAATAAATTAAAATTCTTTTCAATATTTTTGGTTCATTTTAAATCAATGAGATGATAAAGAGTGGGAGTGTAAACTATGTCTTTTAATGATAGTAAGAATTCATAACATATTACAAAATTTTATATTAATTTATTATATTTATTTGATAGTATCTATACATCTCACAAGAGTCATATATATTGGAATTTATTGAAATACTAAACTATGGATAATTAGTAATTTAATTAATTGAGTTGTTTTCATCCCATTGCTTTCCCCCAATTTGACAACTAAGACATTTGATGGGTTTTAATGGAAAGAAATGGAACACATCCTCTCCCTTTCCATATAATTCCATACGTTCCAAATTAAATCACTAAATAAAATTATATAATATACATATATATATATACATATATAATGTCTGTGCTCGGAATCAGGCTACGTGTCACCACAAGCAAGCGATTTGACATTAATTTATAAATGACTAAGAAGAAGCTCGCAGAGCCTCTTCAATAAGACCAGAGATTTAATGAAATAAGTTATTTTTCTTTTTCATATCAATTAGACGGGACATCATGATCCATTCATGTCAACGAAAATAAATTATGGTTATTCTATTAAATATATCTAATACCTAATCTTAACATTTGCATATACACACATCTGTCACTCCAATTAATGCCTGTAATTTCAAAGCTTTCATATTACTTCTAGGCGTGCTTAATTAGTTATTGTGTGTTTGGGAAAGATTTTTAATTAAATTTTAAATTAGTGTTGGATAGCGTTTATTTTTTTTTTGACATTTAATTATATAACCGCGTTTAGAATTTCAATTAAAATTTACAATAATGTTTGAAAACACTATTTCAATTAACGTTTTCACAAAATGCTGTTTTAAAAATATCTCATAACCTTTGCCATTCCAACATTCTCTCTCCTCCGGTATTTTCATAAACGACTTGTTGTCCCTATAATTTTTATTTTTATTCTACCAATATTATTTCCATTGATTTTTATTGTTTCGGTAAGTTCAACATTATTCTCTCATTCTTTCTACCAATATTATTTCCATTGATTTTCATTGTTTCGGTAAGTTCAATATTCTCTCATTCTTTCATCTTTATACATTCTTTAAACATATTACCCAATCTCATATCATGTATATTTTTATTTGTCTCAGGGAAACTAGAACTAGAATAAATCTTATTAGATCGTGCTCTACAAGTATTTTTATTATTTAAATCTTTTAATTGATTTGATATTTTTGTATTTGTATCTATTTAGGAGTTAAATTTTTATGAATGAATTATTGATTAAAATGAATTTTAACCAAAACATTAACGGTGGTATATGTTTTTGACCAGAGGATTATTGAAAGGATTCACTACCAATACTTATAATTAAAAAAAAAAAATCATTAGTTTCAATAATTATCTTTGTAGAATCGTTTATTTATTTATTTATTTTATAGTTTTTATACATAATACCTTTTTGGTAATTTTATATTTTAATAGCTAATTTAAAAGTTAAACGTGATACCAAACACCCAATATAACAACTAACTAACCACTGCAACTAATTGAAAAACTAATTTAAAAGATGCCAAACATATTCCTGGTCTCTTCACAACAAAAGTAGCTTTATATTTTTCAACGGCCACCAACACATTACACATGACTTCTAGTAGATCAAGGAATTTTTCTAAGGTCTATAGAGGTTTTGAAGTAACTATTTAAAAATATATATAAAATATATATAGAGATAAAAGTTTTAGCTTATAAATTTTGATCTAAAAATATGTTCGAATTTATATTATTATATTTAATTAAAAAATATGAAAAAAGGAGAAATATTTTTATAATGTTAACTATTATCTTTATCTTCGAACTATTGGATTGTTTTTACATTATCCCTTCTTTAAACAATATTTCATAGCCACAAATATATGGCATTCATATATCCATAAATAATAAATAATAATAATTAGGAACCGATCAGTCTACTTTTCCTAGTAAAAATTGATTGAAAAAAAAAATATTAATAATTATAAAATTTCTGTCCTAATTTGTATTGCCACATAAGGTAGACAATAAAACTAGGCACATAATGGTATGCTTGGTAGCTTAAATAAGAAATTTACATTGATTGAGGTCCATTTATATGTCATTATTGTGGGATTCATTTCACCATTAAGAGAATTTACTTTCAACCGAAAGATTTTTTTTTTTTTTGCATGCGACCAAAGAGTAAGGGTCCATTAACTAAAATTAGGCTTGTTCTGGGTTACACTATATTGGAACTATTTCGACCTCGAATATTTCGATCCCGAATATTTCGATCCCACATTTAAGGCTCCAAATGTTTTGGCCCCACATTCAAGGGTCCAAATTTTTCGACCCCTCATTTAAGGGTCCAACTTGTGCAGTCACACTTATCTTGAATCTTCTTGATTCTCTCACAACGGTGATACAACTGGCCTCCAAATAGCTTAAGGAATTAATCACCTAACCAACTCATGTACTCTTTGATCAATCTCTATAAATACGGTTCATGGTCAATGGGTAAGGGGGCAGGACTCACACTCTTTGCCTGACAGGTGATCAGGACCTCACACTCTTTGCCTAGCAGGTGATCACAGACCCAATCGTCGAAGAATGAGAACGCCCTACCCAAGAGGGGTTCCTGTTCCTAGCGAAAATTTACTCCAACAGTTTGGTTCATGTTCCTAGCGAAATTTACCCCAACAGTTTGGCGCCCACCATGGGACCTGCTTCTCCAGTCGACCATCAATCGTGAGATCACCTTAATTCTTTGGTCAAACCACCCAATCCAAACCACTCTCTTTTGAATTGATACTAAAACTCCCTTTCTTGGTTGATACAATTATTCTTGCAACCAAATCATCTTCGCTATCCACTCGTGCTTCAATAATGACTGCTTCCAAACAATCTGACAATATCAATCCAAGACTTATCGGTGATCTGCCATTAGGAGAGCAGGCTCTTCAACATACGCAATATTATTGAAGAAACTCACAGATTGAATCGTGGTATTAGGGCGCAAATATTGTATATTTTAAGAAATCGCTGGCAGCCTCAAGATCCCGATAGGCTTTTCAACCTCCTTTCAAGATCTAACGGTTGTATGGACTATCTATTTATCTCTCAGGTTTACCCTTCAAAACGCCAGTCCCATTCTCGACCGTGATAATGCGATTGCATCGCAAATTCTTCGACGGGACCTCACGGAGTTTGACGCTGGTGATGAGGCGCTCAAAATTCAAGTAGTCAAATTACCTAGCATCGTATCCAATAAGTAACACTTTGATAGTCAGACAAGCAATTTTTTGACAAGATTATAGTAAATAATACTGTGAAGAAAGCAAAATGTAAACATTGTCAAACTGAACTTAAAGCGGGTGGTAATCATGGTACTTCACACCTTCACAAGTATGCTACAAAGACGTGTCCTGGAAGACACTTACAGCTCACTCTTAGCCAAACACAATTGAAGTTGAAAACAAATGATGATGGATCAAGTATAGAGAAAGAAATTGAATTCAATCAAGAGGTTTCAATGAGTGACTTGGTTCATATGGTTGTTATGTACAAGTATCCATTATCAATATTTAGGGATGGAGCCAGCCATCAAAAGTTAGGGGGGAGCGATCAATCACTTACGGGGTACAGGGCAGCATCCCGTAGTACGGTATAATATATTTTTAAATAATTTTTTAAAATATAATATAATTTAAATATTGTCTTAATTAATGCGATATATACACATTGTTCATACTATAAAATAAATTTGTTTAAATAGATATAATTTTTTAAATAATTTTATTATATGATTTTAAAAATTTTATTTTATAGTTAAAAATTATTTATTTCCATATTAAAAAAGGTTAAAAAATTATTGGATAATGCATGAATTTAAATTCATTAATATTTAAAATTGGCAGAGAAATATTATATATTTATTTCATAATTTATTATGCTTATAATATGTATTATGAAATTTATTTAATAATTTTTAAATTTATAAAATTTGATAATACTTTATAAATAATTTTTAATTAATTACTTTATAAAAACATTTAAATATAAATTAAAAATACAAAATACTATTTTATTTTTTAAAGAAATGAAGTTTGAATAAATTTATATTATTGCATACATATAAAAAAAAAAAAAGTAAAATACCAAGAATCAAACCACACACCTAACATAGTTTTTCCAAATACACAACCATCAATCTACTTTGTTTCTTATGTATATAAATACACACTATATAATTTATTTTAAAGCCTTGGGGGAGGGGAGATGCCCCTCTTGGCCCCCGGCTCCATCTCTGTCGATAGTGAACCATTTTGGATTTAGGAGATTTGTTCATGGTCTCAATTATTCTTTTAAGATTATATCTTGGGAAATATTGACGCGTGATATTATAAAAATTTATGTAGAAGAAAAAAAACTTGTAAGGCTTTGATAGAGCATAATGAAAGTATGATAGCAGTTACTACAGATATGTGGACAGCTTCGAATCAAAAGAAAGGCTATATGGTTGTTACAACCCATTCATCAATCAGTAATGGGTCCTCAGAAATCGTACTTCAAGGTATTATTTGAATTATTTTGAATTTCAGAGAAGTATGCATTATGAATTAAATACAGCGCATTGAATGAATTTAGTTGAGGAAAGACAATCTGGTTTTTCTATTTGGGTTATTGTTTTTTACTTCTTTTTGGATATGAATGATTTAGATATGATTGGTCAATTTTGTTAACTTGTTTTACTTCTTTTTTACTAAATTTAGTTGGTTGATATCATATTTTTTAAGTGTATAAGTTTTGTTATGTTCCAGGTCCACATACCAAGGGAGTTTTAGCTACAGTTTTGATGGGTAGCTTATCTCAATATTCCCTAAAAAAGAAAATCTCATCGGTGGTTGTCGATAATTGCAATACTAATCATGCTATGATGAATATTTTGTTGGATAAATTCGAGGAGAGTTCACTTTTATTAGGTGGAAAATTTTACATATGGGATGTAGTGCTCATATTTTGAATTTAATTGTGCAAGATGAATTATAAGTGGTTAGTTCTGGGATTGAGAAAGTTAGGGATTGTGTCATTTTGGATGTCAACTCATAAAAGAACTAAGAAATTTGAGGAGGTTTGTCGATTTTTTAATTTGAGTACCTCTAAAAGACTAGCTCTTATTGGTCAACTCTAAAAGAGGAGAGGAGGTTTGTCGATTTTTAATAGTGTTAAACCTAGATGTGGATTCTTGTTTTAAGGATGTGTTCTTGAGATTAAAGTGTTTAAATAAAAGAATAAAATTTACGGTTTCGAATGAGCAAGATTGGACTTTAGCTGCACTTGTATGCGAAAAGTTGGAAATATTTCATAATACAACAGTTGTATTTTTTAGAAGAAAGTTTGTGACTGTAAATTTATTTTTTTGGAGTATTTCTGAAATTAAATTTGCTTTGACGCAATGGTTAGATAGTGATATTCAAGTCATTTAGCATATGATTGAAATATGCAAGAAAAATTTGATTAGTATTGGGTTGATATTAATGAGCAGTTGGCTACTGCATCGGTTTTAGATTCGAGAAATAAATTGGAATGTGTGAAGTTCTATTTTGATTTGTTTTATGATGGTGGAGCTGAGGTGGAAATGAGAAGAATTAGAAGGCTTCTTGATAAGCTTGTTAATGAGTATCAAGAGAAACGAAATCAAGAGTATGAGTTGCTTAGTCAAAGTAGTAAGAAAAAAGTAACCCTACAATCTTCCAAGAGTGGACGGGATTTATGGGCACAAAGTAAGAATGAAAGGACTAGCACAAAAAAGTGAATTCGAGTTATGAAGTTGATCATTATTTAGCATGTGAATCATTGCCAGAAGATGATGAGTTTAATGTTCTGAAATGGTGGAGAAAGGATGAGAAGTATCCAATTCTAAGAAAGATTGCTAGAGATATTCTTGTTATTCCCGTTTCGATTGTAGATTCAGAAAGTGCTTTTAGTAAGGGTGGAAGAGAACATCGATCCAAGATCCATTCACATATTATAGAAGCATTAATGTGTTTGCAAAATTGGATGACCGAAGACTTTAAAGGTAAAATATTCTTGTTATTCCCGTTTCGACTGTAGATTCAGAAAGTGCTTTTAGTAAGGGTGGAAGAGTGGTCGGTCAACATCGATCCAAGATCCATTCACATACTGTAGAAGCATTAATGTGTTTGCAAAATTGGATGACCGAAGACTTTAAAGGTAAAATATTTTTTTTACATTTACATACTAATTGTATTTATTAAGATATTAATCATTGGTGAATTTTTATTAAGATACATTATAAAACTCCCATGGTTGTTCTACTATTAACGAATATTCGGATGTGGAAGGCGATCAAGAACCAATTGATATCATAAATTTGGTATGTTTCTTTTTGCATCCTTAATATACCCATTTTTTTATACATGTTTGTAGGATCAAGAACTAATTTTTATTTATTTTTTGTATACATATGTGTAGAATCTTGATGACGAGCTGGATGATTACATTGAGGATTGAGTACTACTACTTATTAGCTTTTTTTTTCTTTCACTCTGCTTATTTTTATAAACACTATTTTTCTCTATGATTGATATTTGACCGTTATATTTGACGATTATATTGGTACGGTCTAATGATTGTATGAGTTAATATTTTCAGCGGATGTGATTGTTAGGACATATAGATTGATAGCTAAATTCGTCAATTTCGTGGTTTGCAATGAAATTACGAGTTTCTATTGTATTTTGCAGTCTAAATTTAGGTTTTTAGATGATGTTTGATTTGTGTGTACAGTATGATAGCATAGCTTATGTGAAGATAGCTTTTAGCTAGTTTTGGGAAATTATTATCTTAGTTTATTAATAAATTGACAGGTAAAATTGAAAGTACATTCTCAAGATAGGCAAGGGTCTGGGTCCAGACCTGACCTACACCCTGAGGTCCGGGTTCGGGTCTATGTTTAAAGACCCCAAAAATTTTGGGTCGGGTCTGGACCTGACCTTGATATCAGAGTCTGGGTCTTGGTCAGGTCTAGACCCCACCCGGACCCTCAAATGCCCATTCCCACTATTAGTAAATGTTAATTTTACTTCACATTACGAACACTAGGGTTGGATAATTGTGTCTTGGCTATCTCCCCTATTTTTTGGAGAAACTATGAGCGAGGGTCACAGTCTGTTAGCGCTAACTACAGTGCACCCATATGCCTCATGCGGCCTCACTTAAGGCAATTAGGGCGTCGATATGGATGTTGATATCGTTTGATAATATTTTGGTAGGACTTGATTTTGTTTATTATCCACTTGATCCTCTTACTTGCCTAATTGCTCATGTTTTGAGCTACCAAGGCATGAGCTCAATCTCGGACTATTAGTAAATATGAATTTGACTTCACATTATGACCACTGGGGTTGGATAATCGCGTTTTGACTGTCTCCATGACTTTTTGGATATACTGTGATTGTTGATCACAGACTATGAGCACTGATCATAGTTGCTCTAAAGAGTCTCATACGGCCGCACTTAAGGTAATTAGGGGTCTCAGTTAACTTAAAGCTACTTGGTTGGAGTAAATGTGATTTTAGATCATAGAATGTCAACAAAGGTCACAATCTATTCGTAAAATGTGAATGTAGATCACAATTCATTTATACTAATTAATTCTGTAGAACAGACAATCCAAAAGCATCCTTAAAAAGTAAAATACATAATAATGAACATTATCCACACATATCCCAAACTAATGCTTACAAATATCCATAATTTTTCATAAAGTAAAATCATGCATAAAAGTGTAAACGGTACAATCACGCTTAGAATCTTGAAGGTTCAGAGAAGTTTTGAACACAAAGCTTGCAATGTACTCTCGAATGATCTTTGACCACCTCATGTCCTTGCTGATAGACTATGCAAAACATCCAAGATAAATGTCTTTTATTATTTTACAAACATAAGGACCACAAGAATGGTTGTAGAAGACGAAACTTAAGCATATTAGATTGAAACTATTTTATTTAGAAAAACTATGTAAAATAAATAAGAACTTACAAATCACTCTGTAGAGTAATAGACTCCATAACGGCAACATGGACTCTCCACGGCTTTGCTGGTCTCTCCTGTACATGGTCATAATACTTTGGTACACGGGCACACTCGTGGAATTGCCTAAATGGAATATTCATAAATAACCTTTCAGTTTCTTCTATTTACTCGTTAGTTCCTTGATACTGTGGAAGAACTTGAATAAGGCAGCGTTGTTGATACGCTGCTCATCGATCGACTCTGACCATATCCTTTTGCAAAAATTTTGCTGCAAAATTTGAAATAATATAATCTGTATAGGATTCACATTTGATAAGAGAGCTTATTTAAGACCAAGACATTCTGATTCAAGCAAAACAGAACTCACAACAGACTATGAACATAGTATACAGGCTTGTGAATTACATTCACAATTTGTGAATAATGTTCATAAACTATGAATATTGTTCACTAACTTATGCAGACAACGTGAAAATAGTTCACATACATAAGCAAACACTGTGAATCTTATACACAAACGTGTTGACAATAAACCATTCATAAATAATCGCATTTTACACTAAGTTAAAATTTCCACTTTACGATAAACCATAGCTCATAATTCTAAATAAATCACACTTAACAATCACGACAAATGACCGTCACATAGTTTTCACACAAAACACTAGAAATTCACAGCATGTTACAGTATACAAATCACAATACACATTGGCAGTTCACAGGTCATGATTCATAGATCACAGTTCAATAATAAGCATCATCCACAGTTCTTATCCTATCAATTATATAACCTACGCTTAGCATGGTAACAATAGAATGAAGATTTTGAATAGTATTCACAGGATTGTGAACTTTGAATACAAATGTCACTCAACATCAACAAACAAAATACGACAAATAGACAATATTTACTACCTTATATATCAAACCAAATTAAAACCTAACCCTAAGTAGGATTCTTTACCGAATAAGCAAACCAAAACTTGTACAATGAATACATGTACAACAACAACACATGCAATATCATCCAAATACACACCACCAGAAGAAACACAAAACTAACAACGAACTCACTTGAGACGCCATTACAACCTTCGATAGCCCTCAACCGACTATGTTCAAACTGTAAAATAAATAAAAAAAATAGTTAAGAAGAAGCAGTGACCAAATGCGACCAACAGCGATCGAATGCGACCAAATGCGACGACATATCGAACAAAATCAGCGACCAAATGCGACGACATATCGAACAAAATCAAACTTTACCTTCAATGGCGACATAACCTCGATGAAATAGCGACCAAACTCTGGCACGAGCATCAATTTCGACAAATGAAGAAGAAATATCGAAAGTGCAGAAGAAGACAATGAAATTTGGAGTCTATGAGATTTGGGTTTGCTTTTGCTTTTGAATTTGAAACAGTAAAGAAGAAATTAGAAGTGTAATTGTGGTTTTGATTTTGAATTGATGCTGAAGTGGTAGTCGTGCTTGTGATTGAAGACTCTTGCATGTTAATTTCATAAGAGTGACATTAGGATAATTTCAGCCTTTTATTATATTTGTTTCTTAGTTTTAAAATACATAATGGTATTTTTGTTAATACAATTAAATTAAAAGGGTAGAATTGAAAGTTAGACTTCTGAGATAAAAATAAAATTTTATAAAGTTTAGTTTTTGTATAAAATTCAAATAAAAACTATTATTGTATTTGAAACTTTATAGTGCCTATTTGGATGAATTTTCACTTTTTAAAATATTGTCACATGGCTGATAAGGGTGTGGAGAAATTATAAATTGACATACCACCTTAGGCCCTGAGGCTATGTTTTGATAGTGGTTTTGTATGGTATGGTTTAGGTTATTAATAATCTATACCATGTTTGGATGATGGGTTGAGTTGGCATGGTTTAGTTTTGTTTAATTATACATAGGTTGATTTAAATGGTATTTGCAATCCACCATTTTGAAGTGTTGCCATAGGTTATATTTTTTACTTTTAAAAATTATCCTTCTAATATAAAGAATATTACAAAAATATCATGATGCATTGTTTCACTAGCTTGGCATTTTATGAGTGCATTTTACCTTTTATTTTTGGAGTGTTTAATTTTATTTAACTAATTTATATATTTATTTAATATATTTAATTTGATTACTAGAGATAGAGTTTTGGTTGTTTATTTGATTTAACAATTTTTTAAAACATATTTCATTTGGTCAATTGAGATAGTTGTGGTCAATCTTCAAATATAGTTTAGTTTTATTTTATTAATTTTATATTTTTAAATCTATTTATATGGTTCTCAATAAAATATTAAAATATATTAAATTAATTAAAATATTAATATTTAGTTAGGTCCCCTTTTTTTCTTTTTTCTTTTTACTATTGTCTGACCAGATCTAATTTGCAAATTTTAAAAATTAAGACTTTTTAAATAAATAAGTGATTTGATTTATTTTTTACGTTTATATTTTATTTATATAATATAATAAATTTTTATTACTATTTTACTCTTTAATAAAAAATAATAATATTTGAATAATCCACTTAATTTTTTTAAAAAAATCTAATTTATAAATTTAATAGTCACAATATTGGCTGAAATTATTTTATTAATTACTTAATATTTAATTAAAAATTAAATTTTTTAAAAATCAATTTTAAGATTTTTTTTCAATTTTATTCTGTAAAAGTGGATTAATATGGAAATACAATTAGTAGTATTTAAATATGTCTAATCTAATTAGAATAAGTGGATTTTTAAAATAAAAAAAAAAAATCTTTTCAACATTTTAAATGAAATTTAAAAAGAATCTCGAAATTACATTAAAATATATTAAAATATTAAAAAAAAAATAAATGACGCATTAGTTTTTTACTTTATCAAATTAATCAAATAAATAAATAATAATACTATAATGCTGTAAAATTTAAAATATATATTAAATCATCTAAAATTAATAATTGGTGTGAATACTATATACAAGGGTATTTTGGTCAATTTACATCCTTTTAACTCATATCATACCATCAATTCAAACAAAAAATTTGAGTTTTCTGTACAGAACTACACTATCCATTCAAACAAGATTTTAGTACTATACGAATCAATACCGAATTAAACTATACTGAACGAAACAGTCAGCTATCCAAACAAAGCCCAAGTGTTAATAAATCCATCGCCAAACAAATTTGTTTATTTTTTCAAAATGAAAACCAAAGAAGTTTATTTACTCGATTAATGAATAAATTATTAAATTATCTTTCAAGGAAATCATCTATATATCTATATAAAAGAGTTACAAAACTCGCATATGTGGCATGCTTGAAATTGTTCCATTCCATTTTATAAATTAGGTTCATTCTTCCACTTATTTACTCAAATGCCATTATTAATAACATCTTATAACTTAGGTTCATTTTTCAAGTTATTTACTAATATGCCACTAATTAGTATATTATCATTCATTAATATATTAATTAAAGATGTCTTCTTTTATAACATCTCTTCAAATATCTTATTATTATATAAAATAAAATAATAATAATAAAAAAACTTGATAAGATCAACAATTCTCCAATTACATTTTGAATATAGTTTTATGTAGAACTATATTAAGATCATAGGTATAATACACAAAATATCAAACATTAGACACCTACAACAATAAGTATTGCCTCTTTACATGTAAATATACTGAGATAAATGCAGGACCTCCCTTATAACTATTAATATCTATACAAAAATTACTTTTTTATTTGGATAATTTTATCTTCTAATCTAATTTTTTTTTGTTTATCTTTATAGTAAGTTAAATAAATTAAAATTAACACAAAAATAGACTATTATACTTATTTTGAATTAAAATTGTAAAACTTAATACTATATATATAATTAACAAATAAAATAATTGTAAAATTAAAAATATAATAATATTTTATCAATTAAAATTTATACATACTCAATTTAATATAAATTAATATATTACAATTTTAATAATTATTTTATAAAATAATATATTTTTAATTATTTAAAAAATGAATATAATTTATATTAATATTATTTTAAAAAAAATAAAATTTAATAAAATATATTATATTCTCGCGCATTGCGCGAGCACTTTTACTAGTTATAAATAAATTAAGAATTTGGTTAGCAAATAAAGAACCAGTCTTAAAATGAAGAGTTAGGTAGGTTTTACCTTAACTTGGCCAAACTCATTTATTTATTTATTTATTTTTAAGTAAGTTGGCCAATTTAATAATGTTTTTTACATCATTGAACGGATAAAACTATATTTATTATCAGATCAACCCAAAATAAATATCTTTTTATTCCACTTCACATACTATAGGTTAATGTTTAGAAACTAAGATCTATATTTTGATGAAAAAAAAATAGATTTTAAAATTAAATGCTTAATTTTTTAAATGGAAGGTTTAAATGCGAAATTGCATTGTGATGTGTTAGCAGATTGAATGGAATCTATGAAGCTGGAATCTATGGAGATGTGATAATAAGGTTGAATATATATATATATTATGTTTTTTTTTAATTATTATTTATTAAATTAATAATTTTTAGTTATAATATATATTAATTTTAATAATATTTTTGTTTTAAAAATATTTAAAGTATATTTTTCACTTTTTATAAGCGTTATAATGTTTATAGTGATTTATTGGTTTAAATTATTTAAATTTTAATTTTTTTAAATTACTCCAAAAAATTAATTTTAATATTTATTTATATAAATAATATTATTTTATCGGCCTTACTTTAAATAATCAAATAATGAATTCAAACATATTAAACATATAAAAATAGTAAAAATACTCAAAATTAGATCTTATTGAATTGTATATAATTTTTTAAAAAAGTTTTAGACTAATTCTAAATTATTTTTCTGCAGTTCCAAAATTATATCTTTTAAAAAAAAAATTTGCACTTTCTGGTATACACTAACAGAAAGCCACCAAAATTTGAATATACTTGCTGATGTGTAATACAATAAAACATATTTAAATTTTTCTTACTTCTTGGTTCGTTTTCCGATATTGCATACCATATCAAGAAGAAGTATGCAAAATTTAAGTCTGGGAATCAAATTTTAACTTTTCAAAATTACACATTGGAAAATAAATTTCAATTTAACTTTTTTTTAATATCGAAAAACTATTGAATATCTTTTATTTTAATAGTAAATGGCAAGATGATATTTTTGTCTACTTTTAGTAATATATTTTTTAAAAGTTTAATTTTATAAAATTTGAATGTTAATTAAAAATATAACTTTTTTAATAAAAAGAACTCAAAATAACAAACGGTGGATAAAATTGATAAATTAATGTTTAAATTATTTATTTTCCAAAACTTCAGTATGTATTAAATTTATAAATTTAATACAAATTTAATCTTAAATTCTTAAAAACAATTAAAATGAATTGACAAATTCACCCAAATAAGATAACACATTCTTTTATCCAAATTAAAACAGTTTTAAAGGATCTTATTTATAGCGTAAATAGCTAATAGTAATATACTAGACTATTCGAAATTATTTTCAATAGATTTGAAATTTTTTTTGTTTGTTTAAATGATATTTCTCTTATTTTATTTTAAGTATGTTATATCACTTTGAACATAAAGTGTTAATTAGTATATTATTCTAATTTTACTTTTATTAAATAAAGAAAAATTAAATATAAAGATATATATATTGTATTTCACTAGTGAGATTAATAAAAATATATTTTAATCGATTAATTTTAGATATTTATAAACTATTAAAAAATATTTTTCACCTTTATATTTTATAATATTATTTTTAATTTAATTAATAGTATATTTCTTTTATTGAAGAATATTTTTATTAATTATGTTTAGTTTTACTTTTATTAATACTATTTAACTAATTTTTTAATTATAAAAAATTATTTTAAATAGAAAAAAGTAAATAAACAATTGATTAAGAAAGAGAAAAAAAAATTACAGTGACAAATACAATCTATATTGAAAATTGTTATAAAAATAAAAATAGAGAATGAGTAGAAGAGAAGAAAACAGTTTAATATTAAATGGAAAGTACTGACACTAGAAAGTAACCGGGTAATCTTGGATCTTGATTTCTTAAATATTATAGAATCTTGATGTATTGAAATTAGTATATAAAATATGAGCGAGTAAGAAGAGAAGAAGAGAACAATCAGAAAGAAGAAAAGCAATTGTGTTGTGTCTATTATTGATATCAAACATATATATATACAAATCAAATAAGCCATGTGTCAAATATCAAACACAGGTACATGCACAGAAACACGTATCTTATATGGTGGAATCCACCTGGTTCACAACACTCCCCCTTGAATTTTACCATTTCAGATATTTGACTGTCTCGTTAAAACCTTACCAGAAAAATCCAGTAGGGGATAAAAACTGGACGTAGGAAAAAGAGTACAGTTGGTGAATCCAACATTACAAAAGTTCTCCCCTGATGATGACACTCATACATCTAATTTTCTAATCTGAAGAGTTTCCGCATTCCGATCTCGTAAACGAGTTTCTCGAACGTTGATGTCAGTAATGATTTCGTTAATAGATTAGCTAGATTATTAGAAGATATGATCTGTTTCACATCAATTTGACCAGTATTCTGAAACTCGTGGGTGTAGAAAAATTTATTTAGTTCGATCTCCTTTGATATAACCTCCCCGAACTTGGGCGATGCATGCCACATTATCTTCAAATATCACAGTTGGCCTATTCGTAGTTTGGGAGATACCACATGAATTCTAGATATGTTGGATCATTGATCTCAACCAAATACACTCTATCTCGCTAATGAATTTACAACAAACGAGATATCTGGCCTCGTACATTGAGCCAAATATAACAGTGCACCTATTGCATTCAGATATAGTACTTCAGGACCAAGTATTTGTTCGTCATCATCCTTTGGTCGGAATGGATCCTTTTTCGGATCAAGTGTTCTTATAACTATGGGTGTACTTAATGGATGGGCATTATCTATATTGAATCTTTTCAGAAGCTTTTCAATGTATGTTAATTGATAAATCAATATGCCATTTGATTTATGTTCAATTTCCAAACCAATACAATATTTTATTTTCCCCAAATTTTTCATCTCAAACTCTCTTTTCAAATACTCAGCAATTTGTTTGATCTCTTCAGGAGTCCCAATAATATTCATATCATCCACATAAACTGCTATAATAGCAAAACCAGAACATGATTTCTTAATGAAGATACATGGACATATAGCATTATTCTGGTATCTTTCTTTTATTAAATACTCACTAAGGCGTTTATATCACATTCCCCCGAATTGTTTCAATCCATATAAGGATTTTTGTAACTTTATGGAATACAAGTTTCGAGATCCCGATCGGTATGATTCAGTTAATTTCAATCCTTCTAGGAGTTTCATGTAAATATCATAATCAAGTGATCCATATAGATAAGCAGCAACTACATCCATAAGACACATTTCTAGTTTCTCAGAAATGGCAAGACTGATCAAAAATCGGAATGTAATAGTATCCATTATAGGGGAATAAGTTTCATCATAATCAATTCCAGGTCTTTGGGAGAAACCTTGAGCAACCAAACGTGCTTTGTATCTCACAATTTCATTTCTTTCATTTCTTTTCTGAATGAATACCCATTTCTAACCAACTAGTTGAACATCTTATGGTGTTTTCATTATGAGTCCAAAAACTTTTTGTTTATTCAGAGAGTTCAACTCTGCCTGCATCGCTTCTTCCAATTTTTTCCAATCATGTCTACTTCTACATTCTTCTATACTACGTGGCTCATGATCATCATATAAAATAACTACTACCACAGTGTAGGAAAATACATCATCAATTTTCATTTCATTTCTATTCCATATTTCTTGATTGAAATTTACAAAAATTTCTTCATTTCTCAATTATGCTAATTCTTTATCATTCTCTTCTTCAGGGAGATTATTTTCAGTGATCTCAACATCTTCTAGGATTTCATTGGATGTGGTTTTAGAATCTAGATCATTTTTCTTTCTATTCCTTAGAACTGTATCTTTTAAACCAGGCGGTCTACCACGCTTCTGGCGAGGAATAGGAGTTTCATTTGCTATTGTCTTTCGAGATTGTCCTTTTGGAACATTTACCCTTGGTGGTACATTAGCAGCTTCTATATAAGACTTGGTTATTTTTGAAATATCATTAAATGTATCAGACATTCGATTAGCTATCATTTGTAAATGTAGGATCCTTTGAACTTCTAGTTCACATTGTGGAGTACGTGGATTCATATGCGCTAATATGGGAAATTTCCATGCTAATTCAAGTTTCTCTTCAGGAGAAATCTTTTCTTTTTCAAGTGACGGAAAATTACTTTCATCAAATTGACAGTCAACGAATCTAGTTATAAACAAATCCCCTGTCAGTGGTTCCAAATATCTAATAATTGATGGAGAATCGAAACCCACATATATTCCTAAACGTCTTTGGGGTCCCATTTTTGTTCTCTGAGTTGGAGTAATTGGTATATATACAGCACACTCAAATGTTCTCAAATGCGAGACATTAGGAGGATGCCCAAATACTAACTGTTATGGGGAATATTGGTTATAAGTTCTTGGGCAAATATGAATCAATGCAGCAACATGCAATATAGCATGTCCCCAAACAATTACTGGGGTTTGAGCGCATTAATATAGTTCGCGCAATTATCTGAAGGCGCTTAATTAGTGATTCAGCTAATCCATTTTGGGTATGAATATGCGGCACTAGATGTTCAACATCAATCCCAGATACTTGACAATATTCATCAAATGTTTTCGATGTAAATTCGCCAGGATTATCAAGTCTTATACTCTTAATAAGGTAATCTGAAAAATGAGCTCGTAATCGAGTTATCTGTACTAACAACTTAGCAAAAGCAACATTACGAGTGGATAACAAGCATACACGGGACCATCTTGAGGATGCGTCTATCAAAACCATAAAGTAGTGAAAGGGTCTACTTGGTGGATGAATGGGTCCACATATATCTCCTTGAATTCTGTAACACCCCATATTGAGACATGGTCAAAAGGAATTGAATTGCTGCTCATATCACCAATGTGCACATTGTTTTTCAAGAGCCCAAAACTAGAGAACTCCAAAGTTAAGTGTGCTTGGCTTGGAGCAATCTTGGGATAGGTGACCTTCTGGGAAGTTTTTCCGGAAAGCATGCGAGTGAGGACAAAGCATACTGGAAAGCGTAATGGTGGTCTGTGGAGCTAGTACTCAACCTTAAGACCGATTGTGAATGATGTGGTGCCCTGCCACCGCGCTTCGGGTTCATCTGGGGGCGGGGGCCGGACGTTACAAATGGTATCAGAGCAACCCTACGACCACGAGTGCGCCTGTGGACATAAGAGCCCTGGGCATTCGTCTAGCGGGGGTAAAGATTCAAGGAATGATGTGGGTCAACCACAATGAGGACGTTGGGTCCTAAGGGGGCCGGACGTTACAAATGGTATCAGAGCAACCCTGCGACCGCGAGTGCGCTTGTGGACATAAGAGCCCTGGGCATTCGTCTAGCGGGGGTAAAGATTCTGGAAATGATGTGGGTCAACCACAACGAGGACGTTGGGTCCTAAGGGGGGTGGATTGTAACACCTCATATTGAGACATGGTCAAAAGGAATTGAATTGCTACTCATTTCACCAATGTGCACATTATTTTTCGGGAGCCCAGCACTAGAGAACTCCAAAGTTAAGTGTGCTTGGCTTGGAGCAATCTTGGGATGGATGACCTTCTAGGAAGTTTTTTCGGAAATATGCGAGTGAGAAAAAGCATGCTGGAAAGCGTAATGGTGGTCTGTGGAGCTAGTGCTCAACCTTAAGACAGATTGTGATTGATGTGGCGCCCTGCCACCGCGCTTCGGGTTCATCCGGGGGCGGGGACCGGACGTTACAAATTCTTTGTAAAAACGATGGAGATTCAAAACCTACTTTCGTAAACGATGGTTTCGTTATCAATTTTCTTTGGGAACATAGGATACACATGTCCCTATCATTCAGTAGGATTTTATAATTTTTTAGTGGATGCCCTTTTGAATTCGCTATTATTCTACGCATCATTGTAGATCTCGGATGCACAAATCTATCATGCCATATTTCAGGATCAGAGAACTTCTGGTTCTTAATAGCATGGGTTTCAATATGCCTGATGGTCGTATAATATAATCCAGATGATGAAATAGGCAGCCTTTCGATCACAAGCTTCTGGCCTGATTTGTTCGAAATAATACACAAATATTCGACTTCCTTTTCATCAACTGTTTCAATATGATATCCATTCATTCTTATATCTTTGAAACCGAGCAAATTTTTTCAGGATTTTGTGAGAGTATAACGCATTTTCAATTTCCAATTCAATGTTATTTGGTAACACAATTGAAGTTTTTCCGGAGCCTTCGATTAGATCTACTGAACCTGATATGGTATTCACTTTCACTTGAATTGGAATCAATTCTAGAAAATATTTTGTATCTTTCAAAATCGTATGGGTTATAGCACTATCGGCTAAATATATATCTCCAGGTATAACTAATTCTTGATTCAAACCCCTAACCTTTAATAAAATAAAACATAAAATTAATTGAATGGAAATGTAATATTCATAAATATTTACAATCAAAACCAAAATTACATTCCATTCTATTTGCATTACAAAATAAGGAAATACATTCACTTGTAGTAAACGGTTCCATCACCAATAAGGTGATCTGTCCTCCCATCAGGATCTTCAAAGAAATGAGCAGTTTCCAGATTTCATATGTCGACAGGACCAATATCACCATCGCCAAAAACATCAGCCATATTTGCTTCATTATTCTTTTCTTTTTCTTGTTCGCGCCTCAACTTCTGATAAGCTTCAACACGTTTAGGAGCGCAACAAGTCCTCGAATAACAACTGGGGGAACCACATCTATAATAGGGACCGCGATTGAACTTTGGTGGTTCCAGAACTTCTTTGCATTTGTTGGAGCTGACATTATTATTATTCCACTTCTGAGGAGCATTTGGATTATGATATGGATGTCCATAATCCCTATTACGACCACGTCCCTGACCATTTCCAGATCCTCAACCACCTCGACCATTACCACGACCATTCCTACGTCCATTTCCATAATCATTCCAACGCTCAGAATTACGGCCACAACCACGACCACGACCACGACCACGGTAACCACGACCACGATCCCCGTCTGGATTTTCATTATAAAGTGCATTTACTTTTAGAAATGCTTGGATGCCAACAGTGCGTCTTTCACTATTTTTTAACAACTGGTTGTGTTTTTCAGCAATATCCAAATGTCTAATCAAATCATCATATTTTTGAAATTTACTTTTCCGATACTACTGTTGTAAAATCGTTTGGGAATGATGAAACGTGGTAAATGTTTTCTCTAACATTTAATGGTCAGTTTTTGTTTCCCCACACATTGTCAGTTTGTTCACAATCAAATACATGGCTAAGTTGTATTTACTCACGCTTTTGAAATCTTGGAATCTCAGATCATGCCATTCATCTCGTGTTTCAGGCAGGATGTCTCATTTTGACGATTATATCTAGAAATCAATGCTTACCACAGATATGTAGGATCAGTGACTATCATATACAGATTTTGCAAATCATCACTCAGATGGGTTCGGATTATAATCAAAACTTTATTCTTCTGCTGCCCAGTTGTTTCATTTTTCTTATCCAGAGTTTCATACAGATTTTTGAATTTCAACGTTATTCCACAATCAGTTAACCCATCTCATATAATTTGTTCCAGAAACCAACAGTGACTCAAATTTGTATCGATTCATTTTTTGCAAAACAAGAACACTTTCTTTAAATTTCTAGATTTCCAGAATTCAATCATTCAACTTTAGGTGAATAATTGTAATTTCCCAATTTTTAGATCTCCCTATTTCTCGTAACCAGAATCACAATTACTAAACACTTTCTGATCTGAAAGATCCATTTAAGTAATAGGTAGAGAGTATATTCGTGCTGATAACATGTTACAAAAATAAAAATAGATTATGGGTAGAAGAGAAGAAAACAGTTTAATATAAATAAAATTATTGGGATCAGAAAGTAATCTGATAATCTTAAATTTTGATACACTTGAATATTATAGAATCTTAATATATTGAAAATAATATATATATATATATATATATATATAAAATATGAGCGAATAAGGAGAGAAGAAGAGATCAATTAGAAGAAGAAGAACCATCGTGATGTGTCTATTGTTGATATCTAACGCATATACAAATCAAATAAGCATGTGTCAAAGACATAGCTACATGAAGACGCGTTGTGTCTACTATTAATATCAAACACATCCAAATCAAATAAGCATGTGTCATATATCAAAGACACAGCTACATGCACAGAAACACATATGTTTACGGTGGAATCCACCTGGTTACCAACAAAAATTGAATTTTTAATATGAGGTTGTTATTGAAAGAGGTGTTGAATTGAAATGGCATACTTAACCAAATATGTCACGAATAGTCTTAAACAGATAAAATAATTTAGCTCAACCGGAAATTTCAAACCGACTCCAAATAACGGTCAACAAATAAAAAATCTCGTCCTTTCCTCCCGATTATAAGAAAGTTGTGAAGTGACGCACACGACAAAGCACCACACAACACACTTGGAACAGACCGCTTCTTTCATTTTATTAAAATAAATCATATTTAACTTAAGCTTCTTTTCTATTTAATAATTAAAATAAATATCTTTCTTGATCTCCTCAGATTCAGACCACGACAACATATTTTTATTTATATAAAATAAATAAAGGTATGCGTGATGCGTTATATATATATATATATATATATATATATATAGATTCATTCATTCACATATTCGATTTCATAATTAGAGAAGAAAATTAAATTTAAAAAAGAAAAGAAAAAAAAGAAAAAAGAAAAACCTGTGGGAGTCCTTCAGCTGAAGAAAGAGGAGACATAACAAAAGCTGAAATTCAGGTAAAATCAATGAAATTTATTGGAACATTAGATCTGGCTGCAATCTATTTTTCGCTTTTTAGCTTCTCATTTTTTCCTCAATTTTTTCTATTTCTTTTTTCTTTTCTTGATACATTTCGTTGTTGATGTCAATTTTGGGTAAGATTAAGATTTCAGATTCGAATTATAATTCTGCGTTTTAGAATTTAGTTTGATCTCTGAATTTCGAAGTTGCAGATTGTGATTTTGTGTTTGTGTTGATCTGTGCTGAATTTTGTGATATTCATTTACAGGTTTTGTGTCTCCTCCAATTGAGGAAACAGATCTTTGTTGAAAAGTTTAGTTTAGGAAAATAGGAGAGAGGAGAGGAGAGGCTGAGGTGAGGGGATGTCAATAGAGTATGAGCGTCACGGTTGGATTTGGGATGGGGTGTATTACTACCCACATCTATTTGGTGGTTTGATGCTAACTGCTGTCTTGCTCAGCCTGTCCACGAGCTATTTTGGTGGCCTTGGAGTTTTTTCTTTGGCTCACTTGCGGTCTGATTCTGGGATCTTTAAGAAGAGGAAACATGAGAAGAAGAAACGTGTCCGTGTTTATATGGATGGATGCTTTGATCTTATGCACTATGGTCATGCCAATGCTTTGAGGCAGGCGAAGGCTTTGGGTGATGAATTGGTTGTTGGTGTTGTTAGTGATGAGGAGATTATTGCCAATAAAGGTCCTCCTGTCTTGCCTATGGAGGAAAGGTATATCTCTGTTTTTATGGTTTTTCCCTTGTTTACATTTTCTCTTTTAAGTTTCTTGTTGAATCTTGATCGTGGCAGCGATATATTAGTTGGCTGTTTCTCAGTTAAGTCTATGGGAATCAACAGCATAGAGAATCGCTTTTTATTCAAGTTATTGCCACTTCATTAGTCAATTATTATTATTGGTGGTTTTTTAAGGACTGAAACAAGCTGATGTTGTAATCATTCATGGGTTTTTAGTTTTCCTATTCATATTAAGTTTCAAGGTGGAGACTTAATATACCTTCTCAGTCTTCAAACTCTTAGACCTGGTTTTTAGGAGGCTTCATTCCTTTGTTTTACATGCATTCTTGATGTCCATGCCTTAATTAGAGAAAAGTGATTTTGTCTAAATTTTGTGGAAATTTGGAGGAGTACTTACATAATAAAGGAGCTATTTTTGTTGTTGAAAATGCTTTGAGTTGCGCCATAATTTATGTATTCTGCTTAGTATGCATTTAACTAGGAGAGATTTGAAAATATAAGAACAAGTGAATGCCTTTTGAAATCTAGTATTTATGGAATTTTTCAGGTTGGCCTTGGTTAGTGGATTAAAGTGGGTTGATGAAGTTATAGCCAATGCTCCTTATGCAATTACTGAGCACTTCATGAATCGACTCTTCAGCGAGCACAAGATTGACTATATTATACATGGTGATGATCCTTGTCTACTACCAGATGGAACAGATGCTTATGCCTTGGCAAAGAAAGTTGGCCGCTACAAGCAGATTAAGCGCACTGAAGGGGTGTCTAGCACAGATATTGTAGGTATATTAATTCTCTCGATCAATCTTGTCTGCTAAGAAGCCAAACTATTGATAGGATGATTTAGATGCTTGTTGCCCTCCCCTTTCATAAGTTGCTTGATCTTATAATCATATGGAGACCAATATAATAGTTCAGATATGAGCTCGATTAAGCATGCATATCCCTGAAAACTAGACGTCTTTGTGTTTTATGTTTTAAAGTTAAGCTGTTTCAATGTAGGGAGGATACTATCTTCTGTGAAGGATAATCATGCTAATGAAGATAAAAGCAGCACATCCTTGTCTTGTAAAGAAGTTCAAGGCAGGATCAACCAACAATTTCACTTCTTGCCCACATCAAGGAGGATTGTGCAATTTTCAAGTTGCAAGGTATGAGCTTATATTTTCATTGTTGGCATGGAAAGGGGGTCAAGTATGTTTAATCATCTGTAGTAAACCTCGACTTGTTCTCTCAATATATCTACACAATTCTTGCCCCTTTATATAATAGTTCCATGTGTTAACAAAAAAAATATACATCTGATATAGTTGTCAGCTCTAAGTTAATAGTGGTTTTACTTCCCTAGGATGTTCCACAGCCAAGTGATGCTAGAATCAAGGTTTATTGGTGGCAGAATTCGGGTAGTGTAATCATCATGCCTTAGTGGTGGGTGGGTCGATCTACAAGTTATAAGCTTTTGTTACAATAAAATAAAATAAACAGTAAAAAGAAAAAAGAAATGTGTTCCTTGAAATGAGGGATTTTATTATACACACCAATAAAATTTTATGCCAATTTCTCAAATTAATTTGGTGGGCTATATGATTCCTTGAATAGTTTTCCTCAAGGATCTTACCTTGGTAGTTATGTTATTACATTGGCTCAAGTAAATCTTGGTCTCCTGTTCCTCTTTACTGATTGATATTTCAGTATTCTCCCTTTAATAAATTCATGTATTTTGGTGGTCTACTTTGAAGATACTCATTCCTTCTTAAATGGCCTTCTCGAACCTTGCCCTCTACATTATGGAAGTTTGTGGTCCAAGATTTAAACTTATATTGATACTTCAATGTAATTGTTCACTGAACACATTTGTACTTTCTGCAACTCATATATTTTGTATGTGGTCCATCCCTCAAATGGTCAATCATTCATTCATTGTGTCTCTGTCACACTCAACTTGCAAATATATTCTCGTATTGAAAGTCACCACCATAAAGTATTGACAAGGCAAACTGCAATCCCTGGAAATATTATTTTAACTTGGTAGACATCTTAGCACCACGCCCTATGGTGTTATTCCACTTATGCCAAACTCATCCCAATCCTATCTCTATTTAAATTCCTAGGCATGTATTATGTACTAATGAACTTAAATTTTCTGAAAGCTTTAATCTCCAAAATTTTGAATGAAACTGCTACACATTGGGTAGAAAC
The DNA here is from genome assembly GCA_031304145.1 of Cardiospermum halicacabum. Lineage (NCBI taxonomy): Eukaryota > Viridiplantae > Streptophyta > Magnoliopsida > Sapindales > Sapindaceae > Cardiospermum > Cardiospermum halicacabum. Next base: position 21,915,614 of record CM062389.1, read on the forward strand.
CTAGGGTGAGGACTTTAAAAGTCATTAGCATTTTGAGCAGAATTATGTCATATGATATGAAGCAGAGTCTGATATGAGTAAAAACATCCTAATTTCCAGGAAACTATCTTATCAGTGTTAAATGATGGTAATATAGCTCCTTATTGCATTTACATTCATATATTCAATACCATTCTTATTATATAACTGCATATATATTTGATATTTTTTGCATTTATGAAATTTGTTCACAAGTAAACTTTATAGTTTTTGTTTCTCTAACTAGAACTTTTTTTCCCCTCGTGCTTGTAAATGAATAATGATGATGTATTTTTATCTAAATCTCAGGTCCCTCCTCCAAATGCTAGGATTGTATACATTGATGGTGCCTTTGATCTTTTTCATGCAGGACATGTAGAGGTATATGATCTTGTGTAATTTTTGTTCATAGCTCTTTAATTGTTTGAATGAAGGATCAAGTCAAAGTGGGGCAAGAGTTGGTGACATGCTGTAAACATAAGAGTTTTTATGTGCTCTAGTGTGGTCCTTATATTTAGCTTAATGTAGTTCTATCCTAATAGACTGGCTTAGTAACATTGAGATGGATACCTAATGCCTATGGCTTTGGCTTTGTTAAGTATACTAAGTACTTATGAAGTCTGTTATGACTGGATTGACACCATGTGTCACACTATCACACAACTTTTAGATCAATTTAGTTAAACAAATGTATAGTATTCTGTCATGACTAATTGTGTTCCCGTGATGCCATAATTTTGTGTGAATTCAGATTCTCAAGAATGCTAGGCAGCTTGGAGATTTTCTTCTGGTTGGAGTCCATACTGACCAAGTAGTTAGGTATAGCTCTCACTGATTAGCTTGATTTAATAGTCATTCATCCTGCCATTTTAGTGAAATTTGGTCCTTGGAATGAAAAACAAACCAAGAATAACTTGCCAAGTCAATGTTGCAGGGAACACAGAGGAGCTAACTACCCAATTATGCATCTGCTCGAGCGTTGTCTCAGTGTGCTTGGTTGTCGCTACGTGGATGAAGTGATCATTGGTGCACCCTGGGAAGTTACAAAAGACATGGTAGGTGCCCAGTTACTTTTCAATCTGTTAACACATGTTGGCTCCGTAAAAGTAAATATTGAGAAATTGGTACTTGTTGCAAGTAGAGTGCCTTGGCTGTAATGCCGACCTTTATTCTTAAACATAATCGCTAGTTTTTGGTTGTTAAATAAAACAAACTTTGAATCCTTTAGGGCCTTAACTTCTTGTATACATGTTTGATGAAGCATGCTCCTGAAAATTGTCCATATTTTAAAAGGTGATATTGCTATGAAAATAGTCGCCTAAATGTTTTTGGTTTCTGACTTTGATGGATGTTTCACTTTCAGATACTATAAACTAAATAGTAATTACTAATGTGTTAGTCATATTTTGACCTGCTTTTATATTTCTGAGGCTCCTGCATTCCTTTGTCTAATTTTATTCTTGGCTCAACAGATAACCACTTTCAACATATCTTTTGTGGTACATGGAACAGTTTCAGAAACTAAGGCTCCATCAAGTGTAAGATTGCAAAATCTCTGCTCTACTACAATAAGTACTTGTGTTTCCTTTCAAACGAAATCTGGAATGAAATTTTAGATATTATGCAGGACGAGAGTGATCCTTATGCAATTCCAAAGAGCATGGGAATTTTTCGGTTACTTGAAAGCCCTAAAAGTATAACCACGTCCTCTGTAGCTCAAAGGATAGTTGCCAATCACGACGCTTACGTGGTAATCCCCTATTATGCTCTTACACTTTGTTAATAGGTTTGATATAGCAAAAATGATTAGCGAATTATTGTATTATGCATCACATAAATATGTATGACAGAAAAAGCTTTTGTACAAAGCTATGCTACATTTTGCGCAAAAGCTTTATCTTAGCCGAGAAATAATGAAGCTTAATTGACCTTAACTGCAGAAACGTAATGCGAAGAAGACGCAGAGTGAGAAGAAGTATTATGAGGAGAAAACATTTGTCTCAGGAGATTAGCATAAATAGAATGATCATATAGCAAGTTTGTTACTGCTCTTCCTGCTGCCCTAACCTCTTGCCTTGATAGAGTTGCCTGATCAACATATAGCCGTCCACTCATCTTTTGTCTGCAGAGGGAGGATCAGAAAAGAATATAGGAAATGACAGAAGGAATACCCTCAGGGGAAAAATATCAGATGAACTGTTCTTTATTTTTTATTTTATTTTATATATATTTTCTCATCTTCAACCTATGTATTTTTGTATCTTTTAGGGTAGAGGCTACGTTTGCTTACGATGTTATATGAAAATTTGCATGAAGCTGACAGTGGATGTTTGTAATCACTATAATCTTCTTATTGTAATCCTCCAATTCTTTTTGCAATTCTAAATCCCTGTTCCTGTTATATTAATCTGCTGAAGATAAAGTCACTTTTGGAATGGGTTCGATTGTGCCGATATGTTTACACAAATTACTATAGAAAGAACACTGAAGATTACATCTAGTAGAATTGACTAGGCATATTTCCACAAGATGAGGAAATCAATACCTTCCAGCAGGAAAATTTTCTACATTAATTGATATTACTAGGTCCTATTCCAGGAGACAAAACCTCTGGATTAAGCTCCCATCTAAACCAATACCTGCACTACGTCCTGGTTCGCTTCTTATACTGCATTACATTCATTCCACACTGTAATTACAAAAAAATGGAAAACGTACTTATTCCAGATTTAATCGATCCAGTTTACCGGTACCATGAGATGGGAGTGGAAGTGTTTTGAGCAAAAGTGGGCATCATGCAGTGTTGCTGTGACCATTGATGTACACCCTCATCTCTCATCCCACCATAATCATACACTTGGCCTTGTTCCATGTTGCTGTTGATGCTACTGCTGTCTTCTACATCCATATCTGTCATTTCTACTTGTTCATTTTCAGCTTCCATCAACTCTGGAGCCTCTGTTTGAGGAACATCTACTCTTTGGAGGTAGGGAAACTGTGAGTCCGAAGGAACATATGGGATAACAGCTAAGGACTGGTTTGACGCAGCATTCTTGTCAAGCATATCCTCTTCTTCCTCCACCAACCTTACCCGGTTACGCTGGCTTGCCCGAAGAAACTCATCTGTAGAGTAGTGTGAATAATATTAGGTATGACTTAACCATGAATGACAAATAAGCACAGAGATTTACAACAAACAAGAGAAACAAATGGGAGGAGAACCTTTTCAAAGAGAGCTGGAGACAAATAAATAAAGGAAATAGAAACCGATAGAACAACATGGATCGAGACAAGCTAGGACAAATAGTGTAAAGTTTCCTGGTTCACATCTGTTTTGTCTTCAGGCTATTATATATTAGAGATCCTAAAGACATTTTAACAACACTCTGCTACCACAAATCTCAAATGAAAATTACATTTGAAAACATGACAGCAGGTAGTAATCCAACATTCTCAGTATCCTTCACCAAATGCTAAGATTTAACCACTTTACACCATCAAAGATGACAAAACATAGCAATCTTACCAACTTAGATTCCTACAAAGAAACCTAACATTGATTTCATCAAATAATGCAACCAAGAAGACTAGAGATACAGCCTGAAGCTTAACACTTAGGTACAAAACTATAGTTTAGTCAGTTACCACTAGTTCTCCAAACAAAATTTCTCTATCCGTTTACATATCCAAGCAAAAGAACATAAGCAGATATGAACTATTCTGCAAAACGATATGGCAACACAAAAGCACTCTCTAACAAGTTGGCATTAACATTGTGCAATAACAAAAGAACTAATACTCACTTTTAAAGCCTGGAATCAAGTCAATAGAATCCAAATTGACGGAAACATTGGAAGGAGACTGCAAAAGAACAGGAGAGTTGACAGGCTTATAAAGAACAATAGCCCTCTCCTCGTTAACCGGAGTCTGCAATTGCGAAGATTCCTTCATGTCCGAAGACGGAAACAATATCTCCGTCTCAGAAACAAGTTCATGCTCCTTCTCCTCCTCCATGATCGGCGGCAATTGTGCATTCTATTCCAACGAAGCCAAACCCCAATTAGAACAAAACACTTCCAAAAACAATATTACAATATCAAACAAAACGATACATGACAAGATATACAAAGAGATAGAGAGTGAGAGGGAAGGATACCAATCGTCGAATCTTTCTAGCTGGCGAAGAAAGAGAGAAATCATTCAAGTCATCGCTGACTTCATCGAGATCAAGGTCCTTTCTCTTCATGATTTTCAGGGGAAAGTAGTCGCTACCCATCATTGTTTTCCTTGTGCGGTTTGGAGTTGAAGAAATTGGCTAGAGAGCTAGATTGAGCAGGCCGAGATAATGTTTGTTGCAGAAAGCAGACAAGTAGCAAAGAGAGAGGACGAGAAAGATTAATGAAGTCAAGTAAAAAGGTTTCTGTGTCTCTCTAGACGAATCCAGAACGAAGGAAGGACAGCAAAAGCACTTTTATTTTTTTCTATTTATTTTTTATTTTTTACTTAGATATTATTAGCGATATTTCTGAAAGACCCTCCAATTTTTCAATAATAATAATAACAACCTCTTTCTTTTGCAAATTTGTTTTCTGAAAAAAGATAATTTATTAAGTGACTTAAGATAATTTTTACTTTATTTTCATTTTTGTATAAAAAAAAAATACTATACTATTAATTAAAAGCTATATTTACTATACTATTTATAAATTTGTATTTACTTTTATATAATTATTTTTTTTATATTTAATTTAAATTATTTATTATAAATTTATTGTGTTGGGCTTTGTATCTGTCAATCACAAAACTATACTGGAAGCATTTTGTTAGAGTTAAGCCCGTCCAGTTTGTTACTGTTATTATATGGTTTTGCTCCAACTCTTCACTTCACTTTATGTTTATTAAGCTCATCTGATAATTGGAAGCATTTTGTTACATATAAATTATAATAACTCGCGATTGGGAAGGAAGAGTATAAAAACCTCTAGAGTTGAGTTCGTTCTGCTGACGATTTAGACTGTGGGATTTCTGACGGACCTGCAGCTGAGCTCTTTTTGATGCCGCTTTGTTCCACTCCAACGGCAGCCATTATTTCTCCGTCGAATCTGTTTTCTTTCTCATCAAGTTTTGATTTTTGAAGCCTGATATCGCTTTCTCTCTGCCTCGGCGTTTATATATCATATAGATATTTGGGTGTCAAGGTAGAAACAGGATTCATTATAGAGCAGTATCTCCAATCGTGAAGCAATTATGGAAGAAAGTAGTAAGAAAGAAGATGCAGTTGTTTTTCTGGAGCGTGGAGCACGAGCAACGCGGGGGAAAAGGTAAATAAGTTGTTTTGTTGATGGAAGAGTATGGAAGTGTTATAACTAACTATATCTTGGCAGGATGACCAAGCTGCTTGACGAGGAAATTGAAGAGGATGAACGCTTCTGGAATCAAGATGCTCTTAAAGAGGTTTTCCTAATTTCTTTTATTTATTTTTAATTGCTTTTGTCATCTAAATTATGAGCTGTTTCGTGTAGTTATTAGGAATGATAGGGTCTCTCCATCTGCTTAGGACTGTTTTCTTCTTTGGAAGATATTAGGCTTAGGCTGCTGCTCTACTGGGGATTATGAGATTTCTTTATTGTTGAAAAGACTGGGTTATCATATTTGTCAGTGTTTCATTTAATGCCTTTATTGTGTGTGATTCTTAGGAAGAGGAAGATGTTAATTATGAAGCAGAGCCTGAGGTTGCTGATGAGTTTGACAGCGACTTTGATGAAGATGTGAGTAGTTTTTATTCATATGAATTTATATGTGAAATTTTGTTTTCTTATGTATGCTGTCAAGTATGGCTAGAGTTGGTTTAATAATAATAATAAAATAAATAAATAAATAAATAAACTCACTTTTGTTGGTGTTACGAATAGGAGCCTGACCCAGATGAGGAAGGAGAAAATGAAGCAGATGCAAGGTTTTTGGCTGAAACAATATATATTTTAGTTCTAAATATGTTATCCATCTTTTAAGTGTTTGTGCTTTCTCACAGGGAGCCAAAGAAGAAACGACTGATATTTCCTGGAAAGCCTGTAGCAAAGAAGAAAAAGAAAAAGAAAGACCTTTCGAAATTAGATAGTGAGCAAAAGGAAACAAAATCTACTCAAGAGTCTACTCCATCTGAGAATCATGATGTCCCAGATGATGTAGAAGGTGAGAGGACAATTAGAAAGTCTACTAGAACAGCGGTTGTTGTTAGACAAGCTGAAAGAGATGCTATACGAGCAGCATTGCAAGCAACAATGAAGGTTAGTTTGATATGTGAATGATAATATATTTTGTGGGTCACACTTGCTTATAATTTTGTAGCTGGCCAGTACACCTCTGCAAATATATATATTAGCATTTTTATTTATTTTTAATGGAGTTTTAGGAGACCACAAGGTGAAGGCATATTAGACTGATCTGGTCATGGAGTTGCAATTTGTGATTGGTATGGTGGTTTTATTTTTTGTTTTTCTTAAAGCCAATAAAAAGGAAAAAGGAGGGCGAGGAAAAAAGGATGACCCAAGAAGAGATGCTTCTGGAAGCAGCTCAAACAGGTTAGCTGTAATAGTAAGTTTTTATGAAAATCATATGTAAATTTTTAGAACTTGTTTCCTTTTCTAAGTTCAAGATATATCTTCTGCATCCTCACATTGAGAGGTTTGATATGTAATTTTGTAGAAATCATGAACTTGAGAAACTTAGAACGCGTTTTAGCAAGAGAAGAAGAAGTTAAGAAGAAAGCAACTGTGCATAAAGCTGTCTACAGTGGCCCACAAATCCGATATTTATCAAGAGATGGTACTTAAATCATTGTTTCTTTTACTTGAAGTTCTTTTGAGATGCTTGAGTCTTTGAAAATATGATTTCTGGTCTATTGATGGTTATAATTGAAGACATTTTACCGTTATATATTGCTGGCAGGTCATTCATACTTAGAGTTCACTAAAGGAGTTTCCTTCCAGTCAGAAATCTCAACTGCATCTGTTCCCTGTTAGTAATCTCTCCTTTGTTCTCTAGTGAGTTATTTTGGAAGGAAGTGTTGGCATATCTCCATTGAAAATTTTCTTAATCCCCAAAAAACTTGATGGTCAATCCATACTTCATTATTTGAATTTCGTGCTCTCGACAAAATTGTTGATATTTAAAGATGCATATTAGAGTTTGATAATGTTGTGTGAATGCTGATGTCTAAACTTTCAAGTATTTTTGTTTAATAGTTACTAATCATAGTATCAGACTGTTCGCCTGTGTCCCACTCTTTAGAGCCAAATACTCTTGTTGCAGTTTTTTTTTCCTTTTTTTCCGGAATATTGTTTCTACATTGATGTGTATCTCTGCAGTCGCTGCTTGTGCTCTTTCCTGTACACGAAGTCTTTTGATTCTCCGACCTTTTATGATATACTTTTTATTTGTAGCTTAACCAGTGTTTCAATGATTAAGGTCATCACAACGGTTGTGATGAAGTTGACATTTTTGATATTCAAGCTAGGATCAATAATTTATAGAATTGAACTTTGAATTTTTAAGCTCTACCCATTTTAGTCTTGGATTTGGACCAGAAAACTTTTAGCAAACCTTGGTACTTTTTCCCTGTAGCATCTCATTTCTATACTTCCTATCGCTAGTGAAATAATAAAAGGGAGTGAGCGAGTGGAATTGAAACCAAAGTCTAAATCTTGTGATGAAGGTTTTGTTTCTAGAAACACAAAAGCATGGCTTTATGCAATACTGTAGTATGTTGTTTAGAGAAGAGGTGTAGTCATCACTTGAAAATAAAATTATACTTCTAAATGGTCATGTGAGAGGTAGCTCTTACTCATAGGTAGAACTTTATGAATAACTTTGACTCATTATTATTTTATTTTATTGTGATGATGAAGCAATTAGGATTCTTAATTATATAATATGCTGATTACTTATTTGTTTGTTTGAAATGTGAGTTGTTCATTTCAGATCCGGAGAAGGCCATCTGTGCAGTTACTGGGTTGCCTGCCAAGTAAGAGCACATTTCGTTAATTACTTAGTCATGAAGTTTTTTGGGAAGCATATAGATTGAAAGAATTATGTTAAAACCTTCTTTTCATTGATGCACCGTTCCCTCGAAATCTAAAGGATTCAGACTTAATATTAGTTTCATATATACACCTAGACATTATATTCAAGTAGAAGTTTTTGAGACAGTCTAGGCTATGATGGAGGGGCCTTTTATTTATTCTTTTAGTGCATGTTTGGTGCATGGGATTGGACAGGATTGGACTATTTTTAGTCCTAAGTTAGTCCAATCCCATGTTTGGTGATGCTAGCTGGTGGGACTAAATAATCACCCCTCACAATTTAGTCCCACCAACTCATCACTATTGAATCCCAAAAATTTCATGGGATTGGGTGGGATTTCATTTTTTCCCTTCCTCACTATCGAAATCTAAGGAATATAGTGAATTACTATGAGTGAGAAATACAAATCAGTTGAACAGTAGAATTCTGATCTGACAATCTGAACTCAGAATAGTTCTAAACATTAGAAATTCTAACAGATTACTATGACTATCTATCTAGCACAACATCAAATACAAATTTTAACTCCCAATTCATTTGGTATCAACTAAATAGTCATCCATGGAACCTTAGATGAGCTTTCGATGAAGAATACTATTGTTCATTGCAGAGGAAGTTGGGTTGAACCTTGTTGAATATAATTGTTGGCTATGCATTGGAAAGAATGAAACTAAAATTAGACACTTGTCAGTTGAAACTCTGTTCTCTTGTACATAGATTTTTTGAATATCTGATTTACTAAATCAGTTTCAGTAACAATTAGCTAAACTGGTTTAGCCCTTTGGACTCTAAATATTTCCATATGAACAAATATGGTTGAAAGGATTACTTCCTCATTTGTATGTCTATCTAAGATGATGGTAATCTGTTTATCGTAGCTAAAAACTTGGCTCAGTGTATTAGTTGTTTTCTAAGTTGGGGGTACTTTTTCCAGGTATCGCGATCCAAAGACTGGACTACCTTATGCTACCAAAGAAGCTTTCAAAGTTATACGAGAACGGTAGGTGTATTATCCGATAATAGTTTATTTCATTTATTTATTTTAATGACTAGATATGTGATTTCATTACTTTTTAATTCGTGATTCTTTTCTTTGCATAATTTATGTCGTGGGGTCTTGTATTTAAATGGTATGAAAACTGTAGCTTGGAAGGTTATATCCATACCTTTGAAATATACATCTCCACTACATCCATTTTTCTTTTGCCTGCTTTGAGCATGAGCATGAGCTGTTTCGACTGCAAGAAGGGCAGTTTTCGCTTACACCTAGACAAAACACCATTCTCCCACACAAGTTCTTATTAACATGGATTAATTTCTACTCATCTTGCTTTGGTTGCAAGAGCTTTCAAATGCATTAACCCGTGATGCAGATAGGATATTCATTTAGGCTAATGGTTGTTCATTTAGTAGGTAGGCTAACAATTGGTAGAATAAGCCCTTAATTTTTGTCGAATAATGATAATATTGAAATGCTTAGTTAGGTACCATTTATTGTAGCAGTATGGAGAATGTAGCAAGTAATAAGTTCGTGAAGGAATATAATAGATCATTTGTTATGTTGGGTGCAGTAAGAAAAATTTAGATTCCGTTGATCAGAAATGTACAGATTCTGTGCAGTGTTGTATCTTACAGTAAGGCTGTTAACTGGTTGGGTCACGGGAAAGAGAGGAAGCTAAATGTTGGTTATGATGTGTAAATGATACAAAGAGATGCTAGATAATAATCCTTCTGCTATTTTATTTCATTGACCATACTTATTTCTTCCAGAATACCTATAAATTGCTATTTAATGTATTCTTGAATGAATATTTGTTGCAGATTTGTAGATAAAAATAGTGGCGTTCCAAAGGAAATGGACATGGGAGGCTTGTTTGATTCACTTTCTGGGAATGGTTTTGTGGATAAACGAAAAAGATCTGAAGCTCCAAATAGAAATGGAATTTTGTATGATCGGTACTCAGCACGTTTTCGAACAATTCCAGATTTTGAAAGTGAAGATTCTGATTAGTTGACATGTAAATTCTGATAAGTTGTCTTAGTAACTTAGATTCTTGGGCATTTAGCTTGTATACCGCAATTAGTTTGGAAGTGTTAGTCACACAGCAATTAGTAGGAAATGTTGCACAGCATGTGGTAATTTATGGGCATCAGCTAGTTGAATTGATAGATGACCATGTGAGGTTTATTTATATTTTATTTTCTAATATTTTTATTTATTTTTCATTAATATTTAAGTAGATTCAAGATTAAATATTAAGTCTTTTAAGAAGTGGAACTTATTTTGTTTTTTTAGTTTTATATATTATATTAGTGCTGCTCACATTACATGTAAGGATTTAAGGAACCTGGGGAATGGAGTACTATCATCTACATAGATTCAAATTAATTATGATTTATCTAATTCATTTTATTATATCAAAATAATTTTCAAAAATAAATTAGTTATTATTATTTTAATTATTAATATCACTTGTAAATTAGAAATGATGTGGGTGGTTTTGCATAAATGAGTCTTAAATTAAAAATTTTAAATTTTTAGCTCCACATTAAATTTTCTTTGAAACTAAACAAATCACAAAAGTTTTTACATCCAATAGACCAATTTGACAATAGTGTCAATGGATTTAGATAATTTTATAAATTTCTAAAATGTGTGTAAAGTCTCATATGCCCTTATATTTAAATATTTGAATTCAAATAATATATTTACAAAATGACCACATCAAATTAAAAAAAAAAATCCCCACCAAAGTAGATAATTAAAAAAAACAAAATTGATAATTCCCAAATTGAAAGAACCCTAATTTAGTATGAAACTCAAAACCTACAAACCGTGAATTCCTTCTACCAAATTGAATGAACCTTAATCATAATTGCAGACTTCCTTCCGCCAAATAACTCAGAAATCTTCTTCAATTGAGTTTAAAAGGTATGTTTTTAAGCTATTAGGGTTTTGGGCATGGTAGAGATTGTATCGTGTTGTGTAGACACATTTAATTATATACTATATGCATATTTTTTTATTAGTTTAGGATCCTCATGTATAGATTGGTTGTTATCTGTAATCAATTTTTTGTGTATTGGTGTGTTGTAACGAATTTTCGGTTGGGTAGAGTTTTCTTTTTCCAGGTGCTTCCCGGTCCCGATAACCGGAAAGTATTGCAAAAACTTCTACGCTTCCTGGTCTATGACACCAGGAAGCCGATTTCATGCTTCCTGATTTCAATACCAAGAAGCAGGCTAATTTTTGTACTGCTTCCTGGTCAGTAGGACCAGGAAGCCACTGAGCACTCTTTTGCTTCCCACCTTTACAGACCAGGAAGCAAAAGATGATTATGCTTAGTTCCCGGTCTTTGGAGCCGGGAAGCAGAATATTTTTCATGCTTCCCAGTTCAATAATCGGGAAGCAAGTCCAAATTATAACAACTTCCCGGTCTGTAACACCGGGAAGCTATTTTTTTTAAATAAAAAATTCAGCTGCCTAGTTTGTTGAATACTTTTAACATTTGTTTCATTTATTCATGCACGGCAATGAAAAAGACCCTGGTGAGTCCCAGATAAAATGGGTTGATAGCGAATACAATGGTGGTGAAAATGTTCATTTTTCAGCATGATGTGAATATTTCATATTCCTAGTTAGTAGAGAAACTATATGAAAAACTTAATATACTATTTGGATTTGACCATACATGCTCTGTCAATAGATTATACAAGACAACGGTATCAACTTGCAAACAATGAAAATTTTAATTTTGTGAAGGAGGATCATGGAGAACACATGTATTTATTTGTTGATACTATCGTGAAAGGTAAGGAACATAATGTATAAGTAATTAAAAGGAGAATTCTATTTTGAAAGATCAAAATTGTATTGTAAATATATTGAAACAGATTGGGATTTTGCAATATAGGATTTAAGTTCACAACACGATACAAACGAAACCCACTTCTTGGAAGCTTTATGATATATCTGCTTCCCGACCTTCTTGATCAGGAATTTCTAAAATACATTTTCCAATTTTAATCAATCATTAAAATAACTTCTCGGTCTTCCAAACCGGGAAACAAAGGGCTTAATTTGTCTGCTTTCCGGTCTGAAACATCAGGAAGCTGCTTCTTGGTCTTGCTGACCGGGAAGCAGGCAAAATAGGCCCTCTGCTTCCCGATATAGCAGACCAGGAAGCAGATTTTGCTATCCATTTAGTGAGTGCTAGACATCCTCAACATCAAGAAATACCTAAATGAGCCCTTTAAAAGTTATAGAGTTGATTGCTCACTCCTTTTAAAAATTAAAATACGGGGAATGTGTTTACGAGGTGGTTCATGTTGACTTATAGTTATTAAACACATGAATTTAATATGCTAACAACCTAATACACAAGTTTAGATCATATCTTCAGAGCATATGAAAATTTGAAAAACATAATGTTTCTTTGGCCTACGTAGGATTATATTTATTGGGATATGTAATCCCCGTATATCCAAGGCAACACGAAACTTAACTATGGAACCCAAATGACAAATAGTCATTTACTATAAAATATGAAACTTCTTAAACTCATTTTCAATTTTAATCAATCACTAAAACAACTTCCTAGTCTGGGCCTAAATTGCCTGTTTCCCGGTCAGAAACACCAGGAAGACCATGCTTCCTGGTCTTGTTGACCGGGAAGAAGGCAAAATAGGCCCCTTGCTTCCCAGTGTGGCAGACCAGGAAGCAGATTTTGCTATCCATTTAGTGAGTGCTAGGCATTCTCAACATTAAGAAATACCTAAATGAGTCCACTAAAAGTTATAAAGCTGATCGCTCTCTTTATTTAAAAATTAGAATACGCGGGATAGGTTTTCGTTATGAAATTATCCTCCGATCGAGGGGGTTTGGGTTGACTTATAGTTCTTAAACATATGAATTTAATATGCTTACAACCTTATACACAAGTTTAGATCATATTTTCAGAGCATATGTAAATTTGACAAACATAATGTTTCCTCGGCCTATGTAGGATTTTACTTACTGGAATATGTGATCCCCGCATATCCAAAGGCAACACGAAAATAAACTAGGAACCCAAATGACTCGTAGCCATTTACTGTAAAATATGGGACTTCTTAAACACATTTTCCAATTTTAATCAATCACCAAAACAATTTCCTAGTCTGCCATACCGGGAAGCAAGGGGCCTAAATTGCCTGTTTCCGGTCAGAAACACCAGGAAGCATGGTGACCATGCTTCTTGGTCTTGCTGACCTGGAAACAGGCAAAATAGGCCCCTTGCTTCCCGATGTGGCAGACCAGGAAGCATGTTTTGCTATCCATTTAGTGAGTGCTAGGCATCCTCAACATTAAGAAATACCTAAATGAGTCCATTAAAAGTTATAAAGCTGATTGCTAACTCTATTTAAAAATTAAAATACGCGGAAAGCGTTTTCATTATGAAATTGTCCTCCGATCGAGGGGGTTTGTGTTGACTATAGTTCTTAAACACATGAATTTAATATGCCTACAACCTTATACACAAGTTTAGATCATTTTTTCAGACCATATGGAAATTTGACAAACATAATTTTTCCTTGGGCTATGTAGGATTTTACTTACTGGGATATGTAATCCCTGCATATCTAAAGGCAACACGAAACTGAACTATGGAACCCAAATGACAAATAGTCATTTATTGTAAAATTTGGAACTTCTTAAACACATTTTCCAATTTTAATTAATCACCAAAACAACTTCCTGGTTTGCCATACCGGAAAGTAAGGGGCCTAAATTGCCTGCTTCTCGATCAGAAACACCAGGAAGCGTGGTGACCATGCTTCCTGGTCTTGCTGATCGGGAAGCAGGAAAAATAGGCTCATTGCTTCCTGGTGTGGCAGACCAGGAAGCTATACACACTTCTTCTTGGTCCTTAACACCGGGAAGCATGCATAAATAACCCCTGCTTCCTGGTCTCTAGGATCGGGAAGCACATCTTTGACCTGAATTACATATCAAGTACACATCTAACACATATTCATTCCTGCATAAACATCAGCTTGATTTATACTTTCCATTAAAGTTATCAAAAAAAGCGTACATAAACCAAAAAATCAAATTCATATTCTTGTTACATTGCATTTAATCTTCATTATATGGTAAATCAGATACTTTCTCTATCTCTTGCAAATCGTAAAAACACAACATTAAAATTTTGAATAACAAAAAAAAAACATTAGAATTATAAAAACACCTGCAAATCTTAAAAAATATATATGTAACAAAATAGCGCAATAAACCATTAGAAACACACAAATACCCAAATATGTATATATAACAAATTGTTTTATGGTCTTGAAGTCATGGAAGCAATTTGTTAAGCAATCTGCTTCCAGGTCTTCAAAACCAGGAAGCACTTAATAAAAAATTGCTTTCAAGTCATCAAGATCAGCAGACCGTGTGAGACAAACTGCTTCCTAGTCTTGAGCACCGGGAAGCTAAGACATCTATAATAAAAAATAAAAATTAAAAAAAATTAAAAAAAAAAAAAAAGTGTTTCCCAGTGTGCAACACTGGGGAAGCATTACGTTATTTATACTTGTTTCCTGACGCTAAAGACCAGGAAGTAGGTATAAACACTATCATGCTTCACGGTGTTACGCACCGAAAAGTACCTAAAATTCATAAACATTCAACACCAGCCCACCCACAACACATTCTATTGCCAAATAAATTCTCTAATCAACATAACAAACCTAATCTAAAATTCAAAATCAAAACCCTAACCTTTTTTCCCTGGGTCTTCTATTGGATTCTTGTCTGTGGATGCACTTGAGATATTTTCGTTTGCTTTTGAGTCACTTTCGTCTTCTTTGTCGCCTTCGTCGCCTTCTCTATATTCTCTGCCTTCGTCTCCTTCTCTGTCTTCTCCTTCTTCTCCGCCGCTGAAACTTTGGTTTTCAGCATGCTCTTGCTAGGGATTTTAATCATCTCAGAACAGGTCTACCAAACCCTTTATTTCCTTTGTTGGTTCTCGCCATTTGATGAAAAGCGGGAAGAGTTTTGGTGTTCTGTTGACAACGATTTTGATGGGGTATGGTTTCAAAAACTTGTGTCAATCGTGTTTGAATAGATAGCAAACCCCTCTATCGTGATTGTGATGGAAAATGTTGTGGTATAGAAGTCATAATAAATCCTTTGAACACTGAAGATGGAAGAGTGAATCGAAGAAGATGAAAAGAATTTAAAAAATGCTATTGTGTTTGAAGGAATCGTAAAGATGAGAGTGAAATGAAGAAGTTGAAAGGGATTCACAAATCTGTTGTGTTTGAAGGTAACGGTTATTTGGGAAAGGTTAGTTTTCGTATTTCATTATAACATTATTATTTATTTTTTAAAAAATAAAAAAATTAATAATTATTTTCACTTAAGGGTAAATTGGACTATTTGGTTTGCTCTGTCCAAAAACTTATCGAACTTGTTTATTTTTTAACTAATTTTAATGTTGGGCCAAAGCAAATTTTTTGAATTTGTTTGGGCCCAAATGAGAATTATCCCAATATTAATTCTAACATGATAATCTTAAATGATTTTTATATTATTATTTAACTTATAAAAAGTATTACCGGAATAGAAATATATATATATATATATATATATATATATATATTACTATATAAAAAATTATAATTTATTAAGTGGCAAAATGCCACTTATAACATCTAAATAAAAATTTGTTGGTAAATAAATTATAATTTTTTATATAGTAATATATATATATATATATATATATATACTCTTCCAAAACGTCCTCGAAATCAATTGTAACAAATTTTTTATAAATATAGATGGTAGATTCGACCGCGCATTCTCCAAAAATAAAATAAAATTAGCTGAAAAGTTCGCATCGCAGTAAACAAAGGCTATTTTCATCATCATAATGATGAGAACCCTGGCCATTATATATGAGATGAGAAGCTGAAATCAAAAAAAAAAATCCAAAATGCTGGACTCAGCCAATAACAGACAAGTCTAATACCCTTCCTTCCTGTGGCAAAATGCCACTTTCATCAAAATTACAAATGTTACAAGTCCATCTTGTGCACAAAACACCTCCTACCTTACATATTACATACTAAACTAAACTAAACACCTTCACATTAGAAAAGGATGATGACACTGCCCACTCACCTACTCGCCTTCCTCAAACATACAATGAGACCAAATCAAAGCCTTCCTGCAAGAAAACCAAATATTTTGCTCATTCATATCAGAACACAACTGAGTTTTATCTAGGCTTGCATGCACATTGCATTTCGAATTTTAATTTTACCTTTAATAGACAGGCAACACATCTAACATCCATATCTATACATCTGAAAACTTTGAAATTCTTTCTAATTTATGATTTTAGTATCATGTGGAACACCTACAAGATAATACACATAAGCTGAACATGCAACTAAAAACTAATCTATCGGTTGTAAAATTATACTTATAGGATACACAGCACGCAAACACACAATCTAATTCAATAGATGACTAAACCAGAATTTTGAATGAAAAAAAAGTTAAATAATAATAATAATAATTTTTAAAAATCACTATCTAACCAAATAAAATAAAAATTATTTGGCTTTTCAAGGGTGATGAGTTGATAGAACCTTACCTCTCACTCCATCATCCAGCCGCAGAGCTAAAGATACAATATCTGAAGGAACATGAATTTACAAGATCATGTGAATGCGGATTCAAGAATCTCAGACAACTTGGGATGAGAGGTTTGATGTCAAAAGAGTTCCCCTAAAACCTCCTTCTTCGTGTTGCACATTCATTCTGTGGTCAGAGAGCTCATCTGTAGAACAATGAGAAAATGGACATCATAGTATGAAAATGACTTGATACATAAAAAATATCTATAATAAAACTGGAAATAAAATAAATGTTAGCCATTATATATCTCTCATCGGGTGAAAACCTAAATTGAAAACTATATCTACCAATACCTGGAATTCAATATATCTCTCTGTCGCATTGGTATCATTCTAGCAATTATCAATTACCAAGTACCCATTTTGCAACAAATTCACGACTCTCATAAACATAAGCAGAAATAGATAGTAAAATGTCATCATAATAATATTTACTGGACAAAAACCAATCAGTACTAGTTAATTAATTCCTAATACAGTTGGAGGTGCTTTCATGTATAAAGTAATAATTACCTGCGATATCCCGATGCTCATGGATTTCTGAATCTTGTACCCATAACTTATCACCTGGAAAAACATTCATGTCTGCAAGAGTAGCACTTTCCGGCTCAATTATCTTTTGCCCTTTGTGAAGTATTTGATTTTCCTTGACAACCTGCAACACAGATTTGATGACCAAAACAATTCATCTAACAAGTCGGGAATAGTATTGACAAGTTACGAACAAATTTTTGACTCTTACTATGTTTCATGTTATACTAAACAAAAAAGTTTCCACATAAAAACTGTATTTTAATTAATATAGTCTAAACACAAAATTGCTTTTACTTCACAATACAAGAGAATAGACAATAAAAGATGCACATAGATTAATGTATAATTGCAAGGTGGATTGGATTCTTACCCCAAGAGATTCCCATATCATCATCTTCAACTGATAAACTGATGTAGATGCTGAAACTTTCAGATTTATGGAACTTCCATAATTAGTTTTCCGTGCACGCTTTGAAGTTCGTCGATCTACTTCAACGTTAGACTCAGGTGCTTCCAAGATCGACTTGGGAGCTTCTTTCCCACGGACAAGACATACATGTATGTTCTCATCAGTATAGCTAAGTTTCTCCATCAACTTGCAACTTTCCTTTTCCCCAATGCAGTAATCACATATCTAGCAAAAATAAGATACAACTTGAGACAAGTAATGTTTCCTGAAGAATTTTTAAGAAGACCAAGTACAACTTTAAAATTAAAAATGACAAAAGTTTGTTCAATTTATCAATTATTAACTAAAATTGAAATGTAAGAAAAACATTCACATTACCTCAGGAAGGGTCCTAATCACAGGCTGTCTAGATTCAATATCATTACTTTCTTCATCGCAGGCATTGGAAGACCCTTCACACATTGACATTTCCTCGCAAGACCCAATTAAGTTGTTTCCTACATTATTACCGAACTCAATAATAGCAGATATGCCTTTCTCTTCATAGCCACCCCATTCTTCACAAAAACATTTCCAGTCATTCTCACTAATGATTGTCAACCCATCTGTCTAAAATACACAAAGAGAGGGACAGATAAATTATAAGGGCAAAATGCTTAAATGAAAAATGACCAAAGTTGAAACTGCACATATCAATATTTAAATGCAAGCAGCCAATCACATTGGCCATTGACGCTAATAAAAACAAGTTCATAGTAACATACTTACCGTAACAACCTTCTGAAATATCGAACCACGTTTGCAAACCAGCTCTGGAGGCCTTTCTAAGAGTCGCGAATGCTGGTGTCATGAAGGAAAAAAGCAAAGATATTACAAACGGTGGAAACTACATTGTGTTTACACTCTTCAAGGAGTGGGGATGAGATAGTAGAAAGGTACAAAGGGATAGCAAAGGGATTACAATGGATGTCTTTAACCAATGTCATGATTTCAATATAAATTATCTCGAGATGTAATTAAAAACAAAATTTCGTCCAGTTAACTTCTAGTCAAATTTAATAATTGCATAAAAATCTCAAAACAATCGACAAACGAAAGTTTTCACTGACTGAAAGGAAATAAATTTCAAATGTTTTAAAAATATCAGGTATATATATATATATATATATATATATATATATATATATATTATAATATAAATAAATAAATAACTTGAATTCCGTAGATATATTGAGCTAACTTTGCATCGCAGTTTCTAATCTAGCAGCTAATGAAGATTGAAAGGAGCATGGTATCCCAGATAAGTTAACACCTAGAGGCACTAGGTGCCACCTCACAACCATCTCACTGGTAAGAAAATATAAATAATGATGAATTACCTTTTCACATTTGAGCAAGTTGATGACAACATCAAGATTTTCAGGTTCCACAGATAAAGAAATATTTTTTCCACTAGCATTAATATAGTTTCTCCATCTTGCAAGCCATGATGAAGGCACCAAATAATACTTGGAATTCGCAATCAGCGGAATACTTTTTCCCAGTGCTAATTTTTCATGAGTTTGGCGTTGTTTTAATTTCAGAGCTCTGCAGCAAAGGGAAAGAAGCTTAAGAGACACCGTAGCTAATGCAAAATATAAACAGCAAACCAAATATAACCTTATAGAATCCTCCATGCATGCCACTTCAGAAAGTGCATTGCTGCATTCAGCACACGGTTCAGAATCTATAGGAAAAGATGTACAACCCGATAGATCATCAGGTTTTATTCTCATGGCATCTTCATGAATGAAAAGCCACAGATCCTCTGGAATGATCACTCGCTTGGCACCGGTAGCCTGCTCAGGCAACAGCTGTCCATGTGGACAGCTAATTGAAGCAGTTGGTCGTGAATCAGCTTCACTAGGAGCATCAAGATTTTTTCTTTTCATCCACTGCTGCAACCTACAGAAATAACAAAAGAACAATTCCATAGCAAACCACACAATTCAGTAACAGAGGTAATTTTGTAAAAGATAACATAAATATATAGGACAATATGGTCCACAAATTGAAGACTCCAAAAAGAGAAACAATAAATTGATGAAAGAATTTGATATACTAAAAACATTAATACAGGGATCAGAAGAGATTGAACTGAAAGAAAACAAAAAAAAAAAAAAAGTAAAGGTCACATGAGACCATTCACCCATTTCAAACTTTACAAAATTTCATTTTTAATAGTTAAGACATTTTTCTTCCCATGAAATAAAATGTTATATAATATTGCTGTAAGCTTAAAATGGATCCTAATGGTAGATGCTAAGAATTCAAGATATTGATATTTTAAAGCACTATAATAAAGCATATTTACAGGAAAATGCAATGCAATTGAAAGCTCAGAAATTTCTCGATTTAAAAAGTACATAAACAAATAGAAACCAAATGCAAAATGTTTACACCATTGATCATACCAAGCCTTAGGTAGATAATGAGTTCCATCTAGGAACTTTCCCGACAACACAGAATCAGCAATCTCCTTCATGGATTTTCTATGATCTCTATAGCTGTCAGCGGATACAACAGTACGAGCACCATCAACAAGGCAAGTCATGCAGTAATCATCTTTAGTAAATGCCGGCCCCCCAGAATTCTGAATCAATAAGAACAACCACAAAATTATCAATAACAATTGCAAAGCAAAACTAAGTAATAGAGAAATAATTAATGGACAAGCCAACTAATAAAGATATGGGGTGTATTGATACACAGAACAATTACTCGATATGGGACCAAGATAGGCGAGTTCAGAGGTTTGTCCATATGTTATGTTGTTTTCACAATTTTTTCCTTCATAACATAAGTGCGTGTGTGTTTGTATATAATAATTTCATTTTAATTTAAAATCGAAGGTGACTTTGTATGGAAGTAATATAACCTAAATCAGCTTACTTTACTTTTATGTGCTATTCAGCTACTTTTGTGCAGAAAAAGCACAGTTATTCTCTCACCAACACGGTTGCATTGAAAAATATTTGTAATGGTGATAAAATAACATCAATAAATACGTACAACTAATTTCTTTGAATGAAGTAAGAACACTCATTTTAAGTCCCTAAATATAAAATCAAATATAATTTTATATATGGGTTAATAACTATTATTGACTCAAAGGCTTCTAGATTGTCCAGTACCAATTAGATAATTAGTTAGGAGACTCATACTATGTAAGAAAGCTATGCGATCCATGTCACTATAAAATGGACGTGCAAGTACCTTGGAGATCAATGTATTCCAGGATTCAACGGACAAACGCTTCATGGAGCCAACCTTAGATGCTGGGACTTTCCCATGTGAACACTGAATTGATGTATTGTCCAAAACACTGCAACATTAAAATAATATTAAAAAAATATATTGACAGTAATTTGCACATAAAGAACTATAAAATAAAGCACCATCCACCATGAACAACACTGAATTAGAATCTGATTATTACCGGTAGTGAATATCTGCCTCAAGTAACATTTAGTATAGTAAAGAAATCAATTTCAAGATAAAGCAAAATAAGCAGAATAATAACAAGAACCAAAAAGAAAAAACAAACAAGTTCATACAAAATTAAAATATCTAAATTTTAATAAAGAATTTAAACATACGGTGGTAAAATATTATCAGCCCATTGCCGCAGCCAATCAGTAGAAATCCAATAAAATGGTTCTGCAAGTGATCGAACAGGTGCTGCAGTGAGAATAGATCGCACTTCCTGTCTCCGCTCTGTGACACAATCCAATTCTTGTTGTTTCTTCTGTTTATATTGCTCACATGCATCAAGGTATGCCGCATTCAAGTCTCTAATATCTTCACAAAGATGACATGGAAGAGAAACTCCATCATGCAAAAAATCTGTATTACCTTCTAATTGTGTATTCTTAATATCACAATCAGTAAGCTGATTCATACCATCCTGTTTTAAAGACTTGAGATTATACATCAACATGTAAGCATCATTAGATGTGAACCATTTTACATGCCCATTACTACTAGCATCTGTAGGCTGCAGCGGAACATTTATGTGTTTTACACTGTCACCATTCCTAGTTTCTGCAGAAGTTAAATCAACAGGAGTCTCAGATTTAACACCTTTAGAACTGCTACTTGAAGATCCTTCTCCAAATGGGTGTTGGCCTAAGTTTGAAACATGTTCATCGTCAAACTCCCACCATTGTCCTGTATTTTCATCCTTAATTAGTGCAATATAATGACCACTGTTTACAGCAGTGCCCTTATGAATTAGAATGGCTGACAAGTCATATATTAAGTCCAACTGAGATGTCTCAGATAATCTCTGCTGCATATTAAGCTCTCCCGGAAAAGAAAATGCAGAAGTGATTTTCTTCTTCATGGTAGTCTACAGACACAAATAAACAATATAAACTTTAAAATAGGACAAGCAAAACCAAGAAGCTCATGTTGCACTGAATAGATTACAGAAGTCTAAAAAATACAAAAAATAAAAATAAAAATATGAAGAAGTCTTATACAAATAAACATCCAGAGAAATCCATTCCACATAACTAATGTGCATTTCATAACTGAGCATGTATAAAAAAAGTTAAAACAAGATAAAAGGTTTTTAGTACGATGCCATACCTAAAGCCAACACTCTCAAACAAATGACAATTTGTGTCTAACCAAAATAAAATAGAACAAAAGCATGTGAGAAATCCAGTTCCTGCTAAAGATCCAGAGTGGAAGCAAAAGAAATCACAATTTTGAACAATGGTTCAAATCAATACCTTAACTTTATATTTTTATATTTATTGTAAGTATTACAACTTTATATTTGTTCTAAGCATGATGACATCATGAAGCTAATACACGGACGAAACTAACATGTAAGTTATATATCCATTAAAATCAAGTATAATATGAAAGCATAAAACAACTTCATTTTAACATTCACTAAAGCATTCTATGAAACAAATAATAGTATTAATTCTTTCTATGTATGAGCTTCTTCTGATCTAAGTCATTTTCATATAAATGTTTAAAAAGTAATTAGATAAACATATCCCACTGGACTTTGGACATTAAATCACCTATCCATTTTATTTTTTTAAATAATAATTAAAAAATGTTGTATGTGGATTATGCAACTATAAAAATAAACTAAGACAAATGGACAATAAAAGATAAATTATAAAGGAAATCACATTAAGCAATACCACATGCAAGGACTCAAACATACAGTACCTTAGGAAGGAAAACACAACGCTTAAGCTGAAAATTGAGAACAGCGGGTAGTGAACGCAGCTTGATACTCCGAGTAGCATCAACTCTTGTTCCACATGATTCACAGAAGTATTGATTGTCTCCATTAAGCTCCTCCACACTGAAGTAATCATTTAAACTATCATCTAAAGTTTTTAAGCCCTTGACATTCAGCTCAAGCTCATAGAAGTCTTCCATATTCGCCGAAGCTTCAGAATCTTTCCCACATTTTGAGCATCTAAACATCCAGAAAATGAACACAAGGGTAGATATAAGCAATGATCACTCCAAATAGGATAAAATGGATAGTGGGAAATAGTGAGAAAATAATATGTTGACAGTTAACTCTGTTACAACATAATCATTCTTAACTGTAAGCCATTTACACCAGGCACACACATTACTCAACAAACATTTAACATCATTAAGAGCTGATCATGCGCAATTAGGGACGGAGTGAAGATATGTCTATTGATTAAAATTAGCAAACACTTAACGTCATGAAGAGCTGATCATGTGCAATTAGGGGAACAGAGTGAATATATGTCTATTGATTAAAATTAGATGGTATTCAGAAAACTAATAGAATCAATACAGACTCCAGGATATATTTGAGGCTATCTACAAAATGATAAACAAACTTTGGAAGTCAACAGAAGAAAAATACTGTAACTTTAAATATATTATATTTATTGTAAGTATTACAATTTGAATTATATAATACAAAATAAGTATTAAAAAATAAATAAATAGTCTTTTTTTCCTCTAAAATAACACACAGAAACCATAAAAACAAAAAATAAAAAATAAAATCTTTAAAATGATAAAAAAAATAAAAAATAAAAATCTATAATTTTCCCCTACTGGATAAACTACATAAGAAATTCCTTAGATGAGTGTCCAGGACTTCTATATTCATCACAGTTATTGCTCTGTTCATCATTGAATTAACTTTCAATTTATTAAATTATTTTAAAAATAAAATAAAGATGAGCTAATCAATTTTTTTATCATTCATCATTGAAATCCAAATAAACTTATTATGAAGCCTCATTCACTCAACATCAAATTACTTAGACAACTCCATAGTAAGTAAAACAGATACAACCAACCACAAAAATAATTATTAAGCTAACTAGAAACAGTAAGCTATTGCTGATGAACACAATTAACATCAAAGAGACAGATGCAGAAGAAAAAAAAGTTTCTTACGTTGTCACATGTGACACACTTCCGCGGAAAAGATCTTGGACAATGGTTCTAGCTCTGGAAATTTTAGATTCACTAAGACAACTCTCAAGCAAAGAAAGAAGTAAGGTAAGAAACTCATGGCTATCCTGCTGCACTCCATTGTCTAACTCCAGGGTTTTTATAAATGGTGCTGAGTCAATAAAAGCCAGTTTACTAGCATGCAGTTGAGCAAAAAGTCTAGAGAGTTGATCCAACACAGGATTTTGCTTCAATACATCAGACTCAACAGAGAAAACACCATCACGAAATGGTTTACTCATATACAAGCATTGCAAAATGCTATTTGCATAGCATGTGGCTCCAAGATTTGTCAATCCAGCAGGTGAAGCAGAGGCACGAAGATCCTTGTTTGGATCAGGACCCAAAGCTTGCAAAATATCAGTCATTTTCTGCCACAATCCAGATTTCCTGCTTCCATTAGGTGGAGGAATCAAACCACAAAAGCAATTAGGATTGTCCTTAGTATTCACACGACAGCCTTGACATACAGGCTTTGTGATCATATACAACCCTTGCAAATCATCATCAGTAATCTCCCCCGTGGCATGGATTTTCCTAAACAAAGATAACACCATCAGGCATGCAACCATCACAAACAACCAGACTCACACCTGAAACCATATAAAAGTTACCTCAATATCTCAGATGTTGTATCAACCTCAGTCTCTTGCCTATGTCTCTTATTTTTACTTCTGGTACTAGGTCGACTCATATTGTAACCAATCAACTAAAACTGCAGCCATAGACAATGAGTTAAACACCTACTCTTAATCTTAAAATCATATTTTCAATCAAGAAATGATCACAAGAACCCTAAGAAGTCAAAAAAACTAATATCAAAACCAAACTGAGAGGAAAACTGATGCCTGCAATATATGGAGTAGAGTAAATTGAATCATTACAATAAAATTCAAGCAATAAAAAATCAAACAGCAGAATCCTATCAAACACAAGAATTAAACCCTAACATAGAAGGAAAAAAAAATGAAGATGAAAATCGTACCGGTTAAGGCGGGTGAGAGAGATAGATTGTGTAGAGAAGAAGGTTAAAAATAAAAAGGACGATTCGAGTACAATGAGAGTGTGATGTCAATCTCTTATCAATTTTCAACCCTTCACTTCACCTCTTTACTTTTTTGCATTTGTGGTATCATTGTTGTATATAAAACATACAAAATAGTATTTAATATTTAATCTAATTTATTTTATAAAAAAATGTGTTATCATTTACTGTTAAATTTATTATTTCCTTTTTTAAATATTTTTTTTTATGTATACATATCATTATTAGTTAGATTTGATATATTCTCTTTATTTATATTACAAATTAATTAGGATTAGAATTATTTAGATATTATCCATATAATAATTATAACAAATTATTTATTTATTATTACTAAATGAGTTTCTTCTTAAAATAAATGTAAGGTGTTTTGTGTGATACAATTAAAACGATTATTATACATCCTATCTATAAATTATTTATAGTATAAATTAAATTTATAAATAGTAATATTATATAAAATATAAATATATTTAAAAGTATAAATATATTAATTTTATAGATGATAAACTATTTTTTTATATATTTAAAATTATTATATAATTTAATTTTAATTGTTTGAATATAGTTCCATAGTGTCCATTTGTTCATAAATTTGTATTATTTCAATATTTTATTATTTGTTAAAAAAATTTTAAAAATAATTTAATATTATGACAGATTTTTATTTAAGTTTTATAATAAAAATTTTATATAATGATTTATAGATTATAGATATTTATACATATATACTTTTAAAATTTTATAACAATCTTTAGAAAAATAAAATATATATGCTTAAAATATTAAAAAAATATATTTTAAATTATTGTGGAACTTTGTTTCCCATTATGTTTGTAGTATATATGGAATCTGTTTTCGATAGAATTTAATTATAATTAAAATGATTTAAATGACATGTTAATTTTAAAAAAGGTTATTTTATTTTAAAATAATTAGGTTAAATTTATTTATAATAATAATAATATTAGTTTAACATATAAAATTTTAAGTGAAATATTTTATGATTATTATTACATTGTGTTTTTACAATTTAATGATTAATGTATCATACCTTTTAGTGTAATAAGTTTTAAAATTTTAAAATGAAAAATAAATTTTATTATATGAATTTTTCTCTTTTTCTTTTTTTTTTATTATAGCTCCATTTATGATTTTAAAAAATAATATTTTTAGATACTTTATTTATAATTGTTGTAAAAGTTTTATTTTTATTAGTTATTTTTAATATTTTATTAGAAATTATTTATTAGATATTATTATTAGTACAAATAATATTTCATTAAATTTATTTTTATTATTTTATTTTATTTTTTAAATCTAATTTTAATTATTTATAACTTTTTTCTGTGTATTTGTTTTTTAAAAAATATTTTACTTACTGATTCAACCACTCGATCACCTGTTGATTCCCTATACATATTCATTTGTCTGCTTCGTAAAGATTCATTTTGTCTGTTTCGTCTCCACTTTCAAGATAATTTCACTTTATGATCCAACGGTTTGATTTTTCTTTTTATTTACTTTTCAGCCTACTACATATGGTTGGATCACAGAGGTGAACTAGGTCGCTATTGTTTGTATTCTTTTTACTTTTCAGTCTGCTACATATGGTTTTTATTGTTTGTATGCTCTTTACTTTTCAGTCTACTACATATCGTTGGATCATAGAGGTGAACTAGGTCTTTATTGGTATTCTCTCTATCTTTAAATATATTAATTTTTTTATTATTCACATATTTTTTAATTATTTTAAATTAAAATATTTATGATCTAATAGCTTGGTTTTTCTTTATATTTACTTTTATGTCCATATAAAAGATGGTTGGATGATAGAGGTGAACTAGATCTCTATTGTTCGTATTCTTTCTATCTTTAAATATTTATTAATTTTTTTAATTATTCATATGCTTTTTAATTATCTTAAACTAAAACATTTATGATTTAACCGTTTGATTTTTCTTTTTATTTATTTTTCTGTCTGTTGTATAACAACAGATGGTTGGATCACAGAGGTGAAATAGGTCTCTATTGTTTGTATTCTCCCTCTCTAAATCTCTATTAATATTATTTAGTTATTCATATACTTTTTAATTATTTTAAATTAAATCATTTATGATCCAACTGTTCGATTTTTTTTTTTTATGTGTACAGTAAAATATATGGTTGAATTATAAAGGTGAACTAAATCTCTTGTTTGTATTCTCTCTTTAAATTTCTATTAATATTTTTTATTATTCATATATTTTTTAATTATTTTAAATTTATATTTTCAAAACATTTTAAACACGGAAACAGATGATATAATAATTTAATTTTATCTATTAAATTAATATATAAATTTTTAGGTGAAGTGTTATTATGATTAATATTATATTGTATTTTTACAATTTAATGATTAATATATTATGCCTTTTAGCATAATAATTTTTTAATTTTTAAAATGAAAAATAAATTTTTGTTATAACTTAGGTTTACAATTTTAAAAATTAATGTTTTTAGATAATTTATTTATAATTGTTGTGAATGTTTTATTTTTATTAATTATGTTTTAATATTTTTTTAAAAACCATTTATTAGATATTATTATGGGTATAAATAATATTTAATTAAATTTATTTTTATCATTTTATTTTAAATCTTTAAATTTAAATTTAATTTGTTTATTACTCCTTTTTTATGTGTGTACTTTTAAAAAAAATAATATTTTACTTTCTTATTCAACAGTAAGATACATATTTATTTGTCTGTTTCATCTCCACTTTCAAGATAATTTCACTTTATGATCTAACGGTTTGATTTTTCTTTTTATTTACTTTTCTGTCTGCTGTATCACAGAGGGTCGGATCACTAGGTGAACTAGATCTCTATTGTTTGTATTCTCTCTCTTTAAATCTCTATTAATATTATTTTATTATTTAAATACTTTTTAATTATTTTAAATTAAAACATTTATGATCTAACTGTTCGATTTTTCTTATTTACTTTTTTGTCTACCGTAGAACAGATGGATTATAGAGGTGAACTAGGTCTCTATTGTATAACAGATGGTTGGATTATAGAGGTGAACTAGGTCTTTATTGTTTGTATTCTATCTCTTTAAATATCTATTAATATTTTTTTATTATTCATATACTTTTTAATTATTTTAATTTATATTTTCAAAACATTTTAAACACTAAAAAATAGATGATATATATTTATTTAGCCCGATTCCTTAAATTTATTGTTCATCCTCCTACTAACATGGTTGCTTTTTTTTGTTCCTAGTAGATATATAGTTTGTAAATGTTCTATTTCATTGCTAGAGAAGATGATAAGAAATATGTATGTTACTCGAAAACAAGTTACTTTTCAAACACTCACAAATAAAACTGGTTAAGTTAATCTATTGTTCGCTGTCATCAGATGAGTTAAATGTACGTCGTCAAACCATTTCTTCATAGATTCTGTTGATAAAACTCTCCCCAAATGGTTACTCTGAATTACAGTAGACATCTAACAACACTTTATTTTCAAAAGAAAATGATATATAAAGTCATTTTCATTCGTTATCATTTATAACCATTGGTAACATTGTTAAATGTATTTATTTATCATGTCACATATGAGACTCTAGTAAACAGGTGAAACTAGTGTTCAATGTACGTAAATTCTTTTGTTGGAGGTAATTCTTTTGTTGGAGGTCATGATTTGGTTTGTATTTGCTTATCTTATTTTGGGCATGTCTTCTCCCTTGCAGGTCTTCTGTGTTTGGTGGTCACCTCTTGCTAATAAAAATATAATAAATCAGGTCTTAATTCATCAATTCCCTTATATTTATTTATTATAATTAATTTAATAACCTTTTTTATTATTAAAAATTTTTTTAAATAAAAAAAATGATGATATTTATATGTTTGATCTTATTCTTATTTCTTATATAGATGATTTCTTTTTAATTTAAATTTTTTAAAATTAGTATTTTGAAAATACTTCATCATTTTAGAAAAATATATTATTGTAAAATTTCCAATATTTCAAATTCAATTTTTTGTAATAATATAATAAAAATTATTTATTACTCCGACTAGTTTAATATATAAGTCATAATTAAATAAAGGTATTAGTAAATACAACACTTAGGTAAATACGGCATTTCATTTTTCAAATTTATTCTCTTTATTATTTTCTAAATTAAAAGAATTTGAACGGATTTACATAATAAAATATAAACTAATCTACGATAATAAATGATTAACTCCGATTCAATAAATTATTATACCATAATATTATATTTTGATTACGTGAGGTTAACGATGTTAATTATAATATATTATAAAAAAAATACTATATCCGTTTTTTTAATAAGTGTAACATTAGTATAGTGTGCACTGTTTTATCAATCAATTTGTTTCACATATTGTTCTTTAATGTACTCAAGTGACAGGCCAAAGAGTGATCTTTGAACGCAACTACGCATCGACAACACCATAATGAAAAAACTAAGCCATTTCTGGAATCTAGTGTTAGCATATATAATTAAATATATTAACCATTGAATATAAATATATTAGACCGTGTGTACGTGAAAAAAAAATTACAAATAATAAGAAAAAATTGTAGAAATATTATAAATTTAATTTTGAAATATATAAATTATATAAATAATTTATTTTAAAAAAAACTATATTAACTAAAATAGAATACTATATATTCGATATTCGTAGATAATTAACAAAATACATGGTCAAATTGACTAACGTCTCACCATCATCCAAAATCCAGATACAATTATTCATCAACATACTACCCTACAATATACTAAACACTAGATTCCTCCCGATTGAGTATAAGCAATGTATAGGTTTAAGGACCGTGAAATACATGTTATTCTACCTTCAAGAATGTTAAATGGTGGCTAAATTAATATTTCATGGGAACTTACACCATATGGGTGATAAATAAGAAATGTGTAGTTATATAAAAATATGTATGAGTGATGGGAAGTAAGTAACTAGTGCATAGAAGTTAATTAAACTAAGATGAAAGTTAAATAATTATGATTCCAAAAACTAAAACCATAATTTTCATTATCTATATTTTTCCACTTATATTCATAAATTTAATTTTAAAATTTTTTATATTTTTAAATATATATATATATATATATATATGATTCTAGATAACAATTAAAAGTATATCTTTCGTATATTATAATATTTTAAGTTATCTTTATTCAAATAAATTGAATGAGTAAACAATTATATCTATATTTTATTAACTAGTCGTTTGCCCGCACATAGCGCGATCGAATTTATTTCGTATTTTTTTTAAATTATATTTTATTATATTTTAAAGTTTTTAATTAATTAGGAAATGTATATGTTATAATATTTAAATATTTAATGATTTTTTTTATTTTACATAACAAAAAATTATATATATTACTTAAATTGAAAAATAAATTTAAAATAAATAACAAATAAATAGAAATAGTGGTCTAATTTCTTTTCATGAAGACATGCATCTTATTTTCCTATTAAAAAAAGAAACAAAATACGATGATTAATTACGATAAGTATTACCTTATAATACATTAATAATGAATTATTTAAATACCTTCTCATCCATAAAAATCATGTCCATACTCATGAGCTCGTGGTTCTTTATATTAATAGATTCCCACAATCAGATGATACGTTACATTCACATGTCAATCTTCTTTAGAATAATTCAATGCATCAAGAAATACGAAATCCATTGAAATACGGGATAAAATCTGAAAGAAAAAAAAAGAGAAAAAAGAAAAAAAATTAATAATTATTGATGGAGACGAACATTAAGATGATAAATCAAAGCAAAATATAAAAAGAGATTAACCTTAAGACGATGAAAAAAGCGAATATTGATGGAGAAAGCGAATATTGGATGAAGCGTAAATTTCAAGTTCATTAATTATTTCTATAAATAGGCTAAAAATTTAGTGTTTGTATTGCATTAAAATATTAATAAAAATTCAAAAATCAAATAAGTATATATTATTTTTAATTAGGATTGAATACTATTTGGATTGAATTAGATATTTGTATTTTAATTAAATTAATAAAAATTTACGTATATTATTTTTAGATAAGTAATATCCTAATTCAATTCAAATAGTATTCAATCTTAATTAAACATTAAATACTATTTGGATTGGATTAGATTAAGATATTAATATCTGATATTATATTATTAATTTAATTATATTTATATTTTAATTAAATTAATAAAAATCTACGTATATTATTTTTAAATAAGTAATCCTAATTTAATTAAAATAGTATTCAATTCTAATTAATCATTGAATACTATTTGGATTGGATTATATTAAGATATTTTTAATATCTTATATTGTATTATTAATTTAAAAGATTAGAAATTAATTGAATTTGAATTGAATTAGGATATTAATTATTTGAAAAGATAATTAAAAAATTCAAAAATCAGAAAAATATATTGTATTATTAATTATTAATTTAAAAATTATAAATTATTTGAATTTAAATTGAATTGAATTAAGATATTAGAAATATATGATATTGTATTATTAATTTAAAAGTTTAGAAATTAATTGAATTGAATTGAATTAAAATATTAATTATTTAAAAATATAATTTTAAAATTTTGAATTGAATTAGAATATTATTTATTTAAAAAATAATTAAAAAATTCAAAAAAAATATATAAAAATACTAAATAATGCACATGCGTTTACATGCTTCCTCCTTAATATATTTAGATAGATATTTCTAAAAATAAAATATTAAAAAATATTAAAGTTATGGGGTTAGCACCATAAAATTGAACCAAATCCCATACTAATAATATGATTTTTAAATTTGTATGGTTGCATACCCTTAATTAAAAGATTTAGATTTGTTAACATCTGTATGGTTGCATACCCTTAATTAAAAGATTTAAATTTGTTAACATCGCCTTTTGTGTTAATATGCGGAATGACAACTTTCTTATCTTTAACTAGAAAATTAATTCGTTGCGCGATATTTAAAAGTATGGTAATTATTTAAATAATATTTTATTAATAAAAATAATTTTAAAAAATAATTTAAAAATTTGTATAATAATAATAATTATTTTTTTTTAACTTGGGCAATAATAAGAAATGATAAAAATGATTTCATATTTAAAAAAATAATAGCTAATTCTATTATTTTCTTTAACTCTTGTATTTATATAGATTTGATGGATAATCAGATAAATGAAAACCTAACATATCAGAATATATAATATATTCTATATGAATATACATTAAAAATTTTAAAAAAAAATTAAAAAGTACAAACTCCGGATTCCTATTTTGAAAGACCTAAATTCCTGTGTTGATCTAGATTGAGATTCACTTTGTATAGAAACAAGTTTCAGAGGTAATAACATGATATTTAAAAATCATATTTTATTATTTTATATGCAAATAGTATGTTATTAATTAAAATATAATTTTTAAAAATTAATTTAAAGAATTTCATAACCCTTTTATTCTGTTTTATTTTTAACTTTGAAAATAAGAAGAAATGATAAATAAATATTTCATGTCTTAAATAATATTGAAAAATCTATATTTTATTCCTTCACTTTTTGTAACTCTGGATAAAATAATACCTACACATCATAATAGATAATATTCTATTATACACTATATGAATATAGATAAAAGAATAAAAAAAAACTCAAATAAAACTCGGAACAACTAATAAATAAATTATATCATTTTGTTACTATATGGAAATATGAAAGAGGAAAAATGAATTATGAAAACAACAAATACCTCAAATCTGGAATACAACAAATATCTCATATGGATAGAATGGTAAGTGATGTTAAACAAATACCTCATATTGATAAAATGGCGAGGAATAAAGAGATATTTTGAGGAGTATAAATAGGTAATACATGACTTTTTATATATTCAATTCATTAGAATAATAAATAATAGGAAAGTTGTAGAGATACAATATTAAGTAATGATAAAGTAGAAAAGATATAATGGTTAGAAAGTTGAAAAGACACAAATAGAATTATGAATGACATATCAGTAATTAACCTAACAAGTAAACTCATTTGATAAAAGAGACCGGTGGAATTCTAGTTATGCCACGTCAGCCTACTTTGGAACTGTTTTATATAATATAATAGATAGATATGATTCTTAAAGTGAAACGCTTTATGTGATATTTACCTCAACTCCTATTTTTATTATTTTTAATCATAAATACTACCGTTTGAATTGTTACTATACATCTTTAATAGTTTTAATATATAATTCACAAGTTTTATACTCTTCAATAAAACTCTCCAATTATACACATTGTGAGGTAGTCCCAAAATACGAAACAAATTCAGTTTTCACAGTTGAAAGTAATAATCAAGTCTACTTGCATTTACTCCATAAAATAGTTTCATATCTAATCTAAAAATGTATATCTAATCTGAAAATGTAATTCAATGTTAATTTTCTTTTAGAACTAAAGCATTTTAAAATATCTTAATCAAAGTAGTCAATCACTTTCAAATATCTAATTATTTTATACATAATCCTTTATTCATTAAAAAATCTAAAAATTTTATTGGCAACTTTCAAATAATGTGATGTCTCCAAATAATTGGCAGAAACCTATCAAACGCAATAATTAAACCCTAACATAAAAGGAAAGAAATGAAGATGAAAATCGTACGGTTAAGGCGAGTGGGAGAGATAGATTGTGTAGAGAAGAAGGTTAAAAATAAAAAGGACGATTCGAGTACAATGAGAGTGTGATGTCAATCTCTTATCAATTTTCAACCCTTCACTTCACCTCTTTACTTTTTTGCATTTGTGGTATCATTGTTGTATACAAAACATACAAAATAGTATTTAATATTTAATCTAATTTATTTTATAAAAAATGTGTTATCATTTAATGTTGAATTTATTATTTCCTTTTATAAATATTTTTTTAATGTATAAATATACATTCACATATCATTATTAGTTGATTTGATATATTCTCTTTATTTATATGTTATTATAAATTATTTATTTATTATTACTAAATGAGTTTCTTATTTATTTTTCCTTAAAATAAATGTAAGGTGTTTGATATAAGTAAAACAATTATTGCACATTCTATTTATAAATGTAAAATTATTTATAGTATTATATTAAATTTATAAATAGTAATATTATATTGTTTTATATGAAATATATTTAAAAATATAAATATATTAATTTTATAGATGATAAACTGTTTTTTTTATATATTTGAAAATAAATTATTATATAAAATTTTAATTGTTTGACTATAATTCTATAGTGTCTATATTTGTTCATAAATTTGTATTATTTTAATATTTTATTAATTTTTAAAATAATTTAAGAAATAATTTAATATTATAACTGATATTTTATTTAATTTTTATAATAAAAATTTTATATAATGATTTATAGGTTATAAATATATATTTTAAAATTTTATAAAAATCTTTTAAAAAAATAAAATATATATTTAAAATATAAAAAATTTAATTTATTTTAAATTGTGGAATTTTGTTTCCGATTATGCATATGTTTGTAGTGCATATGGAATCAGTTGTTTTTTGTTTTTTTTTATTGAATTTAATTAGAATTAAAATGATTTAAATGACATGTCAATTTTAAAAAATATATTTATTTTAAAATAATTAGTTTAAATTTATTTATAATAATAATATTATTAATTTAATATATAAATTTTTAAGGGAAGTGTTATTATGATTAATATTATATTATATTTTTACAATTTAATGATTAATGTATTTTCCTTTTAATGTAATAAATTTTAAATTTTTAAAATGAAAAATAAATTTTTGTTGTATGGATCTTTTTTTTTTCTATCATAGCTTCGTTTTACAATTTTAAAAATTAATGTTTTTAGATAAATTTATTAATAATTATTGTGAAAGTTTTATTTTTATTAGTTATTTTTTAATATTTTATTAAAAATTATTTATTAGATATTATTATCAGTATAAATAATATTTAATTAAATTTATTTTTATTATTTAATTTTTAATTTTTAAATTTAATTTTAATTTATTTATAACTCCTTTTATGTGTATTTTCTTTAAAAAAATATTTTACTTCCTGATTCAACAGCTACATATTTATTTGTCTGTTTCGTAGAGATATATTAGTTATTTGTCTCTTTAATCTCCACTTTCAAAATAATTTCACTTTATGATCCAACAGTTTGATTTTTCTTTTTATTTATTTTTCAAGTCTATTACATATGGTTGGATCATAGAGGTGAACTAGGTCTCTCTTGTTTGTATTCTCTTTTTACTTTTCAGTCTGCTACATATGGTTGGATCATATAGGTGAACTAGTTCTCTATTGTTTGTATCCTCTCTATTTTTAAATATATTTTTTTTTATAATTATTATTCATATATATTTTTAATTATTTTAAAGTAAAATATTTATGATCTAACAGTTTGATTTTTCTTTTTATTTACTTTTATGTCTGTGGTATAAAAGATGGTTGGATACTAGGTCTCTATTGTGTGTATTCTCTCTCTCTTTAATTATTTTTTTAATTATTATTTATATACTTTTTTAATTATTTTAAATTAAAATATTTATGATCTAACACTTTTTTGATTTTTCTTTTTATTTACTTTTATGTCTGCGGTATAAAAGATGGTTGGATCATGAGGTGAACTAGATCTCTATCGTTTGTATTTTCTCTATCTTTAAATATTTATTAATTTTTTTAATTATTCATATACTTTTTAATTATCTTAAATCAAAACATTGATGATCTAATAGTTTGATTTTTCTTTTTATTTATTTTTCTGTGTACTGTATAATAACAAATGGTTAGATCATAGAGGTGAAATAGGTCACTATTGTTTGTATTATTCCTCTTTAAATCTCTATTAATATTATTTTATTATTCATATACATTTTAATTATTTTAAATTAAAACATTTATGATCCAACTGTTCCATTTTTCTTTTTATTTACTTTTTTTTTTTATGTACAGTAAAACAGATGCTTGGATTATAAAGGTGAACTAGGCCTCTATTATTTTTACTCTCGCTTTTTAAATTTCTATTAATATTTTTGATTATTTATATATATATTTTAATTATTTTAGATTTATATTTTCAAAATATTTTAAACACGGACAAATAGGTGATATAACAATTTAATTTTATCTATTAAATTAATATATAAATTTTTAGGTGAAGCGTTATTATGATTAATGTTATATTGTATTTTTACAATTTAATGATTAATTATTATACCTTTCAGCGTAATAAATTTTTAAATTTTAAAATAAAAAATAAATTTTTGTTATAGCTTAGGTTTACAATTTTAAAAATTAATGTTTTAAGATAATTTATTTATAATTGTTGTGAATGTTTTATTTTTATTAATTATGTTTTAATATTTTTAAAATAATCATTTATTAGATATTATTATGGGTATAAATAATATTTAATTAAATTTATTTTTATTATTTTATTTTAAATTTTAAATTGTTTATAACTCCTTTTATGTGTGTACTTTAAAAAAAAAAAAAAATTTACTTCCTGATTCAAAAGCTCAATCACATATTATCGACACATATTTATTTGTCTGTTTCGTCTCTACTTTCAAGATAATTTCACTTTATGATCCAACGTTTGATTTTTCTTTTTATTTAGTTTTCCAGCTGGTGTATAACAGATGGTTGGATCGTAAAGGTGAACTAGGTCTCTATTATTTGTATTCTCTCTATCTTTGAATATCTATTAATTTTTTATTATTCATATACTTTTTAATTATTTTAAATTAAAACATTTATGATCTAACTGTTTGATTTTTCTTTTTATTTACTTTTTTTGTCTGCTATATAACAACAGGGATCACATAGGTGAACTAGATCTCTATTGTTTGTATTCTCTCTCTTTAAATCTCTATTAATATTATTTTATTATTCATATACTTTTTAATTATTTTAAATTAAAACATTTATGATCCAACTGTTCAATTTTTTCTTATTTACTTTTCTGTCTCTATAACAGATGGTTGGATTATAGTTATAGAGGTGAGCTAGGTCTTTATTGTTTGTATTCTCTCTCTTTATTTCTCTGTTAATATTATTTTTAATCACATACTTTTTAATTATTTTAAATTTATATTTTCAAAATATTTTAAACACTAAAAAATAAATAATATATATTTATTTAGCTTGATCCCTTAAATTTACTGTTCATCCACTTACTAACGTTGGTGCTTTGTCTGTTTTCTAGTAGATGTATAGTTTGTATATGTTCTATTATATTGCTAGAGAAGATGATAAGAAATATGTATGTTACTCAAAAACAAGTTACATTTCAAAAACTCACGAATAAAATTGGTTAAGTTAATCTATTGTTCGCTATGAGTTAAATGCATGTCATTAAACCATTTATTCATGGACTATGTTGATAAAAATCTCTCGAAATGGTTACTCCAAATTACAATAAATATCCAACAGACATTTTATTTTCTAAGGAAAATGATACCTAAAGTCATTCTCATTCGTTATCATTTGTAACGATTTGGTATTGTTGTTAAATGTATTTATTTATCATGTCACAAATGACTCTAGTAAATAGGTGAAACTAGTGTTTAATGTACGTATATTCTTTTGTTGTAGGTCATGATTCGGTTTGTATTTGCTCATCTTATTTTGGGCATGTCTTCTCTCTTGTAGGTCTTCTGTATTTGGTGGTCACCTCTCGCTAATAAAAATATAATGAATCACGTCTTAATTCATCTATTCCCTTGTATTTATCTATTATAATTAATTTAATATTTTATTTCTTTAATTTAATAACTTTTTTTATAATTAATTTTTTTAAAAGTAAAAAAAAAAAACTAAAATATGATGGTATTTATATGTTTGATCTTATTCTTATTTTTTATATAAATATATTGATTTTTTATTTTTTTTAAATTAATATTTTGAAGCTTAGAAAAATATATTATCATAAGATTTCCAATATTTCAAATTTATTTTTTAATAATATAATAAAAGTTTATTTATTACTCCGACTATGTTTAATATATAAGTCATAATTACATAACGGGCATGTAAATACGGCATTTATTTTCCAAATTTATTATTTTTTAAATTAACAAAAGTATAACGGATTTAAATAATAAAATGTAAACTAATTTGCAATAATCAGTTACTAACTCCGATTCAATCAAATATTATACAATAATATTATATTTTGATTAGGTGAGGTTGACTAGGTTAATTATAATATATTAAAAAAAAATATTACCTCCGTTTTTTAATAGATGAAACATTAGTATAATTTGCCCTATTTTATCAATCAATTTGTTTCACGCAATATTACTAATATATAAGTATAATATAATTTAGTGAAATCTTATTTTATATTTATTTTTCAAATAGTAAATTATTATAATTTTTAGTGATATATAATTAAAAATATTAACCATTAAAGATAAATATTAGATCGTGTGTACATAAAAAGTATTACGCATGATTAAAATCGGTAAAAAAACTACAAATTTAATTTTGAAATTATAAATAATATAAATATAATTTATTAGAATTAAAAAGATATTAAAAAAATACGATATTAATTAAAATAGAATACTGTATATACTATATTCGTAAATAAATAATAAAGAGATATGATCAATTTACTGAGGTCTCACCATTACTTCAAAATCTACATACAATTATTTCTCAACACGCTTCAGTACAATATATATATTTTTTTTAAATCCCGAGAATATTCTAAACACTAAATTCCTCCAGAGATCGAGCATAAGGATGTATAGGTTTATCGTACGTAGGAACCGTGAAATACAATATGCCATTCTACCTTCAAGAATGCTAAATGGTGGCTAAGTTAATATATAATGGGAAGTTACATTGATAAATTTATTTAGATTATTATTATTAATAATAACAAAATTTTATTTTATCTACTAAATTAATTTAAATTAATTTATAAATTTTGATATTAAAATAGTGGTATTATTATTATATTTTATTTTTAAAATTTCAATTATTACTACATTATATGTTACGGTGTAATAAATTTTTTACTTTTAAAATAAATTATTTTTTATTAATAATTTTCTAAATTTAAAAGTTATTTTTTTAAAAGGACAATCTATCATCTTATAAAAATATATTGTTGTTAAAGTTTGATTTATGGTATATTATTATTATTATAAATTGTATTTAATTAAATTTATTTTTATTATTTTATATTTTAATGGTTAATTTAACTTTAATTTATTTGTTGTTCCGTTTGATTTAATTTTATTATTTTATTTTATAATTTAATGCGATATATATTTTTACTTTATGGTTTCATTTTACTTTTTCCCCCATATATGTCTATTTTTTGAATTCTCTACACCTTTAAATTTATTTAACTTTTTAAAATATTTGAAATTTCTATTTCCAAAACACTTTTAAATGCATTTTACCTCTCTGATTAATATAGTCTGACACATGAATGGTAGTATAAATTTACAGTGATTGCTTAAATTTATTGTTCATAAGCCTACTGTGGTTGTTGCTTTTGTTTGTTTCCTAGTAGATGTATAGTTTGTATAGAGTCTATTTCATTGCTAGAGAAGACGATAAGAAGTCTGTATATTACTTGGAAACAGATTACTTCTGAAACACCCTGACAAATAAATAAAGCTGATTAAGTTAATTTATTGTAATCAGATGAGTTGTTGCATGCCATCAAACTATTGTAGCTTTTCATGGATTCTGTTGATGAAAAGCACTACAGTACACATCCCATAACTATTTGAAAATGTTTCATGAAGGCATTTGTTTAACAAGTGGGAGATATTCATTCTGAGGGT
Source organism: Cardiospermum halicacabum (assembly GCA_031304145.1). Taxonomy (NCBI): domain Eukaryota; kingdom Viridiplantae; phylum Streptophyta; class Magnoliopsida; order Sapindales; family Sapindaceae; genus Cardiospermum; species Cardiospermum halicacabum. The sequence continues at coordinate 21,955,813 of CM062389.1, forward strand.
CTATGTCTTGATCTTTTATTGTGAATTTTGTATTTGATAATCATGTTGGTCAATAGGTGGTAGTAGTTCTTCTGTTGCAGGTCTTGATTTTGGTCTTAATATGCACATCTTATTTTAATATGTCTTTTCTACTGTTGTCTTTTGGGTTTTGATGTCCCCTTTTGCTAATAAAAAATATAAATAAAAATTAATTGATTAATTAATTCGTCTATTATTTTCTGTGTTAATTAATTAATATTTTATTTGTTTAATTAATAAATTGATTTTTATTTTAAATTAAAAAAATAAAAAAGAAAAATAAAACTATAAACAGGCGGCATTTATGTCCCATGTTATTCATATAAATAAATAGACATATTGATTTTTTTTGAAAAATTAAAAATTTTAAAAATTAATATTTTAAAGATATTTTTATCATTTAAAAAATATATAATTATAAATTTTTTATTAATCATTTAATAAAGTAATAAAAATTTGATTACTGTTCGAGCTATGTTTGATATACTATAAGCCATAATTAAATAACAAACCCATTAACCTCCCATTATTACTCAAAATCCACATGCAATTATTCGTCAACACATTACAGTATCTTATTCCTCCCAAATATATATTATTCCTCCCATGATGTAGTATGTGCAATCTACTATTAGAGATTCTACCTTCAAGAATGCAAAGTGGAAGTTAAATTAAATCAATGTTAATGGGAAGTTACACTTTCAGGTGATTAAATAAGAAATGAATAGCTTTATATATATATATATAAAATAAAAATAAAAAAAAATTCTGGAGTGAGAGGAAATAAGGAAGTAAAGCATAGAAGTTTAACTAAACACGCTTCCAAACAAATTAAGACCATAACTTCCACCATCAATATTTTTAATATAACATGTATTATAATGTATCAAGTTTTAAACCATTATTTAAATAAATTAAATAAATAAATCCAATATTTATTCTATATTTATAGTTTATTAATATTTTAATTGAACCAAATCTCGTAGTGGTAATATAATTCTTAAATTTGTACGGTAACATGTTTTTAGTTAAAGGATGTGTTGTAATTTATACAACAATTTAATTGCTCAAAGTTAAGAATCTGAAAACCAAAACTAAATCAAACACGCCAATTTACGTGGTTCCACCTGGCGGCGACAAATGCCATTTAAAAGGGTGTTCTCCATCTGATTGCACTATGGTGGTGGTGTTACAAAGAAAGAGTAGAGCTCAAAACCCTCTCAGAATCACACACAGAGGAACCTTAGAATCGCCAGAGCAGAGAAGAAGAAGAAAATAGATGCTTCAATATCTATTAGACAAAATAAAAAGAGGCTTTATACTTAGGGTTAGTGAATGGTCCGAGTCAGATGCAAAATGGACTGAGCTTTACTAAATGTACCCTATGTCCATCAGCCCTTAACCAAACAAATAACAATCCATCACCATGCACACACAGCCTGATAAAATAATGATTCAAACTTAACAAATCTTCCCATTTGAATCATACTTTTTACATTTAAAAATGATACAACAAATTCATAACACCAAGAACATCCATCAGTGCCATCCATGACCTTGTGTTTTCATTGCCCGGTGCCCAACCACAAACAACAACAGCTTGAAAACAACTCAAAAAGAGAATCCTTGCACAACAAGATGAATCCTGCAACAGATAATAATCTAATCCTGATGCAGAGAAGCTTGTGCACCAAGCAAGCCTTTCAATCCACTCCATCCATTATCTTTATTTTCCGGATGTATGAGTGGTAAGATCGTATTATGATATACTTAAAGTATCAAGTCTGAAGTACCGCCAAATTAGCTTCATGTAATGAACTAAAAATTCAAATAATGAGCTTAAGCTCCTACCCTAATCAAAAATAGAAATTCTAATATGGCAGTAGCAGTAGAGGAATGTAACTAATGATATTAGTCCATACAAAGTGGGAACTCCAGGGGGAATAAGAGAAACAAAAAATTAGAATCCGAACCAATACCAAAGCAGCATAAGTATAATCAAATATAGCGAAAGATAACAATTTTAATTATTCAGAAAAATAATGTCCAAAAAATTCTTTCCAAGTTTCAAAAATAAGCCATAGAAGCTTTACAATATTCAGCTTTTGGTTTTACCATAAATCTTAACTAAAAACATTTTAATGAGAAATATGATTTTGGCCTAAATCATACAACATCTCATACAAAAAACCAATCAATAGATGCGTGCACTCATCTAAAGGTTTAAAAGGATTTTGAACCAAGAATTGTTTTAAAACAGAAACTTAATGAGAAAATTTTCACAAATGAACATAGAAAAAATTAATGATTTCATGGTTATAACAGTAGAAAATTCCAACAACTTCCCCTGAAAACTTATTCCATATACTCCACATTTACAGATTTTACATATACAAAGGTTGAAAATTAGTCATTACAAACAGACCATAATCAATAATCAACCATTAGCAGTATAAAGAATTATAACAAGTAACTTACAACTCAAGCAATCATCAAGCAATCAGAGTTACAACATCAGAATAGATCAGGATTTATTGAGATTATTATACTGTATTCTGCTAGACAAATTAAACATTTAAACCACAGGGTGATCAAATATATGCAAACATAAAACTCCTTTTCCAAATAAAGTTGAATATCACAATTACAATTATATATATATATATATATATATATACGATGAATTTTTGCGTTTCGGGATCGTTTAGATGGTTTTTTGAACTTTTATTATTTTAAGATTTTTTCGTAATTTCGGAATTGTTTTGTTAGGGTTACGAGTAACACCTTTAAAAGGAGTGTTTAGGGTTTCTAAGAGGTAGACTTGATATTATATTTTTCAGTAAATCAATTAAGCGAACGAATTGTTCCTCTTATTCAATTCGCAATATTCTTTCAGCCAATTTACACACGTTTCCGGCATCAATTTACCATCTCATTTGACTTTTTAAAAATAAAATTTCACTTGTACAGCTAGATCACATGTTGGTTTTCTATGCAGATTTGTCACATATTGATTTTCTATGCAGATTTGTCAAATACCTCACCTTTTAAATATTTTCATTTTATGATCTAGTGGTTTGATTTTTTTTTATACATTTATCTACTTTTTCCATCCACAGTATTATTTGTTGGTCTTTTGTTTGTAGACCCTATTTACGTTAAAGTTTCTATTTTCTTTTATTATTTATACACTCTTTAAAACATTTCAGATTTGAAGTCCCATGACGATCTACCACTAAAGAACCTCCCATCATGATCGACTAAAGGTGCATTTTCAAAACACATTGATCAAATACACATTTGTTGGTTACCTTTTCACTTTTGAAATAGTTTCACTTTATAATTTGACGGTTTAATTTATCTTTTTATTTACTTTTCTGTTTACTATATAACAAGTGGTTGGGTTATTTATTTTTTTAAATATTTTCTGTTTTATTTATTATTATTATAAATAATATTTAATTAAATTTACTTTTATTATTTTATTTTTAAAATTTAAATTTAATTTTAATTTGTTCACAGTTTCTTTGTGCATGTGTTTTTGTTTTTAAAATAACATTTAACTTTACAATTCAACAACTTGATCACATGTTGGTTCTCTATACATATTTATTTGTCTGTTTCCTCTTCATTTTTAAGATAGTTTCACTTTATAATCCCATGACTTGATTGGATCATAGAGATGAACTAGGTATCTATTGTTTGTATTATCTGGTATTTATTGTTTGTATTCTCTCTCCGCCTTTAAATCTCTATTAATGTTATACTTTTTAAAATATTTTAAATTCATATTTTCAAGCATTTTAAACATATTTCACTCCACATAAATGATATATATATATATATATTTATTTATTTACTTGATTACTAAAATTTATTGTTCATCGCCTACTAATGTTATTTCTTTGTTTGTTTCCTAGTAGATATGTAGGAGTCTATACAGGGTCTATAGAGAAGAAGATAAGAAATATCTAGGTTACTTGAAAATAAATTACTACCTCTTAAACACTCTAACAGTTAAAGCTGATTAAGTTAATCTATGATTGACTATCATTATATGAGTTTAAACATCTCATTAGACCATTACACTTCTTCATGATTCTGATGATGAAAATCTCTGAACATGGCTACAATAGACATCCCACGACACTTTGAAAATGATTGATTTCATTAGGGTGAAATATTCATTCTAGGTGTCTACTTCTTGATCTTTTACCATTTAAACTACCTTTAATGTGAATGTTGTTAAATTTGTATTTAATAATCATGTTACATAATGAATGTGGTGAAACTAGTGTCCAACGTTTGCAAGTTGTTTTGCTGTAGGCCTTGATTTTGGTCTGTATTTGCATATCTCATTTTGGTTTGTCTTCTCTATTGCTGTGTTTTCATAGACGGTCTTATGGTTTTAAGTCTCCTGAATTGGTTAATAATAAGGATAGTTGTTTTATTTATTTATTTCAGGGTCCATTGCATTTTTGGACTTTTTATTAAAAAATAATATTTTTAGACCAAAATTAAAATTTTTACAAAACTAAACTTTTTTCAAAAGTTTTTGCAGAAAATAGACCAAAACGTAGTACATATGCTTTCCGGTCTTGATTTGCTTTCCAGGCAAATCAGACCGGGAAGCAAAAACTACACCGGGAAACAGGTAAAATATAACTGTTTTCCGGTATTTTGCTTCCCGGACCAGGAAACAAAACACTGGGAAACAGTATATTTGTCTGTTTCCTGGTCTGATGCTTTCCGGTCTATCTGAAAGCTCATTTTTGCATTTTTTTAAAAAAAAAAGTCTAAAAGTGAAAAAAAAATAAAGTTGGTCTAAAACTAATTTATTTTTATTTTTTTTATTTTTTATATAAGGTCTAAAAATGCGTATTTTCACTTTATTTTATTATGATTTAGATTAACTGTATATGTTACGATTTTAGGTAATAGAATGATAACAATAAGATGAAAACAGAAACATGCAAACATCAACAACAGAGAACAATTCTTACGTGTAGGGGTATAAATGAGTCGAGCGGCTCGCGAGTTACTCGAGCTTGACCCGAACATTACTCGAATTTGACTCGTATTTTTCGAGCTCGAGTCGATTTTTTTTCTAGCGAGTCGAGTCGAGTTTGGTATTATTCGACTCGTAAACTCGCGAGTATACTCGAGTACATATACTTTAATATAATATTTAAATACAATTGGGCTTAATAAATATAAATGTGATCGGGTTAAATTTTTTTAAAAATAAATAGATAAATAAAATAAAAAACCCTAGAATCTCAACTTTACTTTTTCTTTGTCTTTGCGGCCACTCTTTTTTCTCAAGTGTGTTTATTCTTTGAAAAACATTTGCATCACTCTATGCTATGAGCTCTTTGCTAGAGTAATACGAATTTTCAGGTAAATTTATAGGTTCAGTTTGGTTTATGTTGAATTTTTTCTGCATGATGAAATGAGCTTTTCATCTAATTTTTCTTCCTCGATTGTGTAGCAACTTTGGCAATACCGGTGGTTGTGGTTGTGGTGGTTTCTTACTCCATTTACAGAGGTTGTAAAACTAAGCATTTATCATCATATAAGGTAATTTAAATATGTAAATGCACTATCCCATATTGTCTTAGATATGTAAAATACAATATTTATGTATATATAATTCTATGTATAGAAAACCGAAAACGAGCAGAGACTAGCTCTTGCTTAATGTGGCTTTGGCATTTGGACATGTGAATTGAATTGATGGTGTTGAAATCAAGTATAATAACTTATTTGTATTATTGTCTTTTGTGGAAATTATTAGATTATAAAATTCTTCTCCTAATTTTTTTTGTTTATTATTTTAATTTTATTTAAAAATTGATATCTATTAGTGGATGTTAGAGTGAAGCATATTGGTGGATTGATTGATGAATATTTCTAAAGAAAACTAGAAAAATTATGTGATTATGAGTGTGTAGGACTAATAAAATCTATAGTTTGGTCACGTGAATGAGTAAGGTAGTAAATTTATTCATGTGAGAACTTTGCGATGAAAAACGTGCAATGATAACTTGATTTGGTAGAGTGTATTTATTAAGGTAGCAAATATTGTGCCTATATTAGGGGGAGAAAAACTTTTCATCATTGAGCTAGTGAGTTTTTAAATTTTTTAAAGAACTAACCGTGTGTAAAGTGAGAAAATCTTGTTTGTATTACCGTCTATTGTAAAAATTATATAAAATTTTGAGTAAATTATGTGTAAAGTGAGAAAATTAATTTGGATTATTTTATTATGTGTAGTGTACAGTTGCATAAGTATTTTATCAGTTTTGTAGTATAACTATATTTTTGAGTAAATTATATAGCAATATGTATATTTTGCAGTTGCTTTTGGATTATAGAAATAATATAATTATAATTTATATTTTAATTGGGATGAATTTAAGTTGAAGGTGTATCTGCACGAAAGATAGGTGTTCGATACCAATGGAAGAACAACCCATTGAAGTAAATTCAATAGAGCTTGATTTGGTTCATGATGAAAAACTGGATGTTTCACCTATGGAAGCAGCTGATGATGATAATGAAAATAGAGAAGAAGTTAATGGGAATCAAGAGGATGCTAATGATGATCATTTCCAAAAGAAGAAAAGGTCAAAGAAATCTACTGTTTGGTTTGAGTTTAAAGAAGAGATTATTAATGGTAAACAAAGCTTGATGCATCCATTGTAGAAAGACTCTTACTATATTAGGAAGCAGTAGTACAACCCATTTTAGTCGACACTTAGCGACATATCTTCATCGGAAGAAAAGTCATATGCAACAACAAAGGATAAACTTTCCTCCTGCTGGGTCAAGTGTCAATTATAATGGTATGAGCTCTGCACTTACTGATGGTAAATTTGATGATGAAGATGAGAGAAGGAATTGCTCATTGGATTTTGATGCATGAGCACTCTTTTACTATTGTTGAGGAAGAAACCTTTAATATTATGCAAAGGCGGGGAATGATTGAATGGGAGAGAATATCTCGTAATACTATAAAAAAGGATGGTGAGATAGTGTATGAAGTTGAAAAGAAAAAGTTGAAGACACAATTGAAAGATGTTCACAGATAAGCTTAACTACTGATTTGTGGAGGTCAAGTAATCAAAAAATAGGCTATATGGTTCTTATAAGACACTTTGTGGATTCAAGTTAGAAGTTACAAAAATGTGTCCTAAACTTTTTCATTTACCTCCACCTCATCGTGGAGTTGAAATTGCGGATACCATATATAAATGCACAAAGGAATGGGGAATTGAGAATAAAGTGTACACACTTTCAGTTGATAATGCTTCGAATAATGATGCAGCGATCCGGATTTTGAAGGATACATTCTCTAGGAGCACAAAATTATTATGTGGAGGTAAGTTATTTCAAGTTAGATGCTGCGCACATAAATATTAAATCTTATGGTTCAAGATGGTCTTTTGGAGATCAAATATATTATTGAGAATGTTCACGAAAGTACTGCATATATTAATCAAAGTGAGACTAGGCTTCAAATTTTCTCTGAGATTGTGCAACTACTTAATTTACGCGAAAGAAGACTTGTCTTGGAATGTAAAACTCGTTGGAATTCAATATATGATATGTTGGCTACTGCAATAAAATTCAGAGATGCATTTCCAAGATTCAAGATCGAGAGCCTAATTATGAATATTGTCCAAGTGAAGAAGATTGGGGGAAAGTTGAGAAGATTTGTGAAATTCTCCAAGTCTTTACTAAAGTCACTAATATCATTTCTGGCAATGACTATCCAACATCCAATTTATTTTTAAATGAATTGCGTCAAGTTAAGGTGTTATTGGATAAAAAGTCACAGGATGATAATGACTTTATTCGTGTGATGGTTAGAAGAATGAAGCAAAAAAATTGACAAATATTGGGGTGAGTGCAACTTGTTGAAGGCACTTGCTTCAATTTTGGATCCAAGAGGTAAGATGACTATTATTTTATTTTCATTTAATCAAATGTATTCGGAACAAGCTGCTAGGGAAAATATATCAAAGGTTCGAGAGGTTTTATTTGAGCTCTATGGAGAGTATGAAGCCGAATATTTCAATGAGTTTGAACCTAGTGGAGTTCCAACACTAGGTTCTGATACTAGTCATTCATCTCAAAATTCAAGTTCGGGTTGGGATGAATATACTAAATATGTCTAATCGGTGTCAACATGTCAAGCACAAAGATCGGACCTTGATAGGTATCTTGAAGATGGTTGTCATATTCATGATGGAGATCCTTTTACATTTGATACCTTAGATTGGTGGAAGGGGGAAAGTGACAAGTACCGAATTTTATTAAGAATGGCTCGCGACATACTTAGTATCCCCATCACTGTTGTAGCTTCAGAAGCTACATTTAGTGCCGGCACTCGAGTCATTGATGCTTATCGGTCTTCATTATCACCAAAAACGGTACAAATATTGTTGTGTGGTGGTGATTGGTGCCGCCATCTCCATGGTGTGAAGAAAAAAGTTAAGGTAATTAGTATTTTCTTATTTAGATTATATATTAAGTACATTATTTAATTTTCAACTAATGATTTATTTTCTCTAATTTTGTAGGTGGAGAAAAAGCCAATTGAAATTATTTTACCGTCTACCCAATAGCTTGTGGTTAATCCTTCTAAATCCTTCATGGTATGTAGCACTTCTTGATTGTTGAAAATGTCTTTTTGCTTTTTAATTATGATGTGGTTGAATTTATCTACTTAATTTTTGATTGGACAATTACTCTTTATTTATTATGGTATATTGGTGGTTGTATAGTAAGTAGTTTTGTTTTCTACTATTATGATGATAGTTTTTGTGTTTAGTAGTAAACATGTGATGTGAGTATTGAATTTGATATGGTAGTTTAGTTTATTTTTTAAGAGATTGGGTAGCATATCTAGCTTTTTGTGGACACTAAATTTAATGTGACGACCCAATGTTCACACATATGGAAACAAATTGTATAAAGTAGTTTTGACTTGCTTGGACTTTTTTGGCTAAGTAAAACATGTGACCATTGTCTAGTTGTTGACATATTTGTATGCCTTTTATTACTTTTTGTTATTCAAGTGATAGAGATTTATTTGAGTGTTTATAAAAACATAAATTTAATGACTATGTGTTAAAATTTTAGGTACATATATTGAGAAATAATTCCTTATTGTTCTTTATTCTGATTGTTTGCAGATGCAATTTTGGCTTTTCTTCTATTCGAAAGATAGGTCCATTGAGAGAGATTGTTATCAAGAATTTGGATCTCCATAAAATGAAGAAAGGTCTTGCTATCATTTGAATAATTTTTAGTACTATTTTTGTTAGTTTACAGAATTTGAACTTGTTATTTTACAGAATTTGAATTTGGTGTTTTGGATGTAAACTCATGAATTCTCAATTTATGTTATTTTATTAATGGCTTTGGAAGACTTTTATTTATATATTGTATGTAAATTTATGAAGTTTATCAACTATATTTGTATAGTTAAGTTATTTAATTACGAATATTTTAGATAATTTAATTTTTTTTAATTGTTTAATTTAATTATTATTATATTTATGTATGAAAATATTCTAAGTTTTAAGAAAGTTTGACTTTGTCCAAAATTTGTATTTTTCAAGAAATGATGAATTAATCCATAAACTAGTATAAATTTTGATAAAAGAGCTTAAAATGAGTCGAGCTCGAGTTACTCGAGTATCGCTCGAGCTCGAGTACCAAAATTGAAGCTCGACCGAGTTCGAGTTCGATACATTTACAACGAGTCTAGTCGAATATGATGATACTCGATCTCAACTCGACTCGTTTATAGCCCTACTTACGCAGTCCACAATTTAGCAGAGATATTGATTGCATTATGAATTAGAGTCTGTACAACCTTACACAACAAATCACTAAAAAATCGAACAATAATCATAAAGAAACAGAAGAGAGGAGCGAGAGAGATACAACAGACAAACATTCTCTCATTAAAGCTATCAGAAGAAGAGAAAAACATTTATATAGGTAGAGTAGAGATGGATTCGGGTCAACACGCGGATGTACACAGGATTCGATTGGAGGCAAATATCACAAAGCCTGTACCAACCTTAGGATGAGAGCACAAAATCCAATCAAATAGTTGATATAAACAAGCCAATACAATTATTTTATTTTTTAGTTTAATAATTATTTTTTAAAAGTGAAAAAAATTCAAAACATGGCCATATTTAAACATTTTAATTAAAATTAATTTTAAAATTTAATAATTTTTAAAATAATTTATTTCTAACATTTAATTTGACAAACCTTTCAAGAATTATTAAAAATTAAAATTTAATGATTTTGATAGGATGTGAGTGGTTTCTATTTTATATTTATAAGTGACTTGATTAATTATTTAATATTAATTATTTATAAGTGACTTGATTTTGATAGCGGTGCTTCTTGGTCTTTTGGAATAATGGTGTCTGTGGGCATCTTTTGTAATCCAAGGGCTTCTTTAAGTTTTGTGTTGCACGGTCATGAGGATTGGGATACGTTTTTGAAACAAAGCTTGTGGATTTTATTATTACGGAAAAGACTACCATGGTCCCGGTCTACCACGTCATTTGTAGGTTCAACCAATCACATCTCTCCATTTTAATTGTTTGTCTCCTTTGAACCCTACATGGATATTTAATACAATTAAAATAAACAGATGTGATTGGTTGGGCCTACAAATGACGTGGTAGGCCGGGACTATGGTAGTCTTTTCCTTATTATTACTACGAATGTAGCACATGTCTTAAGGCTGAATTTTAATTTTCTTTAGTTTTGAAATTGTCAAACATAAATCTATTCATTTATCTATTTTAATATATAAGTTTTAAATAGTTTAGATAATTAGCGATGTTTTCTCCTAGTTGCTTCTCTCTTGGCGCTCTTTAAAGCTGTTGCTTTCCTATGCCGTCTCCATGGTGAGGGGAAGTCGGAGAGGTGGTCTCGTCGCTAGAGGTAGGTGTCGATGTATTGTATCACACAAAAGTTCTTAATCTTTAGAAGTAGAAGATCTGGATGAATTAGAGATAGAAAAGTCACGTGTATATGAGTCAGTCGTTTCTCTTGTTGTGACAAATCAAGGAGATAATGAAGAAGATGGGAAGAAGTCTTTGATTGAAGAGCAAAAGATTGGCGGTGAGCAAAGTAGCAAGGATGAGATTTGGTCAGATCTGCTATCGAGTTCTAGATTGGATATCTTTAAAGGAAGATTGAAGCAAGATAAAGTGTTTACGGGAGTAATAGAGAAATCTGAGGCTGAGATTCCAACAAAGACTGAAGCAAGATAAAGTGTTTACGGGAGTAATAGAGAAATCTGAGGCTGAGATTCCAACATCGAAAGCTCAAAAATCAGGGGTAGAACTTTTGGGCAATAATCGATTGAAGACTGTGTTGAGTGGTTTACACTTTGTCACTCCAGGGATTAAGGATGGGTAGAGCCGTGTTCGAATCAGCTTTGAAGAAGTTAAATCAGAAGCTGAAAGTTAGAGATTTGCACTTATTGGAAGTCTAATTGGTGATAGTCCATAGTTCAAGTGAATTGAAGGATTTGCGATGAATCGCTGGAGGAGGTATGGATTAATCTCAGTTCATATGATTAAGTTCAATGTTTTTGGTTTTCTGTTTAAAGATGAGATAGGGAGAGATGTTATTTCGGCCGAGGGACCATATATGTTTAATAAAAAACCATTAGTGTTGAGGGTTTGGAGTGAAAGAATGTCGTATACTGAGAAGTCTCTTTTGAGGGTTCCAGTGTGGATTAAGCTTCCTGGTTTAGCTTGGGAATTTTGGGGTTTGGAGATGCTAAGTCGGATATGGTCTGTTTGTAGGTATCCATTATATGTTGATTAGTGTATGTTGAATAGAACTAGGCTTGGGTATGCTAGGTTACTAGTTGAAATGGATATAAAGGGGAATTTTCCGGATCATGTAATTTCAGAGGAGGAATTTGGAGCTGAGTATTTGCAGCGGATTGAATATGAGTGGAAACCTATTAAATGCAGTAACTGTGGTGTTTTAGAACATGAAAGTAGTAAATTTTGATTGAAAAAGGAAGTCAATAATGAAGATAAGGAAAAGAAAGTTCAGGATGGGGATTGTAATAAAAGAAATGAGACAGTGGAAGTTTTAACTGCTCCAATTATGACTTTAAAAGAACAGGTTTCTAGAAAATCTCCAGATCAGAATATTATACATAATGCTGAAAGTGAATTATTGGTTGGTAATGGTTCAGGTATTGTGAGAGGTGAAAGTTCTAATTTTGTAGATAGGAGTAGAAATGATGATTGGGTGACAGTAGTGGGTAGATCGAAGAGGACTATTGGGAATAAATATCAAGGAGCTAATGTGAGTTTAGGAGTTTTAGGGGATAAGGGTAGAGGTAACTCTAGAACTCCGGATAGGGGAAAATGATTGGTGTGTGGAACATTAGGAGTCTAAATGACTCAATAAAGCAATTAGAGGTGGCTAGGATAATTTCTAGGTGGAATTTGATAGCCTTGGGAATTATAGAGGTGAGAGTGAGGAATATCAATAAAAATAGAGTTTGTAGAAATCTAAATTTGATAGGATGAGAGGTTATTAGTAATGAAGTTGTTGGAGATAGAAACAAAATTTGGTTAGTCTGTGATAATAATAGAGTGTCTTTATCAGTTATTAGTAAAGAGAGTCAATGGATTCATAGTAAGATTGTTTATGGCACCTTGTCATTTTATTGGACTATTTGTTATGGTTTGTATGATCGATTTTCTAGGGAAGATTTGTTGAGGTGTTTAGATATAGAGAGTCACATTAATGAACCATGGTTAGTTCAAGGGGATTTTAATGTAGTTTTGAGAACTAGTTATAAACTATGGGGTCGAGATGTGGATTTCGAAGCCAGCAATGACTTTGAAAGCTGCATTATGAGAAATGGTTTGGTTCAGTTAAGAAGTATGGGGAATAAATTCACCTGGAGTAATAATCAGGTTCGGGGTGATAGAATTTGGTCTCATTTGGATTACTCCTTTATAAATGATTGGTGGAATGAGACAATTGGTGAATGTATTTCTCGGGCTTTAAGTAGTGGTATCTCAGATCACAGTCCTCTTATTATTAGTAAGCTGCACACTGTTAATAAGAGGAAAAAGCATTTCAGATTCTGCAATTTTTGGGCGTCTCATGAAAGTTTTGGCTCTCTATTGGTAGAGGCTTGGAGGAATTCAGTCCAGGGTAGCAGAATGTTTATTTTATGGACAAAGTTGAAGGTGTTAAAGAAGAGTTTGCAGAATCTACATAAGGAGCATTATTCTAGAATTGAGGAGAGAGCTGACCGGTTGAGAACTACGCTTAATGATCAGCAAAGTAACCTGCAAGTGCATCCTTTTGATAAGAATCTTATTCTTCAAGAAAGAGCTGTTAGAATGAAGTTATTGAATACTCTTAAGAATGAAAAATGTCTGCTTTGACAAAAAGCTAGAGCTGACTGGATCCAGTTGGGGGATTCTAATACCAAATACTTTCATAATCTGATCAAACAAAGGCAAGTGAGAAATCGTATTGTTTCTTTAAAACTGGAATTAGGTTTCATTGCGTTTACTCAGGAGGAGATCAAAGGTGAGATGTTGAGATTTTATAAGAAGTTGTTAGGGGAGAAAGGTAGAAGATCTTACATAAATCAAGGTGTGATTGACAGAGGTCCTGTTGTTAAGGAATTTGATATTCATCTTCTTGAAGCTAATGTCTCCAAGGAAGAAATAAAAAAGGCTCTGTTCAATATTTGTAATGATAAAGCTCCGGGTTTAGATGAATATAATTCCTTCTTCTTTAAGAAAGTTCGGAATTTGATAGGGAATGATTTTTCAGATGCAGTTCAGGAATTCTTTCAAACAAGTTGTCTCCTAAAGCAATTTAATTCAACTATCCTCTGCATTATTCCAAAAAAGGAAAATGTTGAAGAGTTAAGGGATTTCAGACCCATTGCTTGCTGTACTGTGGTGTTGAAGACCATTACTAAGGTACTAGCTAATAGACTTTCTCTTGTTTTGAATGATTTAATTAGTGAAAGTCAATCTGGTTTTATTTTGGGTAGATCTATAATAGATAATATCCTCTTGGCTCATGAATTGGTGAGAAATTATCATTCTAATGTTGCTCCTGGTAGATGCTTGTTTAAAATAGATCTTTCTAAGGCATATGATTCAATTTATTGAGCTTTTCTTGAAGAAATGCTGGTGGGCCTTAGGTTTCCCGTTAGATTCATTAGATGGGTTATGTGTTGTGTGAGAGGTGTTTCTTATGTTCTTCAATTGAATGGAGAGGTTGATTTTCTTTATGGGGAAAAGAGGGTTAAGACTAGGATATCCTATGTCTCATCTACTTTTTGTTATCTACCTAGATTACCTTTCTAGGTTACTAAGCCAAACCTCCTTCAAATTTTGTTTATCATAAAAATTGTAGTTCCTTGAATCTGAATCATTTGGCTTTTGCGGATGATTTACTGATATTTTGTGAGGCTGATACATTTTCTGTAGACTGGATCTGTTCCATGCTGAAAGTGTTTCTGGACTTATTGTCAATAAGAATAAAAGTAATATTTTTTATATTGCAGTTCCAGTTTATATTAAAGCTATATTTTACAGTTGTCCGGCTTTAATGAGGGTTCATTGCCTATGAAATACTTGGAAATTCCCCTCATCTCTTCCAGATTGAAGAAGGAAGTTTGTCAGGTGCTTGTTGATAAGTTCAGTAAGAAAACAAGTTGTTGGGCTGGCAGGTTATTATCTTATGGTGGTAATTGGTTCTTATCCAATCAGTTTTGAGAAGCTTACCTATTTTCTAGTTTTCGGTGTTTTATTATTCCTAAAGGAATTATTAAAATGCTGGAGGCTAAGTGCAGGGCTTTCTTATGGAGTGGTATGCAGGTGAGTAGGCGCAGTTTAGTTTCTTGGGCTGATGTTTGCTTGCCTAAAGCAGAGGGTTGATTGGGTTTGAAGAAGCTATTTGATTTTAATAAAGCTTTGGTAGCAAGGAACATATGGAATATTCTTTGCGAAAAAGAAACATTATGGGCTAGGTGGATCACTGCAACTAAGCTTAGCAAGTTGAGTTTTTGGGGTATGGTAAAGAATCCTAATGATAGGTGGAGTTGGAGAGTATTATTGAAGATTAGAACTGAGTTTAAAGAGATGTTTGATTATGTTGCTGGGGCCAATAGTGTCTTTTCTTTTTGGTATGATCCATGGATCAATATAACAGCTTTGAATGATTTTATTGAAAATATTGATTGGAGGGATGTGGATTTAGGAAGAAGAACTTTAGTTAAAGAAGTTTGGAAGTAAGATCAGTGGAAATTGCCTGTTGCTAGTACCGAGAGGTTGTTAGAGGCTTGGAATTTGGTTCTTGCTATTCGAGTAGCTATTTCAGACTCAATAAAATGGAGGAACAACTCTGGTTCATACACAGCTTGCTCTACTTTCAATCACATCAGACACAAGAAGAATCGAGTTCCTTGGACTGCTTTAGTTTGAAAAAATCAGTATCCTCGACATTCTTTTTTCCTTTGGTTAGCTTTACTTAATAAGCTACCAGTTAAAACTAGATTAGTGAGATGGATCCTTAATATATCTACAATTTGTGTGTTATGTAATGAGGCTGAGGAGACTAGGGACCATTTATTTTTTACTTGTAAGTTTGCTTTTTAAGTTTGGTCTCAAATTTTGAGTAGGTGTGATGTTAGAAGACTGCCTATTTGTTGGGTTAGAGAAGTTTGTTGGTTTTGTAGAAAATGTGCAGGTAAATCTATTAAGAGTAGAGTAAAGAGAACAACTTTTGTAGCTGCAGTTCATGAGATTTGGAAAGCAAGGAATTAACTTATTTTTCATCATATTAATGTGGATCAGTTTGCTACTATAAGGAGTATTTGCAATGATTTTAGTTTGTGTTGATATTGTTTAGTACCTTGTGTTGTAAGTAAGTTTTTGGTTGTTTTTCTTGTTGTATTGGACGTATTCTTTTTTGGAGTTATTAATATACTTTTTTCTTCAAATATATATATATATATAAAAGTTTTATTTAAAACAATTTACAATTTAATTTAGTAAAATTAATTTGATATTTTTTTTCTCACTTTCAGATAAAATATTTTTAAAAAACTAAATATTATTATTTTCATATATTTTTAATTTAAATTGAACCTAATTTGATGTGAAAATAATTTTTTAAATTATTAAAGTTAAATAATATTTTTAAAGTTTAAATAATAAAATATAATAATTATTTTTCTTGACAATGGTATAATTTAACTATGCATTTTTGGATAATGAAATATTGTTGGACAAGCCAACATGTAACCTTACGCTTTCAACATGCAGGTAAATAAACTGAATGTACAATTTGGTCCAACAAATATAAAGGACATGTGATATACCACTGCCCAGTTAATACTTTTTAACATTTTATTATATTATATTACGATAGTTGTGTTTATTTTTATAAAAAATTATTTGAAGTAAATAATCAAAGAATGGAATATAATTTATTAAATATTAATATATATATATATATATATATATATATCTTTTTTATTGATTTCATTTGACCAACAATAAATAAGTTTATTACTAACTGGGGGGTAAGATCCGGGTATTTCCATGTACCCGACTATTCGCTACTCCCTATAACACCGAGCGATCACCGTAGACCCTCTGGAGTCAATTCTCAACTCCCACATTAGTATGATATTGTCTACTTTGGGCCAGGGCCGAGTCTGCACAGATTTGTTCTTGAGTTTCAGAACCCAAAATGCCTTATACTAATGGAGTTCTCTGGATACTTTATATACAAAACATCATCCCCTTGAATTCAAGGGTCACATTGCCTCTCCTCGAGATAATTCACAGGCCCATCAGTCATCGGCCTCCCCTTGAGATAATTTACTGATCTGTCAAACCATCTTGTACTGCCATTACTACCCAACAGGACCCGCTACATGACCACCATGGTGGTCTGTGGAGCTAATGGTCAGCCTTAAAACCAGTCAAGTAATGACGTGGCGACCTGCCACCTCACCGCGGGTCATCCGGGGGAGGATGCTGGACGTTACAATTGGTATCGGAGCAACCCTGCGACCGCGAGTGTGCCTGTGGACGAAAAAGCCCAGGACATTCGTCTAGCGGGGGTAAATATTCTGGGAAAGATGTGGGCAAAATGAGGACGTTGCGTCCAAAGGGGGGTGGATTGTAATACCCTATATTGAGACAAGGTTAAAAGAAATTGAATTGCTACCCATATCATCAACATGTACATTATTTTTCAGGAGCCTAGAACTCTAGAACTCCAAAGTTAAGCGTGCTTGGCTTGGAACAATCTTGGGATGGGTAACCTTCTAGAAGTATTTCTAGAAAGCATGCGAGTGAGGACAAAGCATGCTCGAAAGCATAATGGTGGTCTAAGGGGCTAATGGTCAGCCTTAAGACCGGTCATGTAATGAGGTAGTGCCCTGCCATTACGCCTCGGGTCATCCAGGGGCGGGGGCCAGACGTTACATGTACCCTTGTTGATTGGTAGACCGTTTTTAAAAACTGGTAGGGCATTGATAAATGTCGAAAAAGGAGAACTTACCTTGAGGGTTAATGGTGAGGAAGTTAGGTTTGATCTTGTTAAATCCATGCAATATCCTTTTGATTTTTATGAGATTAATTGTATAAAGGATATGCAACTTGAAGAGTATATGAGTGTTAGAAATGCGCTTGGTACGGAAGATCCACTTTATTGGGTTTTGATGAATGCTTGGGACATTGATGATAAAGAGCAATATGAAGTTTATGAAGATCTTGAGTATTTGATCCCCTTTGAAGTGTTGAATATTCCTCACATTGAATCATCAAACAAGCCTCTAATTCCTTCCATTAAGCAACCACCTTAACTTGAACTTAAAGCTCTTCCATCTCACTTGAGGTATGCTTTTCTAAACTCTAGTGACTCTACTTTACCTATTATTATTTCAAATCATTTGAATAGGGAAGAAAAGGAAAAACTTCTTGAAGTGGTGAGGCATTATAAAAAGGCTTTGGGTTGGAGTATTGCGGACATTAGAGGAATCAACCCTGGTTTTTGCACTCATAAAATCATTCTTAAAGAAGATAGAAAATCCACCATTCAGCCTCAAAGGAGGCTCAACCCAAATATGAAGGAGTTTTCAAAAAAGAGGTATTTAAACTCATTGATGCTAATATTATTTATCCAATTTCGGATAGTGAATGGGTGAGTCTAGTACAATGTGTACCAAATAAAGGGGGAATGACCGTAGTAAAGAATGAAAACAAAGAGTTGATTCCCACTAGAATGATTACGGGGTGGAGAATGTGCATTGATTAAAGGTTGTTAAATAGAGCAACTAGGAAAGATCATTTTCCACTTCTATCTATTGATGAATTGCTAGATAGGTTGGCGGATCACTCTTATTTTTGCTTTCTTGATGGGTATAGTGGTTATAATAAAATCACTATAACCCTTAGTGACCAGGAGAAAACAATTTTCACATGTCCATTTGGTACCTTTGCATATAGACACATGCCATTTGGGTTGTGTAATGCGCCCGACATTTTTCAAAGGTGCATGATGGCTATTTTCTCCGATTTTGTTGTACGTTTCTAGAGGTTTTCATGGATGATTTTTCCATTTATGGAGAGGATTTTGAGAGTTGTTTACACCACTTGGGAGAGGTACTAAAGAGATATGAAGAAACCAACCTAGTGTTGAATTGGGAGAAGTGTCATTTCAGGGAATAGTTTTAGGACACAGTCTATTCTAAAGGGTTAGAAGTTGATAGGACCAAGATAGAAGCCATTGAAAAACTACCCCCTCCCATTAATGTGAAAGGAGTGAGAAGTTTTTTTAGGACATGCAGGGTTTTATAGAAGGTTCATTAAGGACTTTTCTAAAATCTCTAGACCTCTTTGTGCACTCCTTGAGAAAGATGCAAAGTTTGAATTTAATGATGATTGTCTAACATCCTTTGCTTGTTTGAAAGAAAAATTAATTGTAGCTCCTATCATTATACCTCCTCATTGGGAGCTTCCATTCGAGTTGATGTGTGATGCAAGTGATCTTGCGGTTGGTGCGGTTTTCGGGCAAAGGCACAACAAGATTTTCCATGTTATCTAGTATGCTAGTAGATCACTTTACGAAGCTCAAAGGAACTACATAACCACGGAAA
Source organism: Cardiospermum halicacabum (assembly GCA_031304145.1). NCBI lineage: Eukaryota > Viridiplantae > Streptophyta > Magnoliopsida > Sapindales > Sapindaceae > Cardiospermum > Cardiospermum halicacabum. The sequence goes on from CM062389.1 coordinate 21,975,056, forward strand.
AAGAACTACTTGCTATTGTGTTTGCTCTTAACAAATTTAGATCTTTTATCATAGGATTTAAAATCATCATTTACACGAATCATGCGGTTATTAGATATTTGTTAACTAAGAAAGATTCAAAGCCTAGATTGATTCATTAGGTGTTGTGGATGCAGGAGTTTGATATTGAAGTCAAAGATAGAAAGGGCAGTGAGAATCAAGTGGCGGATCACCTTTCTCGGATTATTGTTGAGGAAGCTAATCCTCAAATTCCAATTAATAAAAATTTTTCGGATGAACAATTACTTGCTAGTGTCGCTACTTCACTTCCTTGGTATGCTAACATTGACTATTATATTGTTTGTAAGGTACTACCCGATGATCTCTCTAGGCATCAACAAAAGAAATTCCTCCATGAAGTTAAGCATTACATTTGGGATGAACCTTTTCTCTTCCGGCGTTTGCGGATCAAATCTTAAAGAGATGCATCCCTTATGAAGAATTTGAGGAAATCTTGAAGAAGTGCCATGCATCAGAGTATAATGGCCATTTTGGAGGAAATAGAATCGCGGCTAAGGTACTTCAATGTGGCTTTTATTGGCCAACTTTGTTTAAAGATGCTACTGAGTTTGTTGCAATGTGTGATAGGTGTCAATGTGTTGGTAATATCTCAAAAAGGTATGAAATGCCTCAAAATGTTATTTTGGAGGTTGAGTTTTTTATGTTTGGGGTATTGATTTTATGGGACCATTTCCTCCTTCAAACAACAATTAATATACATTGGTTGCGGTTGATTATGTTTCAAAGTGGGTTGAAGCCATTGCTAGTCCCACTAATGACTCTAGGGCGGTTGAGAAATTTTTGATCAAAAGCATCATCACTAGATTTGGAGTCCCTAAAGCATTGATTAGCGGTGCTAGATCCCATTTTTGCAATAAGTTGTTAGAGAAGCTCTTGGCCAAATATGGAGTGAAGCATAAAGTGACCACGACTTATCATCCACAAGCTAATGGTCAAGTAGAGATATCTAATAGGGACTTGAAAAGTATTCTTGAGAAAATGGTTAGTGTCACTAGGAAGGATTAGAGTTCTAAACTTGATGATACCTTGTGGGCATATAGAACCGCATTTAAAACCCCCCATAGGCATGTCTCCATATAGGCTAGTTTTTGGTAAAAGTTGCCACTTGCCGGTTGAGCTTGAGCATAAGGCATATTGGAGTATTAAATTCTTGAATTATGATCTTAAAAGTGCATGTGAAAAACGACTTTTACAAATTGATGAGCTAGATGAATGGCGAATGGAAGCATATGAAAGTGCTCACATCTAGAAGCAAAGAATGAAGTGGTTGCATAACAAAAAGCTAGTGCAAATGGTGTTTGTTCCATACCAAATGGTTTTGCTTTTTAACTCAAGGCTTAGCCTTTTTCCGGGCAAGCTTAAATCGCATTCAGTTGCTTAATCCTAAATCAAACAATACATTTATTGTTAATGGACAAAGACTCAAACATTATTTTGGGGGTGATATAGATAGGGAAAGAGAGTTCATTCCCTTGCAAGACACTTGAATCGATGAACTTTGTTGTGAGGGATCGTTGTAAGGCGATCTGTTGGAAAGTGTCATTCGGTTGATGCTAACGACCCTAAACAAAGCATACTCTTGTTACACATTACTTTTGTGTGTATTTTGTACCTTAAATTGCCTTATTTTATTGGAAATTTTCATTGTTTCATGTAGGTTAAAAGATAATGAAGTTTGAAAATTTTTCAGCCTAGAATATATTTTTTCAGAAAAGAAAACGATGTCCAGGGTCGGGCTTAATTCGGTACGCAGTTCGACTAGAAGTAGAGGAAATATTTTTTTGGCAATTAACGATCTTTAATTTGGTCCTCAGTTCGACATGGAGTTCAGACAGAAGCAAGGTTTTCCTCATGGATTCCACACCGAACTTCAATTCAGTAGACAACTCGTGCTTCAGTTTGGACAGATGATGAATTATTTTGTAAAATCTTACTAAATTACTAGCTCGGTAGATAGCTCGTGCTCTAGTTCGGATAGAGGCGATTATATTTGGACTTTTTCAATACCAAATTACATCTCGGTACCAATCTCGGTACGCAGTTCGGACAAAAGCCACTGGTTCTTTTACAATTTATTGAACTGTACAATTCAGTACCTATTTCGCCACCTAGTTCGATACTGTCGAGTATTGTTCAAAGTCATAATCAAGTAAACAAGATTTCAACTTTCACTTTCAATTTTTACTCAGATTCAAACACTTCTCTCTTCGTGCTCTCACCGAATTCGGTAATCTTCAAGCTAGTTCTCTTTGCTCTTTCTACATCAAACAATCAGGTACAACTCTCTTCTCACTTCAATCTCTTCATCATACTTGTTCTTCATGCGATCGATTGTGATTAAGGTTAATTTGGGGGAAAGATAGTGGAGTTCGAATTAGTTAAAATTGAGAGATGGATTTTGTTTGTTGAGTATAGATAATTGATTCTAACTGCTTTTTATATGTTTAGTGAAGTTAAATGAATAAGAATGGTGATTATTAGCTGTGATTAGGGTTAATGTCGAGTTTGTTGTTGTTCATGTTGAATTCTGAAGTTGTTGAGTAAAGATTATCTTGTGTTTTGAATGTTGCTAGATGAACTCTTATTTGTGTTACTAATACAATTACAGGATTCTAAATTTATTGAGGAGTATGAGATATTTGGTTATTGTTCTGTTTATTTGATTGATTGAAGTTGAACAATGAGTTGAATGTCTTGTGTGTGGACTGTGTGACTGTTTTCTTTTCATCCTGAATTCATTGTTAAACATTTTAGAGTGACCAGATTTTACCGCTTCTCAATTTGTTTGACAAGTAGATAAAGGCTGACTCTAATTCAGCTAATGACTCATCCTGTTTTGGTTTTCAATTGATATGAATGATTCTTGTTTGATAAGAATGAAGTTAAACCTATGCTGGTTAGTGTATTAGTTGAATTTCTTAGTGTTTATGTTGCTTAAATTGAAGAGTAGTTGATAATGTTGCTAGTATTTAAGCTGGTTTGGACTTTGGGTTGACAAAAAGCAGATGATGTGTTTTGAACTTATTTCAAAGACGATGTTGTAAGTTGTTTACACTTTAGAAGGTTGTTAATTTCTTTCTTTTGAAGTTGTACACTGAGTTTATTTTTAATGAGCTGAATTATTTCTTCTTTTATGTTCATTTTTATGATATGACTGCTGCTAGGATTCTGATAAGTCTCTGACTTATATGAATTTTTCCTTTTAATTCTTAAACTTTTGTGATGAATCTAGAGTATTATCATATTATTTGATAAATTTGTTGAGATGTTTCAAGTAATTGAGTTGAACAGGTAAAGAATGATAATCACAATCATATGGACAGAAAGCTGAAGTTCTGAGAAACGAAGTCGAACGAGGAAGGAAGCGAGAGAACACTTCACTGAGGTGTCTGGCGATATAGTCTTTATGTCGCCAGTAAACGATTCAACGACTTCAAATGGGCACAACACTGTATCTGCTGGCGACATAGCTCTTATGTCGCCAGCCATGTTGCCAGCAAACGTAACCAGCAATTTCAAAGAGCAAGGTGTGGTAGTGTCTGGCGACATAGGCCTTATGTCGCCAGACTTGTCGCCAGAGACCAATTAAGGCGAATTCCACCTGCTGTTCAAGGGCGTTTTGATCATTTGTCAGAGAAGTCTATAAATATGAAGTTTCAAGAAGTTGGAAGGACTTTTGGCTGAATTCAGAACAAGAGACTACTGCGAGAAGCAATATGGAAGTTCAAGATCACATCTTGAAGGCAAGATCAAGAACAAAAAATCGGTGAATGCTTTCTCACTCTTTAGGAATGATTATGTTAGGAAGATTAAACATGATTGCTATGTGTAACTAAAACTCCTAGTCTAGGGCTACGAAGTAGCCGAACCATGTAACCCTAATTTGATTATACCTTTTTGAATGAGACAGTTTTTATTCTTTCTCTTGCATGTGCTTAATGCTTGTTTTGCTTGATCACCAATTGCATGAGTTAGTGATTTGATGAATGCTTGGAAGAGATTTATCAGGTTAGATTAGGGCAAGAGAGTGTGAGTGTGTATGTTGCTAGAATAGAACATAAAATTCACATATTCAAGGATAGGTGTTTCTAATGCATCTACCTAGACTATTCACATAGGAATATGGTATTAGGATAGGTAGATAGTCTCATGTGTGTTTGGAAGAAACCTTGGGAATAGTAAAACCTTGAGAATAGCAATAAAATCTTGTTGACATTTTAGGCATGATGGGTTACTGGTGAGGTGAATTCGTAGACCTAGGACTTAAGCTCTATATTGAATCTTTACCTTAAGAAATTAGTTTTATTTAATTATTCATAATATTCACTCTTATAAATTTTACGCTTAAGATATATGGAATTTTATAGAATTGATATTAGATTAGCTTTAGTCCCTGTGGGTTCGACAACCTGAATTTAATTCACTTTACTATTTGATCACGTGCACTTGCGTATAGGAAATCTTAGTAATTGCATCATAATATATTATTAGGATTTTTGACATCAGATTCTCATTGGATTTTATTGATTTTGTAGGATGGAGAGCAGAGGTTTGAGGCTAAAACACACTACCAATAGAACCAAAAAGGGACAGTAAGAGAAAGTTCAAGGAAAAAGATATCCTAGAGCTCCTTCCCCTCCGCCTTCACCACCGAGATCTCTTACACCCCCTACTTTTCAAAGGGATCTCTCCGACAAAAGGCTGCACTTAGAGAGACCTATAGTGGTGGAGATGCTTAAAGATTCACTAATTCCTACTTGGTTTGCTTCAAGACAATGGGTGAAGTTAGCTACTACAAATTTTCCGGTGAATGGGACTTTGGTCTATGAATTCTTTGCGGTAGCTAAGGTGGAAGATCTTTAGCAAGGAGTTTGGGTGAGAGGTAAGAAAGTTATTATCACTCGTGAAATTATCAATGACTTTCTTGAGATTAGGACTCGACAAACAGTTGAGACATTTGATGATAGGACGGAAGAGTTTTCTTTCACTTTTATAGAGTTTGTGAAGTCTAGGAAGTATATTTCTCTCGTACTATTCATTCTGAGGTTCGCTATGATGAGTTGGATCCCGATCCTGCATTTATGTTTAATTGGGCTAGGTTTAGCTTGATCCCGATGTTCTCTCCTAGTAATATTTCACATAAGAAGGTTAAGTTTTTAGTGGGTTTATTGAAGAAGTGGCCAATGAATACGGGAGGGATTCTCTATCATGTTATTCGTGAGAACTTGAAGAGTTTAAATAGGCCATCCCAGCAAGCTACACATTTTCTATTTTTGTCTGGTTTGGTTTGTGCATTGTGTGGTTTGGCAGGTGTTCCTATATTCCCAGGTGATGTTCTCACTCCTCCCAAGAGGAAACTGGATTCTTTTGCTTGGAGACATATGATAGGGAGTCGTGGGGGTCGCCCAAACAGTCAAAGGAAGAAGAATTATGGTGCGTGTAGTACTCAACCTCCTTCACCGAATCATTCTTGAATGTTTAGGGATCCAATTCCTCCTTGTCTACCGGATACTATGGAAGAACAATTGCAGCTACATTTTGATAATTTGAAAGATTGTATGGATGTCAAGTTTGAAAGCTTGATTCGAAGATAGATGAGCGCTTTGATAGGAGCGATAAGAGGATGAACTTGCTTGCTTCTGATGTTACTAACCTTCGTGCTGCATTTGATAGTTTCAGGGTCTCCACAGCGTAGCCGACTAGTACTGTATCAGCTTATACCTCTCCTGCTCATACTCCCATTACGAGTAGATGGCCACACTTTCGGCGTCTCGCATGGATCAGCTCTTCGGTTCGACCATCTTCATCTCGGCGAGATCCTCACTTTTAGGGTTTTTTCATCCATGTTTTATGCTTTTGATGTCTTTCATATACTCTTTTATATTTTTTATGGTTTTGGATGTTTATAGTTGTAAAAGAGTATTATGGATGTTTATAGTATATTTGATTTACTCGTTCCAGTTTTGTGATATTTTGGATGTTTTTGAAAGAATAAAGTGGATGCTATTTGGATCTTGTTTATTACTTTTGTTGTTATTGATTTTATTTTTGAAAGAGTAATATGAATGTTTTTTTACACAGAACGGAAGCGAAAAATAAAACGTTAAAGACTCTTTAGACTCGGTCACGAGTTTTGATAGACTGATTATACTAGGTCACGAGTGTTAAGTGACCAATTTCGTTTTGCCGGGACGATAAAACTCTCTAATCCAAGGGAAGATAAACCCTAATCCAAGGGAAATTCTATTTTAGAGAAATAAGATATTCAAAAGTTGAAAGATATTTAATTGATGAAAGGAAGCTCTTTATATAGGAGTTACAACCTAGATCAAATAGAAATCCTTTTAAGAAGGAATTTCCTAAATCATATAGAAATCCTTTTGAGAAGGAAATTCCCTAATATTTTAAAACAACCTAAAATAAATAAATAAATCAAATAAGGGAAATAAATCTTAAATTCTAAAATAATTAAGTCTTCCTTCTAATTTTGACTCGGTCCAAGTCTTCCATAAAATTTAAGGATAACTGATCCGCATCATTCCCTTCCACTTTAGAAGAACTCGTCCTCGAGTTGTCATCAAATATCTTTGGAGAGTGTCAAATTATTTCCAACTTCTTTTCTTCCACATGTATATTGTCTTCAATAATAATAATTTGAAGATGTCTGTGAAGACAAATAATCTTTAAAATAAATATTTTGGCAACATGAGCTGAATCTCTAGACTTCTTGTAGAAAATAAAGTGCGCAATTTTATAAAACCTATCAACTGTAACAAAAATAGAGTCAGATTCACATTGTGTACATGGAATGCCGATAACAAAATCCACATCTGCTACTGCCAAAATAGAATCTACTTTCGCTTCTAGTAAAATTGAGCCTGCTTTTTCTTGAGTACATGGAAGACCAATAACGTAATCAACATCTGCTATGGGCAAAATAGAATCTACTCCTGCTTCTAGCAAAGTTGAGCTTGCTTTTACTTCTACTTTCTCTTCAGCTTGAGGTGAATCCTTCTCGATTACAAAATCACCATTTGATTTGATCTTAATCTCACTTGACAGTTTTGATGTCATTGTAGATTTTCCTTCCAATTTAGAAGGTCTCACGGATTTAGTAGGCAAGATCACAATCTTCTTTTATTCCATATGAAGTTGTATGAATTATTTTCTCTTTTGTATACAACATTCAGATAAAATAACCAAGGTTAGCCCAACAAAACTCCGCACGTATCCATATCCATAACATCACAAATAATAGTATCTGAATAAGATTTGCCCATCGAAATAGATACTCTACTTATTCGATTTACTTCAACCAAAATACATTCTTTATTCCAAAAAGCCTTGTATGGTGAAGGGTGAGGCTCTGTTAGTAATTGTAGGATCTCCACCAACTTTTCGGCAATTAGATTTTCATAATTGCAACTATCTATAAACATCCTACAAACAGCATCTCCAACTCGACAATATGCTTGAAAAATCTCCATCTTTCTATTGCATCTTGATTATCCCCCATAGACGAACACTGCTCTGATACCAACTGACTCAGAATAGAAGCGAAAAATAAAAAGTTAAAGCCTGTTTAGACTAGGTCACGAGTTTTGATAGACTGATTATACTTGGTCACGAGTGTTAAGTGACCAATTTCATTTGGTCAGGACGATAAAACTTCCTAATCGAAGGGAAGATAAACCCTAATCCAAGGAAAATTCTATTTTAGATAAATAAAATATTCAAAAGTTGAAAGATATTTAATTGATGAAAAGAAGCCCCTTATATAGGAGTTACAACCTAGATCAAATAGAAATCCTTTTAAGAAGGAAATTTCCTAATATTTTAAAATAACCTAAAAAAGGAATAAATAAATCATATAAGGGGAATAAATCTTAAATTCTAAAATAATTAAGTCTTCCTTGTAATTTTGATCCCGTCAAAGTCTTCCATAAAATTTAAGGATAACTTATCCGCATCAGGTTTGCTTGCTTCCAATGGGTTTATAGTTCACATATTTAGGAAGTATTTCAAATTTCATTTGAGTTGCTACCATTACACTTTAGATGATTAGAATGAATTTTATTTTCATATTCAATTGATTCCAACATCTAAAGTTGGGGGTGGTAAAATTTGTTGACTTAATGGTTGACTTGTAATGAATTTTTCCATTGGTTTCCATTCCATTCTCTTTTGGATTGCATACATTCTATTCATACATTGAGGACAATGCATATCTTTAAGTCGGGGGTGAGAAACACTTCATGTTTAGTATCAATTAGGTTTCATGTGAATACTAGTTAGGTCCATTTTAGTTGTTTAATTTCTTTAGGTTCATTTTTAGGTTTATTTTCTTTTTATTTTATCATTGCATATTTTTAAGAATCCATTTAATGCATTTAGGTCATTCGTTGCATTACATTTATACATAGTGTGTCATGCATAGCATTTGCATTTTCATTTTAAAGAGCCTATCTATTTGAGTAAAATCAAGGCTATTATTTTCAAAATCATTTTCAAGGAAAGTTTTCAAATGGAAAATAAAGATGAGCTAGATTTCTTTTGCTTTTTGAGCTTAATGAGACTAATTTTTCTCGATTACATTTTGAAAGGCTTGACATGAAAATTAAGGCTTCGAGTGGAGAAATCCCTTATAGAGGTTTAGAGCTTAAAAGCGTTTCATTATTTAGTGCAATAATTCATTTCTTCGTTCCTTATTATACACACTTATCACTAATGAGTTTCTTTCTTTAGTTAGGGGTCTTCTTAGGGTTGACTTGGAACTCTCAAGCATTCCTCAAATATATAGTGTATTGGTTGGGAGATGGGTGAATGTGGGTGCACTCAAGGAATGATCTAGCTTGGAGAGTGAGTGAAAACCACTTAAAAGTTTTGACCTAAACACTAAACCGATGATGCTTTGTGAGTTTTTCTTAGCTCTTTTGAAGCCAAAAAACGATAAGCTTTTCTTTGGTCCCATATCCTTTCCAAAACATCATGATTTTGAGAAGTAATTTCTTAGTTTTACCTAATGGAGGTTCAAGGATAAAAAGGGATTAAAAAATGTGTTTGGAAGGTAGAGAGAAAGGGAAGGAAATTATATATATATATGAGTTGGAGAGTTCTTGAAATTGTTGAAAGAATTGTTGGAATGAATGGTTATTAAAAAAACACTCAAAATCAAAAGAAAAGAAAAGAAGAGAATGTGTATATCAATAAAAGGTTGTTGAAAGTTTGAATGAGAAAAGAACAATAAAGTGTGAGGTGATGAAAATTTGAAGAAATAACGAGATGGATTTATTAAGTTCAACTCATGAAATTTGAAGAAGTTAAGTTAGAAACATTTATGAGTGAAATTGAAGTGGAATGGGAAGTGAGTGAGGGTGTTATCCTTGAATCTCTACTTTGATCCCTTATCATTTTTCCTATTTATTCTAGCTCTAACTTAGCCCCATCTACCTTAATTTAAGCTAGTGATTCAAAGGGAATCCGAGATTCAACTAACTCCTTGAGACTTCTAAATGATATATAGTGCTTGATTGAGTTTTATTTTTTGTGAGGTCTCTTAAAGTTCTTTGATTCGCTCTTGTGAAGCACTACCATCACAATCAATTAGTTACATCACTCCGATTTTTAAAGTGAATAGTGCATTGTGTGTGAAGCTTTTAGGTTCATGTGAGCTTTGATCTTAAAAAAATAATAAAAATTGAAGAAGATCAAATTGAGTGATATCTTGTGAGATATTAGTTCAGAGCTCAAGTTCTTGAAAGATTGCCATATGCTCGGATCTTGAGATGAAAGAGGTTTGGTCAATTTGATTGATTTTAGCATTGAATGATAGCTTGTTGATTTTGCCTACATAGTTTGTGAACTAACTTTGTTATTGCCTTGATCTTTGTACTTAATGATGGTTCTTTTCATGAGAAGCGTTTATGTGTATCGCTCTAGGTAAGCCCTTAGGAAACAATACTCCTTCTTTAAGGCCACTTAAGGGTTTAAAGACTTGAAGTTTAAGCTAAAAACTTTCGTTGCAACCTAAAAAAGTGGTAGTTAACTTAATAGCATTTAGATTATTTTTGCATTATGTCATGAATAATTGCTTTTGTTTATTTTTCTCTAGAGTTAAGATGAGTTTATAGTTGATTGCTTGAAGACAAGCAATGGTTCAAGTTAGGGGTAATTGATGATCTTAGAAATTGAGTATGAAATTAGATGAACTCGATTTTTTTTCCCTTATGAAATGCATATATTTGAGACACTTTTGCTTAATTTCAGGGCTTAAACGTAAATTTGGAGACTAAGAGTCATCAAAGAAGAAAAGCGGAAGTTTGGAGCAAAAAGGGATCGAAAAAAGATGGAAAAGGACATGAGACAATGATCACCGAACTACACCCTGAGCTAGATACCAAGCTACAGTTCGGTTCATAAAGAAGATAATGGAAGATCCTCTCTGTCTGAGCTAGCTACCGAACTTGCAGCTCGGTGAATGAAAGTACCTTGGTTATATCGTTCTGTCCAAATTCCACACCGAACAAGATACCGAATTGTAGTTTGGTAAGTTAATAGAAGATAAGAAAATACTTCTGTCCAAATTCCACACTGAGTTCCATACCGAACTGTAGTTCGGCAATTACCTGAGGAGATTGGAGACCATTCTGTCCGAACTTAGCATCGAATTGAGTACCGAACTAGAAGCTCGGCAAGAATGTAGAACTTATGAACACCATTCTGTCCGAATTGAAGACCGAATTGGCTACCCTTATAGCTCGGTACAATATGTGAAAGAATTCTTTGTGTTGAAATCGGACTTGGTATCAAGCTCAATACCGAAATGTAGCTTGGTAACAGTGATGTTATAAATCTTTTGTAATTTTGGAGCCATTTCGAGTGTGATTTGAATTGTAGTATAAATACCCATCTTAAACTCTTAGGGACGGATCTTGGATCATTTTGTAATACTCTTATACACTTAAGAATTGAGTAAGATTAGAATTCATCTTGTGTTCTTCAATTTCTCTTAATCTTCAAGTGGATTTCAAGAGGAAAGGTGTAGATTGGAGATCAATTCATCAAGACCCAAGGATTCAATCTCTAGATTCATCATCTCCATTAAAAGTTCCATCTAATCCTTCACTTTTACTTCCATCTCTAGATTTTTGATATGGATCTCTTGTTGAATTGTGATTATATTAGTTTAGATAGATCTTGTGATTCTTAAGCTTTTTATGTGCTTTAATGGCAAATTCTCTAATATAGCATAATATGTGTCTTAATTGCCTAATTCATTCGATGAAAATCAAGTGATACATAGATTTAATCTTGTTTGAAGCTAGACATAGCAATTTCATGGTTAGATCTAAGAATTAAGAGTGATTAAAATGAAATTAGACTTAGTAATTTTAAATAATCTCAATTGGATTGTACTTCATGATCATTTAGACAATCTATAGACATATAATTGTTATAGATGATATTTTGATGTTAGAATTTGAAGAAACCTAATATTGATGCATTTTTTGTCCATGTTATATTTTAATGTTCCAAGTGTTTGATAAAATGCTTAAGAAAATGATTAAGTATTTATCTAGTGAAATAAGTGTTTAACCATGATTTCCTCACATAGTTTTAACAATTCTAAGTGTGTTTGATTCATTTTTAAGCAATTTTTACATTCTTGTTATTAGTTTAAACTTTGGGAAATATTATCATTCATTAGTACATTGATCATTTTAACTCTCGGTCAACAATTTAGGTGTAATCCCTTGGGTTTGATATCCATAACTATTATGTTACGGTAAGATAGATGTTGCTTGGCATTTTCCATTATTGAATATAATTCTAGGTCAAGAATTTTAACATAAATTATCAGTCCAGAAATTGAAAATGATCAGAAAGAAGTTTACGAACATGAATGGAGAAAAAGTATCCTCGAATACCTCAACATTGGCACACTTCTAAGGAATAAAAAAGAAGCCGATAGAGTGAAGAGAAAAGCTGCACGACATATTGTTATTCGGGAGAACTCTGTAAGGGGTCACTAATGGCCCACTTCTACGATGTGTTGGACTATAAAAAGCGAGTCTAATCCTAAAGGACATATACGAAAGCCTCAGCAGCAACCACTCGGGAGGAAGGAGCCTAACTTTCAGAACACATCGTGCAAGCTACTACTAGCCCACTTTATGAACTGATGTTGCAAAATTTATCGAAAAATGTGACAATGTCAAAGGTATGCACAATCTTCACACTTTAACCTTGAACTCCTTAATGTTATCTTCATCCTTTGGCCATTATACCAATAGGGCGTAAACATTGTTGGTCCGTTCCTATATCAGAAAGCGGGTGCAAAAGTTCATCCTTGTTGTAACCAACTACTTCACGAAGTTGGGTCGAAGAAGAAGCGTATGAATATGTCAAAGAAAAAGAAGTGAACAAATTCATATAGAGGCACATAGTGTTTAGGTTTGGTGTCTTGAAAGAGCTCGTCACAGAAAACGGTCCATAATTTGCATGAAAAGTAGTTAACGAAGCTTGTAAAATCCTTAGGATCCACTTGATGATCTCCACACAAAGGTACCCACAAGCTAATGACCAAGTCGAAGTAACTAATAAGGTAATTGTAGACACTATTAAAAGAAGATTGGAAGGTTCTAAAGGACACTGACTAGATGAACTTCCAGGCGTCTTATGGTTGATAAGGACCACACTTAGAATATCAATTAGGCAAACACCATTCTTATTTTTCTATGAAATCGAGGCTGTTCTACTAGTGAATCTAATAGTACCAATTGAAAGATTTAACTTAAGCGCATAGAATAATGAACAAAGCGTCGCCTTTCAGGGGACACTATCGAGGAGCAACGAGATCAAGCACGAGACCACTTACAAAATACCATAAAGCCATCACTGGCGCTTACAACGAGAATGTGGGAGTCAAAACATTCATAGATGGAGACCGGATACTCCGAAAGCCTTACAGAATACCAAAGAGGCATCCCACACGAAACTCGCAGTAACCTTGGAAGGACCCTATCAATCAAACACACCGTTGGTATAGGAGCTTATAAACTCTAATACATTAGAGGCAAAGAAATAGACAATATTTGGAATGCCTTTCATTTAAAAAAGTATTATTTCTAAAATCTTTTCTTTTTTACCTTTGACTTTTCTCAATATAGCACCTGGGCACTTTTTCCTCATAGAGGTTTTAACGAGGCCCCTAATTTTCAATAAAACTCAATATTCAAACATTTACATAGAATCATATCATATACTTTTGAAATCAATATGAATCATTCCCTTCGATGAGCAATTAAATTCCAGGGATTCGATGAGAAGCTCAAAGAACTAACTCGTCATGATTGACCAAAGTATAAAGATTCAGTCGAGCAATTCTATAAACTAATACCAAGGCAATCAATCAAAGTCGTGAAATTATAAATTACTACCGATAAATGAATAACCAAAGTCTAGAGATTCGAATAAAAGCGTAAAGAATTGACCTAGCTATGATTAACCGAAGTTTGGGATTCAGTCGAGCAATTGAACAAACTAATACCTCGCCGATCAACCGAAGTCGTGAAATTAGTCAGCAAATCGCTCATCTTCGAGAGCAATCGAAGTCTGGGGATTTGATTAATAACTTAAAGAGCAAACCCCATGATGATCAACCAAATTCTGGGGATTCGGTCAAGTAGCTCTACAAAGACCTCTATGATAAATTGAAGCTGTGAAATCAGTCACCAAATTGCTCCTCTTCGATAATCATTTGAAGCTTGGGGATTCGATCAAAAACTCAAAGAACTAACTATGTGACGATCAACCGTAGCCTAGAGGTTCAGTCAAGTAATTTTGTAAGCTATTGTCTTGATGACTAGCTCGCCTAACACATCCTACAAAGACAATGCTGAGTTATCTAAAGGTTTATCATATGAGCCTGCAAGGACCCAGTCCCAAAATGATATGTGTTAGCCTGCGATCCTTATAGGATTGATGATAGAAATGTTGCATACCAACCGTCGGTATCGATCTTCTATGATTAGAATCTAGACCTACATACATTGATGATTTAGTTGAAACGAATGAACAGCTGGTAGTCACACAGCCAGCACAACAAACCAAAATCTAGTACAACTAACAAGTTATCACTATATAACCAAAAAAAAACTTAAGCTTGAACTTATCCTACTGTTAAAAGGAAATTCAACCCTTTGTGAACACAAACACATTTACAACTCGAAGCCATTGGAGCTAATCAAACTTAGCATCACGATTTCAACATATTTATCACAAACATGGAAAGAAGGGAAAGCTACTGGCCGTGGAAAAGATGAAGGCATTCGATCCTGATAAGAAATTGAACAACATGAATAAATGCATGCCCCATCCTGAATGGCGTAAGAAGGAATCAATATAAAAAAAATTACAGTGATAACTACAAAATAAAGAGAAACTATTACAAGCAAACCACTCACAAAAGCAGTAGAAGATAATCATAAAAAAGTCATTCTCCAACTAAAATATCCAGACGGAGCCTCTAATAAGAAGATAAATAGCAAAACGCTCAAAAGTAACACAAATTCAAAGAAAAATATAGATACGTCCAAATGCGACGAGGAAAGTCACTGATATGAAAATAGCTACACAAAAATAAGGATGGTTACATAACAAAATCAAGTAGGAGGGGAAAGGTCACCGCCTATGCCTCAGTGTCCATCTCATCTGAATTAGACTCATGCATATCATTAATGAGTCATTGGATAAAATCTAGTGACAATTTTACCTTAGAGTATCTCTTGAAGCATACCACACCGTCTAGAAATATACTTATCATCCGACTCCTCCGAAATTTGATCAACCTCAGCCTTAGTAGCTTCCACTCGGACAGAGACTTCCTTGCTTACTCCTTTAGAAGATTCCGCTAGGATTCGAGTGCCTTAGACGCCTCGCTTAACAGACGACCTGATTATTCAAGCTGATAAAAATAAATAAAAAATAAATTTTGTGTAAAAGAAAATGTGTTTCAACAAAATCAATAAAATACCTACATTAAAGCCATGAAGAACAGACTCATCACAAATTTAAGTAAAAGGCTTCTTCGAGTAGTATGCATCAACAGACGAAAAAACTAATTTATCCGGTTAGGCTTGCTTTGAGGAAACCTTACCGGATTAAGGGAATGTTGATTGGTCAATAGGTAACTCAATGTAGGGCGCCTCAAGCCTAAGAGTCAACTGATACCCTTGATGCGCCCCTGCTCAGAGTCAACTGATACCCCTGATGCGCCCCTGCTCGATTTAATTGTCATCTTCTTACCCTTTGCCATATTCTCTTTCTTTTTTTAATGAGTCATAATAGCAATATACTCGGGATTTCTCGTAATCTTATCTTCGTCCATCATTAAAAAAAGGGTGAAGTCGTAAAATCGTTACCAATTCCCAATTCGAGCAAGAAGTGACTCGGTCAATTGATTGTGAAGCCTCGAGTAAAGAAATATCGTGATTTCCACTTGCAATCATTCATCAGTTAGTCTTTTATCAAAGGGGCACAACAAGACTTAAAAAATAATAGATAACGGCCAAGATCACGATCCATTTGCTCTTTCACAGAGAATGTCTGAAAAAGATCCTTTATAACACAATTAAGTCCATACAACTCTAAGAGTCGATCAACACCTATAACTGTCCACAATGTATTGGGCATCAATTGACTTGGGTGAATCTCTAAAAATTCACAGAATTGCTTTAAAAGGCTTGAAATAGTAAAATGAAAGCTAGTATCAAACATAAACTTATAAAAGAGCTCCCAACCAAGTCTTATCCAATCTATCCTCTCTTCTAAACCAGGTAAGTGTAACTCAATACAAGAAGGAACCTGACAGCTGACCCTTAACTCTTCCAAATCATTTGTAGTCATTTTTTTTACTAGGTTAAACCTAAGAATACCCTAATGGCGTGAATGAGTGTTGTGATCCCCAATGAAACCTGTATAAGGGGTCCGATGTCGAGAAGGGCATGAACCATGAAAATGTGAAGAATAACCTTCCGATATCCTCACTATCGTAAAATATAGAAGCCATAGATGACTCCTCAAACAAGGAGGATTTAACGTGTTCCTTTGACGCCATTCACTTGATGACTTTTCCCGCGACGCTGATGATTATGCAATGACTGAAGAAGAAATCGATCCATGTTCATCGTGCGACATTATCTACATGCAAATAAACTAAATCAACATGAGAAGTTGAGCGATAAATGGGAATGAAACTGAAAGAGAAAAGAGTCAAATAAAGAAAATGGATTCGAACAGATCTAAAAGATAGACTTTATCCCAAGAGAAATTAATTCAAGTTCAGTGATGAACAAATTTAGAATACTTACTAGATAAGAAAAAGCTGAACTAGCTTTTCCTTTAGCTGCACAAAAGCTGACAAACATTCATCAGAAAAATCAAACTTCATATCTTTTTCAAGCAAAACACACAGGGGTCTAGAGATTTTAGAAAAGTCTTTGATAAATCTCCTATAGAAACCTGCATGTCCAAAGAAACTTCTTATTCCTTTCACATCGATAGGAGGAGGCAAATAAGCAATAACATCTATTTTTGCTTTATCTACTTCTAAACCTTTACTAGACACTTTATGCCCTAAAACTATGCCTTCTTTGACAATGAAATGACATTTTTCCCAATTGATGATCAAATTGGTTTCCTCACATCTTTTCAGTACTTTGCCTAAATTGTCAAGACAGTCATCTCCTATGATGGAAAAATCATCCATGAAAACTTCTAGAAATGTACTTATGAAATCAGTAAAAATGGCTAGCATACATCTTTGGAAAGTTCTTGGTGCACTACATAGACCAAAAGGCATCCTATTATAAAAAAATGTCTCAAATGGACTGTAACACCCCATATTGAGATAGGGTTAAAAAGAACTAAATTGCTACCCATATCACCAATGTGCACATTATTTTTTGGGAGCCCAGAACTTGAGAACTCCAAAGTTAAGCGTGCTTGACTTGGAACAATCTTGGGATGGGTGACCTTTAGGAAAGTTTTCCAGAAAGCATGCGAGTCAGGACAAAGTATGCTGGAAAGCGTAATGGTGGTCTGTGGGGCTAGTGATAAACCTTAAGACTAATCAAGTAATGATGTGGCGCCCTGCCACCGCGCCTCGGGTCATCCGTGGGCAAGAGCCGGATATTACAAATGGTATCAAAGCAACCCTGCGACCGCGAGTGCGCCTGTGGACGGAAAAGCCCAAGGCATCCATCTACCACCGAGCCTCGGGTCATCTGTGGGTGGGGGCTGGACTGTGGTCTTATGCTGGTCACCAGGTGCAATAGGAATCTGATTGTATCCTGAATATCCATCCAAGAAATAAAAGTATGGATGTCCTGCTAACCTATCTAACATTTCATCAATAAAGGGTAGAGGAAAATGGTCCTTTCTAGTGGCGTCTTCAAGGTCCTATAATTTATGCACATCCTCCAACCTGTGACTATCCTTATAGGAATTTATTCATTTTTGTCATGTTTAATCACTATGATCCCTCTCTTTTTTGGAACATATTGCACTGGACTCACCCACTGACTATTAGAAATTGGAAAATTTATACCTGCATCCAGTAGTTTTAATACCTCATTCTTGACAACCTCTTTTATTGTTGGATTCAGTCTGCTTTGAGGTTGTATCTTGGGAGTGTATTTTTCCTCCACGATAATTTTGCGAGTACAGAAAGTTTGGTCGATCCCGTTAATATCAACAATCATCCAAGCAATAGCTTTCTTGTATTTCCTCAAAACATATAGAAGCTTCTCTTCCCGGTCCTTGGTTAACTCATTTGAAACAAAAATTCATAAGTTTGAATCCTGAGAATTAAGAAAAGCATACCTGAGGTAACTAGGGGGTGCCTTCAATTCCAACTGTGGTGGTTTTTCAGTTGAATGAGGCATGGGTTCAGTTGAAGGTTTAATATCACTGAAGTTTAGAACAAAATGTGAAGTCATAGACTCTAACTCTCCATTCTAAGTGCTTTCTTCAGGAATGTCCATGTCTACATCGTTGATCAAGACATTGTTCAAAGGATCAGCACTTTTAACTGTAAGTATTTTATCCATAAGTTCTTCACCAGCTGCAAGTTGAATACTCTTCACTTCACTGAAATCATAAGGAAATTTTAATGATTCCAGTAAACTAAACCCGGTTTCTTCACCACTTACTCGTAATGTGAGCTCTCCTTTTTCCACATCGATTAAAGCTATTTCCGTTCTTAAAAATGGTCTTCCAAGTAGCAAAGGAACATCTTCATCAACTTCAATGTCAAGTACCACAAAGTCTATAATAAACATAAATTTATTTACTGTAATAATTACATCTTCAACAATACCCTTGACATGAGTTAAAGATCTATCTGCAAGCTGTAATAGGACATTGTCAGACCTGAAGTGTCCTATACCCAATCTCTCATAAATTGCTGAGATTTATGCTAGCTCTTCCCTTGAATTTTTCTCCAATGGTGAGAGGTATGGTGAACTTGCCAAGATCCTTCTTCTTCCCGGATATTTGATACTTAACAAGTTGGCTCACACTTTCATTCACATTTATACATCCCACATTAGCTAGATTTCTCTTGTTTGATATAAGCTTCTTCATGAATTTAGGATAAACATGCATCTACTTCAAAGCTTCTATGAATGGGATGTTCACATGGATCTGCTTCATCATTTCTAAAAATTTGTCAAGCTGCCTATCCATCTTTTTCGTATTCTCCTTCTGAGGAAAATGTAGCTTTATAGGTATTACCTCATGTTCTTTACTTTGATTCATAGTATTACTGGTTCCTTCTCCAGCATCCTGATTTTGTATCGGAGGTATAAAACTCTTCTTTTCCTTAGAAGCTTCAACCTTCTTACCACTTCTTAACGTTACTGCATGCACTTGTGACTCTTCTTTAGCTTTTTCTTTCCCCTTAGGATTAGGCACAGTGTCACTTGGAAGTGATCCCTAAGGCCTTTGATTCAAAGCTTGTAAAAGTTGCCCCATTTGAGTTTCCAAGTTCTTGATAGAAGTAGTATGGTTGGTAAGAACAGAATCAGTTTTCCCATATATTTAATAAGAAGATCCTCCATGTTGGACTTATTTTGGCCTATCTGCTGATACTGAGACTGCCTTTGTTGTTGGTAACCAGGCTGAGGGTTTCTCTGATAATAACCCTGATTTTGATAGGGTTGATTTCTGTGTTGGTACTATGATCCCTGCTGGCTACCATAATTATTATTGATATAATTTTCTTATTCCAACTCACCAATTTCATCTTCACATCTGCATCAGCAGTTCCTTGTGCATAATCTGCCAGAGTTGGATTCTGTTTGTCAACAGAATTCATTAAAGCCTTCTTATTTTAATAACCTTGCTTGTTTGACACTATATTATCAATCTTTGTATTCAATAAAGCTATCTGAGCAGAGAGAACATTGAATGACTCCAATTAAAAAATCCCTGTCTGCTTCTTTGTAGCAACCTTGTCTCTTTCAATCCACCCAAAGTCATTATTATCTAGCAGCTCAATAAAGTCATAAGCATCTTCTAGTTCCTTGTCCATTATTGATCTTCTAACTGAGGAATCAATATGCATCTTAATTTGAGGTGGCATAACACTGTAAAATGCCATCACTATGCTCCATGGTGCTATGTCATGATGTGGAAATTTCCTGATAAACTCCTTGAACCTTTCCCACCTTTCATAGAGAAATCATGTTCCTCAGCTTTACCATCTTCATGTAAGGGAAATAACGTGCTTGGAACTTCTTAACAAAATCCTGCCAATTATTGATACATCCTGGTAGTAGAAAGTAGAGCCAGGCATGTGCTTTGTTGTACAGAGAAAATGGAAACAACCTCAATTTAACAGCATCCTCAGAGACTCCACGATGTCTAAAGGTACTGTAGAGATGTTGAAATGTGTTCAAATGTTGATTAGGATCTTTTGTGGCTGTTGCTCCAAACTTGTTCAGTTGAACCATTTGGATGAGTCCAGATTTCAACTAAAAAGTATTAGTTGTGAGTACTGGTAGGTTAATGGCTAGAGGCATGCCATCAATTGGTGGTATTGAGTACTGTCGTAGGGTTTTTCTTCCATCTCCAGGATTTATCCTTGCTTCCTCTTCATCACCTCCAGGATGATGATCGTAGTGTTGCCTTAACATATTTTCTCTTGATGTTAATCTCAGCTGTCTCAAAAGCCTTTTAGGTTTAGGATCAAACTACAAATCTTGAGTTCTTTGAGATTTTGTCTGCATACACTACACACTCAAACAAATAATTTAAAATTGAAAAATAATTTATAAAAACAAAGTTAGAATAATTCAAAGTAAATCTTAATTTTAAAAGTGACAAATCCACGACAACGACACTAAGAAATTGATGGAGAAATTCAGGACACTTCTCGAATCAACGTTTAATTGTAGTTTTAAGATATCGTCTCCACATGGATTGCGTATTTTGAAAAGAAAGAATTCAATCAAGGTTCAAAATGAATTGTTAAAAAAAAATTTAAAATTGTTAAAATTGAATCATATCATAGAAATTGGATAATATGCTGACAGTTCAATGATGAAAAATATGAGAATCTAGTACTAGAAAATTTGATTCAATTGAAATACTAGTGGATCTGTTGATCTCAATTGCTTGCCTTCATGTTTATATATCTTATTCAACGACAGAACTCAATTCTTTATCCTAGATCATCATATTTGACTAGTTAAAGAACTATCGATTCGATTTAACCAATCCTAGCTAACAACTTGCATATATCTCTATATTACAAAGTTATCAACTATTTGAAGACTGGTCTGAAGAAAAAAAAATGAACTTAATTATTATCTATCTCTAGATCAATATGTTGATCCTCTGTTCTAGATCTAGCATCTAAACGTGATATCTGGTCTAGAAAAGATGCTATAACGTAATTGTTTAACTCTCGTCCTCAAAACACAATATGCTCAAGAAAAATTAGAGAATTGAGGTTTAATGAACTGGAATTACACACATAGATCTAGCATTGCAATTAATCTCAACGGATTACTAGGTCTATTAGTTACTCATGATTAGATCTGGTTTTATAACTAAGTTCGAATTCATCATAATCATGATGTTTAAGTAAGGAACTTACCAGAGAGAGAGAAAACTAGCTCTATCACAACTTGATCTTCTTCGACCTTTTGCTAGTTATCACAATAACTAAACAAAGTACTAGTTCTTGAAAGAAAAATAACTAAATTGGAACGGTCATTTAGTAGGTTTTTGACTCAAAAAATTCTCAATATTATCTAAAAATTGTCAAAAGATCAAAAGACTCTAATTGCATTGACGGGGCTCCTATTTATAGAGTTTGAACCCAATAGCAATTTTGTAATTTCAAAAGGACAAAGAAACACAGAGTGACAAAATATCATAATTCAATATCTTTATCGCCCGTTTCTTCGCCTTGACTTTTAGCTATAATCAGACACTTCGCCAAACCCATTATCTAAGTTGAATAGACGCTACTCTTCATTATCGCCTGTACCCATATCTAAGTTGAATAGACGCTACTCTTCATTATCGCCTGTACCCATCACCAAGTACTACATGCGAGTCTTCCCTCCATCGCTTGTATCACCTATTCTTATAATTATATATTATTTTTTTAAGACATAATAAATGTATTAATTATATTAAATATTGATATTATAAAATTAAAATAAATATTATAATTATAAAAACTAAAAATTGTATAATAATATTTATTAATTCAATTTAATTATTAAAGAATATTTTAAAAATTACCCCGAAATTTCATATTATGTTTAGAATATCATAACGAAAATATTTATGCCTAAGAGATGCTCTGCAAAATGTCAAAGTAAAATAATGCACAAGTTACATACCGGAGACAGTACAAAGTTTATTTTCACTGATGTTGAAATGTTGAGTTCTCAAGGACAGTAGAATAAATAAAAACAACTAAACAGGGATAATCACGTAGGAACAAAGGAAGACAAAGCTGAGGCTTGTACAACAAGCAAAGGAACCACAGCAACAACTGAATCTACTCCACAAAATTGCCTCCTCTAGATGTCAATAAGACGCCCATTCTGTCTTCCGAAAAGGTACCCCAAGCTCAGCACCTGACTTAAACAAGCCAAGTTTCTCCATAAGTTCATCAAATAAATCGCCCACTACAAAGGAGATACCTGAGGCAGCTACTCCTAAGCTCACGTAGTACATTACAGTTTTCCAATAAGATCCATTCTGCACATGAGCCTTAGCAGCAGCTAGTAACACAATGCATATGAGAGATGACCCTGCTAGTGCTGCAATCTTAAGATCTCTATCGTCACTTTCTCGAAATGAGAAGCCATATACAACCGGAGGCAACAACCCGAAGAAGAGGAATGATATAACTGCTACAATTATATGTCTTACAAAATTTTGCCTTCTCCCGAGCAGCCGCTGATACTGATCTTCTTGCTCACTTGTTTGAGTATTGTCATTTCTCAGCTCTTTAATCTGCAGAACTTAAATCATTAGTATAGGGAGCAAGAATTAAAATGTCCTATTTTACATCCTGCAGCAATAACGGTAGTGCCAAAAACCGTTGCCTTAGAATATTATGTAGTAATACTATCAGCACAATGGACATAGTTACTCACTTTATCGGCCATCACAAAGAGTCCACCCACCACACTTGCCAATCCCAAAGCTAAAATGTTCACTGCAATGACCAAAGAGCAGAAGCATAAATTGAAAATAGAATACAAATTACATGTACATATGACAAGTTTTGAGAATTGTGAACCTACTTAGAAACTCCATAAACACCCACCTACCCTTAACTGATATAAATTATCAAAAAGGACTTTTGCTAAATTATAAATCTAACATGTACCACTAATTTAACAGGTACAGATTTTATACAGTGGATTCATCCATTTGGTTCTCATTTTATAACTATTTCCTACAATTATAGTTGATTATACAGCATTCAATCCATCATATTAAAAACTATTAAAGAGCCTGGCAACATTAACCACTCTATGCATACTTATCAATCAATCAATAAATGAAAAAACAATTGATGACTAGCCACCACAAATTGAAACATATACTTCAAATTTTACCTATCAATTACCATGCATAACATAACATATAGTCAGGAAGAAGAGCACTTACATGTTTTAGTACCAGCACCCGCAGCAGAGGATACAACACCTAAACTTGTAATTGATTCAACTAAACCACCATACACAATGCTTTTCAAGATATCCCAATCACGGGTTTCAGTAGGAACAGCTGTCTGCGGCAGGAGTGGTCGTACTTCTTGTGCTGGAAGAGGATCTGTTTCTGGCATTTCAGTTGGCTGTGTATCAAGCGGAGGCTCTTCAGGATCTTGTGTCTGAACTGTATCTATTGGATGTGGTTGAAGTAGTGGTGTTTGAAGCGGCTTTGTTTGACTTGGCGGTGGTTGTATGGGATGTGGTTCAACATCTATGATCACAGCATCATCATCTGCACCATAACACATAATGCCTAGCAAGTTAGAAATGAATATAAATCCAGTCAGGAGGAACTCTCTGTAATACTTTTTGTCTATAATATTTACCCTCTATAATTTAATTATATTTACTATTTTGCAGAGTAAAAAATCATTTATTAATTACATAAACAATCCATTAATTAAATTTTCTTGGAGTCTAACCATTTAATAATTTATATAAACTCTAATAAGATAATTATATTAAATATTTTATTCATTACATAAAACAATCCAGTAATTTTCATAAAATATTTTGTTATATGCATGTAACAACCAATAGCTATAAGAATGAAAACCATATTGGACAAATGAGGGTGTTATAGGAAGGTCTGATTCTAGAGAAGCCTAAAAGTAGTAGGTTGCAAATTTAAGAATTCACTGCTTAACCCAAAAACTTTATCATAGTTGTGATAAGACAATCATTTAGGATCATAATGGGACATTAGGAATCACATAGTTTCTACTTAAGCTTATGTCTACATATAAACACATTAGAATGGACACAGAGTACCTGGTACACAAGTCTAATCTTATAAAAGAGTAGAAAATCTAGATAGCTTAGATAACTAATTGTCACCTTGCCAGAAAATAGCATCAAAGAACAACAGATGGGTCTGTGTAGTGTGCATTTAAGTAAGGTGTGAAGATATAGTGAAGACAGTACACTGAAACAAAGAAATGATTATGTCCCGAAATATTTTAGATTTGGAAGATTATAAAATTCAAGAATTTCACTAAAACACATAACTTTTAAGAAATAGTATGGCTGAAATATAGTTAAAGTAGAAACCATATTTTAATTCAAGCATCATCAAATAGTCCAATATTGTGAATTGACAGAAGAAGATTAAAAGATGTAGTACCTCCCTGAGGACTAGGTACTTCCTTCTGTTCAGATGAGAAAATTTGGATGATCCAATATTTCCAACCCGGCTTCACCGGAGCAGCATGTGATACATTGGGACGAGTTTCACCAGCATGTGTTTGAACTGTATCTGTTCCAGCAGGCTTGGTTTGCACTGGCTTTGGACCATCTGGCTGGTCTACCCGTGGCATTGATTGAATTGGTTTTGGATCAGTTGGCTGTGGTTCCATTGGCTTGATTTGAGCTGGCAAAGGAACCACCGGCTGCTCTTCCCGAGGCTTTGTTTGAACTGGCTTTGGACCATCTGGCTGGTCTACCCGTGGCTTTAATTGAACTGGTTTCAGATCAGTTGGCTCTGGTTCCGTTGGCTTGATTTGAGCTGGCAAAGGAACCACCGGCTGCTCCTCCGGTTGCTTTGTTTGAATAGGCATTGAATCGACTGACTGCGGACCTAACGGCTCTGTTGGATCCAGCTGCTGATCAATTGACTGTGATCCAAGAGGCTCTGTTTGAGCTGGTTGTGGTTCAGAAGGCCTGATCTGAACTGGCTGTGGTTCAGTGTCAATGGGTTGAACATCTGCTGTACCGTGTCACAACTTGAAAAGTTAAAATTTGATGAAAACAGCATTGTAGTAAGAGAAATTTTTAAGAATGCAATAATTAAAAGCAATAAATTTAATCTCATTGATGATCTAAGAATTATCAAGGTTCCCATAGAATACACAAAACTCAGTAAGCAGAGCAAAACGTAAGGACATAAGCAACTATCTGCCTTGAACCCACATGCATAGTAATAAATAATTATACTATTCTTAAGCAGATAAATAATAGGAACGTGTGGAGAATCTTCCCAAGTTCATGATACATGAATGAAATCCAGGAAGGTGTTATCTGATAGTTTGCTGCCACCAAACTCCAAAGAGTACAACAGTTTGAAGTGTGTTTATCATACTTTATTTCATTAGCTACATTTGGACAATAAGAAAGCAGTAAAATTTAATGACACCCCATATTTTTAGCATCATTGTTCATGAATATATAGGCAAGGAGTAACAATTGAGGTCCCTTATAAAATTTGTTGAAAATTTTCAGTTTCACTACTTAACACAATTTCAAGGAAGATAATAGTTAACATATCACCATGTCAAATATATATTTTCGATATTAAGTAAACTCTATAACTGTCATAATTTAGATCTTTGAGGGTTTGATGGGTACCTGTACTGCTAGATGGTTTCTTAGTAGATGAAAAGATTTTAGACCACCAGCTTCCTGTGGGGTCAGGACGGTTTTGAACTGGTGTGCTTACAGGATCACTATCACCTCCAAAACACTGAAATAGCTTACAACCATTGGCTGCAAAACGCATAAATAAAGAGCTGATAGTTAAGTTGTGTCAGCAAGCGAATAACAATACAAATAAGCCAACAAGCTGATAGAAAGCGCCAAAAACTTACTATCAGAAAGTGAATGAAATAAGAAAATAAATGAAAATAAATGAACGAAATTGGAAACAGTCAAAACTTAGAATCTAACAAGCTTGTGTCATGTTAAGTCTATTCCAGAAATAATATGATACCTGTAGGAACGAAAAGACTGAAGCACGACAAGCATTTGAATAACTGTGTAGTTGGAGGTGGGGGAGCAGCGTCTGAAGAAACATATTCTGGCTCATCATTGCTGGGATCAACAGCAGGAGCTATTGGAGTACCACCCCGAGAAATAATAATTTGACCACCAATGTTGTCATTAGGGGCAGGTGTTGGAGTTCCAGTTACAGGTGCATCAAGTATTTTAGGCTTGCGGCGAATATTCTTAACTCTCCTCCTTCTTGGACGGAGGATAACTCTTCTTGTTATACAAGAATTACAATTAGGACAGTATAAATCATGAGTATTTTGCTTCTCTAGCACCTCCTCAACGTGTAAATCTACTAATTCATCATCAACTTCCCCTTTCACATCATCCTCAGGATCTTTTTCAGCTGGTTTCTGAAGTTCCTCTACTATTTCAACAGTAAGGTCATGTAACTTTTGTGCTACAACAGGACTCAAACCCGAAAGAATTTCCTCTGGTAAAATTTTCCCATTTTCAACACTGAATCCATTGCTTGTAATTGGTTCAATTTCAAACTTGTTTCCCCTTGAATCCAAATCCTCGCTTATCTCCAAAGCAGAAGATTCAGTACCATTAAACTCCATTGCAGAAACACCATGAGTAGATCCACCTGAAAACAATGAACAAATTTAGTATCTAAAACAGATATGTCCCATTTTTATGCAGAATTTCAAGGAAGGAAAAAAAAACCTGGGCCATAGCCGGTGGAAAGATAGTGATAAGAGAAAAAGACATGGGAAGGGAACTAGATAAATTTATGAATCATCCTGAATCTCTTAGATTGACTGATTACTAGCAGTATAAACAGACCTTAGGCGAAAAATAGCATCTTTAAACCATAATCAACAAGAGCAAAAGAGGGAGATTGGGTAATTTTAGTTTTGAGAAAAAATTAAGCCAGTGAAGTGATTTCATAATCATAAGCATATGCAGAGTACCTCTGAGTATATGCGAGGGAGGACGATAGGTCCAATGGCAATGGCGACATTTCCATATCCCTTTAGTGAATCACGAGCAATAGAAAATATAATTACCAGACAAGGCATGTGTACTGAGTTTAATTTTGACAAATGGGAAAAAGGTAAAGTAGCAGTGCAAATAGATAGGGTCAGAATAAAAAATAAACAAAATATGGATGTGTGTGAAGCACCTTGGTGAGTTTCAAAGTAGACGCTTTTGCTATGCCCAGTTTCTTCTGATTTCTCAGCTTCTTCAGTTCCATTTTCCTCTGCTTTCTCAGCTCCGTTTTCAGCGATTTCGATCCCATTTTCTTCTGTTTTCTCAGCTATCTCAGTTCCAGTTTCTTCTGTTCTCTCAGCTACAACTTCTTCTGTTCTCTCAGCTATCTGCGTCCCATTTTCCTCTGTCTTCTCAGCTACAATATCTTCTGTTTTCTCAGCTATCACAGTCCCATTTTCCTCTGTCTTATCAGCAATCTCAGACCCATTTTCCTCTGTTCTCTCAGCTACAACTTCTTCTGTTTTCTCAGCTATCTCTGACCCATTTTCCTCTGTTTTCTCAGCTATCTCAGACCCATTTTCTTCTGATTTCTCAACTGTCTCAGTTCCACTTTCTTCTATTTTCTCAGCTTTCTCAGTTCCATTTTCCTCAGCTTCCACAGCACCATTTTCCAGACTAGCTTCCTCAAAATTGCTGTGGTGGTGCCTGAACTGTCTTCCCAGAAGACCAGCCTCTTCTTCCTCCTCAACTTCCTCGTTCCATGCATGAACTTGCGGCTCCACCTCCATGTCTCACAACTATCTCACTTTCACAAACACTAAAAAAAAAAGTCAAGTCAAACCTTTCCTCCCACTTTCAAGAACTCACGGCTGATTGGTTCACGTCCATATATTTATAATCCCTCAGCCTCATAATAAACACACAGCACAGTACAACAAAAACCAACTCAACAACATGTTCTTGTGAACTCTGTCTGATTCGTATCTCATTTCACACATGACAACCTTGTCACTCACAAACAATTCTGAATATTATATACATTTCCTAAATCTGCTAGAATTTTTATAGGAAAGAAATTATATCTAAATATGATTTAGTAACTAATATAGCATTTCTTCTGACAATGACTTTTAGTAAAACACATTTTAAGAAAATACATCTCTCTGAATAATAACATTCACCCAAAATTGTAAGTAATATCTAACTTCACCAAATAGGTAGGCAAAATATTAACAAAGCTCTTAAATTGGTGGACACCACCACTAGCTGACAGAGAGTGGTACATCAGAGACAGCTCCCTCTGAGAAAAAAATAATACTAGTCTACTTTCATACCATTCCACACTTTACAATAAATAATTATAATTAAAAAAATACCACAGTGGTAGGTAGGTAGATGGAGATCCTGTATTCTACACCGTTGGATTAGGCTCACATATCTAATCATTCTCAAAGTCAAGGAGCTAATTATTTTAAAACTAACCAAATGACATGGGCAAAGGTGGTATTAGAATACAAACATTTGCATAATAGTATGTGAACGTGTCAACTTCATACTCTCTCTTGCAAGCAAGAGTAGGAATTGAATATTGACTCAATTATCCTAACTAACACGTTTTAGACATTAATGAGCGCATGATATTTTTTTTTCATAATTTGACTTGAGAATATAGGAGCAAACAGATCATACTCTTTCGTTAGGACAAAATTTTTATATTTTCCTACCCAGCTGTTCATTAGACAAAATAATAGTTTCCTGTTCTGCTGACATTAAGTCAATGGAACAACAGAACACATAATGGGGTTATATGTCTTTAAGTCGCGGATGTTTAATGTTATGTTCATACGGAACATAACAACCAAAATAAAAGGAGCCCAGAAACAAAATGGATTGGTACGAGAGAATCAAATTTTTTTCACTTTCCTGACGTGCCCCTGCGCAGGCATTACTTTACAGGTCACTTTCAAATAAGATTCGTCTTTTGGGCCCTGCCTCGACTAAACTTCATGGGCCGGACTTGGGCCTACCTATTTGGCCCAATAAACTCAGATGTACAACTGAAGAGCAGTATTGCTCAACTTCATATCTCCAAGAAACTCAGCAGTTTTCCTCATAGCTTGGATTAGTAGGATCCTTAGATCTTACCAGCTGCTGAAGGTGTAGTAGTACTTTGCTTTGGAGTCTGCAAGGTTTAAAATGAATTTGTATAAAACAGCTTAAAAATTCTCTACGGTCAATGAGCAAAAACAGCATTAAAAAAAGCGATCCGGCGTATTTGGATCAGCAGTGTCTCTTTGCTTGTGAAAGATCTAATATCATAGTCACAAATTCGAGGATAGATAGATGTGATAATACCACAGCCCAGGGATGTTTTAGAAAACAGATGATGTTGGTGCTATAGTAGCCACCACTTTGAGCACCTTAGATTTAAAGCTAGTAGAAATGATGCACAATTCGTACCTGCTAGAAGTACATTCCAGGTATACCACTATATTGTGACAAAGACACTATCCATTGTTTTGAGTTCCTCCATCTCCTCTTTGCCGGCAATTCCAGGATCGATATAACACAACTGTAACATTATATTGAACTCAATGAAAGATAGTATCAAGATAAGACAGAAGGGTATTGGCTGTAGTATACCTGGTAAACTGGCTTCTTCAGAGTGTGAACCCCCCGTTTTATAAGCTGCTTCCAACCTACATTTTCCTCGAGAGATCTTTCCAGTTCGGCTGTTCTCTGAACGTATGTATTAAGTAGAAGCAATGTCAATGACATATGATAAGAATACTTGGTATATGATTAAAGAATATCAGAAATCACCCCAACACATGACCATGACTGAAAATAGAAAACATGTGTACCTAATTGCATGTAGAATGCTAGGAAGCTGAACCAGATAACCTTATTTGTCTCTAATTCCTAATTATCAAAAAGTCATGTGCTAAGAAAGTAGTTCGACTTGGGTGCTATTCATTTTGTATATATGCTTTAACTCTTAGCCAAAAGATTAGTGTAAGTGGATTAGAATTTATCTAACATCATTTCCAAAAGAAGTTACGAAAACTGATGTTTAGTCTACCAGACAGACGGAGCCTAATGGAGGATTAATTTTAAAAGAACACTCAAATTAAAACTCTAACTTCAAAAACATAGTATCATATCTATTAGTGCAGAAAAATCTGTTACGAATTTTATGATCCTAAAGAACCTCGCCTATATTTCTATCTATAGCTGTATAACTGTACACAAAAAGTACAGATATTTGTAGCAGCAGAAGGAGACAACATTTGCAAATATTGCAAGTCGCTAAAAGGGAAAAAATGATCACATGTGAGATACAAACTTCAAATAGGACCCAATTGGTTCTTAATCCTCTTTAGTTTCCCCTCCAACTTAAAATGGGAACACACAATGGAATTCACATCCTTAAAGTTGAGATAATTTTCAATGACATTCAACAACCATATGCAAACTATAAGCTGCAAAACATCCTAATAAGCAATTTTTCAAATGCAATGCTTACATGACCAGGGTCCAAAATCAGCAGATTATATTGTTGGATCCCATTTTGCTGCTTTTTCGCCTGAATTCCAACAATGGTCCGTGAGTGTCCATCGTGCTGGAAGTACAAGGGCCTAATGATAAACTTATAAATCTTAAAACCTAGAATCATAAGTTTCCAAACGAAAACAAAAGAACTTAAAACAGTAACGTACGATCTATGGCTGATGATAACACGGCCATGGCCAGACAGTTTTGATGTTTTATCCGAGAAGTAATTCCATACCCAGTCCATAAGAACTTGATGACCCTTCCCCTTCATTCCAGACTTATCATTACCACTTCTTCCATCAAATTGGTTCCCTGATTCACTAGGAGAAGCATAATCCAGCTCACGTTTCTTCCGAATGAGATACTTATCCATGGGTCCAGAGACCTGAATCCCTTTGTTCTTAACATCACCTCCAGAACTAGTATCAGGAACAGACAGAAAAAGCGATTCCAAATCCTTGGGTCCAAAATCCACGACCCTAGCACGAAAACCAAAGGAACGAAAAAGCGCAGCACATTCAGTAGTTCCAACCCACTTGGTAGAACCATAAACAGTTCTATTAAAATGATTGGAACCAACAACATCAAAACCCCTCTCCCAAGCAATCTCAAGCCAACTCTGAAGCGAAGGGATATCAGGAACAAAATCACAACCGCAAAAAAGAGAAGACGCAGCATCGTCCTTCCTCTGAGAAATCAAGTAAGAGGAAAGCATTTGAATGTTACGCCACCCACAACCCCAACCAACATCCTCGTAACTTTGGAAATGGTCGACATAAGGAGACAAATAAGTGAGCGTGTTATCCTTGTCTAGCTCCAGACATTTGCGAAGCAAAGAAATCAAACCGTCGTTAATATAATGGAATCTGCTTCTATTTTGTGATGCTAATAAACAAGAAATCTTTGCATCAATAGTAAAGGTGGAAGTAGAATTGTTGCTAACCTCTTCACTATTCTACAGCAGCAAAAACTAGCAGTTACTATCCTTAAAGGAAAAGAGATTGAATAAGAGCAGAGAGGTGTTACCGTCAGTTGAGGCTCATCGTCGAAATGAGAATTAGCGTGACTGAATGAAATATCAGATGAATTAGGATGGGAAAACACAGAGAGAAATGTGTAAATAGATAGATCGATACCTTTGAAGTTCTTGAAGCGGAAAAGTGAGATGACAAATTGGGCAAGTCGCTGTCGAAGAAAATGAAGAATCCATCCCTTGATTGCCAAGGAAGAGTTCAGAATCAGACCGAATTTATTTATTTTTTAAATAGGCAGATTCATACCCATGTCAATTTGAATTGCAAAACGTTTGTAGCTATTAGTTGGGCCTTTTATATTCGCTTCACTCGGGCCTCTCATCAGTTTTCCAGCCCATACTCAAGCCCCATTAGAATGTTGCGTTGATTGACTTCGTTTTGTAAGAAATCCAATTGAATTAAATCAATTTATTTTTTATTTCAATTTTCAATTTTATAATTCCACGAATTTAAAATAACAAAAAAAAAAAAAAAAAAAACAAAAACCAACTCTTAAAAGGTAGATTCAGAAACGCGCTGTCAAATTAAAAGGGTGAATCATTGGGATGTGAG
The DNA here is from genome assembly GCA_031304145.1 of Cardiospermum halicacabum. Classification (NCBI taxonomy): domain Eukaryota; kingdom Viridiplantae; phylum Streptophyta; class Magnoliopsida; order Sapindales; family Sapindaceae; genus Cardiospermum; species Cardiospermum halicacabum. Next base: position 22,007,268 of record CM062389.1, read on the forward strand.
ATCGTGTAGGACATGACTATTTTAATTAAATCGTTTCTTTATATGAATACCTCCTTTGCTGAATATATATCACATCTGGACCAAATATAAATATTAAAAAATAAATATAATTATATGAGATATTTATTTTAATAATTTTTTTAAAAATAATAGATTGATATATTAAACAATAAAAATATAGTGATAAAAATTATTTTTAAAAAATATAATTTATTTTATTTTAAAAAATAAATTAAATATTAAATAAGTAAAAAGTATAAATTGAAGAATATTTACCATATATATAGGGTTATTTCCAAAAACACCACATTTTTTCAAACGTTTCACTTTAAACACCCGGTTTTGAAAGTTTTGGAAAACCACCCCCTAAATCAAAATCACTAGTGGTTTTTGGTAATTTTGTGAGTGGTTTTGGTGTTGTATGAGTAATTTTGATCTTAGAAAATTTCCGAATCTCTAAATTAAATTTATAGAATTTCAAAACCACTCATACAACACCAAAACCACTCACAAAATTACCAAAAACCACTGGTGGTTTTGATTTTGGGGGTGGTCTTCCAAAACTTTCAAAATCGGGTGCTCAAAGTAAAACGTTTAAAAAATTGGGTGTTTTTGGAAATAACCCTATATATATATGAGTCCATTGGATTTTTAGGCCATAAAAAGTTTACTATACAATTATAGGCCACTTTTGAAAAGTTTGCAAAACTAAACTTTGATTTTCATTCCATAGGCCTTTCACAGCTGGAGCGTAATTCACAGATTATGAGCATAATTCACAACATTTGTGAATTGTAAAGTTTGAGGGGTATTTTGGGAAACTTGACCTATGGAGTGAAAACTAAACTTTTAAAAGTCTATTGTTCTATGTTTTTCAAAAAAGACCTATAATTGTATTTTAAACTTTAAAAAGCTCATTTTTTTTAAATTTTAATAAATAAATATATATATATATATAATACTTTGCACAATTTTTTGCACCAATTATGATATTTATGGTTAGATAGAAATAGTATTTAAAAGTGAGAATAGGGACAAAATAAGTGACAATAGTGACACATATTCTCACCCTGTTTTGCGCGTGGTTAAAATAGCGGTTAGAGTAATTATGGTGGTTAGGTTTTTATAGCGGTTATAATAAATGACGGTAATAATATTAACGATTTTATACCGTGATTAAATGTAAAATGACTAAAAAGAATATTATTTAATTTTAAAATTATATTTTCTATAGTAAATTTTATTTAATATTTTTATATTAAATTTCTAATTTATAAAATTAAATATATATATATATATAATTCACTGCAGTTATTATATATATATATTTATTTATTTATTTATTGGTAACTTCAATCAGTAAATACAACAGTTATAAAAAAATAATAAATTCCAATTATAACTAAAATTCTAAATATATTTTAAAGGTATAAATGAAAATATTTGGATAGCGTTTGATCCCATACTATTTCAAAAACTATGATCCCATACTATTTCAAAAAGTATTTTGGAAATAGTTATGTATATCGCTAACCGCTAACTTTGACTATCTTAAGCGAACACTCATTTTTCTAAAATGCTATTTAAACTAGTAACTGCTATTCTAAAAATGGTCACTTGTAATTTCTAATACCACTTTGAAAATTGATTTCAGTATAATATATATATATAGATGATTACATAGTTAGATATGCTTATTTTAATCTTGCTATTCGGAAGACGGAACATTTAAAAGAGATGTAATTTGAAATTTGTAATATTATAGAGATGCTTACATATATTCTAAGGAGTGAAGAGCAATACACATTGCACGGTATTTATAAATTTATAAAAAATAATAGTTATATTTTATATGTTTTAATAAAATTATAATTATTTTTATTAAAAATTGTTATTTAATTTGATGAAGTTTTGAATTATTTTATTTTAAAAGTTAAAATTAAAAATAATTTAAAAAATCTATTTTAGAATTATGATCAAATTCTCTTTTTTAATTTTTGGGAAAATGAAAAATAAAAAAAAATAAAATAAAATCTAGTACAAACTAAAAAAAATAAAATAAAATGTGGTTAGAACAACACAAATACACAAGACAATAAAAATATCATTAAAAATTATGAATTAAGAGCTAATAATAATAATCATTATACTAACAACACATAATCAAAACTAATATAAAATTTGAAAATTTTTAATACTTGCTTATCTGATTCTAATTGCTTGTTTTTATGAAGAAAAGGAAGTAAAACAAAAATACAAACATTTTCATAGGAAAATGAGAGAGAAGCATTGCAATTGGATGCTTTTCGTTGAGAAAGGAAAAATATAAATAAAAATAAGAGAGATGAGGGAGATGCGCATGAATAAGAATAAGAAGAAAAAAAAACAAAATAGATGCTATAATGTAGAAAAGACATACCATTAAAAGTAATTTGATAGTTTTATGTATATTTGTAGTATATTCGAATATTTTGAATTTCAAAAGATGATCAATCCATGAATCAAATAACCAAAATTTTCCAAATACACATTTCGCATTTTTATTCGCAAAATTCAGTAGAATTTCAAAATTAGCAATTGTGGATATTTTTCAACCCAATGCTAAACTCTCAACGTTGACAAATGATGACCCTACTATATACAAGCTGAATTCGAGTCCTAGACGTCGCTAGGAGATGGTTTAGTGGAGTAAAAATAAGAAGATTATTCTTAATTTCCTCAAACGATTGAAAAAAATTACGCTTGTATGAGTGGTTTCAGTGTTTTGTTTGAAAAAAATTTGTTGTTTAGGTCGAGGTTGTATAATCTTTACACAACATTAAAAAAGACAATTACTATTCGTTATCATGAGATTTTTTTTAAATCATTTTAGACAACATGTGTTTAACTATTTTAATACCATTTTAATATAATATACACTCATTTAAAATGGTTATGTAATTGAAATGGTTTTCAAATATACATAAATTTTAAAAAATAATAATAATCCACAAAATCAACATTACCATTATATTCAAATGTATTCCAACATCAGATCTAATTAAATGAAATCATAATTCTAAGCAATAATTTCTAATATGAAAATTTTACACAAAAGTAGAAAAAAAAATCCACAAAATCAACGGCACCGTTATATTAAAATATATTTAAAAAACTTATGAAATAAATGAGCTTATAATCCCATTCAAGTATTCAATCATTTCTATTTAATATACTAGTTGTAGTACCAAAAGCAAAATGACCCAACGTAGTCAATAAAGTACAAGTAGTTGTCAAATCAATGTAGTCAATAAAGTACAAGCAGTTGTGAAATCTATAAAAAGAGTTTGATATGTAACTTTCCTGTCAGAAGTGTTTGGTATTTTTCTTTGTGATGGCTCAATATCAGCAGTTGGTGAAGCAGTCTTAGATGGTGGCTAGTTTCATCATCTTGTGTATTTTTTTGAGATGGTGGTTGTGTCTCACCATCTTTAGATAATACAGGCATTGCCTTGACAGATTCATGCTCATTTTTTTTTTCAAATATTTTTTACTAACTTTATCGTCAACACTTTGTAGTAACAATTTCTTTTGTCTGCCTCTGGCCATTCCAAAACCTATATCTTATCATAGCAAATGGAACAATGAAGCATATTTTATATTTTAATGTGTATGAAGAAAAAAAATACGATATTCATCAAGAAATATATGTAATGAAGTTAACATGATAACTTACTAGTTTTGATTTCTGTCTTAAGTCCCACTTCAAATGGAGTTGAAAAAAAATTTAAAAAAATAACAGTCTATCAATAACATTTTTAAAGAAATTAAAATTTACTTCACACTAGAAAATAATAAAAACTTGCAGGATTATTATATAAGATATTTAAAAATAATAATTACTTATAAAAATAAGTTATTGTAATGACTTCAATGTATTATTGTCTAATCCATTCTCCTTCTCCTTCCACTAAGTAATTTAATAATCCTACAAGAGGATTTTCTACAAATAAGACAAATTCCATGTCTTCATCATTGTCTACAGCAAAACCTCTACAACCACATTTTATGGATGACAAAACTACTGACCATCTTGAATCACATCGGTCAGGAAGATAGAATACTTGTGTCGCTTGTAAAGTGAGGATAAATGGATCATTCTTATAACCATTGCGATTAAGATCAACTAACTTTTAGCCTAATTCATCAACCTTCACACCTCCATTAGTTTCGACTTATCTACATTTAAGAAAACACAGTGTAACGTCCCAATTTTGGGGTTAGAAGATTCGGTAATTTCGAGTCATTTTTTAATTTTCGATCAAAATTCTTCTATAGGCTTTGTAATTCACAACCTTTTGTAATGAACTTGGAGTATTATCATGTATTTAATGAATTTGGTAAGAACGATAACCAGTGTGATTTTAGCTTTACATCTGTACCGGAGTTGGAAACAAAGTCAAACGAAGAAGAATTCGGATGTACATAGCATTGTAGGTGCTGGCGACATAGGTCTTATGTCCCCAACCATGTCGCCAAACACCATCTCAGGGAATGTTAAGGACTAGACATTGTCGATCCTAGCATCATAAGCCTTATGTCGCCATCCTTGTCGACAGAGACCGACTGGGTCAATTTCTGCCTGATTTTCAAAGGCTATTGAAGTGATTTCATTCTTCTCTTTTTCTCTAAAATGTCTAAGTTGTGTTTGGTTTTTCTCTTGAAATCGCTTGCTATAAGTTCAATGTCGTGACTCCAGTTGTCACGTCCATAAGTTAGAGTTATTCGTTTTCATATTTTAAAATTTTATTTGTAAATATTTTTATTTTTATTTTCGTTCAAGGGTAAAAGGATCATTTGAAAATATTTTTCTCGGTTTGACTGAATGTTTTGACCGATTTGACTTTTGAGGCAATTATGAAAATAAAAAGGAATCCTGAAATATTTTATAATTATTTTTCAGTTTGGGCTAAATTAGAATTTAAAGGAAATCCGTTAATTTATGGAGATATTTGCCGTAAGTATATAATTGAAAAAAAAAAGGTTTAGAAATCACTTTTCATCAGATTTCTAAAAACTCAAAAAAAATAAAAAAAATCTCTCTCTCTCTCTTTTCTCTCAACTAAAAACCCTAAGCCACAGATTTCTAAATCCCTCTTTTGAGAATTTGAGTTAGAAACTTTGATTTTCATTAGTTTCTCTAGCTCAAGGTAATGATCTTGATCCCATCTTGATTTAAATCGTTGTATTTTTTTTGGATTTCAAAATCAAATTAGGGTTTTTGAATTGGGGTTTTTGGATTTCAATTGAATAGGGTTTTGAAACCTTGATATTAATATTTGTTTATGAGTCTATTAGGGTTTGATTTGTGGATTCTTTTGCTGTCTAAATTAAAACCCTAACTTTCTGAATTAAAGCTCTAACTTTCTAAATTAGGTATTTATTTATTTTATTCTTGATTTGGTTTAGATCAAATTGGGGATCGTCAACCGGAGTGATTCGGTTTTGGATTAGCGTTGACATATTAGTAGCCATGTTTAAGCCCTTATGATTGTATGTTTCTATTTGTTTCTCTGTGATTATAATACTGATAAATTTAATATAATCTGTATGCTTGAAAGTCTAATAATTGGTTATAATATTAGTCTTAATTTGGGTTATTAAATTAAGCTGCAATTAGGTGTAATATGCCTAATTTCATTCTCTGAGTTTGCAGTGTGATTCTACCTTATGATTATTATCAGTCTGTGATTTTCAGTTCATTAGTTGTCATATAATAATTATATGAATTGGAATTGATATTTGTTCTATTAAAATGAGAATACAAGTTATATAATCTGTATTAAAGTCATGTCTTAGATTAATATGATAAGACTAACATGCAGTAGGAAAATTAGATGTGTACATCTATAGGCAAAAGTGTATTAGGTCTTATAAGCCGACCTATTTCTGGGTGCGAGGACATCATTATGGGATCTCTGATCCATTATAGAGCTTTGCTCATTCTAGATGCGATGACATCATTCTGGGATCTGACGACATCATTTTGGGATCTTTGATCCGATTTTGAGGGTTTACCCTATCTCTATTTTTTGTTCCTGATTTCGATTATTAAGTTAAGGAAAAGCTTGGTAAGTTAAACACCTGATCATATCATGATAAACTAAAATTTGTTACAGTAAGAATTGATTCCACTACTACTTTTGTATATTTATTATGAATTGCTTTGTTTCTTCGCGTTGCTTGACAATTAGGTTTTAATCTATGGGTAGTAAGGTTTTTGACTACTAACTGGCCATATGTGATAGGAATAGACCAAACTAGATGCTTAAAGGTTTAAATAGCGAAAAACATAACTGGAATAGGCTGAAATTGGTAATTTAGTCTCTGGCCGAGCTCTTTACTGAGCTAGATACCGAATTACAATTTGGTGAGCCTTGAGACCTATAACAACACTCTCTTTCCGAATTAGATACTGAATTATAGTTCGGTACAACCTTAGGATACAAATTTGGCTCTCTGTCTGAACTCTTCACCGAGCTACATACCGAATTACAATTCAGTGAGACTTTGGGACCAAAAATACTTTTTGTCCGAATTGACTACCAAAATAGCTACCGAACTACAATTAGGTATAACTATAGGAACCCATGATAATCTTTTGTCTGAGTTCACTACCGAGCTCTCTACCAAACTACATTTCATTAAGGCTTGAAGTGCCTCTACCTGAATTGCTTACCAAACTCCATACTAAATTCACAATTCGGTGTCGGACAAACTTTAAAATAATTTAACAACTTTTTAAGCTGATTTCATATGGTAATTGCAATAAACTATAATCATTTATCCTAGATCATTTAAAAGAGATTAAAATAAGGAAAATCTGGTTTATGAAACAACTTATTTGCTAATGTTTTGGAAATCGTGTTTGTTAGACAAGTTACTTATGTTGCATGCCATATTAACTGTTAATATAAGACGCATCCCGTGTGTGTATGTTGGACATTGGCTTACTAACTAGACATCAATAGTCTGACCCTTATGACTTTTACTTTTTGTTTTGTATGTTTTGAACCCTGTTGGGATGAAAATACTGAGTTTAAACAGTCAGGTGGTGTAGCGAGGATATATACGCGCATGTTAGCATTAGTCATCATCTGGCATCCATTTTCAGGTTTGATTTCATTTCATTTTGACTTTGGATTTATGTTTAGATACTTATTGAGTTTTTGTATTCCGAACTTGTAATCGCTGCATTACTTTGGATTTGGTTTTTGAATTAGATAGTGTTCGTTTATTTCAGACTTGGTTATACTATATTGGATTTTGTATTTGGATATACAGTTTTGGTATACCTTTGATAATAAATATCTTCTGTTATTATTTCTATCTATATTTATATGTGTATGTATCTGTATCTGGTAGGTTATGTCAGTTTGTTTTTCTATATGACATCCATTCTTCGCATCCTTTCTATCGGGGTGGGGGTTCGGGTGTTACACCGTAAGTGATCTCTACAACTCTAAATTGATTCTCAATTGTTGTAGACATAATTCTTATGGTAAACATGAATCGTCAATGGTGGATTAATGGGGTTCTACGCTATTGGATTAGTTAGGGTTTTATGGTAGGAAACCCTAGTTTTTGGGATTGAATTAAATATGGATTTGGGATGGGTTTTGTCTGGTAATGATTAGCATTTTTTATTTTTGGCCATTGGATCATCAATACCCTAAGTGATAGATGTAGATTTTAGTTCGCGTGACAAGTGTTTGGTATATTGACTAAGAGGGTTATTGTCATTGGTTTGGCAAAGCAGACGGTGCCGAAGTTCATACTGATGATGCTTAGCTATTATCGTCGGAAGAAAGGTTAGCAACCTTGTTTTATACTCTACAGTATGTTTGTTGAATGTTTGGTGATTGTGCATTAAATCGGTTAATAGCATGTCCACTTAGATTGTTTAAATTGCACAAATAAGTGATCGTAATATATTAGGATTGTGATATTGATGTTATATTGATTCTATTTGCATGAGCTGCTGTTGGTTAGATATATATACACACACATATACTTGCAATGTAGACTTACGCTTTGGTTAGACTTGAGCTGCTGAACATAAACGAATAAGGCACTAGTAATGTACCCGAGAATGTTGAATGAAAGTCATTGATTGTTAAATGATTTGTGTGTTCTTATCACCTAAAATAATAACGGATTGCCCTAGTCGTAGTTGAAATAGTATTGGAATGACATGTCATTAGAGGGTAACCGAGAATTCTCAACCTATTGGAAATATAGGTCATTTGGTCTAGCTAATCAATATTAAATTGAGTGATGACTCCTATTGGGTGTGATGGCACCACCGCATGTGGGCATATTGTATTGGTGGTCTTCGGACCTAATTGATGGAATTCTAAGGTAGTTTTCCGTCCCGAGAGGGAATAAATGGAACTACGGATTTCGGTCTTCGGAACCTATTGTGTGGCTTCGGCCTAATTGATCTTGTTTCATTATTGATACAAGATTAGGAGCTGTCTATAAAGAAATGAAACTATTTATACGATTGAAATTGAATGATGATTGTGTTTGAATTGAATTGTATGTATTGGAGGCTTAAACAGATAATATCGAACCCACCTAGACACTAGGTAATATCAAATGAACCCAAATGAGCATAATTCTGAGTTCACTTATTTGTAAATGTTTGCATTAGAGTGATTATTGATTCATGAATGATTTATAGTTTATAGGTGCATTTGTATGCCAAAAACTCATCATTAAATGTTAATTAGACGTATTTGTATGTCTATGTTGGAGTGTAAGCTTGCTAACTAGACATCGATAATTTAATATTACTTTTTCTTCAATTTTTCTTGTCTCTTCTATTGAAATATGAAACAAGTGATCAAGCAGAATAAAGTGTTCCAGCATATCATTGAAGTATGTCAAGTCCCATTCATTTGATTTTGAAGATCATTTAGGAACTGTTATTTATCTTTCGAGTTATTGTTGAAGGATTTGTAAAATATTTTAAGTATTTTAAGTTTATGATGTCTTATAAACTTTTTTTGGGTTGTAAACCATTTGACGAATGTTTATTGATGATTACGAGACAATTATTTGCTCTTTATTGATAGCTAAACTATTTCATTAATTATTTTCCGCACTCAATGATAACAAATGAATGCATGAATGATTGTAATGTGTTTCGGTCTCCAGTCATGCTTCCACTATGGCTGGGGGTTGGGCGTTACACACAGTTTCACATAATTCAGTTTCCAAATTTCTTCAATGACACCATAATATGCTGACTCGACTTCTATAGGACTTTTGTCTTTTTCTGATGCAATCTGCATTGCTTTAGCATTTAGAGACACACCTGAATTATGAACAACATGATTAGCATCATGATCAAAAGTGCTAAACTTGAATCCATTTTGGATGAACCCTTTATACTTGAAAACATGAATTGTAGGGCCATTTGACAACCACTTCAACACCTTAGAAACTTCTTTATTGGTCTCAAATTCTATTGTGATTTTTGTAAACTTATTGAGTGTCTAACAAATTCAAGATGTTCTTGAACATATGGGTGAACTACTTCACCATTTCGTAAAATATACAAGTGACCTTTTTCTAAAAGAGAGTTTGGTACTATTTCAATAATCACGCTACTAAAAGGTCGACTTTCCATACCATTTTTCTCATTTGGATTATCATTATATGTACGATTTCAATCTGCAATAAAATCATTACAAAAGTTAATTGCTTCCTCTCTAATTTAACACAAAACCATACAACCTTATGGACGATAACGATTTCGATAATTAGCTTTCAATCCTTTCATGTATCTCTCAAATGGATATATCCATCTAGCATAAACTAGTCCACAAAGTTGAACTTCTCTCACCAAATGTATTGTTAAATGAAGCATAATATCAAAAAATGATGGTGGAAAATATGTTTCTAATCCACAAAGTGTGAACACAATCTTTCTTTGAAGCATCACTAACTCATCTGGATTAATCACTCGACTACAAATTCTATTGAAAAAGAAGCATAGTCTCCTTATAGCTACACTAACATCCTTTTTTAAGTACCCTTTTAGAGCAACCGGAAGTAATTGTTGCATGAATACATGATAGTCATGTGAATTCATGTGAATTAATTTCCCTTCTTGCAAACTTACATTGGCCTTAAGATTGGATGAAAATCCATCTGGTATTTTGACATTTAAAAGGTACTCCAATAATTCTTTTCTCTCTTTACGACTAAATGTGTACCAAGCATTAGGTAAAAAAGTTCCCTTCTCATTTATTATTGGAGCAAGCTGCTTTTTAATTCCCATCTTAACCATGTCCAATCTAGCATTTAGATTATCTTTTGATTTCCGAGAGACATTTAATAAAGTACTAAGTAATGCATAGCCAATATTCTTCTTAATATGCATAACATCCGAATTATGTCTAACATACAACGAATCCCAATATGGAAGTTCTGACAAGATTGTTTTTCTTTTAAATGAACTCATTGTAAGTGTCATACCATCAAGAAAATCATTTATTTATTTTTTCATTTGCTTTCTAGTTAATGGAGTAGGAGCAGTATCAAACTCTTGATGACCATCAAATGCCTTGCGCAATCTTTTAACTTATGGTCTCGGGCCAACCATTTCTCATGACCCATCACAACATCTTTTCTTCCATGCTTAAGCCTGTAAGATGGAGTTTTATTACCAGAAATAACACATGCCAATTTACCTTTAACTACACATCCTGAAAGAATACCATAAGCAGGGTAGTCATTTATGGTCCATAAAACAACAACTCTTAATGTAAAACGCTCTTTATTATAGGCATCATAAGCTAAAATTCCCTTATCCCATAACAATTGCTGATCATCCATGAGAGGTTGTAAGTATACATCTATATTTTTACCAGGTTGCTTAGGCCTCGAAATTATAACAGTTAACAAGATGAATCGTCGCTTCATACACAACCAAGGGGGAATATTATAGATATCAAGTAGTACTGGCCAACTACTATGAGAGCTGCTATTATTTTAATTAAGATTAATATCATCATTGCACAAACCAATCCTAATATTTCTTGGTTCAGATCCAAATTTAGGAAAGCTGGGGTCTAAAGTCCTCTATTGAGGAGTGTCTTCCGAATGACGATATTTATCATTAATAACTCTATTCTCACCATTCTTGTGCCATGTCACAATCTTTGCTATACTTGAGATCTTAAACAAGCTTAATAATCTTGGTATAATTGACAAGTACCACATCACTTTTACTGGAACTTTACCCTTATCTGTAGAGGTCTCTTTTGAATCCTTCCACCTAGATGCTTTACACACAGAGCAAAAATCCTTATCCTCAATTTTTTTTTCGAAATAAAATACATCCATTCATATAAGCATAAATTTGGTATATCTCATACTAAAAGAAGCAAGTCTTCTTGGAAGAGTCATGTTTCCATTCGACAACATATCTGATATTAATTCTTATTAGCCTCATAATGTGATCTTGAAAGAATATTTCCATTCGACAACATATCTGATATTAATTCTAAATATTCAGAAAAATCATTATTGCTTAAACCATTCCGTGGTTTGAGGTTAAACAAATGTGTACTAGTACTAATCTTTGAAAAACCATCACACCCTTTATATAATGGCGCTTCACTATTATTAATAACTTCATCAAGTCTTCTTGGAAGAGTCATGTTTTCATCATCATCCTCTAAATTAACATCTCCTAATCCATATGTACTAAAATCGCCAAGGAACTCATTATTATTCATATTACTTTCGAAGTTAAAATTAGGTCTTACATTTTTTGTGCCAACATTGACTTCTGGCTTAACAGCTCGTGTGGGCTCTCCATGTCAAATCCACTTTGTATAACTAAGGTTAATCCCATTCTTAAAAAAATATTCTCTAACATCCTCAATCTCAAACATTCTAAGATTTCCTTGTGTGGACATCTAATGAAACCTCTTTCATCCTTAATTTAGCTTGCAAACTCCAAAAAATTCTCTACTCCTATTTGATACTTATAGCACACTCTGCTAGAAAATATCCAACTCTTCTCCATTTACCTTTTCTATGAGTTAATAAATCAGAAATCAATACAAATATAAATATAGAACACATTTAACAAGATATATGATAAAAAAATGATCACTGACAGAACTGGAGCTTTAAAAAATAAATATATTAACAATGTTTTTTCAGTTCACGGAATCAAATGGTTAAAATACTCTACATCTACTAAAAGATTAATAATATGTAACACAATTTTTTAAAAAAAAAAATCAACAAAACAATCTAAACTCAATAAAAATAAATCAATAAATAGAAAAATCGGTGTACGCAAGGTTTAGAGAAATACATACCTAGTCAAATTTGATTAACCTTCTTCACTTTTTCTATGTAAAAACAACAATTTAACTTTAATATGTTAGGATTCGTTTAATTAAAAAAAAAAGTAAAAACATCTAAATTAATTTAAAAAAATACAAAACTAAATAGAAAAATTAATATAGGAAACACTTAGTACCTGGATAAAATTATTTAATTTTTACTTCTTCTCTAATGTAGCATAAACATCAATTTAAGTTTTAGATCTTAGGATTCTTGTGTAACTCAGATAAGAAGAAACACAGTAAAAGAATACTAAGTGAAATTTTTTTTAAAAAAAAAATTAGAGTAGGTAGGAAGAAGAAAAATTGCAGACTAGCTAGGAAGAAGAAGAGTTGTCGTTTTTTTTTTCATTGAGAAGTGTGAGAAGTGATTTGTGTGTTTTCTATTATCAGAAAAGGAAAAGCTAAAAGTTAGTAGTTTTCTTTTTTATATAAAAATTTTAAAATAAAATTATAATTAACAATTAAATAGACAGCCTATAATGATATTTGGGCATGTTGTTTATCTAACTGTTATTTTTAAAAGAAAATGTAGTAGTGTCGAGAGAAAGAACAAAGTGAGGTGCAGCATTTGGTCGAGCTAGTAAGAGAGAGAAAATTTTGGAGTGTTGGGCTGGGCTTCTTATTTGGGTTTGCTTATGGCCCAAATCCAACAGTGTGTCCATTCAGTCTTAACCCGAAAATTTCTGAAAATATTATTTTATGAAACTTCTGAAAATAAAATTTAACAAATAAATCAACTCAATAATTAAAATAGAGATGCCAAAATGAAAATCTAAATTTAAAAATACTTCTATGGCTATTAAAATTTTAATAATGAAAATTTTCGAACATGACACAAAATTCACGAATATCTACGGATAGGTCACCGATAGTTCTAATTCCTAATTACTGCCTGGTTATATATTGAAGATAATTTAAGGTAAAACTTTATTGTACTCATTAAAATCACTTAAATTCACTTTAAAGATGGTGAAAAATTTTAGGCCGGATTTTCGGACATTAGAGTTACTACCACTTAAAACAAATTTGATCATCGAAATTTTTACATGGCTAAAACAACTCTGGATAAGGACTTCTTACATAGTCCTCTGTTTCCCAAGTAGCTTCTTCTCTGGAATTTTCCGCCATAACACCTTCACTAATGGAATCGGCTTGTTCCTTAATCACTTCACCTCACGAGCTACTATATCCACTTGCTCATCAACATATAAAAGCTTCAGATCAATGCTCATTTCTTCACGTGTCACAACGTGAGATGAATCCAATCGGTATTGCCTCAACATCGAACCGAAACGAAGAACAGACTTCCAAGGCAAAATTTTCAAAAAGACTTTATCACAAACTTCAAATTCAATATTCTTTTGCTTTAGGATATTCAACTTCGCCCGAATCACCTTCACTTTCTCTTCCGTTTCATGAATCAATTTAGGGCCTATAATATTCGACTCACTTAACTCCGTCTAACAAATTGGCGTTCTGCACCTTCTACCATACAAGGCTTTGTATAGAGTCATCTGAATGCTGGATTGAAAACTGTTGTTATAAGCAAATTTCACCATCGGTAGGTATTCTTCTCAATTACCACCGAAATCTATAACACAGAAATAAAGCATATCTTCCAACACTTGAATCACCCTCTCCAACTAAACATCTGATTGAGGATGGAAGGCGATACTAAAATAAAAATTCATTCCTAGCGCTTCTTGGAATTTCTTCCAAAACTTGGATATAAAGCAGGAATTCCTTATCAGAACTGATAGAAGTAGGAATCCCATAAAGCCTTACGACCTCCTTGATGTACAACTTGGCCAAATTTTCAGCGGAAAACTTGAATTAACTGGAAGAAAATGCACCGACTTCGTCAATCTATCAACTATCACCCAAACTGAATCATATTTCCCTTGAGTTAAGGGCAAACCCAACACGAAATCAGACTTCTCAGAATGTGGATGGTACCATCTATAAATTAATGAACAAACTATCTAAATAATAAAAGTCATAAATAAAGTGAAGAGACAAAGCACCAAGTTCATAAATTTGAGTGTGTATTATATGTTGTAGTTCTCTACGAGATAGGAATGAAATACAAAATATAAAAAATAAATTATATGCATCATGACATCAATGCTCTATTGGTGTCAAGTTATTACGGTGGAATCCACTTTGTATTATCAATTTACAATACTCGCCCTTGAATTTTATTTATTGACGACTTCGTTAAAACTGTAACAGAAAATTCTAAAAGGATAAAACTAGACAAAGGTAAAAAGAATATAGTCAAATTTAGAAATTCTTAAAATTAATGTATATGATTCCTTGGTGAATATTTGCCTAATCGCAATCCCACCAGGCGCACAAGATTCAATATTTTATGTTTCTTTCTATCTTGAATACCAAAGAAATGTAAAATGAAAAATCAATTTAATAATATTACCATACCATAACCAATTTAATGTAGTATATTTATTTTCACACGAGAAATGAGTTAGGGACTTGATGGTGACATGACCCAACTTCTTTCAATTTTATTCCTATATAATGACAATATTAGTAATAGGTTCATAGTAGAATAGTAGCTATAAGATTTTATCCGAATGAGAAGGTGTAAGGTTCGGTTCTTTGCCCATTCATGGGCCTCACCTCCAAGCCCACTAATGGAATAATTGGATATAAAGGATTTATTTGTTGTTTTGTATTAATATCTTTTGTGGGACAACTATAACAGACTATGAGAAGGACGCTCATACACCCACTATTTCTTTAAGCTTGGATGTGGTTTCAACAAAAATACAAAGGTGTTCTAATTTTGTTTTCTTAACTCATGGAGGTCATTTCATTAACAACATAAAGGTCTTTAATTTTTCGTGACTATTTCTTTGTGTTTGGAGGTGGTTTCATCATCAACACAGAGAGTTGCTCTAATTTTTCATGACTCTAGACGTAAGTTTGTAAGAGTTTCATATTGTTGTTTTCATTTATTTTTCTCTGTAATTTTTTTTTTAATATGTATCATAAAGTTATAGTTTATTAATTTTAGTAAGCAGTGAGAGCTACTTTGTTATATATATATATAAAAATATGCGGACCGTCCGCATATTAGTAAAGTGCAGACATAAAATCTTCCTCGTTCAACTTATCCAACGCTTAATAACATATTAGAATATTCGTATTTAATTATCTCATGTCTCTCATCCTATTAATTGCTCATTAAATTCATTATTTTTATTCCATTAAATGTTTTTTTTGTTGTCTTCTATTAATTCTTTTCTCTCGTGTTTTTAAATTCAATTTTTTCTCACTTATTAAATGATTTTGTCTTATTTGATTTTATTTGATTTTTTAAATTTTCTTTATTCAATAAGGAAATTAAATATTAGTAGTTATTTGTAAATTTCCTTTCTTTATTTGTTTTTCTCTCTTTTGTTAATTGGTTTCTTTTATTTTTATATGAATGCTTGAAGTAGATTTTCTTAAATTAAGAATGAGTCAACAAATTAGAAATCTTATACTAAAGAGATTAAGGTGATTTAATATTCAAATTCATATATAAGTATAATTCACCTTATATAAATTCTTCACTCAAACATATTATTGTCTTATATATCTCTGCTGCGATCTTATTCTATTACTTACCATGGTAATATTAAGTGACGAAGAACTTGTAAGTAGATCCAACTAAAGAATCAATTTGATATGTATTTTTTAAAATTTTCTTTTGATGCTATTTTACTCTACATTATTTCTTTCTATTTTCTTTTGATGCTATGTTCTCTTTCATACTTTTTTATGTTTATAAATTTATGAATTTTAAGTACGGTACACAAAATTGTTATTTAAATTATTTATCTCTTATTTTTTTATCGATGATACAAAAAATCATTCGGAAGATGACTTCAAAACACTACAAGAATAGTTATTGAGTTGCAATGAAAATTCTCTATACTTGCCTGAAGTTAAACCAGAACCTAAACCTATTTTAGGACAAGAATTTTCTTCTATTGATGATGTTTATGTCTTTTACAACAATTATGCTAAGGAGGCGGGTTTTAGCATTCGAAGCTACTCTAGTAAGAAGAATAAAGAGACGAATGAAATTTGTAGGAAGGAATATGTGTGTTATAAAGAAGGTTTGAAGAAAGAGATCAATAAAGAAAAAAAAAAGGCGTAGGGGAATTACTCGAGAGGGATGTAATGCAAAGTTAGCAGTTTTGAGGTCTAAAACTGGCACATATACAGTAACTGCATTTGTAAAGGGTCATACTCATACTTTAGCGACCCCTCGAAAAGTGCACCTATTAAGATCTCATAGGAATATATCAAATGCTCAAAGATCATTGTCTCAGCAATTAACACAAGCAAATGTCCCACTACATCAACAAATTAGTATTTTTGAGTTACAGACAGGAAGTGTGGAAAATATTGGTTTTATAGGCAAGGATATGTATAATTATGATCATAAAATTCGTAATAAGATGAAAGAGCATGATGCAGATTTATTATTTTAGCATTTTTCATTAGAGAATGAGAAGAATTCATCCTTTTATTTTGAGATAAAGGCATCGGATGAAGATCGTATTACTCATTGTTTTTGGGCTGATGCAATATCTCTACAGGCTTATAAATTTTTTGGTGATGTTGTTATTTTTAATACAACATACAATACTAATCGTTATAGCATGATATTTGCACCATTTATTGGAGTTAATAATCATGGTCAATCGATAGTATTTGCGTGCGCTTTTTTTAAGTGATGAGACAACTGATTCTTTTATTTGGTTATTCGAGCAGTTCAAGAAAGCAATGCCTAGTAATCCTCCGGAGATGATTATTACTGATCAAGACCCTGCAATGACAAAGGCTATAATGGAATGTCTTCTAGGTACATTTCATCGATATTGCAGCTGGCATATTTTGAACAAGTTTTCAGAAAAGTTAAATGCAATAGTTTATAGAAATCATTACATGGATTTTAAAAAGTGCATATGGGGTTCTTATAGTAGAGAGGAGTTTGATTCTAGGTTGAAAGAGATTATTGCATGCAGTAATTTGGGTGAGAATGGATGGCTTAAACATATATTGAAATCCGATCGCGATGGGTCCCTGTATATATTCTCAACTGGAATGTCAAGTAGTCAAAGAGCTGAAAGTTGTCATGTTTTTTTCAAAAATATGTGTCCAAGAAGGACTCATTGTTGGAATTCGTAGTTAGATTTAATAGAGGACTTTCTCATCAACGTCAGAGTTAACTGCAGATCATGTTGCTATTAATGAAAAACTTATAAGTCTAGAACTTACCTATATTTTTTAGTATATTTTATGACCTTAAATGTAAAGAAATTGAGCTTTAAAGATGAGATATTGACTACATTTCTAGTAATTCTAGACTATTATTGCTGATATAGGAACTTGGATGAAAAGATGTGGAAAAGGAGCTAAAACATGCAAAATCAGAAGAAAGAATGACCAAATTAGAATTTCATCCAAAGTCAACAAAACTGGCGAAATGATTATGCTGAAAAAGATATCGCCTGTACAAATCGCCACAAGCTGAAAGATGAAGGTGATGAAGAAGGCGACATATTAAAGACCTCGCCTTGAAGATTAAAGCATACAAGGCGAACTAGAACATCCTTGCCTTCACGTGTCGCCATCCTTAGCAGAGAAGTTAGGCGATGAAGGTTGGACTTTGCCTGCCTTGAGGCAATAGCTGAGGCGATAAAGGAGAAATGTCGCCAAGTCGAAGGAAGATATCAGGCGACATATAAAGGCTATCTGAAGTGCATTTCGCCTAAGGAGATTATTCGCTTGGTGATCAAGACAAGCGAGATGTGAAAAAGTCGCTTGGGTTCAGGCAAAGGAATTGGCGACATAAATGGGAGAAATGTTACTTCGCCAATTTGTGTTTCTTTGTTGATTTTATTTCAAAATTGCCACTGAGCCAAACTCTATAAATAGAAGCTCTGATTAAGAAAAACGAAGAGAGGAAAAAATCCGATTTTTGAATCTTTTGAACTTTTGACATTCTAATATTTTTTGAGAGAAAAATTCTAGATTCTTCTATACGCTTTAATCAATATTTTCAGAGAATTTTCTTGAAGAAGTTTTGTACTTTGTTCCGGTTGATCATTGAGATTTAGCTTGAAGATTGTGAAGCAACAATTGTGACAGAGTTTAGCTTCAATCTTCCTTGGTAAGATTTAGATCTTAAGCATGTCGATGATAGTTTTGTACTTTGATTGAATATGCTAAAGTAGATGTGCTAGCTAAAAGCTCTGTTGATTTGCTGAGATTTGATGTTGATTATTACTTTGATTGCATGATTCTTGTTCAATTATAGTCAGATCTACTTGAATTTCATGAGCTGATTGAATTACAAGAACGAGAGTTACGTAATATTGTTAATCTATAGCTTGATTTAGACCAGAGATGGCGATTAGGTTTCATATCTAAGAACAGAGGATCATAGTTCTAGAGATAGACTATAGATCTAGTTTTCTACAGATTGTGCTTATCAGTTATATAGATTGTAGTATAGAGATATATGCAACTATATGATTGAGATCTGTTAAATTGAATCGAGAGATCTTTTAACAGATCACTGATGATGATCTAGAAAGTAAATCTGTGATTTAGAGTCGAAGCATGCATGAGAAGTTCATCAATAACAGAATTTAGCAAATCAGTTTATTCATTGCTGAGATCAATTGCAGAATAAAGTACTGACTCATGTTTTAATTGAATGAATGTCATCAGTGCCTATATTCCACATCAATTTCTTGATTTCTATTATTCAATTTGTATATAGAATTTTTTTTGCAATTCAGTCTAAATCTTAATTTCAAGCATGCTTCTTAGCTGTCAATCCCTGTGGAGACGATATCTTAAATACTACATTAAATATTGATAGGATTTCTATCTGAATACTGCGAATTTTAGTTTCAGTCGAGTTTTCTGCCATCAAAAACCTATTTTAAAGTTACTTTTGCCCATAGAAAGACAGATGTCTGAAATTTATACACGGAAAGCTTTTTATGATTTTCAAAGTGAATTATGGGATAGTTTACTATACTCGAGTGGGTTAGTTGAGGAAAGTATTGATCGCCATATCTATAAAGTCAGAAAAGAATAGGAGGGCAATGGCCAAGTAAGAGAAATAACATATGATAACAACTTAGATCATGCATCTTGCAATTGTATGAAGTTTGAGAGTGAAGGTATACCGTGTAGACACATTTTATCTTTTCTAAATAAGATGTCTAAAAAATATCTGTCGAAGAATTACATCATGAAGAGATGGATTCAAACTTCTAAACAAGATAAAGTTGTTGATAATGTTGGTTCAGAGGCTACTAATTTGACAAGCAAGTCATTACTTCTACGACGATCTACCTTGTCTGAATTAGCTTCCAATGTTATTGAACAAGCTATTCTTAATAAAAATGCAAGTAAGATTTTACAATATTATTTGCATAAAGCTGCAGAGGCTATAAAGTTAGTGGTGAGTTCTGAAGAAGTTATAGAAAAATCAGATGTTGTACGGGTATATAAAGAACCTCATGCGGTAAAAGTTAAAGGTTCAGGTAAAAGAATAAAAAGAGAAAAGGAGAAAATTGCTACGACAATTGACGAAGGTCGACACTGCAATGGTTGCGCACAAATTGGTCAATCACATGACAAAAGAAATTGTCCATCACTTAATTCCGATATAAAGCCCCAACCATTTTTTATTCTTTTATGATATAAAATTTATCATATTATATCATATATACTATTTTATTTAATTGGTTATTTTTCATAAATAGGTTAGAAGAGTTGGATCTATATCAAGTCTCATTATGATTATTGGAAGATGATATTTTTCAAAAAGTACAATTATTGTATATCGATTTAATAATACGTGAATGACTTTTTTGGTATGGTGAAAAGTGAAGATACTAATTGTTTATTTTAAATTTGCAAGTGAAGAAAATCAATTTATCTATTCGAGTTTTCACTCGTGGGAGGAACTTCAGATTATTCTTAAAAATAGCTTGAGAATTTTATTGAAGTGAATATGCAAAAACTTTTACTTTATTTTTTATTTTATATAAATGAAATTAAAAGTGAACATTTATTTTGATGCGGAAATTATTGGTTATGTTATAATCAATGTTGATATTGATAATGGTTTTTACTTCTATAGACAAACTCTTAAGATAAAAATATTTAAGTTGACTTACTTTGCTTTAGGGTTATTTTTTAGGAGAAAAAAGAGAAAAATATATTAATTTTAGTAAAAGAAAAATTGAATATTAAATCACCTTAATCTGTTTCGTATAAGATTTCTAATTTGTTGACTCATTCTTAATTTAAGAAAATCTACTTCAAGTATTCATATAAAAATAAAAGAAACCAATTAACAAAAGAGAGAAAAAGAAATAAAGAAAGGAAATTTACAAATAACTACTAAATTTTAATTTCCCTTATCGAATAAAGAAAATTTAAAAAATAAAATCAAATCAAATAAGACAAAATCATTTAATAAGTGAGAAAAAATTGAATTTAAAAACACAAGAGAGAAAATTTAATAGACGACAACAAAAAAAACATTTAATGGAATAAAAATAATAAATTTAATGAGCAATTAATGGGATGAGAGATATGAGATAATTAAATACGAATATTCTAATATGTCATTAAGCGTTAGATAAACTGAACGGCGAACATTTTATGTCCGCATCTTATTAATATGCGGACGGTCCGCATATTAGACTCAATATATATATATATATATAATTTTCTTTCAAATTTTTCACGTGTCTACTATTGGCCGTCTACTATTGAGGCCAGTGACGGAGCAGAGGGGGCTGCCCCTCCTTCTTTCTCCGTAACTAACTTGTTCGGTTTGATTTCATTCAATTTTCTATTTTTCCAATATTTTTAAAAGAATGTAAAATTTTTTTTTTTTAAAAATTTAACCATTTCATTTATATTTAAAAAAAATAATTAAATTTAAGATGGAGAAAACAGTACGTGAAAACACACGTGGATTGATCAACACTTTTATGTATTTTGAATCCGACAAGGTAATGGTAATTGTTTTTTAATTAATTTTTTTAACATATTTTAATTTAATTTATTATTAAACACTTCTAAATTTTTTTAAAGATATGAGTGGTTTGCTGAATGTTCGGTGTGAATAATATATATATTATTTATTTATTTATTTATTTATTGAAAGAAAATTGTGGGATGATGGCTATTTGGTAGAGAAGTCGTTACCATGAGTACTTTTCTAATAAAGTTGGTAAATTTTAAATTTTCAATATTATTTATTAATATTTTTTTGTTATTAATAAAAAAATATATTGATTTATATTCATGTATTCTATTTTTTTTAATTATTTCTAAATATTTATATTAATTATATTTTCTCCTATTATTATTTGTTCAATCAAAATTCTAATCACACCACAACAAGAATCTCTTAATTTTGAGCAGTAATGTCTGAATTGTTATTAATAATTATTTAATATATTTTATTTCAACTTCAAGTCCGAAACAACCGAACTCTCATGGATAATTACAACTTTGCTAGAACCTTTATTTTCATGTTAAAAAGGGTAGATTGGATAATATATAGACATTTAATGAACGACGACTATATTCATGTAGCTCATTTATATATATATATATATATATATATATACTATCATTTTAATATTATTTATATTTTTTGAGATTTTTAAAAAATCACGGCAGATTTTTGACATATTAAAAAAAAAAAAACTTTTGTTTTGGATTTAGTCAAAAAAAAAACTTTTTTTTCTTTATTTTGTATTTTTTTTAATCCAAGTTATTGTTTATCCTTCCGTGAAGAATAGTAACAGGACATTTTCATAATTTTATTTTTTTTAAATTTAAAATACTTTTAAAAGAATTAATTTTTCTTATTTGTCTTCCCCCCTTTTTTTTCTTATTTCTTATTTTTTTCCTCTTCTATTCTACATTGGTAATGCAATGCAATCAAATCCACATTTTTTTTTCTTTCTCAGTGATGTGAAGGTGTATTGTGGATTGATGGTGGATCCGGTAAATGTTGAAATGAGGAAAAAAAAAGACAAAGAAGGGAAAAAAAATAATTTAATTTTAATTTTTTTATTTTGTTAATTTTTTTAAAATTCTTTAATTTAAAACTAAAAAAAAGAAGGGAAAAAATGAACAAATTAAAAGAAGAAAAAAAAATATTTTTGAAATTATTTTTAAAAATTTTTTAAATTAAAAAATAGAAGAAAAAAAGAAGAATAAAATGAAGGGAAAAATTATTTTATTATTTTTAATTTTTAAAATTTAAAAAAAAAATTACAAAAATGTCAATCGGTTATTGTTCAGAGTGATGACTTAGATTGAAAAACACAAAAGATCGATTTTTGTCTAAAAACAACTCTTTTTTGGAAATTTTTTAATCTAATGTGTGCAATATACTAGTGGTTATGAACTAACAAAGAAATGTGTCAAATTGCTGCTTATATATGGATGAAAAATCAAGCACCGCATAACTACTAGTGCCACAAACACTACCACGGCTGTAAAATCCACCAAAGTTGTCCTCATCGCGACAAACCCCACATTCTTTGCACTCACCACCACCGCACTATACCCATAAGTATAACAATAGCATGTGGTAAGTTAATAAATTTTCTTTCTTCTTCATTCATTTATTTTATTTTATTTTATGTCAGTCGGACTGCACCTTTGAATTTGGCCATTTGGAAAATTGAATCTCTCCTTGTAAACTTGGCTGGTCTAGACTTGAAAGATTAATCTTGTTTGATTTGCTTGTGTTCTACCTTCATTTCACATTTGTAATTTGTAATAATAAAGATTGCGGTTTTTATCAACGGTTGGACTTGGGGCTATTGGGTCTGAGAATGGTGCAGCCCAAGTCTTATCAGCTTTGACTTGGGGTTATTTGGCATGTGAGGATGATCCACCCAAGAAAGGTCCATCCGAAGAGTTATCTTATCAAGTAAGATAAGATAAAGATCGTTTTGAATTAGAATTTAAGTTGTTATAACAGATGTGCGAAAGATAGTGATATAACCGCAAAATAAAAGATACACCAGATTTACGTGGTTCACTAACAATGTGTTAGCTACCTCCACTCGACAGAGAAACCAGATTTTATTAGAAGGAAACAGATTATAATAATAGACTCCCTCTTTTCAGATGTATTTTCTCTATATCTTAAGTTAAGAATATAGGAGTGTATTTATAGTACTCCAACAGAAAACCTAATTAGAGACAGAAATAGAAATCCTAATTAGAGACAAAAATAGAAAACCTAATTAGGGAACAGAAAACAGATATCCTAATTAGGTACAGAAACAGAAAACCTAATTAAGGAACATAAAATAGATATCCTAATCAAGTACAGAAATGGAAAACCTAATTAGAGACAAAAACAGAAAACCTAATTAGGAACAGAAACAGAAAACCTAATTAGAAACAGATTTAGATTCAAGTTATTTCAACATAAGTTAATGAATTCAAATTAGAGTTTAAGTTCATGTGAGAGATTGATCACTATAAATAGGTGATCCCACTCCACATTCAACACACAACAACAAACGCTTCCATATGTTATAAACAAAGAGAGTTCTAAGATACTTTCAAGAGAAGAGAAAGAGAATGTGATCATGGTCATTTTTTAGAATCTGATTGAGTTTCTTAATTTGTGAATCGAGTTTCGTTTCCAAGAGATACATTACCGACCAATTGATAGTAATGCTCGATTTTTCTGTTTCCGCTGTTGTATTGCATGTTGTCTATATACTAGGATGTATCTAGATTCAACATTGGTATCAGAGCCTGCCTATTTAATGTTGTTGAATGACTGATTTGCTGCTTACTAGTGTAAGAATAATGCTTGATAACACATAAAATTGTTGCTGAAAATTGAATTTTGCATGACATTTTTGTGGTTGTATATCCATCATAACTTCTTGTACGATTTTTTTGTTAAATACATATTATACATCATTGGATTTGTCTTTGAAAGATAAATTCAACAATATGTGGTATGAAAATTTCATTGAGAAACGAAGAAGTTACCACCATTCGAAGTTTGGAAACAAATTCGAAAGAATCAATCCTAAAAAGAAAACTGATGGTTTCCGTTGAAATTTTTTCTCAATCACAGCCATGGAGAGAACAACTCACTGTTAACAATCAGAGCCCATATGATAACAACCGATGACACATATGAGATCAGGACGACGAGAGGAGCAATCGGTCTACCTCGATCGTTGTCGCATAACAGTAAGACGGCCACGTAGTACTCGATGGATATATGTGGGGAATAACTCACTCGTTGAAGTAAAAGAGATAGGCATTTGCAAACTAAAGATGTAAAGTGGCCACATTTTACTCCTGCTTGATGTCCTCTATGCTTCGGAGATAATCTTTTTTCAGTCTCTGTTTTAGTGACTTGTAGAGTTCGCGCTTAGCTCGAGATATTTATATTAAATATAATTATTTTAATTTCACAAATTTTATTAATATTAAAAACCATTAATTTAGTTTAAAACATAAAAGCACATTTATAAAAATGATAATATCAAAGAAAAAAATTAATAAGTTGATAAATTTATTTTAAAAATTTTATTTATTTTAATTCTTTAACATATTTTATAATGAGTTGATTTTTTTCTTTATCATTTAATCTTTCCTTTAAAAAAATCAAATATTGTTACTTTTTTTAAATAATCACTAATCAATTTTAATTTTTTTTTATATATAATATCTTATTAACATATAATTCATCTTTTTCTTTTAACTTATAAAATTTAATTTAATAAAATCACTTAAAATAAGTTTCATATATATATATATATATATATATTAAATAAAATTTCTTGTGTTTGATTTTAGTTATGATGATTTGGAATTAGTAACGTTCATTTTATTTTTTTCATTTTTGAAAATACAAACAAATATTAGGTAAAAAGCGGTTAACTTTTAAATTTGAAATATTTTATAATTTTATATGTAACTTGATAGGCCACCATAAAAATAAAATAAAATAATTTAATTTTCAAATATAAAATATAAGAAAATCAAGAGATGCAACTTTTACATATTATAATAATAATAATAATAATAATAATAATAATATAATCATAAATTGTATTTTATAATTGTTCGTTAACTATAGTTATCATCATGTGTATTTTCGAATAAATTTAATAAAAAATATTCATTTATCAATTAAATAATTATAGTCAAATTTTACCCTATTTATAATTGAATAATAAAGTAGCAAATGTATTAAAAAAAAATAATATTTTAGAAAAATTATTATGAAAATCATATGGACAATTTACCGTAGTAATTAAATAAAAAATAACAAAAGTTATTATAACATGTTTGTTGGTAATAATAAATTGATGAAATATCTATCAACTACTTAAAAATTCACCAAATAAATTTCAATATATTTTTTAATTAAGTAATGAAAGTCAATTTTATTTTAATTGATTTTGTTTACCTAATATAAATTGAACTTCTTCCTCTTCTTTCTTTCTTTTTTTTTTTTTTTATAAGTTGATTAACTAATATAATCAATTGATTTTAGTAAAGTACCCATATTATAATAATAATAATAATAGTAATAATAATAATAATAATGAACATGAAAATATTAAACATAATTTAAAAAAAATAACTTTTAAATATAGTTTTATTAATAAATATTCTTATTAATAATCCAATCCCATTTGAAAAATATGATAATATATATATAATGTATTTTAAGTTTTAAAATTAAGAAAGTCAATTTTGTTTTAATAATTATTGATTGATAAGTGAATATTTTCTCCAAACTAATAATCTTAATTATGGAAAAAAATATTAATGAAATAATAATATGATAAATATATACTTAGAGGTATTATTTATGTTAGGATGTTTTTAGTAATACTTATCCTAATTGAAAATATATATATATATATATATATCAAATATTATTTTTCACAAATTAAAATATTGCTAACTCAAATAAAATGTCAAATTCAATTTTAAAATAACTTTTAGCTAGAATTTATAACCTTATTATTCATAAATTTATTTTTAATTTTGATTTTGATGAACTCACGAATAAAATAGAAATAAGTTTATAAACAAATGAAAAATTGGTAATTAAATATAATTAACTAATAAATAAAATAAAATATAATAATAATTTCAAACTTTATCCATGTGCTTCTATTATATATTCTTAACTATAGTATCTACATAATTCTCATGAAAATTAATAATTCAGTAAAAAAATAATAAAAAATTCAATAAATAAATTAAAGTAAACTATTTCACTAAGAAAGTAACTATACAAGTTTGAAAGTGTGGGGTACAAAATATTATTTTTTTAATCATAGCAATTAATATACATATATATATATGAAAAAAATAAAATATTTACTTGGGAGTTAGTGAAAACAACAATTTTGAGAGTGGAATATATATATATATATATATATATATATATATGGAATTTTACAATTTTAAAAGAAACAAATATTTAATAATGCCTAAAAAATAAAAATGTTTAAAAAATAAACAAATAAAAAGAAATATATAAATTAAAAAGGAGGAAATGAAGAGAGATCATCTCTTAATAAATATTTGGAAATCTAAAATATCGAAAAAATATAAGAAAAATGATACAAAATATAAATATAAAAGATAAAAAATTATATGAGTAGTGAGTCAACCTTATAATTCTTCGTGTATTAAGAACTATTGATTATTATAATATTAAATATATATATATATATATATATATTAATAAAAAAAACTGCATATAAAAGTCTAAAAATATATTTAAAATCATATTAAGTTATATATATATAAAGTAAAAAATATATATCACGAATAATGAATTTAGAACTCGCTACAATCATTGATGTTTTTATCGAGAGAGGAAATACCTTATCATTTAAATTTAAAAATACCATAAAATTAAAGCTGAATAATGAAATTAAATTAATTACAAAATTTACATATTCGAATGTAATTGATTGTTGCTTTGTTGAGGAAAATAGAAAAAATAGAAATACGGATATTCCAATAAAAAAACTAGAAACATAAAAAAAATAAAATATGAGTAAAATAAAGATGGGAATAGGGAAGTACATCACCTTTATAAAATAAAAATAAAAATAAAAATAAAAGGCTGAACAATTATAAATAACAATTTTTTTTTTTTTTTTATAATTGAAGTGATGAAGGAAGACTATTGAAAAGAATGATAAATACTTAAATAGAAAAATAAAGTCATACTTTAAATACATTTTTAAGAAAATTTCCGTAGAATATTTTTAATTGTTTAATTTATTTAATATTTTTCATATTAATCCCTGAAGGAAAAATTTATGAATAGAAAAGTTAATAAGATAATAGATGTTGTAGATAATTAATTGAAATTTAATGACTTTGACATCTTTTGAGTATTTTTAACATATTCTTTACAAAATTTATTGCCGATATCTAATCACGATTTTCGTAAATTTTTACGGATTTTTATAAACTTTAAAAAGTGAATGACTTTTAAAGACTTTTATAAACTTTATAAATTCAACCATAACTTTCATAGATTTATAAAATATACTTTTTATTAATTTTTTTTAGACTTTAATATATTTTTATAAATAACTTTTATAGACTTTTAATGATTTTCATAAACTTTCATATATCAATTGATTAATTTTGATAGAACGTTCAAATACTTTTTAAGAATGGATGAAAGTTCATTGGTATTGAAAAAAAGTCTTTTGGCATCAATTTTTTTTAAATTTTTTTAACTTTTATATTAAGAGTAACAAGTATTTTTTTCAACAATAATCTTACTAAAGATGCCATTAATAGCACGTCATCACGATTGGTGTCGTCAACATTGAGTTCTATAAGTCATTAATTTGTTCTAGTATCCATATTTTATAATTTTTTCCTTCCCTTTTCCTTTCCATTCTTTTTTCTTCCGATTATTGTGTATTCTTTTTTCACTATATAAATTTACCGAGTAAATTATTATGTTTACACTTTCTTACCAAATCTTTAATTATATTTTAAATATAAATATATAATAGAAATAAAATCATTGTTTCAATAAAACAAAAAATATAACACTTGATATAAGTAAACACAAAATATTATCGAAAAAAATACATATAGATGATTTCAAAATATTTCACAAGTAAAAAATAAATAAATAAAAGAAATAACTAATGGGGTTGAAATTGAATTTTTACTTGTTAATATTTTAAAGTCTTCAAAAGTCATTCAAAGTTTGTGAGAAAATGAGAAGACAATTTTTTTACTTTAAATTTCCTTATCCGATTACAAAAGTCTATAAAAGTCTATTAAGTTTAAAAATCTTCCAAAGTCATGAAAATTAAGATACCCCAAAAATTTTATAGATTCTATAAAAGTCATTATTAGATCCCAAAACTTTTGAAGACTTTTTAAAAGTCTATAAAAGTTATGATTAGATACCCCATTACTTTTGAAGACATTTTAAAAGTCTATGACAGTCATGATTAGATACCCCATGACTTTTATAAAGTCTTCAAAAATCATAAATACCTGCAAATTTTTAATGACATTTAAAGACTATAAAAGTCACCAAAAGTCATGATTTGATACACCTATATTAATGACTTTCACAGGGTGTTCTTAACATACTTTTTTCGATTTTCAAAAAATAAGAAATACAAATACCACGTGTCTCCATTTCATTCGCAAAATGTCTTCACATATCAAAGCATCCTATTATTATTTTTTAAAAATATTTTTTTTACGCAAAAGTCAACTCTCAGTGCTGTCATGTCCTTTCGGGAAGCCCGCTGATAGTTTCGCTTTATACATACATATATGGAAACAAAAACCATTCATCTTATTTATTTTTTAAGTGATCTCTAATAATAAATTTCTAGGACTACATTCTGAAATATAATAAAAAATAATAATAATAAAAATAAAAACCTTTCCAACTGCAATGCAATATACACGATGCAATATACACAGATGCTAACATAAGCTTATTGGTAGAAAACAATTATAGTCTATTATAACTTAGAGCTCAAGAAAACCTGGTCATCACAAACACACAACATCCATCTTGTATCACCGCTTAACCATCATAAGTACACCACGGATCTAATCACGAGCTCCATCTCTGAACCAAGACTCTGATACCATTTGTTGGATCCTCCAGAGTCGCTTCCCAACTTCCACATTAGTATGATATTGTTCGGTTTGGGTCAGGGTCGAACCCGCATGAATTTGTTCTTGGGTACCACCACCCAAAAGGTTTCATACTAATGGAGTTTTCTAGATACCTTATATGCAAGTCATTATCTTCTTATATTACCGATATGGTATTGGATTTGACACTCTAACAAAGTACTGGAGGATTACAACATGTCGTCATGGTATATCCTTTCTGACAACACTTAGAGCATTCTTTCTACTTTTGTTGTCATGGTATAACAATATAGATGGAAGTTTATTTTCAGCTTCATATGTAGCAAAAAAACCATCTTTCCGCCATACCCATTAAGAATTCATAGTTATTGTAATTGGCAAGCGATTGGCTGAAAGAATAGCGGCATTGATAGAATCCACATGTTAGTAGTCAAATTGTTATATCGTCTTCTCGGACAATACGATTTTGCGCACTTCATTTTGCCAGGAGCAACTAGTTTCCGCTAGCGGTGGGCATAAAATCCAGATCGACTCGGACCGGACCGGGACCGACCTGGACCGGACCGGGACCGACCTGGACCGGACCGGGACCGACCTGGACCGGACCGAAAATTGTCGGTCCACGGTCCAAAAAGTTGGGACCGATTATATTTATCGGTCCGGTTCGGTCCCATGTCTCTAGGGACCGGACCGGATCGATTAATTAAAAAATATATATTTATTAAATAAATATATATATATATATTAAGGATACAAATAAAATATTTAAAATAAAATAAAATAAATTCTATATATTAATATGGATGGAATTTAATTGAATAGTAAAATTTTAATATTTATTATAATATTTAATTAATTTAATTATACTAATTTGAATTTTTTAAGAATAAAAATATTTTAGGTAAATAATTATAATATTGTAAATTGACACTAAAATTTTGTATTTAATTTATATTAGATATGATTTATATAAAAATTTTAAAAATTATTTTAAAAATATTTTTAAAAAAAAACTGAAAAATTCGTAAAAAAATAAACTCGGTTAGACCGGACCGGATCGAGATCGGGACCGGTTGGGACCGGACTGATCGGTCCATCATTTTAATCGGTTCGGTCCGGTCCAAATTTTTGGGACCGGCTATATTAACCGGTCCGGTCCGGGTCCAGCCAAACCAGGACCGACCCGGACCATGTCCACCCCTAGTTTCTGATGCAAATTAGGACAAGCATCTTGTAAACCTTCCAACAACCTATACTTTGCTCTAGAGTGAGTATAAATAGTCATAGCAAATGCTGATTCAGCGCCTATCCTTCTGTAGAAATACTTTATTAGATTTTTCTTCAAATGATAGTAACGAGCTACATGAGGGACATTAGGAAACATTAAACGAACTGCTAAAGATATATTAATGCCACGATATGTAATAAGAACAAGGTCGTCTCCAACTCTGATAACCCTACATAACCTTTATAAAAACCAAATCAAGCTGCATTTGATTCCTTTGGAGCAAAGCCAAATGCATTAGGAAATCTACAATCTGAACCATCCATATCAATGGCCATAAAAATAATCTTGGTTATCTTACCCTTCGTGTATGTGGTATTCATACACACAACTAAATGCATTTATTTGTTGAATCCTTCAATATATTGGCTTAGGAAGAATGAATTCAAGGAGTGATACACTGAGGAGGTATCTGGACCAATCAAGCTACTAGAATTAGTCTCTTTCAACATTTTGAGATAGAAATGGAGCAACTGCCATAATTCTTCGGAGGTACTAATAATGCCAAAGACCTCCAAAGCAGCTAAACTTCATACCTTACTCTAATCTTACTCATTGTGTTATCGACAGAAAATTTGGCCTCTTAATAGACTATTAGCAAATATATGACCAATGATTTTAGCAATTCCTTGATGTCTTTCTAATTTATTAGAATCAAGTGAGCAAGTACAAGATGAATAAAACTCTAAGACATGCCAAATAAGGATTCCCTTCTTACATCTTAGCCTTGATACAAATTTGTAGTCTCTTTTAGCGCACCTAACCTCAAATAGCGTATTGCTAGAATTTGGTATACATAAAAAAAAAAAAAAATTGAAGAGCGTATTTGAAAATTGCAAACTTCATAGCCTTTTTTCGGTTGAATACAGATCTTTTACTCAAAATATTGCACACCGTCTAGACAATATATGTGTTGATAAAAAAAAATGTTTTTCCATTTCAAGCAAGTGATAAACAATTGGTGTTTTCTCTTTCACAGCCTATCTAGCCATAGCATTAGCAGCTTCTTTCTTACAATCACTTAAATAACCATCATCCTCTTCATCATTTTCCAAATTGTCTTCTTGTTCTACTTCGGCACCTTGTCCATCAGAGAAGAAACTAGAAATTTGATTGCCATTTAAATCATCATTCAGTTCTAAGTCAACAAACTCACCATCCTCACGTATAAAGATATCACTGCCTATAACCAACTACTCTATCATATGGCATCAGCTGTTCGAGCTCCTAACAATACTGTTATACCAATCCATCTCCATTACCATAAATGTTCTTCAAATTGATTCTAAATGATCGTGCAAATTTAAGGTCACCATCATCTCAAATTGGAACTTCGAGTCACTATACAAGGTTTAGTATATAAGAAATAGAGAAATAGTTCAAATATGTCCATACATATACCCTTCTTTAAGTATGTCTTACTCAAAACCTAGTCAAAAGTCACTCCACCATCGAAAAGCTCCATCCTTATGTCCCCAACAACAAAAGAAGTCTCATCCCAGATGAAGTCATAGTTAATGATAGCTTTTAAAGATGACATGAACTTGAATGAATGTTTAAAGGAAAAAAGTCACTAAATATAAATGAAGTGTGATAATAAAATACTGATTTTGAAAAAAAAAAAATAATAATTAAAAAAAAAAACTCCATTCAAAAACCAAGAAGACATATCAACGCCTGAGCACCATATTATTAAAAAGTCATCTTGTTCGATTTGGAGCAGGTTAAGCTTGCATAGATTTGTTTTTGGATATCACCACCTATTGATTGAGTTTTCTGGATTCTATATATACAAGTTACTATCCTATTGTATTTGTTTTGACATCCCACCACCACACATCAACAAGGAAAAAAAAAAAAGAAAAGAAAATTAATTCAACATCGGACTAGCGCATGACTGACAGATGAATTCAGAGCCAAAAATAGAGATGGTAACAGTAAGCAATTTGCGAGATGCATATTTTGTGCTTTAAATCATCCAGACGAATGTTGAAATACCTTAAAAAAAATAAAAAATAAAAATAAAAGAAGAAAAGAACTTACTTTACTGTACCATGCTGCTCTGAAGTAAAAGTCATTGAGATAACAAGGGTCTATACATAACTAAGCTTTCCATAACGAACACATTATATATGTACAAAACTGTTACTTTAATGTATCCACAAAAGAAAGTGCTCTTGTCAATGTTGTAATGTAAAAGCAACTTTGAGGTGGTGCTGCTCCAGCTTTGTAGTGTTGTAATGTTGTAATGTTTGTTAGCTTGTAAACCCATATTGGGTTAGAGCAGTATCACTCTTGACATTTTTTCAGAAAGACAAACTTCTACATACAAAATAAATCATCACCCTTCTCCCCTGGTAATTATGCGATTTCCACTCTTGGACAGTAGCAGGTCTTTCATTTCTCTATAACTCTTAAGCTCTTCCAGGGCATCTGCTGTTCTTCGTGGCACAAAAAAGCCAGAAGCTGTAGCAGCAACTCCTTCCTCAGATTCTATCCTCATTGAATGGGATGAGTAACAACTTGAATCTTGACGCAGAGGAGGTGCCGTCCTCAACATGCGCACCAAGACACCAACAGCTGCATCATGTGATTTTGTACCCACTGAATGCGACTCTGAACCACTTTTCCCATCAAGATTTTGACTGTAGACACATAAACATTCAATAAATCAAGAGTTAGTAGGAGCAACACAGCTATTGACCTCTAGCAACATAATAATGCAAGAACAGGCCACATAACAACCATATGATCTGGAACATCTAAGTATACAATGACAAGTCACGACACCAAAAAGAGAACAGGTTTCCTTCCAAGGCAAAATGGTAACCTCAAACAATAACTGTAATACAAGCCTTAGTCCCATTTGGAGTTGGCTATGTGAGTTCTCTATTTTCACTTTGTTTTGTCCTCAACAAATTTCTAGTCCTAAATTCTGTGAGTCATGTTTATTTACTAATCTGGTAATCTTACACCAAATTGGCAGAAAAGATATCTACATTATCTTCAAGGTACACGCCAAAAGGAAAACCGAAACAGACATCAAGCATAGAACATCCTGATAAACTAAAACACAAATTGAGGTTAGCTATGTACTGTTAGCAGCTGCTTCTGAATTGTAGTTTCCAAGTTTAGATGTGCAATCAAACTACATTATGATAGATCATCCTGCTATTATAATAGCTTCTTGGTCATCGTCTGTGAAAACTATATTTTATCCAGAACTATCTATGAGACTGTAACTAAGAACTTATGCTGTCAAACCAAATATCATGGTTCACACAAATTAAAAATATATTTTAGAAAAGCTTCGCTGCTACAGATGATAAAAATGTAGATGATTTTTTACATTCTAATTAGAGAAACTTTACTTGAAAATGAATCCGACTGAAAACACAAATTGATAACTCATACCAAAATGAAACAAGCTAAAGATAAAAGTTTGCTAGCAAGTTGTTTTTTCCATTTAAAACTTATTAGCACTTAATACAAAAGTTATGGTTTTGACCAAATTAAGTGTAAATGAGAGTTAAAGTGACAAGAAACAAAGAAAGGCTACGTAAAGACAGGAACACACTTAACAGTTGAGACACCAACACCACATGGTACAAAATAAAGTGACAACTTTAACCTTTCTTTCACTTTTGCTTCTCAAAGATTTCAGCTTGATAAGCAAGCCAAACAACAGCAAAATCACAATATACTTTATTTCCAGTCTAATGGAATCCTAACCAATTAACACACTGAACATGATGTGGAATCCTAACCAATTTACACACTGAACATGATGCAGTTTCAAGGATTTCATCAGGCTTATTTTGCCAGTACCACCCAGCTTTTGTTCAAAGTGCCAAAATGCACAAAGCAGTGAGTACATATATGGAGATAATATAGAAACAATAACTTGGCAAACAATGTCAGTCCAAAGTATCAGATCCCCTGTTATGGAAACTAGACCAACTCTTCCTAACTTCAGCAATATATAGCCACATGAATACATTAAAGATTTTTAAGAAGTACCTGGAGGGGGAATCTGATGCTTCAACATCGTCGACATCGAAAGGACATGAGAAATCACAATCATCCAAGTCATCCTGTAAGGATAATCTACTAGAGCTTCTCGAAAATCCTACTCTTGGGGAGCCACTTGAAGATAACAATCCAGAGAACCTCCCAGAATCATCTTTACTGTCTCTCATCATCTGCGAAACAAACCAGACTCAACTAAACAACCAAACAACATCCATAGTAGAATTGAGAGATTAAAACAGATGTAATAAAACCATCAACAATCAAACTAAAGAAATACCTTATGGCCAGAATAATGAGCGCCAGAATGCAACTCAGCAGTCCTCCTGCCAGAGCGATTTCCAGTGGAAGACTCCTGAGAAGATGGATCATGCTTAATACTTCTAGGAGAAGGAGGAGGAAGCGAATGTCTATTCTGGTCACAAAAACTCGGAGAAAAGCATCTCGAACCCCTGCCGGCAACAGTATGTGGAATAGACACAGGAGCAGTCTCAGAACGTAAGCGAGTATGCATAGGTGTCGGCGGCGAAGGAGAAGCGTAAGGTGAAAACGGAGGGGAAAATTGGTACTCATCATAACTAATAGTCTTGTGATGAAACATTGGTCGATGGGTTTGAACTCTATAACCATATATATCCGTAGGTGACGATGCAAACTCAAATGGCATTGGAGCGTTGCGATTAGCGGGTTGTGGACTCTGTGCAGCTATAGCTGGTCCTCTGTGAAAGCCACTAGTCCAGCTATGAGGTCTTTGAGGAGGAGGTCTAATGCCTCGCAATGGAAACGACCTGATAGGATCAGTAGACGAAGGACTCCCAACATAATCTGTAATAATCTTCGGAGGCGAAGAAGTCAAAAGCTCGAGATTAAAATCAGAGAGAGTTGAACGATAAGTTACTGAAACAGTAAGACGACCAGGATAAGCTTCAAGAGGTACAAAAACATATTCCTTAACGAATTCCTCTTCAGCTCTAGATAAAGGATCGGTAAACGAAGAGACTTTATAGACAATATCAAAATTAGAATTCTGCGAGGAGCTAAGCTGTCGAAAAACCCTATAAGCTGGAAGAAGCCTCATATGTGCATAAAGTGATCGGAGAAGAATAATTGACTTCTTATAAGTCTTCTTATAAGAAGAAGCGGTATCGGAAACTAGAGGCGGGCGTGTGGAATCATAGTGAACAACCCATCTCTCGATTACAGTTTCAATGGATTGATGAACAAGGACTATATCGATTATCATTGGATCCATGAGATTCCGCTGCCACGAATTGAGATTGTCGAGACCAGCAGGTCGGTCGCCGAGAACTAAGTTGAACCATTTGTCGCTCCTTTTGACACGAGAAAAGGAGGATCGTTCGTGGAGAGAAGGAATACGGGAATCGAGAATGATGTGAAGGACTTTGAGCAGGAACTGGGAGACAATCTGTTCCAGTTTGCCTGATTCAGTTTGTGGATCCATGATTACATGGACAATTGACAGAGATCTGGTGAAATTGAAGTTCAACTTAAACTGATGATGGTGAAGAGAGAGAGAGACGTGAAAGGAGAGAGTTGCGTAGAGAGGAGAGGAGAAGTGTCCACAGCTGTAAAAACGGGCACACGGGTCGGCCCGACCCTATGTTTGATTTGCTTATGAATTATATTTATTTGTGTCAAAATTGAACATTCCACGGCTTTTTGATGCATATATCCCAAAAAATTTAATAATAATCGGTCTCCTCCAACTGAAAAATATTCCGATATGCTCCATTTGTAATACGTAGATGTGCGTTTTGCGGTATAAATGTTGGTGGCTATTTGCAGCAAAATGCGTATAAGTGCGTTTTGTTTTCTAAATATTCAATGGAATGTTATATTTGTATTATGGCCATGTAACTTATTTTGAGTTTTCTCCAATTCTTAAATATATTATATATTTATTAAGTTTTTTTTTAAGTTTATTTTTTTTAATTGCTTTGGAAATAATGATATAATTGATAATAATGTAATTTATTTT
The DNA here is from genome assembly GCA_031304145.1 of Cardiospermum halicacabum. NCBI lineage: Eukaryota > Viridiplantae > Streptophyta > Magnoliopsida > Sapindales > Sapindaceae > Cardiospermum > Cardiospermum halicacabum. The sequence continues at coordinate 22,044,238 of CM062389.1, forward strand.
AAGATTTTATTTCTAATAATTTGTAATTTTTTAAATATATTATAAATTAAGTGTATTTTCATTTGGTAGAAGTTTGCAATTTATTGAAATTTGTGTTTTGTTGAAGAAAAATGTTTAAATCAAAATATAAATTTTTTATTGTATTGGGAACAACGGTATAATTGATAATATAATTTTTATAATAATGTAGATTACTTTTAGATTTTTTTCTCGGTATTTGTTAATTTCCAATATATTAGAAATTAATATATTAATGAATGATTTAGATATGTAATATATTAAAAATATATATATATTAAAAATGTAATAAGATAATATTTTAAATTAAGTAAGCACAAACAATAAACAATATAGCAGTAATACAAAACAAACATTACAGATAAGATTTTGCATAGCAAACATTACTGATAAAATGATATGGATACATATTCTAAAATACTAATTATACACAACAAATTAAGTCGAACTTATTTCTTTATATATCGTTCTTTGTTTGGACATGTATTGCGAAAATGTCCTTCTTGTCGACATAAACCACACCTCTTGGTTTGAGAACGCTCTTGTTCGTCCATGTCAGTACGAATCCTTGATGTTTTTGGACGACCTTTCTCAGTTCTTCTTGTTTCTGGATTGGGAATTAAGGTTGGTCCATAGTATGATGGCCAAGTGTCTTCGCTCGCGATATGAACAAAATCCATGGAATATGCACTTTTAAGATTTTCAATTTTGTAAACCGGTGCAACATATGAACCCCAATTTAAGTTTTGCGAAGCGATTGCTGCATAAGCATGTTCACATGGGTATCTATGAATTTGAAACATTCCACAAGAACAAGTCCAGTTGCTGAGGTTAACTTTAAACTGTTTTTGACTCCCACCTTGAGTAGATGGTAGATATTGCACTGTTAAAAATTCTTGTGTCCTCCTAGATGATGATTGGATACGGATAGTTCTTGCAATCTTTTGGTTATCTGCCATTACCTTTATTACGTATTGAGACCATTGAAATCTCCCAACAATTTGAGTGTCTGCATCCACCCTCTGCGATCAAACAATTCAGTAAGACGGTAATAAGTCGATCTTACCAGTGCTGTTATCGGAAGATGGCGTGTGCCCTTCAAAACGTTGTTTTCTCTCTGCGATCAAACAATTCAGATGGTTTGTAGTCATTTGTCCGTATCTATGATTATCATCATAAAATTGTGTCCACTTAACTAAAGGCACACGATCCAACCATTGTTTTCTCTCTGGCTCTCCGGCAGCTATTCCATACCAATGGAGGAAATCTTTCTTAGTTGTGGCGTATCCTACATTACAGAAAATAACCTAAATACATAGAATACCTTTCAAATAACAAAAGTCATATAAATTTAATAGCAGAGTTCGGTTTCTCGACACTAACATGTCGAGGCACTTTGACGTGAATCTCATTCTCAGTCTAATTATATGGAAAAAAAAATATATTACTACAATGATCTTTAATATTAAATTTACTATAAATTATTTAGAGTCCATTGGATTTCTAGGCCATGAAAAGTTTACTATACAATTATAGGCCACTTTTGAAAAGTTTGCAAAACTAAACTTTGATTTTCACTCCATAGGCCAATCACAGCTGTGAGCGTAATTCACAGACTGTGAGTATAATTCACAGCATATGTGAATTGTAAAGTTTCAGGGATATTTTGGGAAACTTGGCCTATGGAGTGAAAACTAAACTTTTAAAAGCCTGTTTTTGTATGTTTTTTAAAACAGGCCTATAATTGTATTTTAAACTTTAAAAATCCCATTTCTTAGAATTTTCACAATTATTTATTATTATATATTTATTTATTTATATTATGTTTTTAAATATGTTGCTAAGTAACAATATGTTATTTCAATCTAATTGAATCAGTATAATACGAATATTTAAATAAATCATAATATTTTATATTAGGTATTTTTGGACGCTTTAAAAAATTAATTAAATTAAATTTTTATCCTAAATTAATCAAATATTAAATACATAAATTAATCTAATTTACTAATAATTAAATTTTATAACAAAATTAAATTATATTTTAATGTATCAATTAAAACAATTAAAATTAATTAATGCACTCTTTACTAAACACAATATAAATTAATATAAACTAACCTCCTCCGTAATTCGTCGCGATACATGCTGATCCTGAAAGCGTCCAATCCGATTGAAGTAATTGTCCATCTGTAAAAATATAATTAAATATTTAAATTGAATAATTAAATTTATAATTATTTAAATTAAAATAAAAAATTTACCTTTTTTTTATTGTAATTTTGGCCGGATAAATTGAGAGAATGTAAATTTTAGAGAGATAATGTAAATTTTAGAGAGTGAAATTAAAAGTTACGTTTCGCGTTTTGTGGCCCCTCAGTATTATTTATAGGTGTCGAAAGCAAAACGCGCATGCGCGTTTTGCTATAAAACAATGATGCGTGTTTTCACACAAAACGCTCATGCGCATTTTCGTATGCGCGTTTGCCGTAAAACGTGTATAGGCGTTTTATTGTTTAAAAATTATGGAGCATATCGATAATTAATTTTTAAGATGGAGTAATTTGGTTATTATTAATTTTTGTGGGGATATTTGCATCAAAACGCCACATTCCACCCACTATTTTTTTTTTCTTTTTTCCCCCTTTTTCTTACTTGAAATTACTAACAATTTATTTAAATCATAATTCTTCCATTTATTAATTGATAATAGGTGGAATTTTCATTTAAATAATATTTTAAATGTTTGATTTTTAAAAATAAATTTATTTTGAAATTTTTATAACATTAATCCGTGTAAATTTTTATTTGTAATTTAAAGGTTGATTTTTTAGTTCTTCTAATTTAAAATTAAAATAAAATTAGAAGAAATTAAAGAAAAAAAAATAGTATTTCCAAAATATCCATTTTACAAATCTAATATTGATTGAACCTTTCAAAATAATAATAATAAATAATAATAATAATAATAATAATAATTTTATTCTTCAGCTTCCGATTGCGATCCTACACAATCATCAACAATTCCGTCAATTTGGTCTTCACTTCGTGATTTTAATTTGAACACAACGACGACTTACGACTTTCTCTCCCTCCAACTTTATTTTTTGCTATTCCTACCAATTCTTTAGATTCAAAGCTATGGAGGAATTGCGGTCGTTGGGAGCTCGGAAGGTTGCCACGAGTAAACAGTTTAAATGAGCGAAGGCAGCTCTCTGTACACTACTTGACGAAAGGGAATGAACTTAATTTTGTTTCTATAAGGGATTAACGGTGTTAGTTTCCATTATACAAGGGATTCATTGTAACGTCCGATTTTGGGGTTAAAGGATTCAGTACTTTTGAACCGAATTTGCTTTTTGAGTTATGAACGTTCTTTTGTAATGTTTGAATCATTTATGATTAATCAAAATGATACAATGTTCATTGGATTTTTAAGAGAATATTTATCGATGTTTTATTGGTCATTTATCGAAACTGGAGCTTAAACGATGCCGAACGAATGAGAAAATGGAAGTGCGCAACACTGCATGTGTTGGTGACAGAGCCTTAATATAGCCAGCCATGTCGCCAGTGCTAGCGACATAAGTCTTATGTAGCCAGTTATGTCGCCAGTGCACGAATTTCAGTGAATTATTGGACAACATACTGCAGCCTTTAGCGAGTAGCGACATAGGCCCTATGTCGCCAACCTGGTCGCCAGAGACCGTATGAGTTGATTTTCAAACTAAGCCCACCAAATTGCTCTCATTCTTCTCACTTGTTTCAAACACCCAACTTTTACAATCTCTCTCTCAAATCCCTCTCTACGTGGTCATCGATGCAACTCCGGTAAATAATCTCTCAACTCTAGTGCGACTCTCGATTGATGTAAGGATGATTGTTAGAGTTGTAGAGGCATATGATTGATGATTAGGGATTCGTTTAATTATTGAATTGGTTAGGGTTTTGTTGGGTGGAAACACTAGATTGTTATATGGTTGGAATCGTGAATTCAGTTTGACATTGAGTAGCTTTTGTTAGTGTTTTTGTCTATTGGTCGCTGGATCGTCTTTTTATTAGCGATTGGACTAGGCTTCTCTTTCGCGCGCCAAATGTTTGATCAATTGTCTAAGTGAGTTTTTATTATTGTTTAGGCGAAGCAGATGGTGCCGAAGATCATACCGGCGACGCTTAGCTTATTATCTAAGGATGAAAGGTTAGCAACATCGTTTTACGTTACATATCGTTTGTTGTTTGTTTTATGTTTGTGCATTGAACCGGATAAAAGCATGTCCACATAAATTGATTAAATAATACTAATAAATGATTGTAAGGTGTTGAGATTTCACTACTGATGTGTATTAACTTTATTTATAAAAGCTGCTTTAATTGTACATATGTATAAATGCTATACTACATGCTAGACTTAGGCTTTGGTTAGTTAGAGTTAGAGATAATTGGATAAGGCACTAGTAAAGTACCCGAGTTTGATGATTGAAAGCCAATGAATGTTGAATTGTTCTAATGGATGCTAAATTGTCTTGTGTGCATTGTATTACCTAAATTAATTAACTAATAATTTCCCTATTCGTGGTTGAAATAGTGATGGAATGACATGTCATTAGGGGTACCCGATAATTCTCAACCTATTGGAAACATAGGTCTTTTGGTTTAGCTAACACTATTGAACTGGGTGACGACTCATATTGGTGTGACGGCACCACCACCAGCGGGCCTATTGTATTGTGATCTTCAGACCTAATTGATGGAATCCTAAGGTAGTTGTCCGTCCCGAGGGGGAATTAACGGCGCTACGGATTCAGTCTTCAGACCCTATTGTGTGGCTTCGTCCTAATTGGTGGTTTTGGCCTAATTGACCCCGTTTGATTATCGATACTAGATTAGGGGCAGTCTATAACAATTGAAACTATTAATGTGATTGTAACTCAATGATGATTGTATTGTTTGAAATTGTATGTTGGGGATTCTAATGGTTATTAATATACTTACCTAGACATTAAGTAATGACACATGGATACTAATAAGCATAACTGGAATTTAGATAGATAAATGAATTTGAGACACTCATTGTAAAGGCTACACGATTGAGTGAGTTTATTTTCTCACATGATTGGTTGATAGTTCCTAGGTGCATTGTGTGCCAACATCATGATTGAATGCTAATAGACACATTTACATGTCTCTGTTAGACTGTGAGCTTCCTAGTCAGACATTGATAGTCTGAAGTTACTTCTTTTCCCTTTTTCTTGTCTCTTCTATTGAAATGTGAAACAAGTGGTCGAACAGATTAAAGTGTACTAGCATTGCATCGAAGCATGTCGAGTTTCATTTGATTCTGAAATACATTTTGGAACTATATTTCTTCTTTTGAACTGTTAATTGAATGACTTGTAAACTATTTCAGAGATTTTAATTTCATATTGTCTTTTGAACGATTATTTGGCATTGTAAACCATTGACGGATCTTATTATTGTTTTCAAAATAGGGTATTGATTTTAGCCGTTTTATTAATAGGTTTGATGATTGATTTAGATCTTTATTATTATTACTACTTCTGCATTTAATGTCAAAGAACGAATGAATGAATGTAATGTGGCATTCCGGTCTCCGGTTGCGGTTTCTCCATGACTGGGGGTTGGGCGTTACATTTGTTGGTATCACAACACCAGTTCTCGATTGCTTCTTGTCTATGTACTTGTATGCATTAGAGTATCGGAATTAGTTGCAAACTATTTTCAAAAACTCATGACATTGCATGCATCTTCATAAATCATAATGCTCGATCACTTGTGACTATTTCAGATAGTGGAAACAACTTGGATTATGGCGAGAACACGTCGTAACCCTAATGACAACCTTTCTGGTTCTAGAGCTCCTGGAAGCAATAGGATAGTGGGTAACGAGGAGCCATTGGATGCTAACATGGCTCAAGCGAGGGCATTTGAGAATATTGCCCAATTCATGGAAGTGTTATAGGGTGGTCAGTTGGGTGGACCAGCAAGGCAGGAACGTCTAGCAGTGGAAAGGTTACTGAAGAAGAAGATTGAACTCTTTAATGGTACTAGTGCAGAGAGCTCTGTGATGGGAGAGAATTGGTTAGAGGATATGGTTCGGGTCTGTGATGAGATCCATTGCACTGATGAAAAGAAGCTGGAATGTATGGTATCTCTACTCAGAAGTGATGCTATCAGGTGGTGGGAGTCAATTGTTCTCACAAAGCCTGAGGAGGAAATGACCTATGAATTCTTTCACACTGAATTCCGGAAGAATTATGTCGGTCAGGTTACTTGGATAAGCCAAGGTTGGATTTCATTCACCTAAAATAGAGAGACAAGTCGGTGATGGACTACAAGTTGGAGTTTGTGAAGCTCAGTTGCTATTGCCTAGAATTGGTACCTAATCCCAAAGAATGGTGCTGTAAGTTTGAAGAGGGTTTGAATCTTGAACTCCAACGAGATTTACTCACTCTTCGAACTGAGAACTTCAATGATCTGATGGATGCTGCTTTAAGGGCTGAACAACTTCACAAGAGGGTTAAGGGCATTAGTCGGAAAGCTTGTGAAACCAAGAGTGCAATGTCTTCAATTGGGGGTAATCCGAGTAAGAAGGTTAAGACTCAGAGCCATGGTAGTTTTGGTGGTGGCGGTTCTAGTTGGCCACAGAATAACAACAAAGGACAAGAGAAGCAACCTATTTCATCGGTTGCTAGTGTTCCTTCTCATTGTGGTTCAAATATGGATGTTCCATTATGTAACTACTATGGTAAGATGCATAGGTATGAGTGTAGAAAGACTTCAGGTGCTTGTCTACTGTGTGGTGAACAGGGACACTTTGTGAGGGATTGTCCCAGAATACTAGAGCACCATTGAAAGCTACTACATCTAAGGTAGTATCAGTTCAGAAGAATGTCAAGTCTGCTCCTACTACTGCTCAGAGTGGTGATCATGGTGGAGCACCATCTAGGAATGCAAATAGACCTGAAGAGCATGCTCCTGCACGTACTTATGCATTGTGGGGATGTGATGATGTGGATACTCCTGATGTGATCACGAATATATTTTCTATACTCCTATTTTTACCTTAATTGATCCTGGTTCAATGTTGTCCTACATGTGTAGTAATGTATGGCTGATAAGGGTTGAGAAACTTCTAAGATACCTTTCAATAAAGTTGTCACCAATCCTTTAGGAAATAGTATAGTTATTAATATGAAGTATAGGGATATACCTCTAGTGATTCGGGGTAAGATTTTTAAAGATCATTTATTAGAAATATAGAGTCCCAAATTTGATGTTATTTTGGGAATGGATTGGTTATCCTGTCATGGGATAATATTGGATTGTAGAGCTAAACGGTTTACCTTACAATCTCTGAAAGAAACTATAACGGTATTGGGGGATCGTAGTGGAACGGTTAAAGGGGTTATCTCTGCAGATTTGGCAGACAGAATGATGCAAAAGGGATGTGAGGCTTATTTAGCTCACGTTATTGATGGTAGTAAGAATAGATCGGATGGGAAGTTCATACAGACCGTCTCAGATTTCTTGGATGTATTTTCAGTATAATTTTCGAGTTTGCCGCCAGAACGGGAAGTGGAATTCTTAGTCGAGCTCATTCCAGAAGCAGCTCCAGTATCTATAGCTCCTTATCGGATGGCTCCAGCAAAACTGAAGGAATTAAAGGTGCCGTTGCAGGAATTACTCGATAAGGGTTACATCAGACAGAGCATTTCTCATTGGGGTACTTCAATTCTATTTGTAAAGAAGAATGAGAGGTTAGTTCGATTGTGTATCGATTACCGACAGTTGAACAAGCTGACAGTGAAGAGCAAATAACCGCTTCCCAGAATTGATGATCTATTTGAACAATTAAGGGGAGCAGGTGTGTTCTCAAAAATTGATTTGAGGTAGGGATATAACTATTGAGAATTAAGGATAGTGACATTCCGAAATTAACATTCAAGACACGATATGGGCATTATGAATTCATAGCCATGCCTTTCGGATTGACTAAAGCTCCAGCACTGTTTATGGACTTGATGAGTCGCGTGTTCAAGGAGTACTTAGACCAGTTTGTTGTGGTTTTTATCGATGACATTCTAGTTTACTCGCAAAATAAAAAAGAGCATGATAGACATCAATGGATTGTGTTACAAATATTGAAGGGGAAGTAGTTGTATGCCAAGCTCTCAAAATGTGAGTTCTGGATGACCAAAGTCATATTTTTTGGATATGTAATTTCGAATAATGGGATCAGTGAAGACCCTAAGAAGATAGAGGTAGTATTTGACATGACAGTCGCCTAAGAATGCACTAAAGTGAGGAGTTTTCTAGGACTACCTGGTATTATCGTCGGTTCGTCAATAGATTCTCTTCTATTGTAGGTCCATTGATCAAGCTTCTACATAAAGGTACCAAATTTGAATGGTCTATAAAATGTCAGGAGAGGTTTGACTTGTTGAAGAAGTTATTGACAGAAGCACCCGTTTTGGTTCAACCGATTGAAGGGTTGGATTATATGGTGTAAGTGACATAGCAGACTCTCTATTGATCAATCCAAACTTACTAAAAAAGAATTGTCATGTTTATTTGAAAATTTTTTGCAATCATTCTTATGCATTGCCTTGTGGTATTTTTGTTTGCTTTTAGTCCCATGCCAGTTTGCAACTAAAAATTGATTGTAATTTTATTTTTTACTGTTTAAGATTAATTAATGTATTGATTGAGTGACTTTTTTCATGAGAAATTTGGTGTTTATGTGATTTGTAGTTTTAGGTATATGATTTGAATTTCTTTTATTGATAATGTTTGTTATATATTTTGAATTTTAAAATACTGTCATGTCTCTATTTTTGTTACAGTAATGACTTCTTTCTCTATTTCACTTGTGTTTATATAAGTTCAATCTTGTTTTGTTTTGAAATTATCGTGTTGATGTGGAGTAGCTTACTTGAACATATTTTTTTGAAATTGATGTAGCTAGAGGATATGAACATGGATGAAGTTTTGGAGGAGGTGGCAGTTCAATTGGTTGCCTAGTGAATGATAGAAAAAAGAGTTGATCAATGGAATCAGGCTTTACTAATGCTTCTTGATTACATGGATCTGCTTACCATGAAGCATAAAGATGATAAGGTTGATTTCGGAACTCATACATGACATCCATTGTTATTGATTTTTTAGATGTTGAAACATAGTTCTTATGGTAATTTTTGTGAAATATGTGCTGAGTTTGATGTGATTGTCAAATGTTCTGTTTGTATACCGCAAAGTATTGTTGGAGGTTATTAAATACACTGTATTATCTCATCTTATAGAGCAATGCTTTCACATTCTCCTCCATTGTAAGATTATGATATTTTAAAACTCTTTAATATAAAGGTAAGATTTGAATGAAGCTTTGCAAGACTGTGAGCAAGGCTTGAAGATCGAGGCCAACCATTTTAAACACTTTTATATAAAGGTAAGATTTTCCTTAGTTTTGAATCGTTATTTTTTAGCTCTGGAATATTTCAAAGCTACTTTAACTGAGGCTAACACTTATAGAAATCTTAAAACTGTAAATGGGTGTTTGGAGAAATGTAAGAAGCTTGAGTTTTATTTAAGAATCGGTGCTTTTGATATCTCTGATTGGATTCTAAGTGGGTTTAATGGTAAATTTTCAGAATTGTTTGAGTATGTTGGTGCTGTGTACATAAGAAAATACAAGAAAAATGAGATTAGTGAAAGAGGTCTATTTCCAACAAAGAACATAGATTATAGAAGTTTGGTTTTGGTGACTACCGAAATTACTTATGAGAGGGGTATCCCATCAGGTGGGGATTCTAATCAAAAAACTGAATTAGTAATGTGGGAAAATTTTGTAAACAAAACTACGGAATGTATTTCTGAAGGACCCAATATCTTGTCTCTGGTCTCTTTAGGCTTGATATGGAAGAGAGGGAGAGTACTTCGATGAGAAGTTTGCTATGAATAAATTTTTGACATGTTATATTATCATATTAAATTAATTTTTTTTATTGAAGAATGATCTTTCATATTTTCTTAGCCTACAGAGAGTTTGATAATTCAATACTCTAATTACAAAGATGGTTATTGAAGTGAATGTTACTGGATAACTATTGGATAACTCGACAGCTACAATTTGTAGGCAATTTGTGCTTTCATGGTGTGTTTAAATTCTTAAGCAATGGAGGAATGCATTGCTACCAGAAGTTTAAAAATGTCCATAAATTTTGATTCTTTACGTAAATATAGTATTGATCATGTTTTCATATAATTTTTTCCAGAAAAATGAATGTATCAAAAGTTTAAAACTGTCATTATTTTTTAAAATGTTTATAAAATTTGAAGAACTTGCTAATTTAGATTTCATTTTATGTTTATACTGTATATTTGTTTTTCGTAAATATGATTTTAATAATATTATATATATATATATATAATGACTTATTTTGTTTTGTTAGGACACACGGTACATATTCAAAATTTTTATTAGTGTAACCACCAAGTAAATTGTACTTTAGTAAACTTTGATTGATATCTAATTTTAATTTATAAAAATTTAATGGAATGGTTAAATTTTTTAATTAGAATGTAATTTCATGTTAATTTAATTAAATTTTATAATATTGTTTAACTAAAAAAAATAAATGAGTAAATTCAAAACTCAAATTTAACTCAATTTTACAGTGTTTCCTACTTAAGAAATTCCAAATTTCAAATTACGTAGCAAATTAGAATATTACAAGCCACATACTTAAATTATTATGTTGATATTTAAAAAAATAAACATAAAATCTTAAATATAAGTTTACCATCTTAAAGTAATTATTAAATATAAATATTACAAGAATTTATGTTAATTAAAATGTTGTATACATGGTTATTGGATTTCTAAAGTAAATTTGACCTTCCAAATTCTATGAATTAAAAAAACACATATTTGTAATAATAATTTTTTTAAATTAAAAATATAAGTTTAGAATATTTCTTCAACCAACAAAAAAAATCATAATTATTAGGTTTCAATAATTTAATAATTTCAATTAACCAAAATTTTATTTAACTAAATTGATATTAACAAAACTCAATTAAAAAATTAATTTATTTTTACATTTTTTTTTAATTTTCTACCCACACTTACAATTTTTAATTATTATAATATATCGAACTTCACAAATTCTAATAATTATTTTTAAATAAAAATAGTTTTAAAATAAAATTTAAAAAATTATTATATTATTTTTAATTAAAAATATTTAATTAAATAAACATAAATTTCAAATATAAATTCCATGAAAGCAATAATAAAATTAAAAAACATAACTAATTATAGAATTTTAATAATTTAAGAAATTATACATGCGGAATAAATTACATGTTTTATATACTGTATATCCAAATCCAAAGCAAATTCTATTTCCTAAATTAAAATATAGTAATTAATTAATTAATTATTTATTTATCTAATCCGAAGCGGGAAACCTACGTGGAGTAGGAAACCATTGATATAAATAAGTTTGGGATCCGAAAAAGTAATATCGAATTGGGAGAGTAACAGAAAGAGCAGGAGGGAGATGGATGTTCGTCACTGGATGAGAACCAAGTCTCCAATCATTCGTAAAGACCCATCAGCCACTACAACAATACTCCAACTCCCAATTCTCTTCAAATCCATAGAATCACGGGTTTCCGACGCCGGTATGGCCTTTGCTGTCAAGTCGAGAAAACAATCAATGTGCAGGGTGGACCTTCACGACTTGTGTCATCAATCGGAATCTTTCAAAACGAATCTTGGACAGATTCTTTCGACATTGGGAGTCAATCAGAATTTGATCAACCCTTTTGTACGGAAAATAATCAGTCGAGGACAGGAGCAGATTAGAGGAGTCAGGTCGGACGGGAATTTGATCGTGTTGCCTGTTTTTATGGTAAGGATGGAGTTTGTGATGGAGGAAGAGGAGAGTGAATTGGCGATGAGAGAGTCGATGGAGGAGTATGAGAGGAGGAATTATGGAAGAGTGGGGGCCAGTAAGGCGGCGTTGGAGATTATGATGAAGGTGATTCAAGTAGAGGAGGTTGTGAATTGTGGTGTTTGTTTGGAGCAAGTTTCTGTAAAGGGAATGGTGATGCCTTGTCAGCATATGTTTCATTCTGATTGTATTAGCAGGTGGTTAAAAGAGTCTCATTTGTGTCCTCTCTGTCGATATCAGATGCCAACGGACCACCTTTGACCTTTCTCTTTTAAACGATGATAATCTATTATTTATTTATTTATTTATTTATTTATTTATTTATTATTATTATTATTATTATTATTATTATTATTATTATTATTATATCCAACCATAACTATGTAATATGTTTTAATTTTATCATCTTATTTTCCTGAAATTTGAAATTTAATTCATATGTAAAAAATAAATTAACGATAAACTTTACATTTATAAGTATATTTACATCCAAAACCAATTAAATAAAAGATTAATCATAATTACGCATGGTTGAAAAATAATATTCGATTTTCATTTATTAATATTATTAATTTAAAAATAGAAAAAATTGGAGGAAATAGGTCATTATGTTATAAAAATAAAAAGAGAAGTGGGGTAGAAGAAAAATATTAATTGAAAAATAAATTCGGATCAGAAAATAACCTGGCAATTCTGATCAGAAAATAACCTGGTAATTCTGATTAGAAAATAACCTGGTAATTCTCAAAGGATCTTGTAGTTTCGTAATATGAAAGAGAGAGATATAGTTGATGAATAGAACTTATACAGAGGTAAAACAAAGAAGCAAATTATCGTGAATGTTTTATTCACAGATTGCACACATTTATAGTACATAGGTGGGGACACTTGTCATGATGCATGGAATGTATCATGCATGTTCTCCATGTGGAAAACCACCATCACTTATAACATTCCCCCTTGGATTTCCACCGTATGACTGCCTCGTTAAAACCTTGCCAGAAAAATCCAGTGGGACAAAAACTGGACGAAGAAAAATTAATATAGTTTGTGAAATCCAATTACAAAAACTCCCCATGTTTACAACACCCATAAACCTAATTTTCTAATCTGGAGAGCTTTCGCATTCCGATCTCGTAAACGAGTTTCTCGAACGTTGATGTCGGTAATGATTTTGTTAATAGATCGGCGAGATTATTGGAAGATCGGATTTGCTTCACGTCGATTTGACCAGTATTCTGAAGCTCGTGGGTGTAGAAGAATTTTGGGGAAATATGTTTGGTTCTATCTCCTTTGATGTAACCTCTCCGAACTTGGGCGATGCATGTAACATTATCTTCAAAAATTACAGTTGACCCATTCATAGTTTCGGAGATACCACATGAATTCTGGATATGTAGGATCATTGATCTTAACCAAATACACTCTCGACTGGTTTCGTATAATGCCAAAATTTCAGCATGATTAGAGGATGTGGCTACTAAAGTTTGCTTTGTAGATCTCCAGGAGATCGCAGTACCATTATACGTGAAAATATAGCCAGTTTGAGAACGTCCTTTATGCGGATCCGAAAGGTATCCAGCATCGGCATAAACAGTCAAACCCAAAAATTTATCAGAATTTGTATAAAATAATCCCAAATCTTTCGTACCTTTCAGGTAACACAAAATATGTTTGATTCCATTCCAATGACGACGGGTTGGTGCAGAACTATATCTCGCTAATAAATTTACAGCAAACGAGATATCTGGTCTCGTACATTGAGCCAAATATAATAGTGCACCTATTGCATTCAGATATGGTACTTCAGGACCAAGTAATTGTTCGTCATCATCGTTCGGTCAGAATAGATCCTTTTTGGGATCAAATGTTCTTACAACCATGGGTGTACTTAATGGATGGACATTATCCATATTGAATCTTTTCAGAAGCTTTTCAATGTATGCTGATTGATAAATCAATATTCCATTTGATTTATGTTCAATTTTCAGACCAAGACAATATTTTGTTTTTTTCCAAATCTTTCATCTCAAACTCCTTTTTTAAATATTCAACAGTTTGTTTGATCTCTTCAGGAGTCCTAATGATATTCATATCATCCACATAAACTGCTATAATTGCAAACCCAGACCCTGGTTTCTTAATGAAGATACATGGACATATAGTGTTATTCTGGTATCCTTTTATTAAATACTCATTAAGACGTTTATACCACATTCTCCCAGATTGTTTCAATCCATACAAGGATTTTTGTAACTTTATGGAATACAAGTTTCGAGATCCCAATCGATATGATTCAGGTAGTTTCAATCCTTCTAGGAGTTTCATGTAAATATCAGAATCAAGTGATTCATATAGATATGCAGTGACTACATCCATAAGACACATTTCCAGTTTCTCAGAAATGGCAAGACTGATCAGAAATCGGAACGTAATAGTATCCATTACAGGGGAATATGTCTCATCATAATCAATTCCAAGTCTTTGGGAGAAACCTTGAGCAACCAAACGTGCTTTGTATCTCACAATTTCATTTCTTTCATTTAATTTCCGAACGAATACCCATTTGTAACCAACAGGTTGAACATATTGATGTCAAAATTCCCATATAAGAGAATTTGCTTACGCAAGTGTACGTTATCAAGTAATATAGAGAACTCAATTAGTTCAGGTATCGAAACCACAGAGACTACGTGAATTCCATTCAACTTGTAAACTTTCTACTAATTAGATGCACAATTCTTTGAAGTATGAAAGAAACGTTTTAATTAAATGACTCAACTGATAATAATGAAAAGTCCTAAGTTTACGATTTCACCTTCCCTAGACTCTAAGTACACTCGTGATAATGGATGATTACCTATTTTCTAGATTCATATGTATTCCTAGGTTTTTCCAAATCCTAGCAACCTATCGATTAATTTCATCCCATATTCCTATACAACTCAATCCAATCGACACATTCAGTATTCTATCATTGAATATATATCTCTCAAATCCTATCCCTAAGTATTCAATTGATATATTTTTGAAACCTTAGGTCTAGGCTATAATTTTCTTCCGAACAATTATAGAAAGTAGAACAAGATAAAGATGGCCAATCATTCATCAAGCTTTAAGAACAAGTATAAAAAAGACAAGCATCAATAACATTATCACGAGTATATCAAGAGTTTAATGGGTGGCTACATAGCAAACCTAAGAACAGACTTAGTTACACATTATCATAGAAGCAACCCTAATTAACAATGTTATTACTAACATAGTAGAGAGAGTTCACCCTTGTTCTTCTATTCAAATCTCTCCAGATGAAATTGCGTGACCTTCCATTGTCTTCCTTCGTCTGTTTTCTGATCCCCTAATTGTGGTTCGTCAAGTCCCCAGACGAGATTGCCCTCAAAATAATCTTGAAAACCCAAACTTGCCCTTCACATCAATGTCGAACGCCGGCATGTTGGGTTTGCCCACTAGCAACGGATTGTGGCGGCGGATGGCTGCAGAAAGCACCGGTTTCATCCGCCGGCACCATGATCCTTGCTCGCTAGCAGCGAGTGGTGGCGGCGAACCTCTGCAAGAAGCACTGCTTCCTGCGGCTGTCACCTTCCTTCTGTTCGCTGGCAGCGAGTGGTGGCGGCGAACCTCTGTAGGAAACGCCGCTTCGTTTGGCTGTCACCTTCCTTCTGTTGGCTGGCAGCGGAGACTGACAGCGGACATGGCCCTGGAGTGCCACTTCTGTTTGCTATTCATAAACCTGTAATTCAACTTTTCCCGCATAGTCTTCACTCCAGTTTCGTCTTTGATACTTTATTGGTGTCCACCATCTCCTTTTCTATTTCCATACACTCTAAAGTGCTTGTCGGGATTAGAACCTGAAATCACTTGTAACAACATTAATTTCACCAGAAATGCTCTCGAATTCATTGCAAAAGTCTAATTTTTAAGGGAAGAAAGTATGCTAAGTTGAAGACTTATCAACAACCCCCAACTTAAACCCTTGCTCGTCCTCGAGCAACCAATTTAGCAAAATCTCTTATTTCGCTCCTAATGGCTTGATGCTTGCACTAAGAAATTTACTAATTAAAAATAAGTCTACTATATTGGTCCACTTTCGTAGGATTCATGATGGCATTTTGCGAATGCCACAAGCCTTTAAACCCCTAAGTAGCCTTAGAGGAGAAAGTGCAGTCTCCTGAGGGTTTACCAAGTATGACACCCACAAACATATTGTATCATAGCAGATCAAATTTGGAGCATTCAAGAAAAATACAAAAATAAATTTTTAGGCTCTCTTTCAGTATGAATTAGACAATAGATGGATTAAGCTCAGGCTCCGTTGCCTAATTTCCCTGCTAAGATGATAGTTACCAGCTTTCGAAAATTCTTATTTCCTATCTCAACAAGTATAAGAACTAGTTCTCTTTGGTCTACTTCTCTCTGTTTTTGTGCCAGCTCGTCTCTCAGAACCCTAGGTGTCTCTCAGCAATTTCTAAGTAGTATGAAGGTTGACCTAATGTCTGAAACTACTTAGATCCATTAAAATGCGCTATATGAGAAATGAATACTTACCTTCGTGACCAATGGGACTGATAGGAGCTGCAGGGCGCTTAGAGATCTCAAGATACCAGTTTGCTCGATTCCCTGTGAATCTGTAGGTCTTTTCGGTTGTAGCAAGGTAAGGTTTTGTTTTCGAAGAAAAAGGAAACTTATGTTGGCAAACAAATAAAACTCGTGATCGATCTCACCCCTAACTTGGCTTTTCCTTAGTCTGTTGTTTTCAGAAAATCAGCTCTTCACCTTCCTTCTCACCCACTTAGGTTTCTTTTCTTATCTTCCTTGAGACCATGTATTTCTTTCTGCATTTTTTCTTCTTTTTTTTTTCTTTCTTTCTTCTTTTTTTTTCAAAGATAAAAAAGAAAATCAATAGTGCTTACCGTTTCTACTTCCTGTTCCATAATTTCGATTCACATCTCTGCACTTTAACCGCCTTCGTTTGATTTGTTAGGCAACAACAGCTAATGATTTGTTGGGTTCTGGCACCATTCACGAGTTCTTGGGTAGGGCAGTGTTTAAATTTGAGTTTTGGCTCCGAATTTCTTTGGATTTCGGCCTCAAATTCTTGGTTTGGAAAAGGAGGGGACCACAAAAGTTCATGGTGTTTGACTTCAACTGGGCTTTAGTTATCACTCTTTAATGTTTCGGGGCGTGTTTCAGCCAAGGCTTTGTTTTGCTTCACTCCACTTACCATGTCTATGTCAATTTCACAGTTCCTCTCGTCATCCTGCTCATCCAATCAATGCCTCCTGCACTTGAGGACTCCTGTCAAAACCAACAAACCAAGCGAAGGGCTTTATAGAGAAATCAATAGAGAGGTATATATGAAGTGAAGAAAATAAAATTGAACTCTCACAAATAAGATACTTATAAGCTCAAATACTCACAGGGTATCTCCACGACTTGTTCCTATTTACCTGCTTTGACAGTACTTTAGAATTTTCTAATACTGGTGCCAAGCGGAAATTCAGAGCATTTAGGCCGCGGAGCTATTAGAATTCACATTCTATTGTCAAATTCAACCTATTCTGTAAACAGAAATCAGTGAAAGATTTTAGAAAGAAAATTAGCTCCATACTCAAACTTCCATGATACTGTACCTGCAACCACCCCCAACTTAAATTCATACATTGTCTCAATGTATTACCAAAACAACCACTATATAAGAAACCAATAGTAAATCCTACTGGCTGCATAAACTAACATATCAAGTTCAAGTACCAGTTATACATATCCATACAGACAGTACTAAAGTCTCAGAAAATTGGAGTTATTAAAATAAAAATAAAAAAAGGAACAAAACGATCATAGTGGTGGTGGGCAATGAGCTGTAATAAAGGCGTCGATCGCCTGAACCTCTGCTTTGAGTGCATTCTTCCTGGCCGTGAGTTGCTGAAACTGAGGATCATCAGCCTGTGTCCCCTGCTGTAAAAGCTCAAAGAGATGCTCTTATATCGCGTTCAGCTCCTCCTGCTTCTCTACTTTTCCTCGAAGAAGAATCTCCACAGGTGCTCTCTTGGAACTGGTACTGCTAGATGGTGCCGGTGGGGTAGGAGCGGTGGCGTCGCTGGAAGATGCAGTGCGGCTGCTAGAACCAGTAGTGGCCGAGGTGGTCCTAGAAAGAGCTGGTAACCCACGGTTTGCTTGCACCTTGGTGATGTTGACCATGTTCAAGTTAGGGTGATGTAACATCACCTCCCCATCAAAATCCATGCGAAGTCCCGCCCTCCTGAAAAATTCAGTAATCAAAGAAGGAAAAATGAGGGATTTGTGTCCCATCCTACCCGAGAGCCTTTCACGGAGCTGTTGATTAATCAATTGGCCCACATTGATGGGAAGACCACTTCTCAATGCATGGAGGCAACGAAGTCGGTCAGTGGTAAACATCCGTCTCGACACCAGAGTGATATTCTGGCACATGAAGACATTCCAGATGTGTGCCCTCTCATCCATCTCTTTCGGGCTGGTAGCTGCCACCGTCTTGGTATGCTCAGGACCGCATAACACCGCTAGCAAGTCGGCATCTTTGATTTGCTGGACTGAATCTGGCCACCCGTGAGCTTGCTTCGGTGGATGAGAAATACCATAATACTTGTTGATCTTGTGTGCAGAGAACACAACTGTTACTCTGTGCAAAGTAACGGAGTCATATTTCATGAATCTATCCACATCCACCTCCCGGTAGAACTGCTTCACTAGATCATAGTTGGACGGAGGGCGTTGCCTAGTTAGGCCCTTCCATCATCTCAACTCAAAGTCATGAGCCCAATTCAAATTTCCCAGCGCCTCGTCATCAACTCCCCATTCTAACACAACCTTAGCCCCTTCAACTGCTATTTTCCTCTCCTCTTGCTCATTCCGCAGCTGCTCCGCCCGTTGGTTCACAACTCTTCCAGCCTGCTCATCCCGGTGACGGGCGTCGGAACCGTCAAAATAAATTCCTGTAATTTTTTGTAGCTTGTTTACAGGGTCGAACCATAGAGAGTAAACTGAAATTGTCAATTTTATTGATCGAATAGGTTTTAAAGCTAGTAAAATTGGGATTTGTAATTAACAGTGAATTAAATCAAGTGCTAATAAAAATAGTAGGAAAAATAGTATGAGAAAACTAATCCAGCAAAGTCATTCATTTAATTGTGTTGATCATCGAACCGAAATTTAATTATGTAGATTGACAAGTCTGGTTATAGCAATTGACGAAGCGCCTAACTACCTTATCGTTCCTTACGTTTTAGACCGACCGAACACGCGCCTTCTAATTAGTCCCTAGCCTAAACAGCAATACCGACACGCGCCTGACAGGTTTAACCCTAGACTGCTTTAAGTTGAGAACGACCCAGACTCTTACCCGCAAACCAACAAGCGTGATTATATTAGTTAAGAACATGCAAATTCCACAAAACAATGTATTATCCTGCTTACTACTTATGTCAATTTTGGTTAAACAATTACACAGATTTAACCTAATTGACTAGTTATGACCAATTTACTTAATCAATTAAGTGGCCAAATTAATTAACTAGTAAATCAATACATTCATCCTAAAGTCATTAAGCACAGAAACAAGCATGAATATCAATAACATAAACAATTAAGCTCAAATCTCACAACACGTAAATGAATTCACTTTACTGGATTAAAGAAGTTTAGCTTGCTCTGGGCACAGCAAGCATCATGTCTATTAAATTAAACGTAAAAGAAAATAAAAGCAAACTCTGTAAATCAAACGTGGTCTCCTTCCTGATTCAGACTCCCGTCCAGAACTAACCTGATGATCCTCCCTCCAACTCATTAAAATCCAAAATACAAATCCCACCAACAGAATAATAAAATTCCGTAAAGTTAAAATTCAAATCCCTATTATTTCTAAACAAAGATTCTAGCTTCAAAAGTTTAAAAGAGTCTTCTAGAAGTTTTCAATTCCCACGTGCTTGGTCCAGCTCACATCAGATGAAAAATAGCCGCTGCGCCCCTAATAAAACTCCAAAATCACCAATTATCACAAACCTATGCAGAATAGCAAAATGAGACAAATTAGCTCAAAAATAACCAAAACAGTCTCAAAATAACATCAAATAAGGGCATAGTTGCTACACAAATTACACTCTGTCAAACTCCCCCACACTATTTCATACTTGCCCTCAAGTATGCAAAAGACAATTACTAAGACTCAAAAACAGCTAGCCAAATGGAACCCAATTAAAGTACAAGTGCTTATGAAAACTCAAATCCCAAAAATCAATTTTAGAGATGAAAAGAGAACCTGCAGTCCAATTAAGCACACATAAACTTAAGTTTCAGCCTTTAGCACAGATGCAAGCAGGACTATACAAAATTTGCAAGACAAATCACTATTCAATGTCACAAGTCTCAAAGCAATCAGAGCAAAACAAGAAGTAAAGCCATAACTTAGCCGAACCAATCATACCGCAAACCTCAACATTGATGGTAAAGAAAAACCAAAATGCAGTAGTCTCAGCTCCATATCCTCACAGGTTAAGTGTATATAGATAATGGTAGGTGTTCACTCATGGAGCTGGAAATAAGCACTAACTCTCAACAAATAGCAAAAATTTAAGGACAACAAACAACAAAAATTGATCCTAAGATAGAAAGGCAAGCTAAGTGAACTTATTCTATCAGAAGCAATCACATTCGGAAAATTCATGGTCGAAATCCTAAAAATGAGCCAAAAAGAAACAAAAACAAGAACAAAATGAGAACCACTTATTTACAAAGTAGCTAATTAATATTTACATCAAAGAGAAAGAATAAAACTAGAAAACAAAACAAAGCTGAATATATATTTTTTCTTTTTCTGATTTTCTGATTTTTTTCCTTTTTCTTTTTTTCTTTTTTTTTGAACCCCTTTTTTTCGCCTTTTTTTTATTTTTTATATATGCTGCTTTCTCTTCTTTTTTCCTTTTTTTTTCTTCTTTTTTTTTGAATGAACAAAAGAAAAAAAATGAAACAAAATAGAAGTGAACAAAAGTAAACATGAATAAAGGCTCAAAAGAAACAAAATTAATTTTTGACCAAAAACTTCCTAAACAACTACCACCTTTAAGACATCATCCACAAAGTCACACAATCAAATCAAAAAGACCAATAGAAGTTGTAGGTTGTTTTCTCACCTCTCCAATTACTCACAAAAGATGTGTGAGATTAAAATAAATGCACTACAACATAAGTTTTTCCAAGCCATCAACATTGTACCAATTATCTTACCACAAAGACCATGTTGTGACAAAGCAAACAAGTAAGACTCTAACCACAAGAGAAAAGCAACAATTCACAAATGATTTCTAAAGCAAATTACGTACAGCACTAAAAGCATCTACAATGTCTTAAAAATACACAAGTTTAATCCAACCATTAATGCAAGCTTTCTAATTCAAAAACTTTTTTTTTTTTTGCGGTGATCTAAGAAAGCACTCAACCAAATCAGTCCCAAAAGGCAGCTAAAATAACAGAAAATCAGTACCAAAAAAATAAAAATATTGCATAAACCAGCAGCAAAATCACCAGCAAAAATTCACCAAAAACAGCCCAAATTATCAGCAAAATCAGCCCAAAAACAGCAGCTAAATTCCCCATAATCAGCACAAAAATCAGCAGAAATCAGCAGCAAAAACAGCCCTAATCAACAGCTAAATTAGCAGCAAAAACAACACAAAAACAGCAGCTAAATTCAGCAAAAACAGTCCTAATCAGCAGCTAAATCAACAGCAAAAACAGCACAAAAACAGCAGTAAAAATCAACAAAAACCTCCCCCATACCTAAACATAACATTGTCCCCAGTGAATGTAAAGCACAAAATTAAAAGTAAGGGGACGAACACTTCCTTGAAATGAGCTAAGCTGATGGAAAACGATCCAGGATCAGCTGCTGCTTTTTCAAAAAGTCATCAATCTTAGCTGCCAAGAAAGCCTTTATTTCCTCCATTTTGTTCTCCAACATGCTTCTAACTTCATCCAACCTATCCAAGACTTCCGCATTGTTAATGTGCCCATTTTCATCACCTTTTGGACCTGCACAAGTAAAAGAATACTTCCCATCCTCGGAAGTCTCAAGCAACTTCATATTGCGCAAACTAACAATATCCAAAAGGAGCAATTCACAACCAACAGTCAAAGAAGATTCCTTAAAAACACCTAGGTTAGTAGCTATGATTGTAATGAATGATCCTAAAATCAAAGGACTACGCCGAGTAGAATGAAGCACAGAATTCAATTCACAAGCAAGCCAATAACCAAAATCAGCCTTCTTTTCATGCTCAATACACCACAAATAGAAAAGTTCAACCTCAGTGATGAGATTCACATTATTGGGCCTACCTGAAACGGTTAATACAATGAATCTATGCAAATATTTCAAATGAGGTGCAGCAATGTTAATGCTCCTAGAATAACCGGGTTTAAAACCAATGCTAGAGTTACCAGTTAATACTCGAAACGCTGTCAAAGAATTAAACTCAGCATCAAATCCACAAAATGTGTAATCACTAACCTCAACACCCAAAGATGCATCAAATTCAGCAAGAGACAATGAAAAAGACTTATTGGAAAGCCTAAATCTAACAATATTAGGAACATGAATATCAACGGCTTTCTTTTTGTTGAACTCAAATGTAGCAAAAAATTCATAGACTAACTCATAGTAAGCAACACAATTCAAATTCAACAAATGAGACCAACCAATAACAGCCAAAGATTTTTCAACAGAGTCAAAAATATCCAATTCATGCATAGCGCTAAGGTGAAGGGATTTACCTGCAACCAAGGGTTTCCCTTTGATTAAATCATACCTTTCTTGATCACGTTGCTCGCGAAACTTCAGCTTTGATGGTGGAGGAGCTGTTATTGTCCGGTTGGAAGCGCGAGGACGCCTCTGAATTTTCAGTTTCTTCACTGGAGGAGCATGAATCGATTCTGTGTCGGATTCTGAAGCTGGTTGCTCTGAATTGGAACTGTTGTCGGAGTCTGAAATCTCTACACGACGGGGCTGGTTCTTCAAAGCAGAGGTGTTCGTGGTGGTTGTTCTAGTGTCCGGCGTCGACGAAGACGGCCAGCGAATGAATTGGTGGCTGTATCTGATTTGGCAGACTTTACTGGAGCTATTTTTGGAGGTTTGGAAGCAGCCGCTGCAGGTCGCTTTGGCTTGGCCAGAGGTGGACGTCCGTGACAAGTTCTGGCCATCAGAAAATTAACAGCTAGTAGCGGAAATTGGTGTGTCGCAGGCTGGTACGTCACTGGACGGCCGCCGTGGAATGTCAGATTTTGATCGGCACTGGATATTGTTCTGGTTCGGTGCGAGGTGGTGAGGGTAGGTGGGTTAGTGGGTTGGTGGGGTTGTTTGGAGTCGGGGTGGTGCGCTGGGTGGTTTCGGGGTGGGGTTGTTTGGAGTGGTCGGTTTGAGGCAGCAGTGGGTTTTGTTTTAGGTCGGCGGTAGGTTTGGAGTGGTCGGTTTGAGGCGGCAGTTTGTTTGAGGGAGGCAGCGATGGGGTTTGTTTGAGGGAGGCGGCGGTGGGGTTTGGGGTCGTTTGTTTGAGGGCGGCGGCGGTGGGGTTTGGGGTCGTTTGTTTGAGGCAACAGAACAAAGGTTTTTCAAATTTTTTTTAATTAATAAACTAAACAAAAAAAATAAATAAATAAAATAAATAAATAAATAAATAATAAAATTATTATTTTTTTTTAAAAAACTAATAAACTAAAATAATAATAGTAATAATAATAAATAATGAAATAATTTTTTTTTTGGAAAATAATTTTGTTTTTGTTTTTTTTTCGAAAATAAAATTCTAAATAAAAACAAACAAAACCTAATTTTCCTAAATTCACAAAAAAAAAGTTTTTTAATTAAATATATATATATTTACTAAACTAAAAGAAAAGAAGATAAATGAATAAAATAAAATCAAAACGAAATAATTCTAGGTTGCCTCCCAATAGCGCCCAATTTAACGTCTTTGGCTAGACGTGATTGAATTCAGTTAGGATTTTGATCCGAGGATCGAGTTGAATTTCCTCACATCGTCCTAGTTGGAACCCTTCATAATAAGGTTTAAGCCTATGCTCATTCACCTTAAAGGTTTTATCTGTTTCCAATCTTCTTATCTCAACTGCACCATGTGGAAAAACGTTAGTAACAACAAATGGACCAATCCACTAAGACCTCAACTTACCGGGAAATAATTCCAATCTCGAATGAAAAAGAAGGACTTTCTGTCCGATTGAAAACGATTTCCGTGAAATGTTCAAGTCATGAGCACGTTTCAACGCATCCTTGTAATGTTGTGCCCGCAGGTACGCATCATTGTGAATTTCTTCCAACTCCTGGACTTGAAGTTTTCTTTGCTCACCAGCTGTGTCCATCCTGAAATTTCACTCCTTGACAGCCCAGAATGCCTTATGCTCTAACACCACAGGCAGGAGGCATGCCTTACCATAGACCATTCGATAGGGAGACATTCCAATTGGTGTCTTGTAGGCAGTACGATATGCCCACAGCGCATCTTCTAACCTCAAAGTGCAGTCTTTCCTGGATGGATTAACTATTTTTTCTAGAATTGACTTTATTTCCCTGTTGGACACTTCAGCTTATCCATTGGACTGCGGATGGTAGGCGGTGGAGGTCCGATGAGTCACGCCATACTTTCTGAACACTGCTTCAACAGTTCTATTGCAAAAATGTGTTCCTCTGTCACTAATAACAGCTCTAGGTGTATCATACCTGCAAAAAATATTTGACCTGACAAACTCTGCAACAACTTTAGCATCATCAGTTCGAGTGGCTTTAGCCTCCACCCATTTGGAAACATAATCAACAGCAAGTAAAATGTAATGAAATCACAATAAAGGTGGAAAAGGACCCATAAAATCTATTCCCCATATGTCAAAAATCTCAACAACTAGAACTATAGTCATAGGTATTTGATCACAGCGGCCTAAACACCCAGTCCTTTGACAATTATCACAAGATTTGCAGAAAACATATGAATCATAAAACAAAGTAGGCCAATAAAAACCACAATCAAGTACCTTATTTGCTGTTCTCCGAGGTCCAAAATGTCCTCCACATGATTCTGTATGACAGGATTTCAGAATCAATTTAGTCTCCTCATAAGGGACACACCGCCTAATCATTTGATCAGAACAATGTTTCCACAAATAGGGTTCATCCTAAACATAATTCCTAGAATCCCTTCTTACCTTGTCTTTTGCACTTCTACCTAATTCACATGGCAGTCTACCAGTAACAAGGTAATTAACAATATCAGCATACCACGGGTGGGCTATGCCCGCAGCGAATAGGTACTCGTATGGAAATTCATTGTTCAATGGCTAATTAGGTTCAGCTGTGACCAACCGACTCAAGTGATCAGCTACAGAATACTCTGATCCCTTCTTGTCCCTGATTTCGATGTCGAATTCTTGAAGCAAAAGAATCCGTCGAATCAGTCTTGGTTTTGCTTCCTTTTTGGTCAACAGATACTTCAATGCGGCATGATCAGAGAAAACAATAACCTTAGTACACAACAAATATGAACGGAATTTTTCTAAGGCAAAAACAACAGCCAAAAGTTCTTTTTCCGTCGTGGAATAGTTGCATTGTGCATTGTCCAGTGTTCTTGAAGCATAGTAAATCACGTGTGGTTCTTTCCAATTCTTTGTCCTAAGACTGCGCCCACAGCGCAATCACTAGCATCACACATAATTTCGAACGGCACGTTCCAATCAGGGGCTTTGACTACGGGCGCAGCGATTAGTTTTTCCTTCAGAACGTCAAAAGCTTACACCCATCATCAAATTTGAAAGGAATATCCTTCTTCAACAGCTCACAGAGAGGTTGCGTTATCTTTGAAAAATCTTTGATAAACCTCCTGTAAAATCCTGCATGACCAAGAAAAGAACGAACTTCCCACACACTCACAGGGTAAGGCAAAGATTGTATCACATTAATTTTAGCTCTATCAATCTCAATACCTTTAGCAGAAACAATGTGTCCAAGTATCAATCCATGATCAACCATAAAGTGACACTTTTCATAACTCAACACCAAATTCAATTCCACACAACGTTGCAAAACTTTACCAAGGTTAACCAGACATTCATCAAATGAATTACCATAAACAGTAAAATCATCCATGAAAACCTCAATAATATTTTCAACATAATCAAAGAAGATACTTACCATACACCTTTGGAATGTAGCAGGTGCGTTACATAACCCGAAAGGCATCCGTCTGTAAGCGAAGGTCCCAAACGGACAAGTGAAAGTTGTCTTCTCCTGATCTTCTGGTGCAACTGGAATTTGATAAAAACCTGACATACCATCTAAACAATAGTAATGAGACTTACCTGCTAATCGTTCCAGCATTTGGTCAATGAATGGCAAAGGAAAATGGTCCTTCTTTGTTGAAGCATTGAGCTTGCGGTAGTCAATACAAACCCTCCACCCATTCTGGACACGAGTAGGCACCAACTCGCCTTTGCTTTCAACTACTGTGATACTTGTCTTCTTAGGTATAACTTGAACTTGACTCACCCATTTGCTGTCTGAGATTGGATAAATCATGTCAGCGTCTAAGAGTTTCTGAATCTCTTTCTTCACTACTTCTATCATTGGAGGGTTTAGTCGCCTCTGAGCTTGTCTGATTGGTTTACTGTCCTCCTCTAAAAGTATCTTGTGCATGCAGGTTGATGGACTGATCCCCTTGATGTCTTTGATGGTCCATCCTATTGCCTCTCTGTTCATTCTGAGCAATCGAATAAGTTGTTCTTCTTGTTCAAAATTCAACTTGTTTGAGATAATAACTGGTAAAGTCTCATTCTTGCCCAGATAAACATATTTGAGATGGCTTGGCAGTGGTTTAAATTCTGCCTTCTGTTCTTGCAAAATGGGAGATGGTTGTGACTCAGCTGCGGGCATAACAAAAGTTGGAGTGATTTGTACGTGATTCTCCAACGTAGGCTTTTGATATTCAAGCTCGTTCAGAACTTCTTCAACTAACTCGTTGCGGGTGCAGCAATCCAAGTTTTTATCTCCCAGCTGTAACCCGTTGCAAAGTGCCACATCTAATTCATCTCCTCTATTCATCTCAAAGATATGCTGAACAATGGGATCAAAAATATCCATACTGCATACACTAGACAAATCATTAGGGTACCTCATAGCTTCAAAAACATTGAATTTTGCGATCTCACCATCAAACTCCATTGTCAAGGTTCCATCATGAACGTCTATTTTTGTGTTTGCAGTGCTAAGGAAAGGCCTCCCTAGCAGCAAATCAGAGGGCGTGGTCGATATATCATTGCCCCTATATCTAACACGTAGAAGTCTGCAGGAAAAACTAACTCTTGAACTTTGACCAGAACATCTTCCAATACCCCTTTAGGATATACAAGGGACCTGTCAGCAAGCTGAATTACCACACCAGTCTCCTTCAGAGCACCCATTCTTAACGACAAGTACAAGGAATATGGTATGACGTTCAAAGAGGCTCCCAAATCGCACATCGCCCTTTGTATTTCTACACTGCCAATGGTGCACCGTATTGCAAACAATCCAGGGTCATCTCTTTTTGGGGGTAATTTCTTTTGCAGAACAGCCAAGACATTTTGCCCCATCAACACTTTTTCGTACCCAATTTGCTTTTTCTTGTTAGTGCACAACTCCTTAAAAAATCTAGCATACTTAGGTACCTGTTTGATAGCGTCCAGTAGAGGAATGTTCACTTCAATTTTGCGGAAGGTCTCAAAAATCTCCTTTTCTTCTTTAACCCTCTTTGACTCTTCAAGTCTCCCAGGAAAAGGTGGTCTAGTCTCCAAAACTCTAGGCTTTTCTGGTGCATCAGGTTTGACGTTGATTCCTTTTCCACTTGTAACTCTTCGCTGCGGGCGCAGCGCTTCCTTTGCTTTTGATCTAAGGTTTCCACGTCCGACTATTTTTGTTGTGGGTTATCGCTGTGGGCACAAGGCTCAATTAGGGTTTCATCTGGCTTCATTATTTTAACTTCTTTACTTCCCATAACGTTCAAGCACTCACATTCCTCGGATTCTTTTTCGTCAAATTAACTCTTTCCCACTTCGCAACGTTCAAGCACTCACATTCCTCGGATTCTTTTCCGTCTGGGATGGAAGTTTTCCTTGTGATTCTAATTTCCCCATTGATGTTGATAGTTGAGTCATCTGCCTTCTGGATGCTGGCTCTGGTTTCCTGTTGAAACTGGTCCGCATTCGTGGCTAACTGCTTCACAATTTCTGAAAGAGATGGACCCGACTGTTGTTGTGACTGATTGGAGTTTTGTTGTCTAGGTTGGGTGTTGTTCTAGCTATATCTGAAATTGGGATGATCCCTCCATCCATGATTGTAAGAATTGGAGTAGGGATCATACTTTCTTTGTCCTCCATAGTAGCCAGTTGCATTTACTTGCTCAGTTGAGTCCTCTTGTAAGGTTAGGCAAGCATCGGTAGGGTGATCGGACGCGGCGCATATTCCACAATTTCTTTTCTGTGGGCACGGTTGGATCACAGCTTTTCCTACGGCTAACTGATGTACCAAAACTGTTAGTTCTTTAATCTGATTTGACAAAGCTGTAGAACTAACCTCATTTGCAGCCCTAGTGGGTTCTGGACGTGCTTTGTGGTTACCCGTTGCTGCTGCCATGGTAGAAATTAGATCCCTAGCTTGTTGTGGGGTCTTATTTTCAATGGATCCCCCACTTACAGCATCAATCATGTGCCTCTCCATTGGCAACAAACCATCATAAAAATACAGAATAAGTGACTCTTCAGATATCACATGCTGTGGGCAGCTTGCACATGTTCTTTTGAATCTTTCCCAATAATCGTGCAATGACTCAGAATCCTTCTGTTTGCTACTACAGATGTCTCTTCTAAGTGTCGCAGCTTTGGATGCAGGAAAGAATTCGTCCAAAAATGCTCGAACCATCTGATCTCAAGTAGTGATCGAACCTGGTGGCAAGTAGAACAACCATTCTTTGGCAGCGTCATCCAAAGAAAATGGAAAAGCACGAAGTTTAATCTGCTCCTCAGTTACCCCCTGTGGTTTCATGGTGGAGCAGGTCATATGGAATGCCTTTAGGTGCTTGTGAGGATCTTCATTCTCCAGTCCATGAAAGGTAGGGAGTAGGTGGATTAAACCAGACTTCAATTCAAATGCAGCTTCGGTCTCAGGATAAGCAATGCAGAGAGGAGCTTGGTTGGCTTGCGGTCCGCCCAATTCTCTGAGAGTACGTCCTTGTTGTCCATTTGCTGCCATCCCTGTGGGCACAGCTTGGTCACAGCTACTATAAAATTCTTCACAATGCATATCGAGAGTGGTAGTTGTGGGCGCAGAAGGATCACTGCTTTCACAAAAGTCAGTACAAGATGCGTCCTCAATGAGGATCTATTTCCTTTTTCTTGCTTCTTTTCTCCGTCTCCTAAAAGTCGTCTCGATTTCAGGATCGTATGGGATTTCTTCCGTACGATCACACCTGGTCATACAACAAAATCAAATAGTCAGTATACTCCTCGGCAACAGTGCCAAAATTTGACGGGCGTCGGAACCATCAAAATAAATTCCTGTAATTTTTTGTAGCTTGTTTACAGGGTCGAACCACAGAGAGTAAACTGAAATTGTCAATTTTATTAACTGAACAGGTTTTAAAGCTAGTAAAATTGGGGTTTGTAATTAACAGTGAATTAAATCAAGTGCTAATAAAAATAGTAGGAACAATAGTATGAGAAAACTAATCCAGCAAAGTCATTCATTTAATTGTGTTGATCATCAAACCGAAGTTTAATTATGTTGATTGACAAGTCTAATTATAGCAATTGACGAAGCGCCTAACTACCTTATCGTTCCTTACGTTTTAGACCGACCTGACACGCGCCTTCTAATCAGTCCCAAGCCTAAACAGCAACCCCGACACGCGCCTGACAGGTTTAACCCTAAACTGCTTTAAGTTGAGAACGACCCAGACTCTTACCCGCAAACAAATAAGCGTGATTATGTTAGTTAAGAACATGCAAATTCCACAGAACAACGTATTATCCTGCTTATTACTTATGTCAATTTTGGTTAAACAATTACACAGATTTAACCTAACTAATAAGTTATGACCAATTTACTTAAGCAATTAAGTGGCCAAATTAATTAACTAGTAAATCAATACATTCATCCTAAAGCCATTAAGCACAGAAACAAGCATGAATATCAATAACATAAACAATTTAGCTCAAATCTCACAACACGTAAATGAATTCACTTTACTGGATTAAAGAAGTTTAACTTGCTGTGGGTACAGCAAGCATCATGTCTATTAAATTAAACGTAAAAGAAAATAAAAGCAAACTCTGTAAATCAAACGTGGTCTCCTTCCTGATTCAGACTCCCGTCCAGAACTAACCTGATGATCCTCCCTCCAACTCGTTAAAATCCAAAATACAAATCCCACCAACAGAATAATAAAATTCCATAAAGTTAAAATTCAAATCCCTATTATTTCTAAACAAAGATTCTAGCTTCAAAAGTTTAAAAGAGTCTTCTAGAAGTCTTCAATTCCCACGTGCTTGGTCCAGCTCATTTCAGATGAAAAATAGCCGTTACGCCCCTAATAAAACTCCAAAATCACCAACTATCACAAACCTGTGCAGAATAGCAAAATGAGATAAATTAGCTCAAAAATAACCAAAACAGTCTCAAAACAACATCAAATAAGGGCACAGTTGCTACACAAATTATGCTCTGTCACCCGGCGTGTGTCATTTCGCCTTGAACGTTCAAATGTTGCTCCGCTGCACAAATTCAAAATAAAACAACACACATGACAGTAGCAGTATGTTAAAACCAATTTCAAGCCACCATTCAGTATCTTCACCTATAAGCAATCACACACATATAAAAGAAAATCTTCCAAACTGCTCGCTAGTGTGATCAAGGTGTAGCCATGCTAATGCAATTCTAATGAACTTCCAAAATGAAAATAAGCATGATTGGACATATGCAAGGTCACTAGCCCAACTAATTGCACCTAAGTTCCCATTGAGGTAATTTGTCAAACACCTTGTGAGCATATGAAATTTAGGCAAAAGATGTCATGAAAAGTATTCTCCTACAACCTCAACTTGTTCCTAATGGCAACTAACATTTATGAGCAACCAAAACCATCAAAATTTTCATTGAGGCATTATGTGAAACACGTTGTGTTCATGAGTTTGATCCTATGAGAATCAACTATACTAAATAGTAATGCACCCAAAAATCGAATCCAATGGCAGCTCTAACATCGTATGGTGCGTTAAAGAAGTCTACACAATATAATTTACCATTCAAGTTCAAGATAAGACAACCCTAACCTCTATTCAATCTAATTCCCAAGTAAAGACAGGAGAAAGGAAACTTACCTCATTGTGGAAGTACAATCTAGGAGAAATATGAAGAGGGAAGAAGAAAGGGAAGAGAACTTGGTGTATGTAGTTGAATGTAGAACGCCCAATTCGTTGGAGAAGAGAGAACTAGAGAAACCAATTGTATTTGGAAGGGAAAAGAATAAGAAGAGCTTTTAAATACTTACCTGTCGGGTTCGTCCGCTGCCACATTAATGTCGTCCGCTGGCAGCGGACGGTGACGGCAAACCCTGACAGGGAGCGCCGCTTTGGCTCGTCCTCAATTGGTAACATACTCGCTGGCAGCGAGCTGTGACGGCGGATCCTTCTCGTGAGCGTCGCTCCATCCGCCGTCAAAGAAGCCCTCTCCGCTGGCAGCAGACACTAGCAGCCAAAGCTGGCGGCGACAGTACCTTGGAACTTTTTTTTATAAAAAAATAAAATAACAAAACAAAACAAACAGATATACACAATAATTTTGCTAGGTTGCCTCCTAGCGAGCGCTTTGTTTAATGTCGTTTAGCTCGACATTTAGCGGCTTATTGATCTCGAAGAAAATAGATAGTGTGACTACCCATTTCCTTACTCCCTCCTAGATATGCCTTCAACCGCTATCCATTCACCACAAAACGATGTCCATCACTTTTATCCTCCAATTCGACAGCTCCATTTTTGTAGACTTGATGAATATGGAACGGTCCGGACCATCTGGACTTTAACTTGCCTGGAAACAATTTCAACCGAGAGATAAATAACAGAACAGACTGACCTGGGGTAAACTCCCGTCGCATATTATTATTATTATTATTATTATTATTATTATTATTATATCCAACCATAATTATATAATATGTTTTAATTTTATCATCTTATTTTCCTGAAATTTAATTCATATGTAAAAGATAAATTAACAATAAACTTTACATTTATAAGTATATTTACATCCCAAACCAATTAAATAAAAGATTTAATCATAATTATAATACATTGTTGAAAGTAATATTTGATTTTCATTCATTAATATTATTAATTTAAAAATAGAAAAAATTACATGAAATGGGTCATTAAAACTTCGGAACTTTTAAAACTAATCATTTTAAAAGTTTGTTTGTACTCCTTTGGCCGTAATATTTTTACTATTTTTAAAAATATTATTTATATTTAAATGTGAAATGGCTTTCTTATCCCTAAATATAATTAATTTTTTAATAATTTTAAAAATAAAAAAAAAAACACAACAAATTTAAAAATCACATCCATGCTTTTTGAAATCAATATCATTGATCCTCCTTCTCCACAAAATCATCATTCCTTAATCTTGTAGACACCATCGTTCATCCTCCTCCTTCGTCTCATTCGTCTCCACCTTCGTCTCTGCTGCAATCGTCTCCATCTTCGTCTCTACCACAGTTGTCTTCGCCATCATCTTTACCGCATCAGTCTCTGCCTCCACCTCTATCTCACATCATCCTCTCCCTTCGTCGCTTCCATCTCCATGAATGCAACTCCGGCCACCTCCTCCTCTACCTATCCCGCCTTGCTTCATTACTTTCGCACTTCCTCTTCGTTCACTTCTCAATTCTCAGGTATTAATTTACTATCTTTTGTTCCTCTTTTTATGAAGTGTAAAGTTTCATTTGAGCTTAATTTGCTATAAGGATATCAAATTTGTTGTCTTCTTTGTCCTTATTTTCGGGTATTAAATTATGGTTTAATTGGTTGTTGTGCTTATAAATTGGTGAGCACTGTGATTTAATAATTTTAACTTTTGACTATAGAAATTGTGTGATTTGAATTCAAAAGAGTGAAGAACCATTACCCATTGTTGTAAAGTACTTATATGGATTTCATTAGTTTTCATTATTTATTGTATTGGATCAAGTTTTGCTATGTTGTTTGTAGCATGTTGAGCTTTATTTTGTAAGGATCATGGTGTATTTGGATTTTTTTAGAAAGAATTTGATCATGTTATTACTATTATGTTGTAAGCAACATGGTTTTACTATCTTGGTTTAATCTAACTTATTGATTTCATTAGCTACTATTATATGATCATATTGTTTATTCTAATATGTTTTGTAAAGAATTCGAATCATGGTCTAGTTGGGGTTTAATTTTCTGTAAGGATAGTATTCTTGTTTGGGTGAATTGTTTCATCTATTTGTTAGATTGATTTGGTTTTAATTAGATAGATTATTTCCTTTCAAAGTTTATTTGGTTTGATTTCATCATACGAGTTGTTTATTTTCTTTGTTAGATTGATTCGGTATTAATTAGTTAGATTATTTCTAATTTAATTGATTTGATTTTATGATATTATTTTTAGTCAGAACAAGACTTGTGTTCAAATGAGTTTAAAATTTGAGGTTACATGACTTCGGATAAACATGCAGAATTTTTAAGTCGGGGTCAAAATTTTTGACTCCTTCTCAAAAATAGTTAAAATGGTGGGTGAGGCTACATGACATGAGATTTAGTGGTTAGTCGGTTTTGAAATGGAGAACAACAAAAAATGTATTATCTGTAAGATGAATGTGACATACTATTATTCGTTTGTGATTCGCCTATCCCCTTAACAAATTGGTGTGACATCAGATGGAGGTTTAGCCATCCCAAATAACTAATCTTTACTTGTTTGGAGGACTAAACAATAAGATTGTTTATTTTTTCCTCCTATTAATCATATACATACTGTTCAAATGGATAGTATTGAGTTTCTATGAACTTATTTGTGTAGATGTATTTATGTTCATACTCTTTCCAATAGGTTTAATGAAGTTTTTCTCAAGAACTATCATCTATATATTAGAGGTACTGAGAAGAATATATATATCCTTATTGGTTAATTTATTTCTTAAATTTCATAAATTGTGCTAGTATATTTAAATTGATTTGAATTAAGTTTCTAATTTATTTTACAAGATATAATTTTTCATTATAATCAATGAGCCACCCCATGTGTGCTACAACAAACATCAAACACAAAGTCGCCCTTTTAAATAGAAGTGAAT
This sequence comes from Cardiospermum halicacabum, assembly GCA_031304145.1. Taxonomy (NCBI): domain Eukaryota; kingdom Viridiplantae; phylum Streptophyta; class Magnoliopsida; order Sapindales; family Sapindaceae; genus Cardiospermum; species Cardiospermum halicacabum. The sequence continues at coordinate 22,078,691 of CM062389.1, forward strand.
TTATTGATCTTGTAGATGAAAGATCAGGTGATGTTGGAGAAATTAAAGAAGAATATTATCAAAATAATGATAAAGCATTCATTTTTGAAGAAGTTGTGGACGGTGTAGAGGATGATAATGACAAGCCAATTGCCATTCGAAAAGGTGTTAGAGAATGCAGAAACAATCAACTATATTTGATTAGGAACTACATATCCTATCAGAAGTTAAGTAAGAACCAAAGAGCATTTATGAGTTCTCTTGATGAAATAAAAATTCCAACTAACATCAAAGAGGCTCTTAAAGATGATAGGTGGAGAAAAGTTGTTGAAGATGAACTTAATGCTTTAAAAAGGAATGAGATATGACAGATTACTCCTCTACCAAAAGGAAAGAAACTTGTAGGTTGTAAATGGATTTTTTTTTCAGTAAAGTAGAATGTTGATGGAAGTGTGGAAAGGTTCAAGTCAAGACTTGTGGCAAAGGGTTAAACTCAATCCTGTGGAATTGACTTCCAAGAGACATTTGTCCTAGCTGCCAAGTTAAGCACAATAAAGATTCTTATGTCTATCACTGCAAACTTAGAGATGAAGTATACATGGAAATTTCATCCGGATTAGAAGAAAAACATGGTGTATGCAGATTGTTGAAGTCTTTTTATGGACTAAAACAATCACCAATAACATGGTTTGGGCGCTTTACAAGGGTGGTAAAAGAAGTGGGGTTTAACCAATGCAAATTTGACCATACTTTATTTGTTAAACATACTAAATATGGAAAAATAATAGTGTTAAGTGTTTATATGGATGACATAATTTTGACAGGGAATAATGAAGAAGATATTCGAAGGATAAAGAATCAACTTGCTAGAATATTCGAGATCAAAGACCTTGGAAACTTGAGGTATTTTTTGGGCATGGAAATTTCAAGGACAAAATAAGATATTTTGGTAAATCAACACAAGTATACTCTGGATCTTTTAAAAGAAGCTGGCCTCTTGGAATGCAACTCCTATGGAGTCTAATGCACATAAGAAGTATAACAAGGAAGGTGTCCCAACTGACAAAAATCAATTTTCAGAGGCTAGTAAGTAAACTCATCTTTTTGTCTCATAATCGACCTGATATTACACAAGCAGTGAGTTTTCTAGTCAAATTTATGAGCAATCCAATGGAAAATCATATGAAGGGAGTTTTAAAGGTTTTACATTACTTGAAAATATCACCTAGTATTGGATTATTTTTTAAGAAAGGAAATGAAAGAGGTTTGCAAGTGTATACTGATGCTGATTGGGCTGGATTTATTATGGATAGAAACTCTACTACAAGCTACTGTACTTTTATTTGAGGAAATTTAATTAGCTGGAGAAGTAAGAAGCAAGTAGTAGTCTCACGAAGTCGCGCTAAGATAGAACTTCATTGCTCAAGGGGTTTGTGAAGAAATTTAGGTGCAAAAGTTATTCAATGAGCTCAATCTAGAATTAAAAGAACTAGTAATGGTATTTTAAGATAGTCAATCAGCCATCTACATGTCTAAGGATTCTGTTTACCATGATATAACAAAACATGTATATATTGTTGAACATTTTATAAAGGGAAAGCTAGAAATAAGACAATTAGAGCTTCGTTACATCCCAACTACAAGTCAAATTGCATATATATATATATATTCACTAAAGCCCTCTCAAAGAGGCAATTTGAGTTCTTAAGGTCTAAGATGGATTTGTTAAACATATACAACTCAGCTTAAGGGAGGGGGAGTGTAACGCCCAACCCCCGGCCACGGCGGAGCCGCGAACGGAGACTAGAACCGCCACATTACAATCAATCATTTGATACAAATAATGTGGAAATTAAACATTAATATCAAAAGTAGTCGATTGTAAAATAATCATCCTAAACATGTTTCGAAAAGCAATAACATAATCAAGGTACTTCGTTTGAAATCTAAACCTATTCGCGATTCACATAAATCATCCAATAAATGGTTTACAAATCCCAAAATAACATATTCAAATATAAGAACCAAAATACTTTAAATTGTTTACATATCCTTTCTAAAATCTAACGAAACATTGAAATAACCGTTCGTAATATCTTTCCAAAATCATGAAAAATGCAATGTTGGGTCTTCAACCTACTCCATCACCTGTTTCACATTTTCTAATAGGAGAGACAAGAAAAATGAGGAAAATACAATGTGACTATCGATGTCTAGTTAGTAAGTCACGCTCCAACAAACACACACATATGCGTCTAATTAATATTCAATAATGATTTAGCACACAAGTGCGCCTAGGGCTGACAATCAATCATAAGATAATACAATCCTACCTAAGTTCAATATGATTTACAAGTTCAATAAGGTGAGTTGCTCATCTAGACCCAATTATGTTCATTGTGTATAAGAGACATTATTAAGTGTCCATTTAGTTTCTATATATTCATTTAAAATCCCTAAACAATTAACTAACTCTAATCAACCATCACACAATAATATTCATGTTAAGATTCTAATTTAATTAGACTGCCACTTATCTAGTCTCGATAATGAAATGAAATCGATTAGACCAAAGCCACCAATTAGGCCGAAGCCACACAATAGGGTCCAAATACCGAAATCCGTAGAGCCGTTTATTCCCCCTCGGGACGGACAACTACCTTAGGATTCCATCAATTAGGTCTGAAGAACACAATAACAATAGGCCCGTTAGCGGTGGTACCGTCACACCCAATAGAAATCGTCACTCAGTTTTCAATAATGGTTATCTAAACCAAAAGTCATATATTCAATAGGTTGAGATATCTCGGGTACCTCTAATAACATGTCATTCCATCACTATTTCAACCACGACTAAAGAAATCATTAATTAATTAATTAAGTGAATCAAACATAAGTCAATTACACATTCAACAATTACAACATATCTATCATTCCATTGACTTTCAATCAATTTTTGTCGGGTACTTTACTAGTGCCTTATCCATTTATTTTCAGCTCTAGCTAACCAAAGCCTAAGTCTAACATGCAATATATATCTATTAGCATTTCTATATCGAACAATAAACCAAACGGCCGCAGCAATCAATTGTTTCATACTAGTATTAATACCTATTATTCCAATTAACATTTCATGTGGTTAGGTTATTATCCAGATTAATGCATAATTCATTAAACAAGCATCAACAACATATAGAGTATAAAACAACGTTGCTAACCTTTCTTCCGAAGACAAGATAAGCTAAGCTTTGCCAATACGATCCTCGACACTGTCTGTTTCGCCTAACCAAGAACAAAGAATAAGAATTTGTTTAGACAATAGGTCGAACACGTAGAGCGTGACAAGCAAAACCTATTCTAATCGCAAAGAAACGACGATCGAACAACCAAGAGATGAACACACTAGAGATTACTACACTAAACCCAATCCAATCTAATGTCCAATCATTTAATTTAATTTCCCCCAAAACTTAGAGTTTCTAACAAAATCCTAACTAAACCAAGAACAATCTCAACCCTAAATCAACATCAATCACCTTCAACAATCCTAACAATCATGCTTGTAATCAAACGGAATGAGTTCTTTCAATTGCCTCGTTGAGCCTCGTTTCGATCCCTTTTTACAATACGATCAATGAAACACCAACAGACGTTCTCAATGTAATTCAACAAATCAAAATAGTTCAAAAATTACAAAGAAAAATTAATAATTCCTTAATCACATTTGATTTGAAAATATAAAAATCATTTAGATCCAAAATCGGAGAGGATATTTATAAATAAGTTCTACACTTTTATCTTCCATTGCATTTATTAGAGGTTGGTAATTAAGCGTTATTAATAATTAGATAGTTGTTAGTTGAGTAGCGGGTATTCTTTTAAACTTCTAAAAAAAATATACTTACTATATTTCCCTTTAATAAATAATAAGAGATTTTTTTTTTTTTTAACATCAAAATTCTCAAGTGAGAGAATAAGCCGCACGCCGTAATTTAAAAATAGCTGCCGTGTAGGGTTCACATGGCGAATTATCGAGCAATGTAAACGACATGATTCTTTTTATATATATATATATATATATATATATATATATATATATATATATATATATATATATATATGTATGTAGAGATTCGGTGAAAAATCGGAAATTTCCTGAAAATATAAGTATAATAAATAAGATATGAAGTTAAATCCTTACTTTCAATTGGACACTAGAAATGGCCCACTAATTATGCTTTGGGCTCAGTCCATTTTCTCAGCCATTGGCTATTAGTCTCCTCTTTTCAAATAGCAATCAATCCAATTAAACCGATGGTTAGCTTTTCAATTAAATAAAGTATTAGTTAATGCATCCCCATCAGACAACCCAATCAAATCAAGTTTTTTGATAATATGAAACCTAATCAGATTTAGGTTGATTAAAACAGTCTTGACTTGGCCATTCCAATGCTTTTGTAATCAGACGACTAATCAAAATCTTCTTCAGCCTCCGTAAGTTATAACTAAGACCACAGATACGCGCAGGTTGAAAAACACATTAATAAAACATGCCAAGGCCAGCATCATTTACAGCTTTATACACATGCCTACATACCCCACAAAAAACGAATATTCGAGAAGATAAAGACTATTATTCGGTATGTTTGTGGACACAAAACACTCGAGATTTAAAAACCTTGCGTGACAATCAAAAGCCAGAATCATATTCGTCAAACAAATTTACAAGGGTCAGCAACTACGTCACGTGATAGGAGAATTCAGTGGGATTAGATACATTGAACCTGGACACCCGTTTTTGTGATCTATAAAGAGGAGAGAACCATCTTTGAGTGGTTGTATCAGCACAAGAGATTTCGAGAGAGCGAGAAGTGAAAGCAATATATTTGAGAAATCAAATGGCTGTTACCACCGGTGTCGTCAGCAAATCATCTTCGTCTACGGAGGAGGTGTTGAGGAGGCGAAACGAAGAGCTTGAGAAAGAGTTGAAAAAGAGCAGAGAGAGGGAGGAGATGATGAAGGAGGAGCTGCAGAGGACGTGGCAGAGGTTGCGTCTGGCCGAGGAAGCCGAGGAGAGACTCTGTTCGCAGCTCGGGGAATTGGAAGCTGAGGCTGTTAATCAAGCGCGTGATTATCACGCTCGCATCGTTTCTCTTATGCAACAGCTTTCTCAAGCTAATCTTCTCATTTCATGATGAAATTGGATTTCAATCTTTGCATTTATGTAATCACGAGAGTTTTGTAACTGATCTGTACATTGTTTATGTATTTCGTGATTGGGATTGTAATTCGATTTCCTCCAATTGCGTCATTTTCTTTGCTCCAATCTTCTAATTCTTTTTATTTGATTAGTTGTTCATTATCAAATTCAAACACAAGATGATGAGCGATGCTCTTTAATTGATAAACAAAAACCTATTAGTGGCAAATTCAACACCAAACCAAATGATAGATTTAAACAAGAATCGACATTATCAGACTACATGATCTGATTATATAAACTACTACTCCTGACTCGCTCAGCTTGGTCCAGCTTCAATACAGGCGACTTCCGTTTTTTACCTCCTCTTAAGCTCTGGGTCCCTGCAACAACACCAATCAAAACTTGAGTGATGGAGATTTGGAGTGAGAATTATTAATCGTAGGTGCAGCTAAGCAGACCTATACCTTTTGATGTGATCAAGAATGAGTAATCTTGGTCCAGGAGGGATTTTCACATCTCTCAGAGCACTGCAACAAAATTTGGGCAATGAAACACATCTTCAACATTTAATTTGAAGACATACATATATACTATGAAAAATCAAAGATTCGAAAATGGAAACTTGCCTGTCAGTGAGCAAAGGCAAAGTAACGTCTGTCAACAGGCCGTTTTTAAAGTTCTTCTCGTAATTCTGCAGGCCGAGGTTTTGTAACATGCTTCTTGCTCTGGAATAGTTCGTGTCCTCAACTTTTGGTTTTGAGTACTTTTCACCCAACTACATGACACAGCACATTTCTTTCGTTATAATAGCAGCAACAGCAGCAACATTGTAATAAAACAGAATATTTATGTAATGTCTGCTCACTGATATATATTAAGCTTACCTTGAAAAGTCCACCTTGAAGCAGTGCGAAGAAGAGCCCAGAAGTGACAGCATTTATGGCAGGGTTTGGTGCCCCATAGCCACTTACCAATGAAAATGCGGCTCCAGACCCAAAAGCCGCCACCATGCTGCAAAAGCAAATTTAGCTCTAGCTTTTAGAAAAATTTTACACAAATCTGATCAAAGTAACAATGAATGATGATGTCTTTCTTTAGTTCACCACATTAATGAACTACAATCTGAAGATTAAAACCAGAAAGGAGAATCCATGGGTTATCCTGCCTGTGTAAGGTTCTATTGAATCCAACAATCAGACGCGGTATCATAACCAATCAAGCATATGCATAGATGTCAACAAACTCAAGGAATTAGCAGGTCAGGGGCAACCGGGTTTGTCAAAGTAAAACCACATTTATCTACCATATTCAGGCCTATTCTTTAAGCAACTCATACCTTCTTTTCCTTTGCATATGGTTCTGCTACTTGTTCATTTAGCATTTCTAGATTAAACAGACATAACTGCCATTGCAATGACCAATATTTAAGTGATCCAATATTAAGCTGCAGTTACTTCGACAATCACATCTAAATAGTAAATCCTACCTGTGAAAAGCAGTTACAAGCAGGAAATAATGTGCACCATCACTACCTTTGGCTGTTAGGCCCCAACTGCCAAGGTATGGGATTTTGTGTCACACTAAGACAAAATCAGATGCTAGTAGTGTGGGAATTTTAAGGCCTTAAGCTCTACACCCTCATGAGGTAGTCTTTTGGGGTGAGGTTCTCCCCAAAGATACTTATCAGCAGGCAACTATTCTTTCTATATAAATAAGTACTTAGGGAGAAAATGAAAAGTTCACTTTTCTATACCTCAAAATAGGAACACAACATCATATCATATTGGCAAGAAAGCACATTAAATAAAAGAATGGCACATGGAATAAATAGGAATTCAGCTAACTTTGAGAAGTTACAGTACAGTGTAAACCTTCTGAGTAAAAATGGGATAACAGCATCTAACCATTTCCATCAAGCTTGCTCCAGAATAGAATGTGCATTCAGTTTAATAGCACCACAACAAGCACAAGGGTCATAATAGCAACTCCCAGCCAAACCAATGCTCTTTTTCCTTATCATATGTAAGCATAATAGAGTACATCATGGGGAGACTAACTTTCTGCCTAATAAATTATCCATTTGACATTCAACAGTCAAGTATTGTGGGATTTTCATTCCAGGAGTACCACAATGTAAAGTAAAATAATAGAGGAGGAGGAAAACCACTAGTGGTCTGGTCACAAGAACTGATGTGTTCTCTCAGCCCCATAAAATCACAATGCAACAAATTGTCACATGCATCTCTATTGTTTCACTTCTTCACCATCCAATTTCTTCAGTCTTCCATCCTCCAAAGATTCAGATTCACAGTTCCTTCATTAGTCTTTAACCACCAAAAATTATAAAGCCTAGAGCTGCGAGCTCAATATGGCAGGAAATTTACATGTAATGGATAACAAATTTACTCATTCATTGAACCCAGAAAAAACCCTATCATTAATCAAGAGGCTTTTAAGTAATGGCAAAGCTCCTTTTCAGCACAAAAGCAACATGCCTTTTGATAAGCATCCCAGAGATCTACACCCCAGAAGCTAACTCATGAAACTCAAGCTACACACACATACTAGAACTTCATTCATTCTACCAATATAAGAGGGGATTTCAGATCTTGTACCTAGCCAGTTGGCACTTAACTATTTTTCAAGTAAATAGAGCTTCTGCTCTAACAATGTATAGTCATGTGTATCGATGCTGCAAAATATGGTACGACATTCAATACCATTTCCTTTGATACGCAGTACGGACATATCAATATGGTAGATATGGGCTACCGGTACAAACGGATCATCAAATTAATTTCAAATTAGAAAATGGATCCAACCAACATTTTTATTGGAATTAGGTTTTTTTTAAAATATGTATAAAAATTTGTGACTTTTATGAACTTAAATAATGGTTATATGACGGTCCTAATTTCTTTAATAAAATTTTGGGTCATATTGGAAATATACATCTTCCTGTATAACACCGCCGCTTCACTAACTATTTACTTTCTATCTTATCTCTTTCCTTCCACTTCCACTTCCTCTCTGTTTCTACTGCCTAAACGACCATCTTCCTAGATTATTTTCTCCAAGCCCTCATTCTTCTCTTTATTTTTGTTCTTTTTCTTTTTTCTTCACATAAACAAGTCAGGTCACTTACAGGATTGATCAAGCATGTGTAGGTATTCCATGACCACATAGCCATATATAAAATGTATGGATATATACTGTCTATTTCATATGTCCTTAGGTCTGTAAGCGGTATATACCATATAGACAGACAAGCTAAAACATGAAATAGACCGTATTGCATACTTAAGAGTATTTGTTTAGAAAGAACCCCACAGGGTTTAGAGGAGATATTCAAGTGCTAAGGGATGAAATGGTCTTCTCATGACCAACAAACTAAAACATGCTTCATTTCATTAAACGCAACTAGGAACGTAGAGATGATTTTTCTCCTTATAGTAGTTTTTTTTTTTTGGTTGCACACTCATGTAATTACTTTAGGCACAGGCTGCTTAAACATATCATTTTTCTTTATTACATTAATCCCAATGATGAATAAATAATTTAAATACCTAGATCTTTTAATTGTTTTGGAAGACAACAACATGACTTGGCAATTCATCTACCTAGACCAAAACTTGTAGTTTATATTTGGTCATAACCATAAGAACAAAAGAAAGCCAAATCTTTTTCTCACCATAAAATCAAGTACCATTACATTTCCTTTAAAATGTAATTGTTAGCTTATCAATTTATATTCAGGTATCAGCAGTAGTGTTCCTAAGACAAACCACCAAGTAGCAATACAAGAGGAAGCGTAACAAAATATCTAACCAAAAATACAAAACTTTCTTTCTAAATTCAGTTTCTTACGTATATCAAAACCTGAGCTTTAGACCATGAAAATTGTCCCGAGCACCAGGAAAGCAAGATAAAATACTTAAATTTCGTGCATAAAATATGAACTGACCTCGTTTGAACATCGTCTTTGCCTCTAACTCTTCTCATGACACAAGAAATGCCAGCATTCACACCCGTCATAACAGCAAAGTTGCGAGCTTGAACCAACGGACCCCCAGCCAAGGACTGTTTTAACATTTCACATAAACCAAATCATAATTTAATAACTAAACAAAGTAATGAAAAATAAAAAGGCTTCAAACGGAAGAAACAAAAACCTGAGCTTGTTGAAGAGAGGCCATGGCCTGATTGTTGAGGTTACCGGCGTTGGGAGGAGGAACAGGCATATTAGCAGCCATGTCGCCGGTGATAGTTCCCATGATGCCGCCAATAACGGCACCTTGCGTGGCGCTGGTGAGAGTAACGATGGCGGCCTCCACTGCCAATGGTTGCTTGGCCAACCATGCCTTGAAATTAGACTCCAGCTGCTTCAAACTAAGCTGTAACTGATTGACTTTAGTGTTTACTGCTTGAAGAGGGTTTTGTTGAACCATTACTACTCCTTTGCCTTGCTCCATATCCTCTCGAGACCTAAACCCTACAGACTGCAAGCCTCAGCTTTTTAAGATGACGATCAATCATGAAATTGCATTTTGGATCTATATTTACACACATTTGTTTTTAATTTTCCTTTTATGATTGTTGGACTATCCGGGCCCGGCCCGGCCCAACTCAATTCGGATTTGTTTACATAAATCGTTTTTGTTTTCCAAATAAAAACCAAGCACAACTATAACGCGGGAGAATAAGTTGTTTGTGTTTCCAGCAGAGGACGGACGCCTTTAAGTTGGTGTTTCCGGTATAACTTTTATGGGTTAATTACACTTTGGCTCCAATTTTTCAAACTGTTAACGAAACCTCTAGTTTTAAACTTATGTTACAAATAACTTCAGGTTTTGGATTGGGAGGTAACTCATGGAACAAATTAGAATCGAATGACGTGGAATTGAATGGTGTCAGAGAAGATGATATTGTTGGATCTTCACAAAATAGAAATTTGTAGAAGCCTATCAATATGGATTAACAAAAGACCCAACTCACATGATAAATAAGTCCATCAAGCAGATACATTCCTGAAGGTTGCATAACAACCGTTTTGGATAAGAATGAATTTTGTATAGCTGCATGTATGTTGTAATTTGTATAGCTGCTAAAATCACAGCCATTAGATAGTAATCTACTATATTTGATGGTACCCATCAGCCTTTTGTATAAATTTACAATGAATGAGAATGAATAGTCATCAAGTTTTGCAAAACAATCACATCTGAGATTCATAACATTTTCATGGTATGAGAGCTAGTTTGACTACCGTCACTTAGAATTCATGGAGTCCTCTTCATCCACCTTTACAAAATTAGACTTCTCAGCCCTTGTTAAAACACTGAATTTCAACCTTCCTCTCAAACTTGACCAACGTAACTATCTCAACTGGAATCCACAGGTCCTAGCAGCGATACGCGCTTCGGATCTTGAAAAGTGTATCTTAGATGGATAGTCTCCACCACCAAAAACTTCCCGCAACACTGATCCACCTACTGAGAATCCTGCACTTAAAAACTGGATTAGAGTAGACCAGCTTCTTCTCCATTGGCTTCTCACCACCATTAGAGACCAAGTGATTGGGCAGGTTAATCACGCTTCTTCATTTGCGGAACTTTGGCAAATCTTGGTTAATTTATTCGCGCAAACATCACTTGTGAAAGTATTACAGCTGAAACCACAATTAGCCACAATCCAAAAAGATGATCTTTCTATATGTAATTACATCCAAAAAGTAAAAACTATTGGTGATTCTTTTAAGGTTGGTGGTCATCCAATATCTGAGAAAGATCTCGTTCTTAACACTCTCAGTGGCCTAGGCACTGATTATGACTCTGTTGTATGTGTTATATCCTATACTATGCAATCTGCTACTCTACAGGATATTCAATATTATCTGATGATGCATGAGACTCGTTTAGAACAACAAATAGAACTCACTCAACTCTCAAATCACACGACCTCAGCAAACATGGCTCAGTATAACAGAGACAATCGGCAAACTAGTCGACACAACAATAGATGTACTAGATTGTACTGCCAACTATGCCATAAACAAGGACATGATGCATTTAAATGTAACAAGCGTTTTGACGTTTTCTAGCAACAAAGCAATTTGAATCAATCTCATCAGACTCATTCCAACTCACCTTCACAGCAGCATGCCTACATCGCTTATAAACCTGCTCAGATTCCTTACACTGATCAAGTTACGGACCCCTCTAGGTTTGTGGATAGTGGGGCTACCAATCACATCACAACAGATCTGGAAAATCTCTCCTTGCATAGTCCATACAATGGGTTAGATACTTTGACAGTAGGCCATGGTAATCATCTACCTATATCTCACACTGACTCTTCATTCATTTCTTTCAATAATATCAAACCATTATCTTTATTTCATATAATTAGAGTACCTAATATTTCTAAAAACTTACTCAGCATTTCCAAAATAACAAGAGATAATGGAGTAGTAGTTAAGTTTACTTATGCTTATTGTGTTTTTAAGGACAAAGATATAGGGAGGATACTTCTAAAAAAACTACTTAAAGATGGTTTGTACAGCCTCACACCAACTTCCACAATCAAAGTCATTCCTACACCTCCTACCATACCAATCAATCATAGACCAGCAGCTTTTAAAATTCAATCAAATGCTAATACATGGCATGTCAGACTTGGGCATCTAAATGCTTCTATACTGCGTCATGTTATGAGTTTAGTAAATTCCAAAATTAAATCCATTGCTATTGATTTTTGTGATGCCTATAAGATGGGAAAACACCACCAATTACCATTTCAAAAATATGAAATTGAAACCACTCATCAATTACAAATAATTCACACAGACCTATGGGGACCTAGTCCAGTTGCTTCTACACTCAGATACAGATACTATGTCATTTTTGTTGATTCTTTCGCTAGATTCACCTGGATATATCCATTAAAACTTAAGTTTGAAACCCTGTCAGTGTTTATCCAATTAAAAAATCTAGTGGAAAATCAACTCCAATATAAAATCAAAGTTGTTCAGAGTGATATGGGTGGAGAGTTCAAGGCCCTTTTACCTTTTCTTGTTACCCATGGTATTCAACCTCGTTTCAATTACCCTCACACCCATCAGTAGAATGGAATTCCAGAATGCAAACATTATCATATAACCGAAACCGTTCTTACTTTACTAGCTCATCCTCGTATTCCCCTCAAGTACTGGCTTGAAGCTTTCACTACGGCCACTTATTTGATCAATTCCCTCTCTACTCCCATTTTAAACAATATCAGCCCTTTTAAAAAATAATGCACAAAACCCCACAATATGATACCTTCAAAATATTTGGATGCTCTTGTTTTCCCATTCTCAGGTATTATAACAAATACAAATTGGATTTTTATACTACCAAATGTATTTTTCAAGGATATAGTCTTTTCTATAAAGGGTATAAATATTTGCATCCTAATGATTCAATCTATATTTCTCATCATGTCACTTTTAATGAGAACGAGTTCTCATATCCTTACCTTTTTTCCAGAAATACTCAACCCATTGCACATGCTTCAAGTCTTCCTATATCGACCCTTAACGATATACTACAATATAATCAACATATCACTTCAAAACAAAGTCAACACATCATTCCACAATAGAGCCAACAAATCATCCAACAGCAGTCCCCAACAGAAGTTTCCTCACCTCTATCAAATCATGTACACAATGTAAGTTAGGTAAATACTCTTAACTCTACATCATCTCAAATCTCCACTTGTATACAACATCTTATTCAAACTGTCAATCCACACATTATACACATCAAATCAAAGTATGACATTTACAAACCAAAAATTTACACTACCTTACTATCTCCTCAAAATCACGCATTACTAAAGTCTACTGTTAATGCTCTTCAGGATCCTATATGGAAAGCTGCTATGGAAGATGAGTTTTGTGCTCTTCAAAGAAATCACACGTAGCACTTGGTTCCTTACCACCCGTCAAAGAATTTGTTAGGGACAAAATGGGTCTTTAAGATCAAACAAAACAGTGATGAGACAATATCAAAACACAAGGCACGCCTTGTGGCTAAAGGTTTCAATCAAACGCCAGGGCTTAACTTCACTGAGACATATAGCCTAGTAATTAAGTCTTCTACCATTCGAGTTATCCTATCAATAGCAGTATCCAATGGTTGGGACATACACCAGGTAGATATTAATAATGCTTTCCTGAATGGTTCTCTATTGGAATCTGTCTATATCAAGCAACCTGAAGGTTTCGAAGACTTTAAGCTGCCAGCACATGTCTACAAGCTTGACAAAGCTTTATATGGCCTCAAACAGGCTCCTCGAGCATGGTACAACACTCTAAGAGCTGCTTTTACTCAATGGGGGTTCACAACTCAGTTTCTGATACTTCATTATTTTTCAAACATGAAAAGAACTCAATTATTCTCCTCCAATTCTATGTCGATGATATCCTAATAACTAAGGACTCATCAGCAAGCATTCAAAGTATAATTCAAAAACTTCATCAACAATTTGCACTTAAATCTTTAGGCAGCATACATCATTTTCTAGGGTTTGAGGCTTACCGAAATTCAACAAGATTATATCTCTCTCAACGTCAGTATACTTTGGACCTTCTTGATCGGGCAAATATGGCTAACTGCAAACCCTCCGCAACACCAATCGCTCTTGGTACATAGCTATCTACACATCTTTGTGAGCCATTCTCTAATCCAACTTTAGATCGCAGTATCATCGGCGCTCTTCAATACCTATGCAACACATGACCTGATATCAATTTCATTGTCAATAAATTAAGCCAATTTCTTTCCCACCCTCAAGATACACATTGGACTATTGCAAGAAGGTATTATGGTACCTTAAAGGAAGCATATCATTGGCTCTGTTATTTCTCCCTTCATCAAATTCTCTCTCTTCATGGATATAGTGACTCTAACTGGGCAGGATTTTCAGATGATAGGAAGTCCACTACTGGTGGTTGTGTCCTCTTGGGGGTAACTTGGTGTTTTGGAGTTCTAAGAAATAAACAAATGTTGCTCGTTCTAGCATATAAGCAGAGTATCGTGCTCTTGCTCACATGTCGATATAGTTATTATGGATACATTCTCTTTTTAAAGAACTCAAATTCTCTATTCCGCACATACCCATTCTATGGTGCGACAATAATGAAGCTCGCTTTCTTACTCAAAATCAATTTTTTCATGCCTAAACAAAACACATAGAAATTGATGTGTATTTTATCCAAGACAAGGTAGAAAGTGGGCATTTGGATGTTCATTACATATGCTCAGATGATCAATTAGCTGATCTACTTACTAAACCTCTCTCTTAAATTCGAACATCAATTCTTCTCAACAAGCTAAATCTCTATGTGCTACCAGAGTCTCGCTTGAGAGGAGATATTAGAGAAGATGACACTGTTGGATCTTCACAAAATAAAAAATCTGCAGAATCTCATCAACATGGATCAAAAAGTTCCAACTCACATAATAAATAAGCCCATCAAGCAGGCACATTCCTGAAGGTTGCATAGCAACCGTTTTGGATAAGAATGAACTTTGTATATATGTATATGTGTTGTAATTTGTATAGCTATTAAAATCACGGCCATTAGATAGTAACCTACTATATTTGGTGGTCAAATCAACATCAGACTTTTGTATATATTCACAGTGAATGAGAATGAATAACCATCAAATTTTGCAAAACAATCACATCTTATATTCATAACATTTTCAAATGGAATAGAGAAAACAAACTCTTCATCTATTTAGACATTGCGACGATGAAATTGAATGATTATACCATTATGTTGCTGGAATAAGTAGATGAAATAAATTTATAGAAATTATATTACAAATTTACTCATTTTCACTTTCAATTATAATATGAAAGGCTAGTTTGCTATATAATTATTATCACCATCTTATTAAATCAATTTTAGTATGGTAACTCAATCATTTCATTATGAACCAAAAATCTAACACTTGTATCATCAAATTACATTATACATATTAAGGCATCTTAATGCATGATATTAATCTCAACCGCATATGTAATTTAATGATAATAAATTTTGATAGCAACCGTTGAATAACATTTATTATTATCCGTTAGATTTACATATGTGGTTGAGATATAATATCCTGATATTAATTGCATCATGGCATCTATATATACACTAATATTTTAATATACTCTTAACATCCATACCACATGACAATAGTTAATCAAATTCTCCAACATGTTAACACCCTAATAACAAATAAAATGAAAACAATAATCAAATAACATCTATCTAGTAGTATTCATATTTAGTAAGAGTCAACTGCACCAAAAGGTTGAAAAATCTGCATCATATAGAAAATTTTCACCGATAACTGTTCTGTCAACATGTCTTGAAAATATAAATTTAGAGTTTGAAGAATAATTTGGGTAGTTTAAACAGTACAAGTTAAAGGTGTATAGAAGAAAACACTTTACTTAATTTTTTTTATCATTTATCTTGACAAATTAAAATTATAAGTGTAATGTTTGTGTTTTTTTCCATAACTTTTTAATTTATTTTTGGGATAATTTGAATTTTGTCTAGTGTCTGAATTTTCAAATTCCCACATAGGAATAAACTGAAATTTTTCTCTTGGAGAAAAACGTTAATTAGAGACTACAAATAGAAGCATAGAGTCAAATCGGTTTACTTAAAGTAATTCCGAAGGTATTTCGTAAATTGTGCTTTATTTCAAAAATTGAGATTTTTGAGTAAAGATGGGTTTTAATGGTGAAAATGGATTTTCGGGGTGTGGAAAACATGTTTAATAACCAAATGACGTTTTTGAAACCGATTGTGAGTGAAATTTGGATACGGAAGATTGATGGCCTAAATATTAGGCTAAAAGGGTAAATGGGTGAAATGCCACTTAAAGCCTATCATAACCCCCCCCCCCCAAAACTCCCATTTCTCTCTACACTCTCTAAACTCTCCCCAAAACTCTTATTTTTAACCTTCCACCTCTTTTTCTCTCTCATTCACATTTGACAACACCTGCACCTAATTTTTTCCACACAAAAACACCCAATCACACCAAAACCCACTAAAACTAACTACTCATAAGTATCTTTAGTGCTCTATAAGAGTTTTGGAGCTCCTCTCCTCTTATTTCATTACTTGGTAAGATTTCTTAAAAATCCTCTAATGGTATTTTCAGTTTTTTTAATCAAATTTCAAATAGAGACATGTCGTTAGGGCTATATCGTGTAGGATATGCTTCTGGAATATATCTCTTGTTGTTTAAGGTACCTAATTACCAATTTTGATTAAACCCTAAGGTGTAGAGACATTGGTTCTTGGTAATAATAGGGCCTTGTATGATTATTGTCATGGTAATATGTATAAGCAACTGGGTGTTTGTAAGGACCAAACTAGAGAAGCCTAGCTTGTTATCATCAAAGGAAAGGTTAGCATCCTCGTTTTAAATTTTATAGATTGCTTGATGGTTGTTGTTGTTGTGTTTGATGCATAAAAATGATTAATAACACGTCATTATGTATGATATGTAAATGAAGTAGCATTTTGAATAATGACATTGGAACTTTTTTGTTGTTATTGCCATGAGATGTGTTATTTTAACATAATGGTTAAGTTGTGGTCATTTTGTGATATGACGTATATTACATGATATATGGCTTGTTAGGTTGTCTAAGAACCTTTTGAATGTACTTATATTGATTATTGAGCTATATGAGATTAAAATATAGCCTTGTGACTGATAGACCAAAGTATGTGTGATTCATTAAAGGAGAAAGAATTGTCCTTAGTATAACTTATTATAGAGAAATAATGGCATGCTATAAGAAATCTGACATATATCTCAACATATATTTCATGTGCGAATCATGACTAAGGGGCCAAACCTAAAGAACAGAGCAACGACTCTTATTGGGCATGACAACACCACTGCCTTGGAGCATACTATTAAGTAAATCCACAATGTGGTTATTCGGCCTTAAAAAGAGTACAACCAGCTTCACGAATTTAGTCCTTATACCCTATTGTGAGCCTAACTTCTATTGTCCCGTTTTCATTACATAAGCTAGAGCTAAAGGGTAATTATTTAAACTAGTTAATTGAGTGCAATAAATCACATTGTATGTTTTTGTCGATGTTTGACTTTTGGTTAATGATGGAATGTTAAATTTTTGTACGCGTAAAATCCATTGATTGTTCTTTACTTCCCTAAAAGTTGTTCAATGGAATTAGACCAAGTGTGCGGAAAATTAAGATGTTTGTGGGTCAAGTGCAGGTCTTGTTCTTTCCAAAACTGGGTATTTTCCGTAAGTTTCCGAGCTTGAAACTCAGGAATAGTCTCGTCAGAAGCTCGGTAAGTGCTTATGGAGTACTTTTTGAACTAGTTACCAAGCTCTATCTCGGCGAGTAGCTCAACCACTAGTTTGACAAGTGCTTCTAAAGTATATTTTATTTTAAATTACCGAGCTATAACTCCGGAAGTAGCTCGACAATGGCTATTGGAACTATCATTTAAACAGGCTGCCAAGCTTATAGCTGGGCAAACACTTCGACAAGTGCTTCTGCCGAGTCAAAATTAGTGATGTCAAGCTCTTAACTCGACAAGTTCTTCGACAACTCGCTCGGTAAGTCCATTTGATCTTGCTTTCTTGCTTAACACTAAGCTTATAGCTCGTCAAGTCCTTTTAGAACTAGCTCAATAAAAGCCTCTATTTCTATTTTCTTCATTAGATATTGAGCTTGTAGCTCGGTAAGTAACTTGATAAGCATCTTGACAAATATTTCTAAAATTTCAATTTCTTATGTTGTCGAGCTTGTATCTCTGTAGGTACCTTGGTAAGTCCTATGTCCCCAATTTCTTTATAAGTTATGGTTCTTATAACTTAGCAAGGTCTCAACACTTAACTTGGTAACTTCCTATAAAAACTTGTATGTCTTGATTTCATGATCATATATGATTGGTTGTTTGTTGATAAAGGATTAACGATGCATTCATGTTTTCATATATATTAAGTAAAATAAGCATATTGTGTGTAATTATTATTGTGGAAATAATAAGTAAAAAAGAGTTGAAAAAAAATTTGTTGAGCACTAAAAAAAACATAGTAAAGAAAACAAAGACAAAAAAAAAAAAATTGAAAAGGCAAAAAACAAAAGATATTTTATTGCCCTATATTTTTACTTCACTGAGAATTTACACCAAAAGCAATCTATTTATAGATAACAATCAATAATAAGAAAAAATCAATATAAGTAGAAATATTACACACGGTAACAAAAGATAAGTGGCACAATTTCAAGCATAAGTTTCTCCACTATGCTTGTATCGAGCTCTCTTTTTTCCTTCACCGGTTTCAAAGTTAACAAAGTGTTCCCAACATCTAGATCTTTTCCTTGAACCACCTCCTCTCCCTATAGAAATACATCTCCCCTTACCCCCCTTGAACAAGTACCACCTCTTTTCGGTGAAAGTTTCTTACTTTGTGAAACCTCATCTCCAACATTTCCATTCCCATGATCACCATTATCAAATTCAAATTCAAAGCACAAATCATCTTGATTAACATCCAACTCTTAAATCCTAAACCCTAAACACAAACATTAAAAATAGTATTATGATCTTCTAATCCAAACAATACCAAACAAATTTACTAATAATTTTTTGAGAACACAAATATTAATAGTACAAATAAAATATAAACAATTAATATAGTTTAGATTTATAGTAATATAATATTTAAATCCAAATATTTTAAAAATTAAATAAAATCTACGATAATTGTCTCATTTCATTTATATATATATATATGTATATATATATATAAGCGCATATTAAATCTAAACAGGTTGACAAAATAAATAATATCAAGACAAATGTTTATTTCCTGTTAAATATAATAATTAAAAAATTAACTAAGACTGTTGAACTTAAAAAATAATAATTCAGGCAATAGTGAATAGAGATTGGATTGTACAGATTGTGCATACTTATCGTGAAACAAATAAAGTTGCTGATTGTCTTGCCTATATAGGTCGTATGCTTGAATTTGGTGTTCATGTGTTTCATTCTATACCTCCTCAAGTATCTTTATTAATGTTTAATGATTCTTAGGGTGTTGGAGATGTGAGACTCCAAAATGTATGATATTTATTCTTTTTAATAAAGAACTCTTTACCTTAAAAAAAACACTCACCTATTTGAGCTATAGAATGAGCAATTTGACACAAACCAACACTGAAGAAAGTCCAGCTGCAAATTGTCAATTATTTTCCAACCAAACTTTGCCTACCAAAAATAAAAAGAAAAGAAAATATAAATAATAGAACTTACCATTGAAAAAGTATATCAAATACTCTATTTACAATTAAATCTATTAGTGGTACACATAATAAACTACAACAGAACAAATGATCACAAGCAACAATTTTGTTCTACGGTCAAATCCATCCAAAACTTATAAATGTTAATAGATTGTATAATACAAGATAAAATATGAATTGTCTCTTTTTTCATCCACCAACCAAGTCCAAAATTCATTTTTCAGGCCCAATCTCACATCGGCCCACCTCACAATTTCAAGTATAACAAACCAGCAACTTTCATTTCATCAGCTAATATAATACAAGATACACTCCATGCGCAGTTCAAATAGCCATAATTGTATCCAAAACCTTCTAACTAACAACAAAGCCCTGTATATATCTAAAAATGCATGTACTTTTCCAAATGCAGATTGAACTCACTTACAAATTGAAGGAAAACATAGAACAATAAAGTATTATGTTTAGTGTCTTTTACATTTTCAGTAAGAACAAATCTAAAGAGGAATAAGACAGCAACAATGTGGTCATACAAGTGAATGCAATAGATATTAGTATTTCAAACTAATCATCAAACTATTAGAATAACTTAAATCTATGGAAAAGATGCAGGAAAGCCAACTCATCATTGTTTATGTAATTAAACATCATTTAGATGAGATGAGATCAATTATTATCAAGCTAAATCATTTAATGAATCCATATATATAAGTTACAAGCAAAATCGATAGGTAAAAACAAATAATCTGAGATCTATCCATCCAAAGCAAAATCAACGCACATTACACAACTAAATGGCAATCATTCAAAGAAAAACATGAATGCTACTAATAGTACTTGAAATATTTAAAATACACCTATCCTATTTCCTTGATTAAATATCAGGGCTCGCTGACCACGTGGTTCCTTGTGCAAACACTTATAATTGCATTCCATACCAACTCTGAAAACCTCAAATAATCTGCAATTCCATTCCACCAGCAAGTCCCAATTAATGAAGTGTGTACACACTTATAATTCTATATTAGACATTATAAGTTATAACCAATCAATCAAAAAGGTTTCTAATATATTGACTGCATGACAGAATAGACAGTACCTGAAGGCGACCAGGGCGAATCATTGTGTACCAAAGTCCTGATCTTTGCACTAAATCTTCACCAGCCTGACGAAAAATAAAAGGGAACAACGATTAGTATAAAAGGCTGAAAGCATTAAGAGTTATGATGCAGAAAGGATGTAGAGGGATAACTCACCCTCTTAACTTTAACAACCTGCTCCTTTCTGCTAGGTTCTACTCGTGATCCTATATAGGACACTAAGATGAAGTCTGTTTCTTGCCCAGTATGCAATACAACCCTTATACATACTATCAGGCATCACAACACGTTTTATTAATATAATGAACAGAAAGCACAATTGAATTATTATTTCCAAGTCAAATGATATCAGTTATATCAATACTTGAAGTCTCTCAGGACTTTTCACAAACAATAGGTCCACCCATGCTAGACTTTACAACAACAAATAATTACAGTAGAAGAGTTAACCATTCTAGTTAAAGATGCAGCTCTATAACAGCATTAGTGTAATGTCACTACCCTGGTCTAGAAATAAACCGGAATAGTAACATTACAAACATTTCAATATCCAATTATTCCGAAATTATTTGTGTATAAATTACTAATAAAAATCTTTTTCTAAATTTTCAATTAAGTAGCGGAAGTCATATTTTTATTTTAAAAAGATAATATTGAAAATCCGATATTGGGGACCCAACATATAGATAATATTAAAAATTGGTAAAGGTAAAAGATAAGGAATAATTTGAATCAATAATACTCAATTACAAGTTCCCATATCTTAAACGCAATTACAAAGTGACAATAAACATTTATTGAGTAAATTATACTTTACAATAAAATAATATGTTACAAAATCTACTTCATTGATTCCTTGCACTCCTTGTTGTACCTGAGGAAACATTTTTAAAATAATGGAAAACGCAAGGGAAAAATGCTTAGTTTGAATTCCCATACCAACCGCACGCAAATTCATTTTACTTTCCAAAATCATTTTGTCAAAACTTTTGGATTTTGTAATCTCATTTAATAAACATTAATTCCCTGAAATTCCAAAAATCTTTTACAAAAACTTTTATGGTTCAAAAGTTGAAATCTATCTTATTCCAAAAGTATGTTTCTCTTTCAAATCCGTGATTTTCAACCCACTTCTATGTACCAAAAATATATTTGAAAAAATCACAATAATCAACATTGGCTTACTTGTATCACAAGTTATCAACCCAAGGCTCATATTTGGATACGCATGCTAATATGTCATAACCTCATGCCAATGCCGATGTTCAATGCACTAAGGCCCCGTTTGTTTTGGAAAACAAGGGGATGAAGTAATGGTTTTAAACTGCTGAAACCGATACCGGGTGTTTGGTAAGATATCAAACCAATTGCTGAAACCTGTCTGAAACCCCTCCCTCATTCTAACCCCAAACCTGAAATAAGGGGTGGTTTTCATTTTGAAACCATCATTTGAAACCTCCCCATCCCCATTTAAGAAAACCTTAACCCTAACCTTAACTTCTCCCCTCTTATCTTGTGGCGGCGGCGGCGAACTCCGGCATCCCTGTACTACGGCGGCATCTCTGAAATAAGGTCAGTGCATTTTTTTACTTGAAATCATTCTTATGTTCTAAGTACTTTTATGTATTGTGAAGTAGGATTTGTGTTGCTATTTTCATATTTTGCTTCAATTAGTTGACTATCTCAACTATGTTTGGACATGTGAATATGCTTTTACAGAAATGGAGCAAGATGGATTATCATTGATAAGGAAGAAGAAGAAATCACAAAAGACATTACTTTTAAATGTTATCATTTCTATCAATATTGTTATTGTCATGTATATAGTTATAATTGCTTTGAATGCCTCTTGCCGTAGGGTTAATCGTGCATTATACCGTAAAAGAGACAAGAAACGTCAACGATTATATAATTTAGATACATTGATTAGAGACAATGATGTTGTGTATAGGAACCAACTTCGTGTTAATAAGAATACTTTTTATGTTTTATGTGAAATGGTAAGAGATATTGGAGGATTGATGGGAACTAGAAATATGTCTGTTGAAGAAATAATGGCTATGTTTCTTTATATATTAGCTCATAATAGAAAAAATAGGTATGTAGCCGATTATTTCTATAAAAGTGGAGAAAGTGTGAGTAGGTACTTTAATTTATGTCTAATGGCTGTTCTAAAGCTTCATAACCATCTACTCAAAAAGCCTACCCCAATATCAGAGGATTGTAAAGAAAGTAGGTGGAAATATTTTAAGGTACATAATGTGTTTTGCATTTAACTTTTGATTACTAATCTAATAACTTAAAGACACTCATGTAAACCATTGGTTGGAATTTTTTTGTAGAATTGTTTAGGAGCCTTAGATGGCACATTAGTTACCATTCATGTAAAGAATGAGGATAGACCAAGGTATCGAACAAGAAAAGGTAATCTTGCTATGAATGTGTTAGGGGTATACACACCAAATATGGAATTTATGATCATTATGTCGGGTTGGGAAGGTTCTGCACATGATGGTCATGTCCTTCGAGATGCACTTTCTAGACCAAATGGGTTAAAAGTCCCTCAAGGTAATAACAACCATTGATAAGAGTAGTGTTATTATATTGGTTTTCAAAATAATAATCGATTTTTTTATGTCAAGGTTTTTATTTCTTGGTTGATGGTGGCTATACCCATTGTGATGGATTTCTTGCCCCTTATAGAGGTGTTCGATATCATCTAAAGGAGTGGGGTGATAGACAACCAGTTAATGCTCAAGAATATTTCAACATGAAATGTGTTAAGGCTAGGAATGTGATTGAAAGATGTTTTGGTCTATTGAAAGGAAGATGGGCTATTCTTAGGAGTCCGTCCGTCCTTTTTTCCTATTTGAACTCAAAGGCGTATAGTAACCGCGTGTGCTTTATTACACAATTTGATTAGAAAGTATATGCCCACAGACTATGAAGTAGATGTAGGGGATGAAGATGTTGATAATGATGTTGATGAATATGGGAGCATATTACTCAAGTTGAAGCATCGAATGAGTGGACCATTTTTAGACAAAATATGTCACAAACTATGTTTGATGAATGGCGCAGTCGTTGATTTTTTTAAATTGTAATGTTATGAAAACTTGCTTTGATTTGACATTTTTTTGCTTTGATTTGACATTTTTTTTCTATCTTGTAATGTTATAAAGTATTGACTTTGATTGTTTTTCCTATCTTGTAATGTTATGAAGGACTTGCTTTGAATGTTATAAATTATTTGATTTGATTTTCTTTCTCTATGTTGTAGTGTTATGAAATACATATCTTGGTTTATTTGAATTGATTTTCTTTCTATATCTTTCTCTATATTTTTTTATGAATTATAGGATGGATAGTAGTCAAACTCAACTTCTAGGAAGAGGTAAGAATAAGCGTTTTTGGACCAAAGATGAAGAAAAGGCATTGATTGACGCATTGGTAACTTTAAGTGCGGATCCTTCTTGGAAAGGAGAAGGGGGATTCAAGAATGGTTTCATGGTAAAATTAGCGAAAATGGTTGAAAAAGAATGTCCCGGGTGTGAGTTGAAGGCAATGCCGCATATTGACTCTAAAGTCAAGTGGTTCAAAGACAAGCATAGTGTCATTAATGAAATGTTGAGGAGATCGGGATTCAAATGGGATGATGAGAAAAGCATTATCACTTGTGAGAAGCAAGCTTATAAAGACTTTTGTAAGGTATTATTATATTTATGTCATGTAATTGACATTATATTTTATCCTAGAAAAAAGTTGAAATATTTTTTTTATTTTTGTAGCAATATCCAAAAGCAAAAGGATTGTGGAATTATTCTTTTCCTTATCTTGAAAAACTTGATATTGTATTTGGGATTGATAGAGCTAACGACACTAGATGTGAGTTGCCGGATGAATCTGTCAACTTGTTGGAGAATGAACTTGTGAATTTAGGTGAAGACGAGTGTCAAGATAATTCTATGGGCAAAGAGAAAGAAACCTCCACCCCTATTAAGGATCTTTCACCATAAGTTTCTTCTTCTGAGAAGAAGAAAAATGAGAATAAAGAAGATGAAAAAAAAGGCTAGGACAACAAGCATCGAAAGTGATTTTTCTTTCACTAATAATATTTCTAGTGAGTTTTCCAGATTTATGAAGGATATGAATACTCATCTTGCTACTATTGCGAATGCCATGACAACTACACAAGAGCATGAACAATTGTTGATGAGTCGAGAGAAAGAAGTGATGGATTGTAAGAAAAATTTGGTCAATGATGTTATGGAAATTCCGGGTCTAATGAGAAGTCAAGTGATAAAGATAACCAAATTGTTGTCATCAAGTCCTAATGATTTGGATGCTTCTACTCAAGTCCTACAATGGAGTGGAAGAGAGAATTTGTTCTTGAACTCCTAGGATCACAACCTTGATTGATGTAGAAAAACTTTAGATTTTCATGGGTGTTGGATAACATTTTGGTCAATGTGTTGGTTTTTTGATGTCTCATGGGTCTTGGATAAATGTTGAAAAACTTGGTTTTGGATTTTGGATGTTTGACTCTCTTTTTTTATGATGGAAATTTGACGATGGAAATTTGATGATGGATATTTATAGAATGGATATTTGATCTTAAATATGTATTTTGGATGTTGGCATTTTGGAAAGATTTGATCTTAAATATGATACTGATTGATGATCAAATTGTGAAATGTTTGATATCTTTAATTTTTAATATTTGAATTATTGTTAACAATTTTTTAATATATAAGATGTGTTGGTTTCATCAAGATGAACCAAACATTGGGTAAGGTTTCAGACTGGTTTGAATTGATAAAAAAAAATTACTAAACAGGCAGCTACATGAATGAAACCTGAAACCCAAACCCCCTGGTTTCATTCCTGATTCCAAACCCATTCCTGATATAATTACCAAACAGGACCTAAATAAACCTACAACTCATGTATGGCCATGCATTCCAATATGTCATAACATCATGTCAACACCAAAATTCAATACACCACACAAACATACACAACTCAAATATTCACCTAATACAAACCGCAAAATCATGGAGATAAGGTAAGATGACTTATTAAGCGAGTTTCATTGACTTAGGACATAAGAGATACTTCATATTCAAATACATAAAAAAAATAACATTTTTCAAATATACTCACTTGAACTTTCCATGGTGTTTTGACGACAAAATTAAACGATGGATCTTTAAGTAACGAAATTCCAATTTTCGAAAATTGGGTATTTTTATTCACTCTTGAAATATTTTTGGCTTTACTCCTATATTTTAAAAGCATATATAAAAGGATATTTTAACACCATTTGAAATAAAAATGGCAATTCAATCAGAAATCGGATGAATAGATGAAGATAATAGTCACACTTTCAACTCTGAAATTATACTTGCACTAAAGAAAATTTTAGAACTAGGCAGAAATAACAAGTCAATAAATCATTTAAAAATAATCAATAAATATTTTACTTTAATACAAACGTATGACCATAAGCATTACCCAATTTGGAGTTCAAACGAACGAGAATGATAGTGAGGAAGTTTGTTATTCAAATTTGAAGTTTCTACATACTGTGAGATTTTTTCGAAATTTAAAATTGGAAATAAGACTAGTAATTTAATTAAAAATCATCACTGGATAAGAGAGTTTAAAATAAAAATATAGTGAAAAACAACACCTAAATCGGAGTCCGGATGAGGGCGAACGAAGACAGACAAGTTGACATTGGCAGCTGACTGAGTTGCTTGCCACGTACAATGTACGCGGCCAGCGACACTGTTTCAACCAAACATATATATATATATATATTGGCTTTTTGACCCCAAAAGTCACCCAAATCAATCTTAATACCTCTAAATCCATTTCCCACAACTTTATACACATACAAAAAGACTTGGAGATGGCAAAATGCCTCTCAAATCCACATTGCTACTGCAACTAACACGAAATAATGAATGACAATCAAACATCATCCAAGAGGCAAAAGTCCCAAACCAACCAATTCATATCATTAGAGGCATAACCCAACTAACACAAACTCATCAATTCACCACACCATCCATTAATAAGAAAAATGTTCAAATTCATTAGACAAACATATTCACAATAAGCATGATTAACATCATAAAGCACGATTAACATCATAAAGCACTTATAATTCATTTCATCAACTTTTTATCCATATTACCATTATCATGCCTATTACCATTACCTTTTTCACATTTCAAAATCAAGTTGAATATAAAGGTACCGATTTATACTCAAGGAACCTATTTTAGTTCAAGAAGTCCACACTAAATCACTCTCACTACACTTAATCAATTTCAATGCATATTACCTTTTTATTAAGGAATTAATTTACATTTCACAAGTGTAGTTCATATCTTCACTATTACCATTTAGTTGCCCCTTTACCACTAGCACGGTGTGAACACGGAACCACTATGGAAGACACTCCACGGGTGTGGAGTGAAGTCCCGCCACCGGAAAGCCGGGTGAACCGAAGTTCCATTATAGACCGAATAATCTCATTTAATGAGTCGGAACCATGATTTGGACCGAATTCCCACTATGGAACCGTCGCCCCATTGAGACTATCACGTCTCATTAATACACTTGATAATTAAGTCTATGGCCAACATTTCCTAAAGCATGCCCACTATTCGGTACTCGGCACTAGCACAAAAAGGGCAACAATTACACTTTAATGACATTATTTCTCATCGGTCACCAAGTATCACATAAGGTCTCATTTTCATCATTCTTAACATTTAGGACACTCTTACCATCCTTTCCACGATAATTTCACTTTTATCATTAAGCCACCATTAGGTTTAGTGTGTTCCATGACTTTAATCATGTTGTGAAATTTACAACTAATAAGTTCACATCAACATTTACTTAAGGTTCATTTAGTGTCATTGTGACTCATTAATTATGTTGACCAACAAAATCACTACACAAGACATCTATGTTATCAAAGACATCATCAAACAACATAATTTACAAAGAATCTCACAATGCCAACAAGGTTCCCAAATCAATCATATACATCACAATTTCACTATAACTCAAACATCAATTATTCAATAACAATCAATTCGACAATATTCATCATAATAAACACAATTATGACATCCAAACAAAAAGACATTGCGGAATTTAAGTCTCTATCCTAACTCCATTAATTCACAAACAATGTGGACTTAGTCCACCCAAACTTCCATACCCAAATTCGAGCGCCTAACATGCTCCTAATGCATTGTGACATGTTCTAATGCCCTACTCATGGCAATAAGCATGTAATTGACATTTTTATGTATAAGCCAACTTGGTTAATACTCTTTACACGAATTTCCATTTTGAAGATAGGTACGGGGAAAACAAACCTTATTATGCATCAAACCAAACCGAGCTCCCAAGCTTGCTCAACCGACTCCAACATGTTCATTTCATCCAAGAATGCCTATTTTTGCATTTATCAACGCATAGGACACTCATCAACACTTATACATGTAACATGTATATCTCATATCAATTCTATAGGGCATTTAAAATAATCAATTTGAATTTGGACATAAACTTGCTTTACAAAAATCTATCTCTTCAAAACTCATTTCATATCATAGTTTAGGTCCCAAAAATTTAATTTAAGGAACCCTAATATATTATCAACATATTAGGCCCTTTTTAAACACTAAACCAACTCAAAATTTTGTCAAAAATGCCATTTTTCAAAACTTCATCACTTAGTGACGGGATTTGGTCTAAAAACAATATTTTTTTATCAAATCACCCACACTAAACACCTTATTTTTGTTCAAATAAGTAAAAATCATATTCTTAAGTGTCTTAGAGATAAATTCAAACATAAATCTCAAGGTTTAATGGTTCTAAATTATCATACTTCCAAAACTTGTGTTAGAAGCAACAACAACACACCACCATATTATTTATTTTATTTCAATACTAGAATAATAAAAAATGCAATTAAACATTGAACCATATTTAACTTCTAAAATCAATTAGGAAGCATTAATCTAGTATCTAGGATCACAAAAATACAACAAATCAAGAATATAAACAACTTCTTCAAAATCCACCATTAGAGAGTTAGAAAGCTTACCAAAAAGTTTGAAATTGTAGAAGAAGCTTTCTAAGACCTCAAAATGATAATAATGATGATGATGTTGGGTGATTGTTGAAACCATTTTTAACAAATTTAAAAATAAAAATATGGTGATCTTTGTGAAATTTCCAACCTAGGTTAGGGTTTGCTGTTGGAGGATGTAGAAAGAAAAGAGGGAAAATTAGAGGAAGATGAGAAATGAAGGAGAAGAAGTGGGGAGACTATGGTTATCATAAGAATAGGTGGAGTTGGGCTTTTTAAAATTATTTCAAGAGCCCATCAATTTCACTAAACACACCCCACTATTTATCACCCTTTATTTATTCCGTTTCTCATCGGTTTTGGTTTCGAAAAATATTTTCATAAAGTCTCAAGATCAATTCTTATTTTTGTAGATTTTCCATCACAAAATATTATTTGAGTATAAACCAATTTTTGCTCAAGAATATAAATTTGGAATAAAATTATATTTTTCCGGAATTTAATCTGAAACTCACTTAAAAATTTAATTGTGATCCCATGCTTCCCATTTTGCCAATAACGACATGTAAAAAAAATTAATTTAACTCTAAAAAAAATTATATTTCGAGTCAAAATAATAGTTGGTCAAATGTCAACCCTTAGTCAAAGGTCAACATTTTAGGTCAAACATGACATTTTTGTCAATCAAGTTCTATGGGTAAATTTACCTATTCAATTGCTAAGAATTTTCTTTAGGATCCATTAGGCATCAATTTAATCGAAACCGAACAAATTTCAAAACATGTAATAATTGGTTGAAAAATACATAATCTTATAGGTCATCAAAAATCCATGTGTAGTCACATCAATCTTAATTAAATAAGATTAAAAAATATTCAAGTCAAATTTATCTCAAAACAGTCCAAATCTCTATTTTTGCCCTAAAAATCGCACTAAACTAGACCTAACTACTAGACCGAAATTACAGACGTTACAATTAGAAAGCAAAAATAAAAATATGAACTTGTTCAACAATATCAAACAAACAATTGACCATTTATTCCTTCTCTAGTGTCATTCATTACTCAAGAAAGAGAAATAAACATGAGTGATTACCTTCACAACAATATCAGATTTCATAGTAGACAGTGAGGATTGGAGAGTGGTTTAAGGAATAGACTCTAGGTGTGGCGTCGGCAGCTTCGACGAGAAGAGAGACAATGGTTTTCTACAGTGAGGATTGGAGAGTGGTTCACGAAACAGACTCTAGGTGTGGCGTCAGCAACTTCAACGAGAAGAGAGACAATGGTTTGATGGACGAGACTCTTGGTGTGGCATCGGAGGCTTCGACAAGAAGAGACAGTGATTTGACAGAATAGAAGAGACTCTCAGTATGACACGACGGCTTCGACGAGAAGAGAGACTGGAAGAGAAAATATTAGGGCAAGAGTTTCTGTTTTGTTTCAGATAGATGGAGGAAAGTATTCAAAATTAATTAGTTAATTGGTTTCGGTTCAAAACCGAACTTGTTGTACTCAAACAAAACCAAACCGATTTAATATCGATTTTTACTTTTAAGAACCTAACCAAATGGAATTGAATGAACCGAACCGAACCACTATTTTCTATTCGATTTGGTTTGAATCGGTTTGGTTATTTTGCCCACCCCTAATTTTCATCCTAATGGGAGTGTTCAGTCTAAGTGAAGATGGAATATAAAAAATTATACGAAATCCCATTTATTCTTTTACATTCTTGAATTAATTAATATTTTTTTCATTTTATTGAATTTATAACATAATTAATGTATCCCTTTAAGATATTAAATCAATAAATTTTTATTTATTTTTAAAAATAAAAATAGTAGTAATTTGTAAAAATCAATAATTTGTAATTTGAAAAAAAAAACAAACAAACTATGCTAGCATTCATTAAAGAGCAAATTACACTGAGATCCCCTATACGATTGTTAATTACACAGAGATATACATTTTAAGTTAATTGATAAACAAATCCCTCGGGCCCATATTGACCGTGAATGGAGTTAGCGAGAAGGGTAAAATGGTCATTTTTTTGATGGAGTGACTTGGGTCTTATCAGCATGATTTGCATTTTAATGATGTCATAGTATTTTTCTTTAGAAAAATTATTAAAAAATCACTACCGAGGTTTGTAATGATGTTTTGGCAATAAGGAATAATACAAGGGGCACACAACCTATACCACATTTACTTGAAGACCTAGTGAGAATTGGTTTCAAAATGGTATTTGTGTGAGAATATTAAGTTTAGTTTTATTTCATATAGAAAGTTCAGATTAATGAAATCAAAGTTGAAGATGTGTTCCTCTTTGCTATCCATGATCCCTTGTTTAAGGTATGGAATTTCGAATTTGTGTGAAGTTGTGTTTCTCTTTGCTATCCATGATCCCTCGTTTAAGGTATGAAATTTTGAATTTGTGTGAAGTCGTGTGGAGAAAATAAGTGTGTTAGATTTTTGAAACAAAGTATTCATTTTGGTGGACTTTTAAAATAAAGTACGTTTTTGTTTTTGAAAGTAGTGATAACTTGCCTAATTTTTGTATGTTTGAATGTAGGGTGTTAAGTTGATTAAACTTGTGTTTTCAGGAAGTGGTAGAAGTAGAATTTTTCTTCTTTAAAGCAGACTTGTTCTTCTTTGAGTTAAGTTTTATCCGTGCCATTTTTATATTATTGTGTTTCTAGCTACTTGTTTACTTGGTTTTATCACATATTATTATTAATTCAAAATCTAAGTGAATTGCCCACACATAAAAGAATAGTTCGATTTTAGAGTAGTATCATTTTTGGAGTTATATGTGCTATATTTTAATGCGTTGTAATCAATATTATCCTGTTGTAATGTTCATCCTAAGTATGTTAATACAAGATATATATATATATATATATGTATTTTACGTTATGCTTAACTTCTATTTTTTGAGGCCATGTATATTTAGTTTATTATCATTATTGTATTGTTTAGTTTAAGTAGTTTCTATGTCAATTCAGGATGTATATGTTCACTGCCTTTGCCATTTTCAACACCGATAATATTGTTAAGTATTTGAGGAAGCTTGAGAAGGATAGTGTGTTCTTAAAACAATAATGAGATTTTTGCATGGTGATCAAATACAAACGAAAGTCTATGGCTACAAATGAAGTGAATCTTAAAGTAATTTTCACTTGGAATGAAGCCTAAAGAGATATAATAGATGACATGGAGTTACAAAACGCATTGGACGAGTTCACTAAATTAGGGGAGTACGATATCACTTGTATAATTGATATGTGTCTTGATGCAGCTATCTATATTAGCCCTAAGGAACAAGTTACTGATGCAGCTGATGGTAACATGAACCAACCCAATAATATATTGACCCCGTAGCATACAGTAGGGAGCCTAATTGAGCCTTTTTTTTTCACTAAATGTCATATCTCCAATCTGAATTACTGATAATGACTATGGTAATAATAGAGGGGAAAATGACATTGATCGGACTAATGAGGTTTTGGGCTTAAAGAACCCAACCAATAGGTCCAATAACCCAATCTTTAACAATAACTCTCATTTGGCACGTGAAAACATTAATGAGGAGGATTTGGTGGCCAGTGATGGTTATGAAGACCCTAAATACTCCTCTGATAAGAGCTTGGGTTTGAATTATGTAGCAAATGAAGATTTATCGAATGGTAGTGATGAACTTGATTTGGGAGAATTCGGTGGAGATGAAATGTCTGAGGTTGATGAATGTAGTTTTATTAATCGACCTTAGGTTGCCAAGAATAGTGATAATGGTTCTAGTAGTGAAGGTGAAAGTCTTCTGATTGGGATTCATTTTTAACGGATAACGATAGAAAATTACATTGATGGTTAATTAAGTGTTTAGAGATGCCAATCTCTTTAGGAAATTTTTACTAGCTTACTTACTCCAAGAGGGATTTAGGCTTAATATGTTGAAGAATGAGAGTATGAGGGTGGCTGCAGGGTGTGAAGCTGCTAGGTGTAAGTGGCGTGTACACGCAAGTAAAAAGGAGAGCAGAATCTATTTTAGAATAAAAACACCAAAGAAGGAGCATACTTATATTCAAGTTAATTCTAATTAGGAAGAAACTTCAGCATGGTTAGGCACAGACTTTGAAGATCTGTTAAGGGCTAATGAAGGAATGAAGGTGGAAGTTTTGAGGCAATTGGTCAATCAAAAATGTGGTTTAGAAATCCAACTCATACACTATATAGAGCTAAACTATTTGCTCTTAGACATGTGAATGAGGAATATATAAGAAGCTTTAACAAACTTCATAAATATGGCTATGCTATTAATAAGATAGATCTAAGTAGTTCTGTGTATGTTAGCACAATCGGATATAATCTGATATCAACACCCCAACTCATTCCTACCAGTTTTTCTTAAGTTTCCAAGCTCAAAAATTGGGATAGCTTGCTGGTTGTTTACATTTTATTTGTATTAATGGAACCTATATAAAGGCACCATATGAAGGAGTATTGCTTCTTACTATATCGTTGGATGCCAATAACGGTGTGTATCTATTAGCTCTTAGTGTAATAGATGTGGAGAATGGGAATAACTGGGATTTGTTAATTGAATTATTATAGGAACATATGTGGATCAATGAGAGGAGGGCTGTAACATTTATGTATGATAGAAAAAAGGGATTGGGCCAGCACTCGATACTTACTGGCCAAATCACAGGGTTAGGCATTGTCGGAAGCATATTTTGGGCAATGTTATAAAGAATATAAAGTTGATTGTATTAAGGAGTACTTCTGGGCAACAATAAAACAACAAACGAGACTTTATTTATGGAGAAAATGCAGGTTATTAGATCCTTGAATGAAGCTGCTTATAATTACCTTATGTATAACCCTTTGCATCACTAAGCATTACATGCCTTTGACAGAAAAACAAATTCTGACCATATAACAAATAATTGATTGGAAACAACCAATGAATGAGTGAAACCAGTTAGGAAACTTCCACTGCTACAAATGGTAGAGAAAATAAGAAAGCTGATCACTAAGAGAATCATTGATAGACATCAACAATGTAAGAAATGGCCAGATGAAACACTGCCTCTGAACATCCAGAAAGCTCTATAGGAGATTATAAAGTTTGGCCGAGGATTATGCCCGATGCAATATAGTGAATAAAATTTTAAATTCCAGGATGGTAACATGAGATATGTCATTGATTTGAAGGAAAAAACCTATGATTACGGCTTTTGGGCAGTGAGTGGACTACCCTACTCCTATGCCCTGGTATGTATTGTCAAGAAAAGACTAAACCTCTTCATTTTGTGAACAATCAATGGCTAAGGAAGAATATGAAATAATTTATTCTAATTTCATGAAGCTCATTCCTAATGAGAACAGGTGGCCACAGGTTGATCTTGTCCTAATCATGTTGTCAATCATACCACCAGAAAAGTTGGATCACCTAAATCGCTTAGGAGAAGGGGAGCTAATGAATCAAATAGAATCCCTAGATTAATGAGATTTAGATGTAAGAACTGTCATTGCAATGACGCACTTGTATGGTGTTGGGAAGGGCTCCTTCTAGACCAAACAAGAGGCGAATAAATGTAAGAAATATGCAACTTTAAATATAGTACACTTCGATATACATATTTAAACTACAAGTTAAATTCATTAGCTATTATTTATATTATCTTATTCACGGGAAATGAAAATTCAAGTTGAACCTACCTGGAGAAGAAACTGTACTATAGCAGAATACAATTATAAGGTCTATGAAAATAATCAAATTTGATCATATTAGATATATTAATTTTCTTCGCAAGATTTATTTATGTATTAACATACTAACAAATCATTGACTACACTATTATATAGAATTTTGCATCCTCTTCATTCGCTGATTCACCAATTTCAAGTGATTATGGAAACATCACAACTTATTTTCTAGAAATTGTAATGACTAACAATTCTTCTACATATTATGTATGTACATTGTACTCACAATTTTTAATATTGGTGATAAGTTATAATAAGTTATTATTAGTACTATTAATATCCTATTAGATTTATAAAATAATCTAATAAAATATGGATTAGTTGGCTACCTCCAAATAACCATGTTATTGATATGCTTAATATCTAGTTAATAAATATGTTGTTAAAGTTTGAGTTTAGTAACACCTATTATTAACATCGATGATAATAATGTGGTCATCACTTTAAATCAATTTTTGTGAAATATGTTCCTGCGTTTCGATGACGACAATAATTCTGGTCACCAAAATGGATATGGAGAATTAGCAGAGTCATCTTCACAACCTTTGATTCAAAATTACCCTATTCCAACCCAAGATTAATAAGTAGTTCAATTTGTATGTGATAAAGTTATTGTGAGAGTTGTGCAAATTAAATATACCAACCTCAATTTATGGTTAATGGTGTTATGTTTAGCTGATGTTGGGTCGACTATTGAAATATTAAACTAATTACATATAGTTTTTTATTCGTAAAGCATGAGTTCATGGTATTGATATATCTGGTGTTTCGTGTTTAGGGTTTGTTATGCTTTGAGTTAATGCTGCCTTTTGTATATTTTGTTAGATTATAGATAATGTTTAAAGCTATGGGATTAGATTTTTGTATCTTTAGACGTGGTCTAAGGAGTATATAACACCCATTAAACATTAAACTAAAGCACATTGATTTCTTTTTTGTAAGTTTACAAATGATTTCCATTTTGGCTAACTTTCACAAACTATGTAATTTAATTCTAAGTACAATATTTCTCTATCTTTAGTGGTTGAGTAGAGCTCCTACAATATCTAAAGACAAATAGTACTTTCTACTTTAAACTATTTAACATCATCTTCCAATTAAAACAACATTTGCATCACAACACTAATAGTAGAAATGTAAAGATCGAAATTGATATGCTACTTGTTAGATATAACTTTCCTTTTAAATATACATCTTCTATTGAACTAGCCATCTTGTGCTGTTGATAATTGATTCTATCAACCTTAGCTTCAAGTTTGAAAATATGATTTTCGATTGATATTTCTTTGTATGCTGGAATTTGACAGAAACCAAAATTCAAAATATGAACACTTCTCATATTTGCAGGTGAAAAAGAGTCATTCAAATTACTTTTCATTTCCAAAATTTTTATAGCTACTCTCTTACACTTTTAATTTTCGAATTTAATCTTCTTCCAATTTTCTTCATTTTATAAATTGTCGATTTCTACATTGCAAGTATAGTAAATTCTCTTAAAAATAGATTTAAAAACTTGAGAATGGAAGAAAAGAAATGAAAATATGAATAAAGAAGAAAGAAGAACAATTAATTTATACACGTCCATTTTACGTTTGAGTAAAATAACCGTCAATTTTTTCGTAAAAAAAAAATAATGAAAAGTTAAATTAAGAACTAAATCAATTACATATGTCTTTCCATTTTGTTACATACAGTCTCTTAGTACAATGGGAGTAAAAATGAAATAGCATAATCCACATTTAATTTCACTGCAAATGTGGGTTTCAGGGTAGGGATGGCAATGAGGCGGGTTGGGGTGGATTCTTGGTCAACCCGAACCCGCCCCGGTAGTTTTATAATTAATTTGAACCCGTCCCAATCCGTCCCGCCGGGTTCTTCCCATGTTAAAAAAATCCAACCCGCACGAAGCGGGTTTGAACCCGCCCCGCCCCATCTCAACCCGCTTTATTATCAAAATTATATAAATAATAGAATAATATCAATATACAACATTAAAAATTCATAAATAGCATTAAATTTTATATAATTAAAAAATTAGAAAATAAATATACATTAAATAATTAAAATAATATTAATAATATAATATATTGTATTATAAAATATATTTATTTTGTAATATAATAATATAAAATTAATTAATATATATACCGGTATAGGGCGAGACGGATTTTGATAGAACCCGAACCCAACCCGCTCCACCACCGGTTTTTCAATTAGATTGAATCCACCCTTAAATCCGCCCCGATCGGGTTGGAGCGGGTCGGAAACCCACAGGTGGTCAGGGATTTATTTTTCAATTAACTTAAAATTTTTTTATATATATATATATATATATATATATATAATTACCAATCGTATAGAGGTCTAAGTGCAATTTTGCTGCTCATTAAAATGGCAGTATGGGCGGCCCGGGCTGTTTAAAAGATAGCCCACCCATGAGTTAGCCCAGTGGTGTACGCCGCAAAATTTCCCCGCCATCACAATTGGTGAGGTTAAATTCAGTGCCATGCCCATTTTTGCTTCCTTTCCTCGTTTCTACTCTTGTTCTTTCAAATCTCACAGACTGAAAACTGGAACATTTGACATACTTTCAATCGCACATTTTAATTTTCCCGTTAATTCTTAGTTAATATGACTGGATCCAGAGAAGAATCTCCTGATTGGCTGCGGTCTTTTCAGGTATTCCAACTCTACTCCCTTCCTTTCGCATTTATTTGTTCGATTAAGCCTCCTTTACTCGTGAATGGAAGTGAATGGTGGTTCTGTTGCTGTACAGGCTCCAACTTGTGCTATGACGTTCTCCTCCGAGTCTGATCCTATAGATGATGATAGTAGTCAAGATAAGGGGCTGATTAAGCGTGAAGATAAGCCCAAAATTGATATTGAAGACGTCGATGATGATGATGGGAAAGTTATTCAAAAGCTGTTATCTGAGAAGCATGTCAGTAGTGTTACATTTATGCTATCATAGCTTATATATCTCCTGCTTCAAAGTGCTTTCTATTGAATCTATGACCTCTTAGTTCGCACTTGAATTAGATGGTTTTTCGCTTTGTCACGTGGATAAATAGTGTAATTGCTTGATAGCCTCTTCGTTTGAATGGTTGTGTTGTCAGTTTATAGCATGACTAGAATTTTGTCCAGCACCATTTCCGTTAGCTGTAATTTGAAAGTTGTACCTTATTGCTTTGTATTGTCTGCCCGATTATTACCAGAGATGGTATTGGTGAAAAGAAGCCTATTATTAGTTTGTTATTTTGGTGGTAGTTATGATGGAAACCATATATTGTTGCACAGGCACAAAAATCTTCAGTTTTTGAATTATCATCTGATTGTGACGAGGAAATTCCATTGCCAAAGAAAGAAGATGATGAGGATTATTTGCCAGATGTTGGAAAAGGAAAGTCCTCTTCTAAGAAGGTCTCAAAAGGAAAGTCTCCCAAAAAAGAGTCAAAACAAAGAGTTTCGCCAAAGAAAGAGAGAGATGAAAATGATAAGGTGAAAATTGAAGGTATTGAGTGTTATTGAGGTAACAATTGGAAAACTATTTACGTTCTACAGGATACCAGCCCTTGTAAATTTTACCTGTGACAGGATAGCTAATTCTTATGCTACATAATGGCACAGGAAATGATGTCAAAGAAACTGTGGTGGAAGTTCCTGCTGAGAAGCGTACTGAGACTCATGTGAGAATTCTTTGGTAGTGACTGTGGTGATTGCTTCTTTTCTTTCTTTGTCGTTGAATTGTCTTTTTGATTTCCTAATCATAGGTCTCTACTTCAACATTGCCATTGGTGCTCCCTGAGAAAGTGCAACGTTCAAAGGTGGGTGACAACTTTACTATGATTTTAGCTTCCATTTATTAGCCTTATTTTTATGCTCAATTTTGAGATGTGAGCTTTGCATATTTTTTCATTGCCTGCAAGTATAAATTTATCTGTGTTGCAGATCTTGGAACTAAGTTTCAACTGTTAATAATCTTTTTTGTTTTATTTTTAGGCTCTTGAAGTAATCAATTATCTGGTTTTATTGCATACTTCTTGTTTTCCATCCAACTAAGTGAATCCTGTTTTCTTTCCTTATGGTAATATAATAGGTTTTGTTTTCTTGACTTGTGTACTACACTCTGGTTTTCCTAAGGCTTGGTTACAATTATGATATTTTCTGTCAAAGGTTTGTGTTGAGCTTTCTGATGCATTTTGTTTCTGTGGCTATACATTGGCATGGACATTGATTAGGGGTATTATGGTTTGTGCAGGCCCTTGTTGAGTGTGAAGGGGAATCCATAGATTTAAGTGGGGATGTGGGGGCTGTTGGAAGAGTAGTGATACCAGATACTACAAATGGAAGTGATGAGATGTACTTGGATTTAAAAGGCATGTCATGACTCTTTGTACATTATGGTTTTAATCAATTGGCGATTTAAGTTTATTTTCTTTTTTGATTAGTTGTGTCTAGTAGATATAGAATATATTCAAAAGTTCTGTCAATGTATTATGTGAAATTAACTTGATCAACACATAGTTAATCCCATATTTTGTAGCTTTTTTTATACATCATTTAATGCCTGTTCTCTGTGGTTTTTATCTTCCAGTTGTACTTTACTCTTTACTAATGTTCTTGGGTTGATCAACAAGTTGGACTATTATATGCGCGCTTACATAATTGCATCCTGATTCTGATAATTTTTTGTTTTTTGTTTTTTTTTTTTTCAATTTATTGCATTTCAGGAACCATATACAAAACATCGATAGTTCCTTCCAGGACATTTTGTGTTGTAAGCCACTTATCTTCATTTTAACTTGTCCCATATGTCATGGTCATTCCGCTACCCTGTTTCACAATGTGCATATGTAACTAGTGAAAAATTTACTCAGAGCCAATCTGATTCTGTTGTGTAACTTTAAATTTTATTTTCCAGGTTAGCTTTGGTCCATCAGAGG
Organism: Cardiospermum halicacabum; assembly: GCA_031304145.1. NCBI lineage: Eukaryota > Viridiplantae > Streptophyta > Magnoliopsida > Sapindales > Sapindaceae > Cardiospermum > Cardiospermum halicacabum. The sequence goes on from CM062389.1 coordinate 22,118,174, forward strand.
CTAAGGTTAGTTGTGGAAATTTTTTTGTTGGTATTTATCTTTCTTTGTTGAAGAGGAATCTCATCTTATTATGATAATGTGGGATGCAGTGGTATATTAAATATAATGTATTCTTCTTATGTTCTGTGTACTGTCTATCAGATTGAAGCAATCATGAATGACTTTATTCAGCTGAAGCCACTGTCAAATGTTTATGAAGCTGAGACTATGGTTGAAGGTTAAGATTCTTTGCTTAGACCATCTTTTGAGAAGTAACTGGAGATTATTAGTCAACACGTTTACTATAATTGGCACTCGTCCATCTTGTATGAGCAGGAACTCTGGATGGTTTCTCATTCGACTCTGAAGACGAGGCTGATAAGGCCACTAAGCCTACTTCTCATCAAATAGATCAAAATGATGGTGTTGAAGAACAAACCAATGGGAAAGCCAAGAAGAAAGCTGAGAAACCATCTGTATGCTTTTACCCTTCCTAAAGTGCTAAAACTGTTGTTTCTATGACCTACCATTATACCTACCATTATATGATGACTATTGATGTCTTCTAACTAAAACTCATAATACAGGGTACTGCGAGAAAGAGAAAGGCAGGTGCAGGTGTAGGAGGAAAGTCGCAGCCACAGAAGAAAGTCAGAAAGAAAACGGTGGTTTCAAAGAAAAGCAAAGCCAAGAAGTGAGATGCCTTACTTACACATAAAATGTACTTTCTATACTTTGGGAAAAATTATTTCAGGTACACTGCACGATACCATTATTAATGGTTCTGAGAAAAGGGAGGAAGAAAACCCAATATTAGATTGGTGACATCGGATTTAGTTTAGGAGCAGGAGAGCAATGACAAAAAGTGCCTAAACATCTTAGCTATGTAAAACGTTTCTCTAGAATGTTCATGTTGTAAACTATTCCCCTTAAAAATTTATGATAAAAATGGTTTCCTATAGCAGCTTGCTAACTTGGCGTCGGCGTTTGTTCTTTGTTCGTTGGTATCTTTTCTATTCTTTAAATTTATTGCAAGACAGCTAATGTGTCTGCTCAATCTCATGTTATACATGTAAAATAAAAATGTATCTCTTACTAAAACAATTTCTTATGTACAGGGGATGTTATTAGACTGTCAACTAAGTAAAATCACTTTTTTTTTTTTTCCTCCCTCTAAACATTGTATGAATTTGAACAAGATCTCATAAACTATTATTCTGTAGTGGAACTGTCTAGCCCCCAGAAATCCGTAGGTAGCTTGCTAGACGGCCTGCTAGTTTTCTGAAACTGACAAGAGTGCGGCCAGACTTGGTGTACTATATATTCAGTTCCACATCAAGCCTGAATCTTAAGATCGTGACTTTCCTGTCAGGGTTTGCTGGCAAGGGCTTACATGTTCTTCAGATAAAAAGCAATGGAAGGAAGAGAAGGATGGTTGTCTGCAGAGGCCTGTATAGGATGTTTGAGGAAGAAACCATTTGAGTAAGCCTCTTGTTGTTGGGTTCTTTGATTGATGGAGGTTTAAGCTGTGAACCATACACATATGATGAAGGTGGAGGCAGTGTACCAGCTCCGGTTGCAGGGGGAGGCAACATACCAGCCCCAGTTGCTGGAGGTGGAGGCTGTGAACCATCAGAGCTCTTTGGACTGCCACAAATTTAAAGAGAAGCAATGTTAGCAAGTTCATGCTCATCAATCAAACTATCAAATCAAAACATGCATCTGACATTAATTTTAGAGAAAAACTCAGACAACAGTCCATGGAAGGTATGAAGTGTGTACCCATTAGAAGTAGGGCAGAAAATAATAGCATAATCATAAGCCTTGCAGGTGAAAGTGCTGGTTCCATCATCATAAGCGTAGCTATAAGCACTAGGACAAGCTCTCTTGAATATGGATGAGTAAAAGGAGGGTTTGCATGTGTTTGGATTAGCAAATTGTCCACTGCAACAATACTGATCCAAACCAAATGCCTCACAAGCACTCTTACATGCTACCACTCCATCTGCACCTCCACCACCTCCACCAACTACTTGAAGCTCTTTAGGACATCCCATGTTGATATCCGAGGCACAGCCAGTGGCGTTACATGTCCCTGCGCCGCCATAAACTCCTCGAGGCTGCACAACCATTGGCAAGTTGTAGCCATCCACAATACTGACATCATAGAAATCTTTATCCATACCAGCACCAAGAGTTATTTCAAAGAGAGATGCAGGTGGAGTAGCACCAGCACCATCACATTCAAGCCTTCCTCCACAGTCCCCAGTCAGACAGGTACCTATTCCAGACTGATCAAATTTGCAACCTGTCCTCGCCCATATTCGACCTGACCATCCTGGAGTTGATGAAAGCCTCACACTCCCACCTGACTGTAACTCAAACCCTGTTGTCGAAAGGGGTGGGGAGCCTGAACCAGACAGTGTGCCAGGCCATATGGTGAAGGCGCAGTTGTTTGTTATGGTGAATGTGCTGGAGTTAGACCTAGAGAAGAAGAAAGAGATGAACACAATAGATACAATTTGAATACATAATGTAATATGAATGGTAAGCATTGGAAGGTTAACAAAATGATTCAAAGTAAGGTTGTACTTCAAAGGTGATCCTATATATAATACAGTATAGGGCAGGTAAGTTATGTGAGGACTTTATGATGGAAAAAAGATTCTATAACAGAAGGGCTAAGTTGCCGCAATATGACCTTTCTGGGTTTAGAATATCTATTTGTTTGTTGGATGGCTTTACTGAGAAGCCATTCTTTTCTTCAGTAATTGCATGAACACGTACACAACTGAGTTTCTGCCGAGCTAATTGATTTCTGGGAATTAAAAGGCTCAAGCAATGTGATAATAAATTAAAGATTCCTAATATCTGCAGACAAAAGAAACATAGAGATATCTTTCTTGATTATCTGGGATGAGAAACATATCAGGAATAATATTTTCTAGGGCAAAAGAATTGAACTTTTGCTGACAAAAAGGGGAATCACCTTCTAAAAGCTAATCTTTGATAGCTTCAGATTTGGAAAAAGGAATCAAACTGATTGATCAGTAATGGCAATTGATAATGAGAATATGTATATCATTATCAACCCATTAGTCAGTTTCATTATTAATTTGGTATCTACTTTTACAATGCTTTTCAAACTTCATGCTCTTTGAGAATAGCAAAATTAATACAAAGCATAGTAAATTCGAGTATTGTATGATATCCTTTCCACCCATTAAAGAAAAACATATAAGCCAAAATCACCATTTTTTCTACCCTTTCTAATAACTGTTCTCGGACTGACTCAAATTTATTTATCTAATAACTGACTCAAATTTATTTATGTAATAACTGAAACATATTGACTCAAACCCTGTATTTAATAACTGACTCAAATTTATTTATCTAATAACTGTTCTCATATTGACTCAAACCCTGAATACAACCCTGTTCATACTGACTGTTTTCATGGTTCGGAGACAAAAAGAACCTCCAGATTCAGAAATCCACTTCCACCACACTAAGCCTAGAAGTGCTTCTACCCTATGGTTTGTTATTAATTGAAAAGAAAATCTTTATCATTTTTCCTAAAACATATCTAAACGAATTAATAAATAAACACAGTTTCCCTACTTTTCCTGAAGAGATCATTTTTACATGATTCCAAAACTTGTTTACTCCCAAACTATATCCTGAATTAGACTATTCATCTCCCAGATCTACAGACAGCTGTAGTTGATCAAGAATGGCGCACCACCAAGAATATATATCATTGTTGCTTAAAGCAACAAAATAATATCATAACGCTTTGATAAGAAATGGAAACAAAGCAATGAGCAATTAGAAGACTATATAACATTATTACAGCACAAATTAAGTAAACAAATAAATAAAATAATATCATGTGCAACTAGATCATAATATCATGTGAACGTACAAATGAGTTGATTGAGAATGTCTTCAGAGTTACAAAATCCATGTTACAAGGCAGATAACTCCCAAGGAAACTAACTCTAGACTGGAAAGGCCATCACCAGAAACTAAACTCAGAAACTTGAAAGATACTGAAGTTAAAGCATCACAACCAGATATCTAAATCTGAAGAATCAATCTTCAGTTTCACAACCTGAACTCTTTTAGCTACTTTGCCAGCAAAAATTTTATTAACTGGCATTACTAAATGATGAAGGGGTTGACCATTGACTCGACAACACTAATAAACAATGTGTTAAGCACATTCTTATTCTTTTTCTAGGAACACCACATCAGTTGCACTCTAGAGATTGTTGCTTTCTAATTGTAGCTATTTGATGCAGTCCAGGGCTTTAAAACCATTGTAACAATTATAAGATTGGAATTGATACAATAATAAAACAGAAATTTATGGACCTGGGACTGGAGAGGGACCAAGCAAAAATCAGTCAAATAGCTTGGCTGAATGATGTATATTGCAGCAGGGAAGGTACTCCTGAATACATCAGAGTAGGGATTTTAGGCTCTACATCTTCTTTCGGTTTCAGTTCCCAGTGCACAGTCGCCATATAACAGCAGCACATAAGCCAGCCAGTTTGAAACTTCCCTGATACTGCCTAGTCAACAATGTTCCTGGGATATTGGAGCATGTGTGTTCGGTGACAATTCATTCATGCTGCTACAACTTCCACAGCCACAGCTTTGAGTCTGTAGATCTTGTGCCAAGCTTTGAAGTAGCAACTTCACTTCACTTGTGATATCATTCAGATGGTAGAATTCCTCCACAATCAGCCTCCTTTCAAGTGAGCCAGCACGAATTCTCCACTTGACTATGAGCATTGATTGCTGCACCTTCTGCCTCAATAGAAAGAAATTGTGATAATACCTGCATGAATAAAGAATAAGAAAAAGACATCAATAATCTGAACAATTCAATTTCAACAGAATTATGCGGACAAAATCATTCAGATACAAATATTTAATTCTCCTGAATTGCATGTTTCGGTTCCTGCAAAAGCAACATAAACTTTAGGAACCAATTTAATCAATCAACCAAACAAATACTAACAACAGAAAGTATATAACTCAAAAAATAGTTAGTTCATCTTTAACCTGCAGCAAACTAACAAATATAACTCACAAAGTTTCCTCAATTTGAAGAACTCGGAAACCTGTACTGCATTGGTCAACCTTACAAACTATTACAAGTTATTTAGATCACACTAAATTTAAGGTGAGAAGAAGGAAACCAAGAAACAAAAATAAGTACACAGATGGGTATACATCAAGAGAATCACAACACTGAACATTATATATTATCTACCAATATGAATACATCAAGATTCTATGAATCACAGGGTATTAGCAGGCCTAATAGCAATTATCTTAGAAATACAAAAATAATTGACTAACTATGAGAGCAAGATCATTACAGATGCCTAATCAACACTGGATTTAACCCTGTCAGCATTTCGATAGGAGCATAAGGGAAGAAAGAAACTACAAGGAATGCAAGTTTCACAAAGTTAAAAAGAGTTCATTTGTCATCCTGAATAAGATAAGGAAGCTAAGGATGAGCTACATCACATAATAACATGACTAGAAATATAAGTTTTCCTACACGTAGGCAGGATTCTACACGTCCATCATTAAAAGTTAAGCGACTCAAAGTTCGTTCAAGAAAGAAAAAAGGGGGTAAATTTTCAAAGGAACATGATAGGAGAAAAGACAAAAGAGTCTTTCAGTCATAGAGTACTACTAGCTTATCTAGCTCATGTCCATGCCATCTCCGACTTGGCTGCAAATTGGACTGACAGCAGAGAAAGATCTCTCGAAAGGAGAAGGATGACACTGCGAGTCGCGTCTGCGCTTAAAAGCACAGCTATCGGAAGGAGAACTCTCAGCGTCAAGCTTCCTCCGAACTCCTCTAACAGCTTGCTCCTCAGCTTGCGTAAGGGGAAAAATCATGCCGCTGACCCGGCAAAGAGAAGTATGGTTATCATACAAAATTCTCTGGTTACAGTTCTTGTCACAAATGTGAGTCAGACCTGTTAGTTTGCAGGTGTACATGTTTCCACAAACATGTTCATTTTCACATTTCCAATCGCATTTGTGAACAGGAATTGGCCCATCTCGGCCAAGAATTGTAGACAGAAAAATAACATTGGAAGGTCCTGCAACCATGGATTTGCCATATACCTCCATTACTTCTTCTCAAATCGTTTCAGTCAACACAGCCGCTTTTCGCCTCCCAAAAAAAGTCTGCAGAACCCAAAACAATACACAACATATTATCAAAACACACAATAGCTGTCGTTTTGGGTTCAACAAACCCAAAATGAACCCAACTTTTCCACAGAACCAATTTTCAACCTCCACAACCACAACTTCAAACAAATATTAAATGACAATAAACCAACCATACGCTAAAAATAGACGACATAAAACTCCTCTCTCACAAACAAATCCAAATCTCAGTATACACACATAGATCAGTTATAACACAACCACAACTCAGCTCTATATCAACAAACAAAAACAAAAACAGCAACGAAACAGAAGAAAAACAAGCAGAAGAGAGAAGCACATACTTGAAAACAAAAACAGAGCAGGACTTCGTCGTCGTCTACCTGAAAACGAAAACAGAAAGAGAAACCAAAAAGGACAAAAAGCAGAAAAGGAAACGAGGAAGAGAAGTGAGTTTGGATTGGGTATTTATAGAGAGTTGACGTTAAATCGGAGAGTGGATAGCAATTAGGTGACAAAAGCATATGATATGTCAATGTGAAATGCAAATTCAAATGCCAAATGCATTAATTTGAACCGAATTTGCTATAATATTGCGTTTGACTATTAGATTTCACTGTCACGTGTCTGTTTCCTTCTTCTCTCACGCCTTGTTTTTCTTTGTCACTGACACCTGCCCTCCTCGGCCCATTTTCTTTGGGCCTTTCACTTCTCAGCCCAATACATCATAAAACCCTATTTTTCGTTGCTCTCAGATATTTCACTTCCGCCATCGCCGCCGCCGTCTCCATCTGCGGATTGGATTCATCGGAGATGGTTGGGTTCAAGAATAGGTATTTGGTGATGGAGGTATTTTTGGATCCTAATAGAGAGCTTTCTGGAGAGGATCCTATTATACTTACTCAGTATAATGTATCTAAAGCGATCAAAGACAGTATTCTTTTGAATTTTGGAGAGTGTGGTTTGGCTTCTTCGCTTGGATCCTTTCAAGGTAATACCGTGGTTTTATTCTTTTTATATATACGTTGATGAAAATAAAATAATGAAATCCCTGGTTAAGCACTTTGTTCATGTGGTTTTTGTAGTGAAATATGTGAATCCAATTACAAAGCTGTGTATCATCAGAGCTTCAAGGGAGGATTATCAGAAAGTGTGGGCGGCAATTACTTTGGTTAGAAGTATTGGGAACTGTCCTGTGCTGTTTAATTTGTTGGACTTGAGTGGTAAGTTTGATGCCATTGTTGAAGTGAATAAATTTGTTTGAATTTTGATTTATGAACATTTTTTAACTTGGAAGATCTCTATGGACTTACATAAGCTGTGTTTATTTTGCCTCGTATTACTTAAGAATACATGTCTTTCTTCTCTATTTTCAGAATCTGTGTCAACTATAAGTGGCTTTGTAATACCTAATTTGTTATCTTGGTATTGAAGGAAATTCTGTTTTTGGTGTGTGTGCTATGTAAGCCATTGTATGAATGGTAAAAGCGTAAGAGCTTGTTTCTGCTGATGGTACCATATGATGTATTGTATTGTGCTATGTTTTATTACTACCGTGGTTTGCATCATCAAAGAATTTATACCATCTGGTTGTCTCTGGTGATTTAATTATAGTGTTATGAAAAATATTCATGAACTTCCTATGTGTTTTTTTGGATTATTTAGCCTTGTTTTGACATCTGGTTTTTTTAACCCTCTAGGAAGTATCAGGGCCTGCAAAAATGCAGCCTTGAAGTGTGATGAAATAAAGTTTGAGCATCACAAGCTCATTGTTGGTAAAGGTCTATCGGCTGATGTTAACCAGCACATGCAAAATTGTCTTGAGAAGATCAAACTCTTGGAACATTGAATTATCTGAGTCTAGAGCAGTTCAGCAGTCATCCATGCTTGCTGGATCATTTGTAAGTACACATTTTGTTTGCAGTTGTACTTATCTTTCCATATATCGGTTCGGTATTTTCTCTGTCTGCTAGTTGCTTCCATTAGATGCAATCAAAGCACATGGTTTACATATAGAGAAGTTATTTGAAAGCATTTTTTTTTCTTTTCTTTCCTTTTTTCCCCTTTTTATTTATTTTTTATTTATTTTTATTTTTATGTTGCTCAGTTAAAAGAAATAGAAGATCCGTTTGTTCACATTAGATTTCTGTCAAAATCACAAGGTGGAGAAATTGTGAATATGAGTAGGAATTTGATTGATATCACATGATGTTTACATCATAATTTTGATTAAAAATTTCCATTATTGGATGCGTATCTGTCTGTATCAGCTGGGTGATGACATTGCTCATAAGCATTTAGATTTAGTTATTTGTTTGTATAATACAAATTTCTCTTTGGTAATGTTGCGGAGTTGGGTGATGGGCTAGCTCCTCTCCTTTGATGTATTCAGTTGTTGAAATATCCTTATCTTCTGTACCATCTAGGACGTGAAATAACTTTTAGTAATTGATTATATTGATCTAGGATTAGCATGTGAGTGTTGAATTTATTACCATGATAGATTTAAATGTTAAATTAATATGAAATAATTAAATCAAATTATTTATAAAAATAAATAAAATTATTTGATCATTGCTACAGTATTACGCTAGATTGAGTGGCCTCAATTCCCCATATGCGCCAAATGCTGTAGTAGATGTGGCAAATACTATAAAATTTCCTCAGATAAGGCAATTTGCTATTGAATTGGACATTCCCACATACTTCAAAAGCTAATTTGAAATCTGCAGCGAGTTGGTGTAGAACTTAAAATATTGTCATTTTACTCTAAGACCGACTCTGAAGCTGCATTGCTAGGTAACTTTCTCAAGGTTGTAGTTCTTGAACACAGCAGCAAAACGTGTTGTCCAAAAATAAATTAGTGTTTGGCGCATCTGGGGACTTCTGGTCGTGCGGTGCAGTAACAAAGACCAAATACTACCATGCTTGTTTTATAAATTTTAATTGGTCGAATTGTTTATATTAATTTAATTTTCAATTATTTATTTATTTATTATTTTTTTCAAACTTATAATTTCTAAAAGTTATGAGTAGCAAGTAAGTGAGCCACTTTGTTTTGAAGTCTATTTACAGGTAAACAAGAGGGAGTTCCCAATATGTAAACTAAAGCAAAAATATATTGAAGATAAACTTTAACATCAGACCTAATCTTCAAAAGAGAGTGCAATGCTTGAATAAGAGCCAAAGCATGTGATTGTACATGAGAAATGGAAAGAGCAGAACTTAGGGCTGAGTAGAGACCTTCCTTGAGTGCCATTTGCAGTATTATCTATATGAGGCATAAACTTAGTTTTAGCAAATAGCACCCAACTTGCAGAATATCTAATTATAATACCAATTCCACAGCTTGGAGAAGAAGATCAAACTCTTGGAACATTGAATTATCTGATTTGTGAGCAGTCATCCATGCTTGCTGGCGTATTATTTGTAAGTACACATTTTGTTCGCCGTAGTACTTATCTTTCCATATTTGAGGTTGTTATTTTCTCCATCTTAGTTTGCTAGTTGCTTCCAATACAGGAAGTTCAAGCACATGGTTTAAATACAGAAGTTTTTTTTTTAGCAATTTTAGGAAAAATTGGGTGGTCATCAGCTTGTGAAAGCATTCTTGTTTTGTTTGATGTTGTTCAGTTAAAAGGAAAATGAGATTGATGTGTTCACATTAGATTGCTGTCATAATCATAAGCTGAGGAAAGTGTGAATGTGAGTAGGAATTTAATTGATATGATTGGATGTGTAGATGGGTCTGTATGAGCTGTGTGATGACATTACTTATAAGCGCGTAGGTATTTGCATGTATAATACAGAATTCTCTTTTGAAACGTTGGGCAGATTGTGCTCATGTCCTTTCCTTATGTTTTCAATTGTGTTATATTTTGCTTACCAAGTTTGTAACCAATTAACAGGTTGAAGCAGCTGTTAGTATATAGGTAATCATTTAAGTTTCGGCTAAATCCTGTCGAGCCTCGTTGGGAAGTCTATTCTGATGTCATTGAAACCTAATTTCAATTTTATTTTTTTTTTATTATTTTTTTTTTGGCCGGAAAGGAGTCAAGTATGCTCATGAATGATTTTAACTAGATTCATTTGAAGTTTAAGTTGATATAAACTTATGAGCCTTACAGTTAAAAATATTTTACCTCGTAAACCCTTGGTTTGTTTGATTATGTTCGGAGTACTCCAATATTCATACTTGGTTGCTCCTCAAAGTTAAAAGAGTGTTTTCAATTCGGTGAATTGGTGCTTTGTTGGACTTCCAACATTTTGTTAAATTTAGACCACAACATAAAGTAAAATGATTGCATTTTATACGGAAGGAAAAAAGCATACTAGGCATTTTTTTAAAGTAAAGACTTGGTATAATTAAAATAATGTATTAATATTCTTATAAAAAAAATACAATCATATGGATTGATAGTTATGTTTTATTTTATCTAGGTGAGCATCAGACAAGGGCAATGTCGTAAAATCGGATCAGGAAGGTGACCACTTCCAGGCAGGGTCTAGGTGGTGTGATTTTGACTCGAATTAAATTTAATAAAAATTTCAGTATTTATTTAATTTAAAAAAATATAATTTTATTATTTTCAATTCATTTATACTATTACGATCTCAATCTCATAATTTACTATCTCATTCGACAAATAATTATATGAAATAATTTTAAATCTAAACGAAGTTATAAATTCAAAAATCAAATAGAATAATAATAAAATCATTTAAAAATGGTAAGAAAATGGAAGAATAAAATTATCTAAAAATGACGAGAAAATGGAAAAAAAAAATAGAAGAAGAATAAATGATCACCACAATGTGATAAAATTATTTTTACAAATTTTTAAGAAAATCTGTGCACCTAGACCAATTGGGGACAGTTAGACCGATTTGAACCGATCGGGAACGTCTAGTTGGGCATCTGGACCATTAGCGATTTTCATCTCGGATTAGATTATATTATATGAAAATCGAATCGTACCTAGACCCGAACAATGGATCAAGTCAAATTCTATTTGTAGACTATTTTTTAAATAAATTACTTGGTGTATTTTAAGATTTCTATACACCTTTTCTTAGGAAATAGTTGAATGTCAGGGTCATATATAAGTGGTAATATTATCATTTGTATATGATATAACAACAACTACCTAAAAACCGTTGAGAAATATTATTTAATCTTTTTAAAAATTGAAATTTAAAATAAAAGTTATATCACAACAAATCAGTTGGGTATATATTATATATATTGTTGGGATGACATACACATATCAGAATATTGACAGTTGTTATACACATGTACAAAAATGTAGGCACGTATAATATGTTTTGCCTATAAAAAGGCTCATATCAATAACAGATACACACATTTTGATTTGGTTGCAACAAATTTCTGTTCTTATTTCGTCTACTTTTTCTGTAAATATATTACAATATTCAATAAGCGCGTATTCAGATCCAAAATTATCAGGTTATCTTTCTGATCCCAATTTATTTTCAAGTTAATATTGATCTGTTTTCTTCTTTTTTATCCCGATTCTATTTTTATTTTTACAACACGTTATCAGCACGAGTATGCTCTCCAGTTGCCGCTCTAATGGATCTTCTGGATCAGAAAGTGTTTGGTACCGTTGTTTTTGGGTTATTGCTGATTGGGAAAAATTGTTGTGATATGAAACCACAAAAAATGTCGGATCTGAAAAAACTGGATTTCCATGCACTGAAACTATCTGGAAGCAATTACTTAGCATGGGTGATGGATTTGAAAATCCACTTACGAGCCAGAGATCTGTTGGATACTGTTGAGGAACAAAATCAAACTTCTGTGAAACAAAAATCTCAAGTTATGGAGATTATGAGACACCACATAAATGAAAGCTTGAAATCTGAATATTTAAATATGGAAGATCCACTTGAGTTGTGGAACGCATTGAAAAACAGATATGAACACAGAAGGGAGGTTGACTTTCCAAAAGCCCAATATGAATGGAATCAGTTGAGATTTCAAGATTTTAAATCTGTCAGTGAGTATAATTCTGAACTCCACCGAATAACAGCAATTAAAGAGTCTTATGGAGAAAAAGTAACAGATAAAGAGAAAATTGAGAAAACTTTTTCCACTTTCCATGCCGATAAGGTATTGCTATCGTCGAGTTTTCGACAACATGATTATAAAAGTTTTGGTGATTTAATTTCTAAGTTGACATTATTAGAACAATATGATCAACTGTTATGAGAAATCATGAATTATGACCACCTGGTATTGTGGCACCACCAGAAGTAAACAATAATACATTTCGTGGTCGTGCAAATCCAAATCGTGGTCGAGGTCGTGGTTTTACCCGTGGTTTTGGACGTGGTCGTGGTCGTGGCCGCGATGATAATAATAGAGGCCGTGGACGAGGCCGAAATAATGGAAGAAGTGGAAATAGGTTTCATCCGTATAATCGTGGAAACCTGGTTTGGACCAGAGATGAAACCCAGAACAAGAATGAAAATTCTGGGAATGGAAATAATAGTAATTCGCAAAATTTCTGTTACAAATGTGGAAGCAGTGATCATTTCCACCGTCAATGTCGAACCTCCCAACATCTGATAGATTTGTATCAAGCTTCCTTGAAAGGGAAGAATCCTGTAGAGGCAAATGTTGCCAATCTGGAAAGTGGAGAGGGAACCTCCCAGAAGAATGTTTCAAGTTTTCATACATATGATTTCTCCGGTAATCTGGATATCGAAAATTTCATAAACTACACTGAAGATCAGAATGAAAATCAAAAGGCAACTTGAATTAGATATATCTGTAAATATGAATAAGAGTGATGAAAATATTTCTGACTGGATTTTGTAATTTTGTTGTATATATATCTTTGTAGTTAAAGTCAGAAATATTTATGGATATGTTTTGTAATGTAAATATTAATGTAAATATTTTGTTTTTGTGAATAGAATATGGAAGTTTAAGGTGTTTGTTTAATTGATAGCGCAACCACCCATTCTATCCTCCGAGATAAGAAATATTTTCTAAATTTATCCAATTATTAGGCTCAAGTGAATACTATATCTGGTCCCGCTAATTTAATTGAAGGATATGGTAAAGTCATAATCCTATTGGAGAAGGGAACAAAAATCTGTATCCAGAATGCTTTATATTCAAGTAATTCCAAAAGGAATTTGTTGAGTTTCAAAGATATAAGAAACAATGATATCATGTGGAAACAGTGAGTGAACAAAATGTGGAGTATCTATATATAACATCCATTATTTTTGGACAAAAAGTCATTCTGGAAAAACTCCATACATTATCAACTGGTTTATATTATACAAAAATATCCCCCATTGAAACTTATGTAAGTGTGAGTCAAAGGATATTAGATCCTAAAAGTTTTCAATTATGGCATGATAGACTTGCCCATCCTGGATCTACAATGATGCGTAGAATTATTGAAAACTCAAATGGACATCCATTAAAGGATCAGAAAATCCTATTATCAAATGATTAATTTTGTACATCTTGTACTCAAGGAAAGTTGGTAATTAAACCATCTCATGTTAAAGTGAATTTCGAATGTCCATCGTTTTTGCAAAGGATCCAAGAGGATATATGTGGACCAATTAATCCACAAAGTGGGCCGTTTCGATACTTTATGGTGTTGATCGACGCATCTGCAAGATGGTCGCATGTTTGTTTGTTATCAACCCGTAACTCAGTATTTGCTAAGCTGCTTGCCCAGATAATTAAATTGAGAGCACAATTCCAAGATTATCAAATTAAATCCATTCGTTTGGATAATGCTGGGGAATTTACATCAAGGGCATTTGATGACTATTGCATGTCAATTGGAATTAATATTGAGCATCCAGTTCCGCACGTTCATACCCAGAATGGGTTGGCAGAAGCATTAATCAAAAGGCTTCAAATAATTGCTCGCACTTTGTTGTTACGAACCCAATTACCAATTTCTGCTTGGGGACATGCAATATTTCATGCAGCTACGCTGATACACCTTAGACCCATTGGAAATCACGAATATTCTCCGTTACAGTTAGTAACTGGACATAAACCAGATATATCACATTTGAAAGTTTTTGGTTGTGCTGTATATGTTCCCATATCACCTCCTCAAAGAACCAAAATGGGACCCCAACGTCGTCTGGGAATTTATGTGGGTTATGACTCACCATCGATAATTAGATATTTAGAACCCATGACTGAGGATTTGTTTACTGCACGTTTTGCGGATTGTCATTTTAATGAATAAGAATTCCCACGACTTGGTAAAAATGAGACTCCTATCAGAACAAATAATGAACTCATATGGAAAAATGAAAAGTTGTATTATCTGGATCCACGTATTGGTCAATGGGAAAGTGAAGTACGAAGGATTATTCATTTACAAATGGTTGCTAACTAATTACTTGATAATTTTACAGATACAACTAGAGTGACTAAATCTCATATCCATGCTTGAAATACACCCGCTCGAGTGGTAGTTCCAATTGATAAATCTAGACAAATGATAGCGAACGAATCATCTGAAATCCAGAAAAAACGTGGTAGGCCCGTTGGGTCCAAAGATAATGTACCACGAAAACGAAAATGTCAAAATGAGAATGTTGTTAAAGAAATGCCCCTGAAAGATACCACATCTCAAGATCTGCAAATTGTGGAATTTGAAAATCCTAATCATGAAAGAACATCTAAATCCAGAAATGAGGAAGTATCAATAAATTACATGAAGGAAATCTGGAACCGTAAAGATGTTATGTTAGACGATATATTTTCATATGCAGTAGCAACTGAAATAATAAATGATGAATATGAACATCAATCCATTAAGGAATGTAAAGAACGAAATGATTGGCCAAAATGGAAAAATGCAATCCAGACTGAATTGGATTCATTGAATAAACAAAGTGTTTTTGGGCCCATAGTTAAAACACCTAAGGGTGTCCAACCGGTTGGTTACAAATGGGTATTTGTTAGGAAATGAAAAGAAATAAATGAGATTGTTAGATATAAAGCCCATTTGGTTGCTCAGGGTTTCTCTCAAAGGCTTGGGATTGATTTCGACGAAACGTATTCACCTGTAATGGATACGATAACTTTCCGATTTTTAATTGGTTTGGCCAAAGAACGAAATCTCGAAATGCGTTTAATGGATGTGGTTACTGCTTATCTGTGTTGTTCCTTGGATACTGATATTTTCATGAAACTTCCAGAAGGGTTAAAACTTCCTGAAATAAATAAAGATCGTAGTTTATATTCCGTGAAGTTACAAAGATCATTATATGGATTAAAACAATCCGGACAAATGTGGTATAATCGTCTGAGTGAGTATCTAATTAAAGAAGGGTACGTTAATGATGTTATATGCCCATATGTGTTCATTCGAAAATCAGGATCCAGTTTTGTAATTGTAGCAGTTTACGTTGATGATATGAATTTAATCGGAACACAAGATGAAATTCAGAAAACTGCTGAATATTTGAAAAGGGATTTTGAAATGAAAGACCTGGGGAAAACGAAATATTGTCTTGGATTGGAAATAGAGCATAAATTTTATGAGATTTTGATCCATCAGAAAGCTTATGCTGAAAATTCTGAAACGTTTTAGTTTAGAAAAATCTCATCCATTAAGTACCCCAATGGTAGTTCGTTCCCTTGATTCCAAAAAGGATCCATTTCGACCCAAGGATGATCATGAAAATATTCTGGATTCTGGAACACCATATTTGAGTGCTATTGGTGCCCTTCTATATCTAACCCAATGTACGAGACCAGATATAACGTTCGCTGTTAACTTATTGGCTAGATATAATTCCGCTCCGACCCGTCGTCATTGGAACGGAATCAAATATATTCTCAGATACCTTCGTGGAACTGTAGATTTGAGACTATTTTACTCAAATTCAGATAAACCTTTTGGTTTGATTGGTTATGCTGACGCTGGTAATCTCTCGGATCCGCATAAAGCCCGTTCTCAAACTGGGTATATTTTTACATACAATGGTACGACTATCTCGTGGAGATTCGTAAAACAAACTCTAGTTGCCACATCTTCGAATCACGCTGAAATATTGGCATTACATGAAACCAGTCGGGAATGTGTCTGGTTGAGATCTGTCATAAGTCACATCCAGAGTTCATATGGGATTCCCCAAAATATGAATGAGCCCACAATAATTTTTGAGGATAATGCCCCTGCATCGCCCAAGTGCGAGGTGGATATATCAAAGGGGATAGAACGAAGCATATCTCGCCCAAGTTTTTCTACACCCACGAGCTTCAAGAGTCTCGACAAATCGATGTAAAACAAATCCGGTCTTCAAGCAATCTCGCGGATTTATTAACAAAGACTTTACTGACATCAACTTTCGAGAAGCTAGTTTATGGAATAGGAACGCGGAAACTTTCCAGATTAGTAGATTAGATTATTGGTGTAATTAACGGGGGAGTTTTTGTAATTGGATTCCATAAGCTGTACTCTTTTTCCTTCGTCCAGTTTTTTTCATCCCATTGGGTTGCTCTGGCAAGGTTTTAACGAGGCAGTCAAATATCTGAAATGATGAAATCTAAGGGGGAGTATTGTGATGACATGTGTGGTTTTCACATATTAGAATATTGACAGTTGTTATACACATGTACAACATGCAATATTTGTTGTTTAAATGTAAACATGTCTAATATGTTTTGCTTATAAAAAGGCTCATACAGCATCAATAACAGATATACACATTTTTATTTGGTTGCAACGAAGTTCTGTTCTTATTTCATTTACTTCTTCCGTCAATATATTACAATATTCAAGAAGCGCGTATTCAGATCCAAGATTATCAGGTTATCTTTCTGATCCTTATTTATTTTCCAGTTAATATTGAACTGTTTTTTTCTCTTCTACCCTAACTCTATTTTTACTTTTACAATAAATAAATATATATATATATATAATTTCTTTTATTTCTCTAAATGCGGACTATTATATATAAGTATAATTTTAGTATAAAATAATCGATATATAGCATTATGTCTCTGCAAACAAAATAATATTTTAATATATTTTTTATTCTCAGTATTATTATTTTATTTAAAGTATTATCTTTTATTGTATTATCATAACTTTTTTAGACATATTTTTAATATGTAGCAGTTATATTTTGATTTTATTTATTTTTAAATTTTTAAATTTTATTTCTTTTTAGTTGCTATTTTTAATTTTAAAATATTACCATAACATTTATTATTATTATTATTTTAAAATCAATATGTAACTAGTTAATTATATATATATATATATATAATGTAATATAATAGAGAAGATCATATTATATCTAATTTTTTTATTTTTACTAATTTTTTTTTCTAATAACTTATTCTTTACACTATTTATTTTGTAAATCTAAATCATCCAAATTTTCATTCTTATTTTAGATATTTGCAATTTTCTAATCGTTCTCGAAGTTCAAGTTCTCAAAATCATCCACATTTTCACCTCAATAATCCAGCGTCAAGTTTATCACAAAATACCTTTCAAAATTCATAAGATTATATTTCCCACGTCTGCATAATCGATCATTTCCATTTCAAATTTTTGTCATGTTTAATCATCATTTCAAGTAATAGTATGTCTTCTTCAAAATTTTCTACTTAATTTAGGGGCTTTGATTAACTTTTAATTCATCTCCTCAAACAACATCAGTATGTCATAATTCATCATTCTCAAATAATGGATTAGAAGTTATTGACTTTAAGGATTATGCAGGTGAACTTACTTAGCATTATGGTTTATTGGGATTTCGAAAATGATAAACTTATCATATCTGCATCGTTAAATGTTTGTAAAGATTCCATAATAGAAATTGATAAAAGAGATAAGACTTTTTGGGATCGTATATATTACTATTTTCAAGAGTATTATAATAGGAATGAATAATTTTTTAACGTTTGGACAAACCTCCACTCTCTTCTCGCTGAGATTTCTACATTTGTTCTCTACGCAAGAAAAATTCAGTGTTAAGCAAAAATGCATTTACACCCCCACTTAGTAAGATAGAGCTTATGAATATTTTCCATTATATTATTTTTATTGGCATCACTTTGTGATGTACAAGATACTTCATTATAAAATACACCAAATTTTTTAGTATAAGCATTAATTATATGCCATTTTTTTAATTGCACCTTTCAGACCATTGATCATACCCAGTTCATACTCTTGACAATATTGACATATACAATCCTAAGGTCTCATCTCTGATATCAATTTCTATTATGGGTTTTTGCAAACATTTAACTCTGCGAATATGAGAAATTTATTCTTTTTGAAATTTCAATGTATCGAAACGCCGGCTATATTCACTTGCATCACTACTAATGTCGATGGCATCTAATCCATTATTTGATAATAATGAATTATAACATGGATATGATGTTCAAGGAGATGAATTAAGAGTTAAATTAGAGCTCCTAAATTGAGTAGGAAAATTTGAAGAAGGCATACCGCTACTTTAAAATGGAGAACTAAGTATGGTGAAAAATTGGATTAGAAATTATGAATTTTGTGGATGAAGAAAAACATAATCTTTTGGATCTTGAACGTTTTATAATAAAATTTGACATTGGATTAGTGGGGACATGGATGATTTTGAGAACCTAAATCGCAAAAAAGGTTTAAAAAATTGTAAAAATATAAAATAAGACTGAAAATTTGGATCCATTAAATAAAATGATGGGAGAAATATGAATAAATTGTATGAGGAAAAAGAGGTAAGAATGAAGAAAATAGATTGATATATATATATATATATATAAAATTGTCAAATAATAAAATATTGGTTAGAAAATAATAATAAAATATTACAATTGCTAACATGTTAAAATTAAAAAAAGCCCCTAATAAGCCGTGTTCGAAAAATAAAAAATTTAAATCAAGATAGTGACCTCCAAAAGACCCAAACGGTTGTGGCAGAGGCTAGGTGATCAAGGTGGGTTTTTTAAAATTAAATAGAAAATATTTTGACTAACTATAAAATGTAATTACAAAATACATTATATTTATAAAATTTTTAAAATTTCTCATTCGTGTAAAATTATAAATAATGTGATTAAAGTATACTTATACTAATCCAAATAAATCACTTTCATAATGATGAATAGTTTTGTTTAAAAAGTGGATGTCTACTCAGGTCTAAGCGATTAACATGTTGGGCGGGTGCCTAGACAATCCAGACAAGAAAATTTTAAAACTATGTTAATAAGAAATGTTATTACCATTGAAAAGTTAAAGATAAAATTAAAAAAAATATATCAAAATAGAATCATTGCTGACTAGAAAAATAATATTAATAACTTAAAATAAAATAATAGTAATAAAATTACAAATAAATAATATATTAAATAAAAAAACAACATTATGAAGATAATAAAAAAAATTAAATTATTATTTTTAAAGATATTATCCATGTGTCAATTACTTATTAACTTGTATGTTGTCGCAACTCAAAAGAGCGAGACTATTTGAAAAGTCCCAATTTAAAAGAGCGAGACTTTTTGAAAAGTAATTTATTATAAAAATTAACTCGGATAAAATCCACTTTATATACATAAAGTCCACTTTATCTGATTACATTAGAATTGGTATGCTCAATGTTCCTTTATTAAATATGCTTTTAGCGTTATAGACGATGAAGTAATTGTTGTTTTAAAAAACAACTTTTGTTATTATTTTTGTTGATCACATTTAAGTGTGAGATGATAATTGATTAATATCTATACGGATAATCTTAAATAATCATCGCAGCTTTCAACTTTTCTCCCCCAAAATTGACTTTAGTTTGTCCTAATTTACCACTTTTTTTTTATCATTGTTGTTGGTTTTATTATTATTCGTTAGTTGCTATACAATTCTTAATGACACTCCAGTAATTTTTTTTGTTTTTCTTTTTTAAAGATTATTAAAAAAATTAAAAATTGTATTAAAAGAAGTTGTTTATGAGGTTTCCTCATTATTAAAAGAAGTTGTTTATGAGGTTTCCTCATTCTCCTCTTTCTTTCCCCTTCTCTTACTCTTACTCTTACTCATTCTCTTCTCTTTCTCCCTCTCTCCTCTCCTTCACCAATGTAGAGGCGTGTGAGTGCAAGTGCAAGATCTTATCGCCAATTCGTCACCAGGGATGTGATTGATAGGGCATGGCAACTCATGTTGATTTTCAGATCTGAGAAAATAGAGCAAACACAGAGTACTTACAAAATTAATAAACAAAAGAGTATTAAGAAATATTCATAACTTCTGAGTTTTATAGAATCACTGATGAACATTAAATAAAGAGATTACAAACATAGCAGCAATTGATATATTCCTACAATCTAGGAAGATTTATTTTTTTGTCCAAGTAAATAACAATAACTCAAAAACCGCAGGATTTCTTTTTACTGATTCAATTCGAATTAATAATCAACACTTCCCCTTGATTTAAAATTGCTGACACCCAGTAAACTCCTATAGTAAATAAATTTATCTTTTGACAACGCTTTTGTCAGAATATTTGCAAGTTGATAATGTGTGTTACAGTACTGAATGTTCATAATATTTCTAGCCACAAGATCTCTAATAAAATGCAACCTTGTATCAATATATTTTTTTCTGCTATGCAATGTTGGGTTCTTTGTCATGAAGATTGTTGTTTTATTGTCACAGAAAATTATTGTTGCCGCCTTCTGTTGATACTGAAGCTCACTCAAAACTCCTCTCATCCAAATAGCTTTACAAGCTACAAAGGCTACAGCAACGTACTCTGCTTCAGTACTTTATAATACAGAACTTCCAAAATCTGAATCAGAATATCCAAAAAGTTTACCTCCACACATACCATCAGCTTTACCAGAATACCAAATTCCAAATTCAGCAATTCCTGCGATATAGTGCAAAATCCTTTTTGCGGCTCCAAAATGCACCTGTGATGGTTTTTCCATAAATCGTGAGACTATACTTACTGCAAATGCTATATTAGGACGGGTATGAGTTAAATAAATTAGTCCACCAACCAAACTCCTATATGAAGTAGCATTTGCTTCTTTTTCTCCATCTTTACTCACAAGTTTCT
Source organism: Cardiospermum halicacabum (assembly GCA_031304145.1). NCBI lineage: Eukaryota > Viridiplantae > Streptophyta > Magnoliopsida > Sapindales > Sapindaceae > Cardiospermum > Cardiospermum halicacabum. The sequence continues at coordinate 22,139,456 of CM062389.1, forward strand.
CACTTGTATGTAAAGGAGTCATAACTGGACTTCAATGTAACATACCAAATTTCTTGAGAAGTTCTTTTGCATAAAGTTCCTGCTTCAAGAAAATACCATATTCCTATTGTATTATTTCTAATCCAAGAAAGTATCAGAGATGTTCCAAATCTTTCAACTCAAACTCAGGCATAATCTGCTCCTTAAACTCCTTAAAAAGTGTTTTACATGATCCTGTATAGATCATGTCATCAACATACAGACACACCATCATAAATTCTCCTTTCCTGCTCTTCTTTACATATAATGTAGGTTCTCTATCACTTCTTTTAAAACCAATCTCCAAAAAATACTTGTCATGCGACTATACCACGCCCTTGGTGCTTGTTTAAGACCGTAAAGTGCTTTTTTTAGTATGTAGACTTTTTCTTTGGCCCCTCTTACTTGAAAACCAGCTGGCTGCTCAACATACACTTCTTCATTTAGTTCATCGTTAAGAAATGCAGATTTTACATCGAATTGATAAACAATCCAATGTTGTTGTGCAGCTAAAGCGAGAAAGATGCGAACAATTTTGAACCTTGCCACTGGAGAGAACGTTTCCTTAAAATCAATACCTGCCTATTGTGCGTATCCTTTGACGACAAGTCGTGCCTTGTATAATTGTATTTCACCAGTAGAACCATATTTTGTTTTGAAGATCCATTTCAAACTGATTGCTTTCTTATTGGATGATAAATCACAAAGTATCCAAGTATTATTTTTGTTGATTGCTGAGATTTCTTCAACCATTGCTTTCTCCCATTTTCCTTGTCCACGGGCTTCATCAAAAGTGATTGGATCTGCTACCATTAGAGCAAAGCCACAGGTTTCATAAAGCTCTGCTAATGATCGATACTTTCTATGGACAGAATGTGAAGATAAGTCTGCAGAAAAGGCCCCATCGTGATCTGTTTGTTGCCTATACATTGGTGATGAACGAGGTGTGAGTTGCTATCTGGATTTTGAAGTTGTACAACTTCTGTTAAGTCTGGCTCAGAAATTGATATTTCCTGTTGTGAATCATTGCTTTCCTGTCAATTCCAACTCTTAAACTCATTAAAAATCACATCTCTCGTAATTATGATTATCTCATTCTCAAGATCAAACAACCTATAAGCTTTTGATTGTGAGCCATACCCAACAAATATGCACTTATGAGACTTCTGATCTTATTTTCTTCTAGCTTGAGAGTGAAGCAATGCATAACATAGAGAACCAAATATTCGCAAATGACTTAAGAGGGTTTGAAGCCATTCCAAGCTTCGAATGGAGTTTGATTTAGGACTACTTTGGTAGGCGATTAATTTGTCTCCTCGATCAGTTCTGAGAGTTTTGATATACAGCCCACTTTGCTTCTCCACCAACGCTTTGAACTGTTTAAATCTTTTGAAAACTTGATCCTTGCTCTGCAGAAAGTACACCCACGACATTCTACTATAATCATCCGTTAAGAGAAAAAAGAATTTACTACCTCCCAGTGATGTTTGCATTAGTCCACATAGATCTGCATGTACTAGTTGAAGACACTTATCAGCTCGCCAAGAGTTACCAACTAGAAATGATCTTTTTGTTTGCTTTTCATAAACACAGCCTTGACAAAATTTAATATCATGTATTAGTGGCAAACCTGTAACTATTCCTTTGTGTCTGAGAAGTTGTAATCTTTTAAGATGTAGATGCCTATATCTTAAGTGCCATACAGTTTATTCATCATCTTCTTTAGATGCAAGAACAAAATTTCTCATTTTAGACACATCTAGAGGAAACATTTGACTATGAGTCATGGCAATAGTTGTCATCAGACGACCTATTTTCTTCTCTTTAATACAACATTCGCCATTGTCAAACAATACCAGGTACCCACAAGATATAAATTGTCCAACACTAATGAAATTAAATCTTAGTGTTTGAATATATTGAACATTATGCAATAATTTAAATTTTCCAGGATGAAGTTCAATTCTTACCGTACCTTTTCCTTCTACAAATAGAATGTTTCCATTGTCAAGTCATATCTTTTGTTTTTTATTTTCATCAAGTTGCACAAATAAGGACTTAAAACTCGTCATATGGTTCGAGCAGCCACTGTCCACGTACCAAATATGATGTTGATATTCTTCCTTTGTGTATTGAGCTATAAACAGCTTCTCTTCAACCTCACTAAAATTCTCATCATCGCCTTCTTCTCTAGCAAAGTTTGTATGCTCATCTTTGTACTAGCAGTCAGCCTTTATATGTCCATATTTACCACACTGGCAACACTGGACATTACTTGCATATTACCTCTGATCGTCTGGACGTCCTCTGCCTCACCCGTTTAACCGACCTCTTCCATTAGATCTTCCATGAAAACCACCACGAGATCCTCCCCTTCTATGGCCGTATCTAGAATTATTATCCAAAACTTGGAAAGCTTTTTCCTATTCTTTTTCAACATTTCTATTGATCTTTACCTCATGGGCTTGCAGAGATCTCATGAGTTCATCAAATGTGAATGTAGTTAAATCTTTTGATTCTTTTATAACAGCGATCACATGATCAAACTTGGAATTTAAGCTATGTAATACTTTTTCAACAACAGTCTGATATTCAATCTTTGCGCCATACGTTCTCATCTGACTTACTACAACCATTGTCTTACCAAGAAATTCAGACACAGTTTCATCATTTTTCATCTGCAATGTTTCGAACTCTCTTTGCAGATATTGAAGAAGAACCACCATTACTTTTGCATCACCTTGAAATTCCTTCTGCAAAACAGTCTCTGCCTGCTTGGACGACGCAGAAGTTGTTATCCTAGAGAACACACTATCATGTACTGCTTGTTGTATTATAACAAGTGCTTTAGCATCCTTCTTTTGGTTATCTTTTAGTTTGGTCTTTTCTTAAGCAGTAAGTACAGTATCCTACGCTGCATACCCAACCTCCACAAAATCCCAAAGATCTTGAGATTGAAGAAGTGTCTTCATCCGGATGGACCAGAACTCATAATTTTCACCTTTAAAAATTGGGATGAGAGACTGTGATACTCCCATAGTTGTACCAGTGCTATTCATTGTTATCTTTTGATTGCTCACATATTTATACTCACTCTTCTGTGTTTACACTCACTGCTTTGATTTCCATGCATGATTTTTTTTACTGATTCAATTCAAATCAATAATCAACAACTCCGCCGACAGTAGGTGTATGTCGTCAATGGTGGAGAGGAAGAGGAGAAGAGAAAAGGATGAGGAGAGAGAAGAAAGGGTGGAAAGAGAAGAAGAAAAAAAGAAGCAGTTGTCATTTTCAGCTTTTTTAATTATTAATATATTTTTAAATTTAAATTACTAAAATATTTTTGGCAGTGTTTACCTGCCGATAACTGAACAGTAAAACCAACAGCATGTGACAACAAAGTGATAAACTAGGTAAAACTAGAACTGGGGTGATTTTTTAGGGAAAAGTTGAAACATATATTTTTTTTGAATTATCCCATACTTATAAGTTAAAATAATATATATATATATATATATATTGATACGTATACGGCTTATAAGTCAGTTTTTTAAAATATACGAATATAGTGGAAATCCACCTCTAATCAGATAATGGACAATACACTCGCTTAGGATGTGTTTGGTTCATGTCCCAACTAGAGGAGACAGAGTACAAACACATAGGTCTCTGTCTCCAAACGTGTTTACTATCCGTCTCAATTTCATTTTGTCTCCGTCTCTAGTGTAAAGGACATAAAATTTTTGTACTCCTTCAAACTGAGGTACATTTTTTGGAGACAGAGACAGAAACTGAAAAGCCAAAAATACCCTCATTATCTTCATCAATTCCAGGTGTGTAACAAAAAGAAAATCAATTTGCAACACAAATGTTGGGAGTATATTAAAATTTAGGGTAATTTGGTCTTTTAAACATTTTTTCAATTTTTTCCCCGTAACCAAACATTGTTTTATTCTGGAGACGGATACAAACTTTCAATTTTGTCCACTGCAACCAAACACTCTACTGTCCCCAATTTCTGTATCGTATCGTCTTCAAATTTCTGTATTGTCTTCTGTCTCTAGCAGGATCATTGGAACCAAACGCAACGTTAGATTTCCACTACCTTGAACTTGATCCCCTCACTAAAAATCTTTTCAGAAAATTCCCTTAGATTTCCACTACCTTGAACTTATTACCTCACTAAAAATCTTGTCAGAAAATTTTGTGATGCCTAAAATTTGGGCCAAATTTTTCCGTTTATTATTTTAAGTATTTTAAATTTTTTTATTAAATTTATTTTAATTTTATGTTATTATCAAATTTCATATCGGGGTAAATCAAACTATTTGAAAAATTGGGCATTAGGAATTATCAGTAGCTAGAATAAATTTGAAGTTACAGTCACAATTATTTCTAAAATCGAAAAAATAATATTTTTGAGTCAAAATGTCATTTTTCAACAAAATGACCGTTTTACCTTTTCTAAGTGGTAAATTCAGATTTTTTTCAAAAAAAATGAAGGGTGGTTTTTGATTTGAAACATGAAAATAATATTTCTGAGAGTTATGAAAGTGACAGAATTAAATTTCAGTGGGAGTCGGAATTGGATTGGACCCAAAAATGCACTCAATCCAAAGTTACGCTCATGAGTGATCATGACACCACTTAAATAAACATCACCACCAAACATCCCCACACATCCCTCTCTCTTTTCTTCTTCACATTTCACATGTTCTCTCATTCCCACCACAAACCCTAACTCCATCAACTCCCTTCTTCAAACCACCATTCCAACCTCATTCAATCCCTCAACAACCTATCTTAAGGTCATTTAGTATTCTCCAAGGGTCTTTAAAGTTTTACTCACCAAGGTTAATTTTTTATCTACCTTTACACTTGTGGATTTCAAACAATATGGTGAGTTATGATTTTGAAATGTTATTAGGTTGATTTGAATTGTTTCTATCTCTTGGATGGTTAAAGGAAACCAATAAGGGGAGGAGTCCATTAAAGGGGTGAATCCTTGGAATAACTTCATTCAAGGTTTGTAAATATGTTTTAAGCCCTCTATTATTTTTGCAATTTGTTGTATATTATAGAATCAGAAATGATGCATTAGTTACTTAGATTGGTTCCTTAATTGCTAAACCTAGCTTTATGTAGTTAATTTAATGAAAATTGGTTTGGATGTGTTAAATGTGAAGAAACTTGATTAAATGATTGTTAGTGAAGATGTTTAAAGATATTGGATATTTGTTTGATGATGATTGAGACTTGATAGTGTAAATTTTTCATTGTGAAATAATGAGACTAATAAGTCACTTGGTATCGTTATTTGGCAATTAGAGCATAAATGATGCTAGAACTCTTATAGGATCTTGGTTTGAATGGAGATTAATAAAGAAACTTGGTAATTACTTAAATGCTCCATAAACTTACTTTATTATAGAATAAAAGGCATGCTTGGTAATTGTTTGATGTGATTCAGGTAATTTCAATCATTTGGAGATTTTCGCATAAATATTATAATAAAGTGATCCATACAAATATGTAGTAACTACATCCATAAGACATTTCCAATTTTTAATATATGGCCAGCTGATTAGAAATTCAAGACTGAATAACATCAATTGCTAGGAAATAAATTCTAGGTCTTTGAAATAAACCTTGAGCAAACAAATGTGATTTGTATCTCACAATTTCATTGTTGGAGGATGATATAGACTATTAGGCTCTTCAACTCGTCATGCTTCAGTAGAACTCCTAAGTTAAATATCTATTCAGCCGTTCTGTTCTCTCGAAATTCCTTCCACCTAGACCTTAAATTTTTTTTTTTTTTTTACAATAATGCTTCACCAAAATTAAGCAGTTGGCCATTTGGTAGGTTCCTCAAATTTTGTTGATACTAATTGAGAGTCATAACTTACACAGAGATTTCGAAACCCATTTAGGTAGGTGACCTACAACCCTGCTACTAGTGCTTTATACTCTTCTTTATTATTAGTAGTTAAGAATTTACATATGATAACCTTCTACATGGGATGCAAGCCGGGCAATCTTAGGTACACTCCAAGCATTCCTCCCATTGTTTGGCATGCCTCATCAACTTTTAGTAATCACTCTTTCTCTTCTTTGGTTTCGATTGTATCTTGTGATTCTTTTAATTCTACTAAGAAGTCAATCAACGCTTGAGTTTTTTCAGCAGTTTTCCCTTGGAATGAAACATTGAACTCACTTAGCTATATTGCCTATTTCATGAGTCTTTCGGATTTGGTAGGTGATTGACTGACCTTTTTGAGTGACTAGAAAGTGATCACTCTTTCTCTTCTTTGATTTCGATCGTATCTTGTGGTTCTTTCAAATCTACTAAGAAGTTAGCCAACGCTTGAGTTCTTACAACATTTTCCCTTGGAATGAAATATTGAACTCATTTAGCTATATTTCCTATTTCATGAGTCTTTCGGATTCGACATGTGCTTGAATGACTTTTTTGAGTGGCTAGAAAGTGATAACCTTGATCAGATGATCTTGGAAGCATGCTTAGAGTTTACAATTGGCATAGATCAAATTGAGCACTACTTTCTCATTCTAGGGTACATTATTTTTATGTCCGTTAGAGATTTTCTTATGAAGTAATAGAATATTTTTTCCCTCCAATTCCTTTACCAAAACCGCTCTAATAGACAAATCCAAAGAACATGAACAATTATTTTATAGGTTTAGGCTTTGGAAGCAAGTGAAGGCTAGTAAAAAATTAATTAATGTCTTGGAGAGGCGAATTTGTATTCTTTTATCCATTTGAACTCCTTCCTTTCTTTAATGGTATTAAAGAAATGTTAGAATCTTTTGAAGCTTTGGGTATAAACCTCTTGAAAGCCACCAAGCGCCTTATTAATCTTTGAATTTCTCTTTTGTTTCTAGGATTGTTATAGCGTCAAAATCCCACCTCGTTCGAGACCGTAGCGAGAGGTCTGGTCCGCCATATTAACAATGCAAGTACACTGACCATTATCCCAATGCAATAATACAATTCATTTTAAAAATACATTTCAATCTTCCTCTTTTAATAAACAATTCCAATAACAATTCAAACGGACAATAATATGACTACATCATCAAACACCATACTCATTAGCTTAAAAGGGTCATTATAAATGAAACAAGCCCAAACTAGAACATTAAGTGAAATGATGCCCTAGTTTAGGTTTCAACTCTCTAAGGGACATTTAGGAAAGTTAACAAAATAATAATATAGTTACAGTAGTTTACAAGTTTTTAAATATATAAAAATATACATAAATGTTTTAAATGAATAAGTTGTGTATATCATGATGAATCTTCTTGAAGGTCACCATATCATTCGAAAGTTATTCTTGATCACATGTGGTTACTATTTAGGTACAAAAGAGAAATAAACAAAAAATAATAATAAAAGAGAGAACGAGTTATGCTATCAAATGCCTAATTCACAAACTCATGCCCTAACAAATACATACATTATGATTTAACATTAATAAATTAGGATGAGCAAGCAAATGCATTATTAGAACATGCTAAAGTTCCTAGTTCAATCAAGTCATTTAATAATCAAATATATTAATCAAAATAGCCAAACAATCAAAATCAAACAATCTCATTGATTTTCAAAAGTTACTAAGATATGTCGGGGTCTTAAATTGAAATTGACAAGCAATACCATTTTTTTAGATGTCACTGAGACATCTATCAACATAAGAGCTCGGCATCTCAACTGAGAAGACCTAAACAACAAACTTACCAAGATGCATGTCGAGAATCAGGTCAGACTGAAGCTCAGTATGCAAGGAGAAAAACTAACTTTTGACTAACAATGATATATTGAGATGTCATCTCAGTTGAGGATTTGCCGAGATATCATCTCAAGAATTTACTCTAGAATGCAACATTTAATATTGTTTGTATCTTGACAATTTTTCAAAAATTTACTCCATAATGCAACATTTACTATTGTTGAGGACTTGCCAAGATTGTTGCGAAATACCATCTCGACAACTTTTTAAAAATTTACTCTAGTTTCACTGGCATTTCTAGAAGGGATTTACCGTGATTTGACAAGGTAGTTATCGAGTTCTTATCTCAGCAACTAAATAACAATCGACTCTAAAAAGTAAATTTTAAAAATCTTGGAAACTCACAGAATTAGCCATATTTTGGGCACAAGAAGACCTAAGCTTACCCAAAATTACCCCCAAGAAATATCGTAAGATTATGTCCAATTCAAGGCAGCAAATAGTGTTCGAAACATCCAAAAATCATCATACAATTATCAATCATGAAATTAATTAATTTTAACCAATTTGGACATCTCATTTATTTTAAGTCCAACACTTAGTAGTTGTTATCAAGTCATTAGCATGTATAACTCAATTAGGTCCTAAATCCATTTTAGGCATAATGTTAAATAAGTATAAGTGTGCAATGGTTTCTTATGGTGATCAACATCCATTTAGCCATCCTTATCTAATTTTTATAATTTAATAACAATTATCATCAAGTTACCAATATTTTTATGTCCATTGTCCAAAAATAAACAAGAGACTTGAAAATGGGAAATATAATATGGATCAAAGACCCAAGCCGAGTAAGCTTGTAAGTGAACTAAAGTTTCAAGTAGGATCTCCTAACACTCGTAGTATATCTAGGAGCTCTATGTAGATCATCATCTCAAGCCGAATAAATCTGTAAATAATTCGGAGCCATCACCCCATAAGTGAAAAATTCTCATTCCCAATGGCTACACGCCAACCACGATACTTTTGTGGGTCGAAGTACTACAAAATTCCCTAGGCATACCATACATTCTACATCTAGAGCTAGTTTAAGGGCAATTGGATCCATTACTCTTATTTATCTATTAAAAGACCATTTTCAACAATAATATCAATCTCAAGCCTCTCTTAAAGGGTGTCAATATCATAATATCATGTTTATCCACTTTCATTCATTTTACCAACGATGCACAATATTACTAAATTTTCTCTAATTTAATCATCAATATATCAATTCATCATTCATGGACATCAATACAATACACTCAATCAAACCATAATTTTTCTAAAGCAATTACACCCAATTTCACCTATTAAAGCGTTTTCTTAACTAGGTAAGCAATCAAGGAACCTAAATACAGTTCTAATGTAATTTCTTAAATTAAAACATTCATAAATCATCAACCAATACTTGAGGGTTTAAAACAAGATTTGTGAACCTTCAATAAAGCTTTAAACAAGCCATTATTCACCCCTTTCTTGAACCTCATCCTCTCGTTGGTTTCCTAAACCATTCAAGAGTTGGAAACAACAACAAAACAAGTCTAAGATTAATATAAAATCAATACAAAACTATTTCAAGAAATCTCAAGGGCGTATCATGGTGGAATCGTGGCAATTAATGCCTAGTCTTTATTGGAAGCTAATAGAACATGGCAAGAACTCAAAATCAACTAAAAAAATAATCCATTAGCATTCTAGAACGAGACCCACATCAACTTTTGAAATTTGCAAGAAGGGTGAGAAAGAGTTTTGTCACCTTGAAAATTAGAGCTTTAAAAATACTAGAGAGCAATTAGTGACTCTAATGAGTGTTGTTGAGCAATAATGGAGGTTGATGGTGGTTGTTGTAAAGAGTAAATGAGAGATTTGAAGTTAGGATTTAGTGTGGGGAATGAGAGAAAACATGAATAAAAGGAGAAGATGAGAGTGTGGGTAGTGTGGGGTTTGTTTACTAGTGATGATAGTGTGGTGTCATGACCACTTAATGGGCCTAACTTTGGATCAGACCAATTTTGGGCCGAGTTTTGGATTCGGCCAATTTTGGGCCTAATATAATTCTGGATCCAAATTTGGCCGAAACTTAATTCCATCACTTTCATATTTCTCCAATTTTTTTAATATTTTAAATCAAAAGCCACCATAATTTTAAAAAGTCTAAAATTTTTGCTTAAAAATGGCAAAATTATCATTTTGATAAAAAAATATTTTGACTCAAAAATGAAACTTTTACGATTTTAAAAATAATTTTGACTTTAGCTTTCCATTTTTGTCTAGCTATCACTACTTTATTATGCCCAAACTTTTAAATACTCTTATTTATTCCAAATGAATTTTTTAAGGGTAGAAAATTAAAATAAATTTAACAAACACTTTAGAATATTTTAAACAATAAACAAAAATATTTTTGTCCAAATTTTGGACGCTACAATCTAATATTTTCAAAACTAATTTCAGTAGGTCTATGTTAGCTTATATCCCCCTCTTCATGATCAGGAATCCTAGAAACTCTTCACCCCAAATTTTCTTTTTATGGAGTTCAGAATCATCATGTGTTCCCTTGGTACTTGGAAGGTTTTGCTCAAATGGTAGACTGCAAGTATGTGGACTTAGACTGCACCAACATATCTTCGATGTAAGCTTTCATTTTTTGACTCAACATATCAACAAACAATCATGAGCTACTGGTAGGTTGACCCTACATTTTTTTATACCGAATGGCATGACTTTGTAGCAGCAAATTTCCATTTATATTCTAATGACGTCTTTTTCTAATCCACTAGGTGCATTAGAATTTGATTATATTCTAAGTATGCATCAATGAAGTGTTAGAATTTATATCCTGCTATGGAATCCACCATTGTATTGATGTATATGAGTGAGAATGGGTCCTTGGGACAAGCTATGTTCGGACCTATGAAAACTATGAAAACTCTTCATTTCTCATTATTCTTCCATTCTACTACTATATTCGCTAGCCAATTGGGATGCTACACTCTCTAATGCTCTCATTGGCTAACAATTTCTTCATTTCTTTATTGATGATGTTATTTCTTTTCACCATAATTTTTTTCCTCCTTCGTTTCACTTATCTCCTCCATATTCAGTTTATGGGTGATCTCTCTTCTTGTAGTCTGGTCATGTTTGCGAGTGACTAAGCAAAAAAATCAGCATTTGCTTTAAGGAATTCAATAAGCTCATCCTAACTATTGGGTCTAAGGCCATACCCAGTAATACCTTCCTTTTCAGATCGCCCGCACCCACTTCTACTTTGTCTTTATCGAATGGGCCCCTAAGATTTCGGCCCCCTCTGCTAATAATTGTTATAATTCTTTATATTTTCACTTTTAGGCATTAAAATAACATTCCCTCGAAATTTTCTGCTCTCATTTGATTACTCTAATCCCCTATTTAGTGAACTTCATCTTTTGATGATTGGTTGAAAGGACTACCCTTAATTCATGCAACTAGGGCCTGCCAAGGATGGCACTATAGGCATAATCTAAGATGATGATGAGGAATGTCGTATATGTTCTCGCCCTCTGCGTATACCATGAGATCGACCTCTCCCAAGGTACTTTTGACTTGCCGATAAATCTTACGAAAGATAAAGTACTCTTTAAGATCCTTAACTCATTTAATACATTACTTTGAGCATGGCCGTGAATAATATATTGGTGGAACTCCACTGTCTACCAATACTACAGGTATTTCACTCATGTGGAAGTGCAAATGTTCTAATAAAGTAATATTATAAATATTGTTCCATTGAGAATTGATGGCATATGTTATTGACTATGTTAATTTGATTCAATAAAGTGTAACTAACCAAAATAATCATTTCCAAATTGTATCAACCAATTTTAACTAAATAAAGTGGTATATGAAAGAAAATGCCAATTGAGAATGTACAGGTTCTTATCCTTTTTCCTATCTGACTTTACTATTCATTAATGTTTACTATTGACGAGTGCTGAGTCCGTTAATCTATAAATTAATTTATAAACACAAATAAACTTGTAGTAAAAAGGGTCGATCCCACAAAGAATGAAAATCAATGATTGAAATTATATCGGCCAAATCAAAAATAAAATTAGGGATTTTGTGAATGAATGATCAATTGAACTAAAAACTAAATTAACGAAGGAAACAATAATGATATTAGTCATCCAGCTAAGCTAAGCCGACCTATTTAATGGAAGTGTTGATCATCGAAACTAAATATATCTATGTAGTTTAATAATCACGGTTATTGCCATTGACAACATGCCTAATAACCAATTTTTTCCTTACCTATTAGATTGATCGGGCATGACCCTTTAAATCATTCACTAATTTAATGTAAATTATATTAAGACATGATTATAACCAATGAATCACTACGACAGTTCTTGAATTATGATTATATAACCTCAGCATTACTTAGGTCAAATTAATTATGAATTATATTACGTGCAGTGTGTTAACCTACTTAATCAACTAATTGTGCACTAAATTAATCAAATAGACTAACATGTTCATCTATTACAGTGGGCACAGAGATCACACGAATATTCAACTAACATAGAGATAAAAGCATAGATTTTCACATATAAACTCTTAAGTCATTTAGCTAGATAAGACCAATTTAGCACCCCATGAGCACATCGAACATCATCATCTCAAAATAAAATTAAGTGTAGAAATAAAGAAAGAAAAGCATAGTATTTTATTCAATCCCAATCCAAGTTAAAAAAAGTATATAATTTTTTCTCACGCAAATAAATACTTTAGAGAGTATTGTGAATATACAGAAAACGTATTCCTAAAAACTCTTAAAACAAATCACAATCCCTTAAAATCTAATGTTCAAAAATATATCAACACACTAATAAAATGTTGATAGTTATTTTCCAATGAAAAATCTTATTGGCTAAATATTCCTTAATTCCTGACTTTGACTTCAACTTGACAATTTGTTCGTCAGTCCCAAAAAAAATCTTCTTATTTACACAGTTGCCTCTAAATTGTCCACAAATGTAAAAATATTGTAAAATAATAATAAATCTTCAATAAAGTTCAAAACTGGAAAATAAAATAGTGTGGAAATAATGTGAATTTCATGCTCAATCAACTATTTAATCTAAAGGATAAGTACTACATTTATTTTTGTTATTTTGAGCTTAACTACCTTATGCACTTTGTTTACATAAGTGGTAAGAATAGTTCGATTAAGCACCCTAACATGGAAAATCCAATTTGCATATTCTATTTCAAGTATCATGTTAATTGACGCATATAGTTCCAATTCTAACACAACTTACTCTTTCCATTTAGATTATGCCAATCTAACAAGTAATTGATGATCAAGCATCTACAAACATTAATAACAAAACCATATGAAATAAATACTCAAATCATCCATTGATGTCAAGAATGGAATTCATCACATAGTTAGGGTTTAAAGAACCCTTAAGTATGCATAGTTACACATTAAAATATGCCTTTGAAGACTTTTGAACTTCGCTTCCTATTCTGATCAACATCCCCTCAGTCTTCTTACAATTTTTTTTTTGATAAATGACTTGAAAACAAGGTTTTTGCTCTAATTTTTCATCAACTTCATCATGATGACGGAAGACCCTAAAAAAGTAATAAAATCTTTATTTTGTTCATAAATGATAGAAAAAAAAGTCCCCCGATAATGACGCCAAAAATTTGATGCAAATCTAGGAGTGAATCCTAATATGCAAGTGAACACCTTATCAAGTAGTATACAACATATCGAACCCACATAGACTATTTTCTATAGTTACCAAGCTAATATATCTAAGCAATCAAAACTAAACGCTGATTTACTCAAACTAAGAATTAATAAGTAGAACTAAAAACTAACACTAAATTCAATATAAAAGACAACCTTAAACCATGATTTCACCATCTGTATTATTTAATCCTTAAGTTCTTCCATGTCCAATTACACAATTATTTATATCAAGCAATCATAATTAGTTTATAATTCTCTCTAATGATATAAACTCTAATTTATTACCTTAATTGGAGACTTCTTTCTCAATAAACTAATTAATAACATAAAAACCAATTATTGATAATATCAGTTCAACAGAAGATCTCTCTCGCTTTCTCCCTAACATTAATTGTCCTAAATCTAATTTGACCTAGTTCTCTCACGTCAAGATTAAATCATATAATAATCAATGGGTCACGAATCCATAGAAGTATTAAGAACAAACAATTAAAATAATTTAGATGAACGTGTAATTCATGGAAATTAAGAACTTAATTCATAGAATTTAAGAGAGGTTACAATGTAACCGTAGATAAAAACATTTAGTTCTTCACCAAACCTTCAATATAAAAAATAAATAACATAAAAGGAAAAACAAGTTGGAAAAAGAATCTGCCTTGTAACACTCGCTTGATCTTCCGGTTCCTCGCTACGCTCTTAATTAATCTTTTGAACTCCGAATTCAGGACACTAAAATTTTGAACTCCTCTCCCCAGACTCACTTATGTATTTATGGCTTCCAAAAATATGTCCTGAAATTACCCTTCACAAAATCCAAAAAATTTTAGACTTCTTGGTTAGGCAACAAGTGATTTTCATTTACTCGCCTCCCTCTTCTTGTCTAGGTTCTGTACATGAACCTGGAGTCCTGACTTGCATCTTCCTACTTCTCGCCTAGACCCTTCTCACCTAATATTAAATTTCTAAATTTTATAGCTCCGTGATAAGAGCTGGGCGACATGTTTCTTGCCCAGTACTAAAATCTCGACTTTTAATTCTTGGCGACTTTTCCTTAGTGACAAGATAGTTGTCGAGGATTTTTGCCTACTATTTATCCTTAGTTTTTAAGCCGGTTTTCTTTTTGTTTTCAAACCAATTTCCTTCCTTGTTCTGTATACCACTTAAATACCTCCAGATGAGATTTGATTTGACTTTCCTTCTCTAAATGCGACTCAAGAGGCTATTCAAGCAATATATAAAGAACCCTCAAATTATCAATGAAAAACCATTAAAATCATACCCAAGCTCGGGATTCATCGCAAATAATCCAAGAATTATAAGGGGAAAATACATAAAGTCTGCAACTTATAAACCTTCCTTATGGTACTCTTTGACTCATCACTAAATCCTACACAAGATATAGTCCTCTTTCAGATCCTGGACTCATTTAACGACATTGCTTTGAGCGTGGTCGTGAACAATTTATTGGCCAAACTCCATTGTCTATCAATGTTCGATGGGTGTTTTACCAACGTGGAAATACACACAATCTAATTAAAGTAGTATCATAAATATCGTTCCATTGAAGATTGATGGCTTATGCTATTAACAATGTTAATTTGATGTAATAAAGTGTAAGTAACCAAAATAATTCATTCCAAATTATGTAAACTACTTTTAACTAAAGAAAGTAGTAGGTGAAAGAAATTGCCAATTGAGAATTTATAGCTTCTTATCATCTTTCCTATTTGACTTTGTTATTCATTAATATTAATGAATACTATTTAATCTTAAGAATAATTACTACATTAACTTTTATTATTTTGAATTTAACTACCCCTCATTATCCACTTATGTCAAGTAAGTGGTAGTAATAGTTCAATTAAGCACCCTATCATAGAAACCCCAATTTGCATAACCTATTTCTAGTATCATGTTAATAGAAGCATATAGTTCCAATTATAACAATACCTACTCTTTCAAGCTAGACTATACATAACAAGTAATTGGTGATCAAGTATCTACAAGCATTAATAACAAAAGTATATGAAATAAATACTCAAACCATCCATTAAAATCAAGAATGGGATTCATCACATAGGTAGGTTTCAAAGAACCCTTAACTAAACTTAGTTACACGTTAAAAAATGTAAGAACAACAGGTAAACATAAAGACATCAGTTTGCAAATTAGAACAGCTAAACTAAGAGTATTTATTAAACAGCGTTTTCAATTAGAGGTTAGCGTTTTAAAGAGCTTTAGAGGTTTTACCAAAATTAAACCTCTAATTTTTTAAAGTATTTAGTTTGGTTAATAGCAACTTAATTAGCTGATTTAGTCCAAAACGTGGATAGTAGGAACATTTGAGGTGCTTTAAAATTAGAGGTTTGTTAAAAAGACTAAATTACCACACTTTTAATTAAAATTATTAATTAGATGCTAACAAAATAAATGAAACCTATTATAATAATATTTAATACTTTCAATATTATTTTTTATTATAATAATTTATTATTAAAATTTTATAATATTTTTTCAATATTTTATTATGCATATTTTTTTATATTATTTTAATTAATAGTTGATATAAAATAGTATATATTATTAAAATTATTATTTATTAGTATTATTAATAAATATTAAAAGATTTAACACATTATATTATATATTTGAAAGTAGTGGTGCAAAATATATCTTCTGAAAAGTAAGAGAATAATTCTTTTAAGATGTTCGTTTATATCAATTGATTATTAAAACCGCTAATAGTTCTATTATTAAACAACTAATTACCAAACACTATATCACTAATCCACTAACAGCTAACAGTTGGTCAAACCGCTAATGTAATACGCCAACCATTAATCGTAATTGTAATCCAATAATAGACCTAAGTCTAGGTATTGCTTCGTCGACAACATGATCCTTCTCTTGCGAAAAAGGGATGAACTTGCTAGCTCTAATGGCCTCCAAAGATCAATTCTTCTTCCTTAAGTCTAAAACCTCCTAATTTGGCTATGGTATGTCAAGTAAAGTATTAAGAGCTAGTTTTGCATCCTTGTCAATTTTGTATTTTTACCCCCAAGAATTTTCTTCCAAAAATATCCTCCAACTCAGCAAATATTTTTGAAGTTCTCTAATTGAGAAATCTAGTTCGCGCCCTAGCCAAGGTGACTAGGGCACTAACCAGGGCGCAAAGACTCTTCATTTCCTTTGATGCCCAGTCGACTATCTAGTTAAGGTGACTAAGACGCGGACCAAGCCATAAGAGGGTCCCCGATACCATTTTTGCGGGTTGGTCCACATCTTAGTCGAGGTGATAAAGGCACAAATGAGACTATGAAATGAGCTACGATACATATTTTGGCGCTCTGATGTGCAACCTAATTTGCATGATCATGGTGCTTAGGGAGTCTCAGTATACTTTTTGGCGGCCTGGTCGAGTTGTTGGCTTAATAGCCAAATAAAAAGGGCACATACTAGGGTGTAATATATCTCTAAATACTTTTTAATCTTGTTTCCTGCTTTGATCAATGTCCTCTCAATCTCCTTACAGCTTGCATGACTTAAAAACAAGATTGTTTTTTTTTTTTCATTAACAGAAGACCCTGTAACAAGTAATAAATCTATTATTTCACTCATAAACAAGATAAAAGTAAGAGGAAAATTATGTTCAAATATAAGTATAATCACTAGTTATCAATACTCTTTGCACATTCAAGTTGGCAATTTTTTAATTTGTTTTACAAATGCATTATGGTGGAGACCCCGGGTACTCCATGTCTTTTTTGGATAAGCCTATTCAGGGTCCAAAATCAATTTTGTTCCAATCTTCACATTGGATACACCCATCATTTCCCTTATCTTCTTTTGACCCCTAATAATATATATCCACTGAGTTTTGATCCTCGGGCGATCATATTAATGGTGCGATTGGCTGAACGGGAATAATTTGGGTGTTCTTTCTATTTTCTATGGTTTTGATGAACCTATTTTACAATTTCTTACCTTTTGTGACCCAAGAACTTCCTCAACATCTCTATTTTAGAAGATGGGCTATTCCTCTCTTCATGGGGAAGCATTGTTCTATATTGTGATCATGGTATTCATGGAAGTCGCCATATTAATTCATGTCTCGTGGGGCATCTTGCTTCTGCTTTTCCGGCCAACAGATGTTATCCCTCATTCTTTTCATGATAGCTACTACTTCTTTGATTGACACACTCAATGGTAATGAAATGAACTCTTTAGACTTGGTGTCCCTTGGGCAGGAAGGTCGTGAGAAAATTTAGCTTGACTAGTCTTGACCTCTTCTCCTAATTAGAGCAGGTAAACGAGTCGTTAGTCTGCAGGCTAGCCTATTTAACCAGCATGAGGGTCGGATTAGGGACATAAAATTTCGGCCCGTCATAAAAATGAGCTCGCGTAACCCAATCCATTTAACTCATAGGTTTATGAGGGTTGACCCGCTAACCCACCATATTAAAAAAATATTTTTATTTTATGCAATTAACTATATAATTTTAAAAATGATCTTTACATATATAAATTTTTATTTAAAAAGTATTTTCATAGTATAATTTATATCATTTAAAAATTAAATAATTAAACTATTAATTTAATTACAAATCACCAAAATAATAAAATCAATTCATAAAACTTTAATTATAAATGAGTTTAAATATTATAACTATGAAATTATTTATTATATGATTTTTTTTAATAATGGCTCATGGGTCGGCCCATTTAACCCGTAACCCATGCGACCCGGGTTAGGCTTAATCAAAAATCAATCGCATAGTAAAAAAGCCCGTGCAGGCTAACCTATTTAACTCGCAGCCCGTCGCAGGCTAGGTTGGACCGAGCTAGATTTTCCCATTTACCCGCTTTACTCCTAATTGAAAAGGGTTCTATGATTTGAGTTCAAGTTTCCTTTACAAAGCAATGGCCTTTCTTCCTTCTTATGCCCTCAATTCCTTTTGGTCAGGTCTTATTCGTAGGTCATCCATTCTTCTGCTTCATATAGGATATTTTGAGAATTGATTTAGACTTTTTTCATACAAACTCTATGTGTAACCTCGTATCCTTCACCAAACCTCTTATAAATGTTATGATTTTTTTTCTCTTTACAATTTGATATTGTGATTTTCACATTGTTGAATCTCTTAACATATTTTCACAGTCACTCATCTTTTCCTTGGAACATTTTATACAAACTTTCTTATGAATTTCTTATTTTATTGTGAGAGAAATGACTGACAAACTTGCTCATCGGTTCCATAAAAGAGTATATGATATCTGGTGCTAAGGAAAGGTATCATATTTGGGCGGGGCTAATTAGACTAAAGTTAAATACATTGCAAAGTACCACCTCATATAACTCTTCTGGGATATGGCACGTACTCATCCGATGTTTTTACCTAGCCACATGGTCTTTCGGATTTGTACTCCTGTTGCACAACTTGTATTGAGGTATAAAGAATTTCTTGAGCATAACAGTGCGAGATATCCATGACAAGAAAGGATTTTCTGCACATCTGGTGGTAGCTTCTTGAAGGAGCGAAATCTTTGGCCACTTTTTCTCTAAGACATTAGTTTAGCCCATTTTTTCTCAATCCATTCTTATAACTACTAATTTTTCATTTTGTTCTTCCTTTCAAACGCTCCCCTTAGACTACATGATAGGTTTTTCATAACTCTTTTTCCTCTCTTTTTGTATCTAGGAAGGAGTTGTTTTCCTCCTCTAAATAGTACTTGTAATCCTCATTGTCTTCATTGTTATTATTACCCTCTATGCCAAAGTTAAGGATCTTGTTTCTATTAGGCTCATCTCTGGGTAGACCTTCAATTTTATCAGGCTCAACGACCTAGATTTTGAACATGTATCTAGTCACTTTTAGATGGTCTCATTCTCTGCTAATAGTTGCCCTAACTCCATCTTTTAGGCCCTAACCTCGATTATTAGAGTTGTCATATTCTCTTTCATGGAAAATGTCACAATCCAAGAACCTGTAACTCAAGAAATTTTTTTCTTTAGGATTTTAAAGACCTTTGCATTTAAAGAGATTTCTAAGGCGTTTTTGTAATTGTTTGGAAATCAACCCGTTAGTGTGTAAGAGCCCATATTTATTGGGGGTTTTGAGGAGAAACTCTCTCCTTCAAATTAATATTTCAATCAAATTATATCATTTATTTTTTTTAATTATATTTATCTTTTCAGTTTTATTAAATTTATTTATTATACATTAGAAAATTGACTTTTATTAAGATTCTATCATTATTAACTAGATATTCAGAGTTGAGATTCATTTACCTCATCCCACTTTTTTTCCAACATATATATCTCGACGAAACAAGTGAGTGGGAGTGGAGTGCATGTGCAATCTTCGAACAAAACCATATTTGTGGCGAGAAGACTCAAGAGTCATTTTCAAGCGAAATATTATCCAACACGCTAGTTAGTAATTTGGTGCGAAACTCATATTATTTAAGATATTTTAAACCAATTTTTTGAAACAAAATTTTCATTTTAGACGGGCTAACGGATTTCCATCCAGTGATTTAGTTTTTATTTCAATAGTATGTTAGGTTTACTTTTTTTTTTAGTCGGATCATTACATGTATATGATCCAACTTGGATATTTGAAAATTTTACGTCTATATATAAATGTGTACTTTATTTGTTTATAAAATTTATAAAAATGTAATTTAATAATGTTTGGACAGAAAATTAATTTAGCAAGAGGCTACAATAGTTGACTTTATTAAATTCGAACTTTAAATGTAAAACAAATTTTTTAAATCTCGTGTTTTAATTTATTAAAGCAGTGTGCAATTCTAAATGGCACAATTTACCACACCAAATAATGAATGCATTGTTGCGGTCAAGAACTTCCTATATTTGATTATTTGAAGTTTTTTTAATTTAATTTTTTTTAATGGAACGACAATCACAATAAAAATACGCTGACTTTGGTTAATAAAATCAAAGCCCGTCATCCATGTATATATCATCTCCTTGTGGTTTTAATTATCTTTATTATTTATTTATTATATTATTTATAATTCCTTATTTGAGGATGTTTTAGAATGTATAAAAATATATTAAAAAAATTATAACAATATAAGTGTAAATTTTGATTTACCATATGAAATGATATAAATAGTTTATTTTTGTCCGTTAAGATGTTAAATGGACGTTAAGAAAAAAAAAAAGTTTAAAATGATTAATTTTACATTAATATTTTATGAAAATTAACAACATATTAGATATTATATATTTGAAAAAATTAATACAGATTACTCTCCATTTATTTTTATTTGTCACTCCCACGAAACATTAAATTCTTAGGATTATTATTTTTATCTTTCAACTTTTCAAATTAATTGAAAATCCCACTTTATTAATTAATTTACTCCATATTCTCAACGAGATTAATTTATTTATTTATATACGGTAGATATTGATTTAATTTATAATTAAAATTATTATATTTTTTAGGTATAATTAGATTATATTAATTTATCTAAATAAATTAAAAGTGACAAATATAAGCGAGTATGTAAAACTCGCGACAAATAAAAGTGAACGAGGAAGTATTATTAAATATATTTATTGTTATTATAATTTATTTTTATTAATTTTGATACGTTATTAATTATATGTATATTGTTATTATTTTCAAAGAGGAAAACCAAAAAGAAAATTGAAATTTTATATTTAAAATTTATTTATTTTTTAAATTTATATCACATAAGTGATATATAAAAATATATATATATTAATATTAGAGACTTTCAAAATATAATGAAAGAAAAGTGATATTTTTTCAAAGTAAAAATATAAGGAAGTTAAAATTATTAGACATTTTATTTCAATAAGTTTGAAAGTCGAATATTAATCAGATCGTTTGAAATGCTTAAATGGAAAGTTGATCTCACGAGTTGTTGTTAAAATCCCCTCCTTTTTCAAATATTTCGTTTTGACCTTGATTTTGAAAATTTTAATACAACCAACAAATGTTTTTGGTGTGGGGTGAATGGTTGCAGTGGTGTTGGAGTGTTTTTGGGATTTATGATATTTTAATTATTTTTCATCAGTTTTAAATTTTTGATATACTAACTTTTGATATTATTATTTTTTTTAATTTTAATTTTTAATTTTTAAATATTACTAAAATACAACCAACTATATTATATAATTTAAATAATTTTTAATCAGCATATAATTTGAGTAATATTTCATAATTTTTAATTTTTTATTTAATAATTTTAATAAATTTTAACATTTTTCAGTTTTAATTTTTAGTTTTTCTAAAAGAAAAAAAAACTATTTAGTTTTAACAATTTTTTTTTTTTAGTTTTCAAAATTTTTTATTTGATAATCTTAATAATTTTTTAAGAGTGAGTTGCACTTTTAAACTTTTTTATTAAAAAAATTATATTTTTAGACCAACATTAAAAATTTTTACAAAATTAAACTTCAAAAAAAAAATTGCAAAAATAGACCAAAATGATCATCTTACCCTTCGATATTAAAAAATAAAAACACAGCAGCTTCCCGGTATTACATACCAGAAAATAGGTAAAATGGAAGTTTAGTTTCCCGGTGAATAATACCGAAAAGCGAAAGGAAAGCGAAAATTCGCTTCCCGGTAGTACACACCAGGAAACAGACTTGAATTTTTCCTATTTCCTGGTGTGTAATATCGGGAAGCAAAAAATCATTTCCTAGTATTACATACCAGGAAACAGACAAAAATCAAGTTAGTTTCCTGGTGTGTAATACCAGGAAATGAATTTTCGCTTCCAGGTATTACACACCGGGAAGCTGACAAAATTTTGTCAGATTCTCGGTAGTACATACTGGGAAACTCATTTTTTGCAATTTTTTTTTTAAAGTTTACTTTTATAATTTTTTTTAATTAAAAAGTTTAAAAGTCGAAAAAAATTAGGGTTGGCCTAAAAATAAAATAAAAATGTTGATAAAGCCTAATTTTGTAAATTTTCACTAATTTTATAGTTTTTCTTTTAATTTTTTATTTTTACTGAATTGAAGGGGAAAATACCATGCGTGAAGGGAGACCTTAAACAAAGAGTCACATTTCAAACCTACACTGAAATTTGCTAGAGGGCATTGATATGATATTTGCCAACAACACTTTGATGCTTCAATTAGAAATTGATTATAATTCGTAAATACCGAAGTTAGATTTTCTGAACATCTCTTCATGTTGTGAATCATGGTTCTATATATAAGGATAGACTCAGATTTTCTGAATGTCTTTTTTTTTTTTTAATCATGGTTCTATTTATAAGGACTAGATGCATTTCCTCATAGGGAGCCTTCTATTATAACGTCCGACCCCGCCTTCAGAGGACCCGAGGTGTGGTGGGCGGGCACCATTGTCACTTAATCAGTCTCAAGGTTGACTACTAACTCCACAACCACCACAATACTTTTCAACATGTTTTGTCCTCATTCGATTTCCAGAAAAACTTTATAAAAGATCACTCGTCTTAATATTTCTCCAAGCCGCTTTGGAATCCCAAGGAGTTATGTGCACATTAGTGATAGGTGTTACAATCACCTGTCATCTGGACACAATGTCCTCGTTGTGGCATACCTATATCTTTCCAAAAATCTTACCTCACTAGGAGATTGCCTTGGACTCTATTGTCCACAAGCCCACCTCAGGGTTGTAGGATTGGTCTGATACCACTTGTAACATTTGACTTCCACCCCCGGAGGACCGAGGAGTGGTGATCAAGCACCACATTGTGACTTAACAGGTCTCAAGACTGATCATTAGCCCCACAAACCACCACGATACTTTTTAGTATGCTTTGTCCTCCTTACGCACATGCTCCCAGGTAAACTTCCGAAATATTCATCCATCTTAAAATTTCTCCAAACTAAGCATGTTTAACTTTGGAGATCTTAAGTTTTGAGATCCCAATAAGTTATGTGCACCTTGGTAATATGGATAGCAAGATCAAGTTTTTAACTTTTTCCTCAACTTGAGGTGTTGCACTCATACTAACTAAATATTGTATTTACATAGATTTAAGATTCTCGAATCTATTACACTTGTTTTCTGGTCAAGTTAGGGTTTTAATGGACCCCTAGAATTATGGAGAGACTCTTGAACTTTGTGCCTAACATTTTTTTAACTAAACCATAACAAAAAGAAAAGACATAGTTTTAATCATTTTTAATATTTTTTTTTTATTTTTTGTTAAATAATTTTTAATTTTAATTTACTGAATTACAACTATATATATGTATAATTTTAATAACGTTTAAGTTAAAGGATAAATAGCTCATTTCGAAGAAATTTACGGATTAAAAACAATCATTTTCTATTACAAACTTAAAAATTATGAATAGAGTAATCAAAATATACGTACTTTGTTGTCTTCGATCCGCTTCGCATTAAACTTCCCTAAATATGGGTCTTATAAAACTAAACGTGCGCGTTTTCAAAACATATTTTAATAAATCAATTCTGATTTTGTCTATGAGTTCGCGGATACCTTTAAATATGTGAACATTATGTTATTTTATTAATATTATTTAAAAAGATACTTATAAAATTATTAATATTCAATAATAGTATATAAAAACATTAGAAATCATATAAATATACTTTAATACAATAATTAAGCAAAAAAACTAATATTATTTCATTAAATATTAATATATATATATAATAATAATTAAAAAATAAATAAGTAACTAAACTACATATTTTTCTAATTTAATAAAAATTAAAAAATATATATATTATTAAATATATTAACCAATTTTTTAATAAAAAAATATTAAAATTATCAAATCAAAAAATTTAAAAATGATTAAAATAGCATAAATACCAAAACCACCCACATAACACTAAAACAACTCACACACTAAAACCATTCGTTATTTAGATTTTTTACTATTTGTAAAACTTTTCAAAGTTAGAGATTTCAAGTAAAATATTTGAAAATGTGGAGTTTTTTATTTTTATTTTTTAAATAATAGTCGTGATCTCACTAAAACCAAATATGATTTAATATATTTTAGGATCAAATATTTCAAATTGTTGAGTGATTATAACTCTTAACTCCACCAAATTGTTGTTATATTTGAATCATGTGGAGAAAGTGTAATCTGTAATGGAATGATCGTTAAAAGTTTATGTTAAAAAATCCTTGAAGAAAATGTTAAAATTTGACTAGTTGAGAAAGAACTTCTCATGAAAATATTTCAACGTTTTATATGTTATATTTATTTGACGATGCACGAATAGATACTAAGAAGTTTTTGGAATATAATGAAAATGAACAATATATATATATATAATATATGTTTGAAAATGATAATAATAGGAGTTAATGAATTTATTTTTTGACTGAGTTTTTTTTTATATCCCCATTATGAAAATTCAAAAATATTTTCATGATATATGTGTTAAGTTTATGTGCAAAGGAAATAGAGAAAAATGAGAATATACATGATTTGATTGATAGTGTAACCACCCACTATATTTTTTAGGATTACCTTGAATCATAAAGATTTCCTTTTATGAAAATTTTCCTATTTTCAGTATTGATCTATTTTCTAATTGTTTGATTCCTTATATTGGAAAGGTTTGGTTTTCCTAATTTGGTTGGTTGGATTCCTTAATTGGAAAGGAAACAAATTAGGGTCCTTAGTTGGAATGGAAATCAATTAGGAAAGTATGTTTAGTGATCACTATAAATAGAGTTGTCTCGTGAAGAAGAAAGTATCTCATTCTTATGGGATGATGATGATTGGATTAGGGTTATATCCAGTGGGGGTAGTGTAATTAGAGGTTGGAGTCCCACCGTAAGAAGATTTTGAGTTTGAATTTTGGGGTCTCGCGGTAAGTAGATTTCGAATTGGGGTTGTCTCGCCATTAATAAGATTTTGATTTGGTCTTGTCTTGCCATTAAGAAGATTCTGATTTAGGGTTGTCTCACCAATAAGGAGATTTTGATTTGGAGTTGTCTCGCCATTAAGGATATTTTGATTAAGGGTTGTCTCGCCATTAAAGAGATTTTGATTTAGGGTTGTCTCCCCATGGTTTGAGTTGTTCGCCTAAAAAAAATTGATTAGTTGTTTTTTATGGAATATGTCTTTTTAAGTATGATTAAAAAAGAGAGCAATTTTGTATAGAGAGAGAGAGAGTTTTTGAAATTTGTTTTATAATCTTTTTCTCTACAGTATAGTTGTTATCTTTTCGTGGAGTAGAAAATTTTCCGAATCACATTAGATATTGTGTTTGTTTTCTGTCTGATTCTTTTGGTTAGATCGAACTTGGAATTAGGAAGGAAGAGAGATAGGACTAGAAATTCCTAAAAATATTCTCAAAGATGAAAAATATTTTTTGAATATATTTATATACGAGACTTTAATAAATATTAAATCGCATTCATTTGAGATTACTGAGAGATATCAAAATAAAATTATATTACTTGGAAAGGGGACAAATTTGCGTATTCATAATGCTTTTATGCAAGTAGTTCAAAAAGAATTTGTTGAGCGTAAGTGATATCGGGAATCATGGATATCATATTAATATGTCATATTAATACTACAAATTAAAAAATATATGGAGTACTTATTTGTTACGGTAATGGTTTTCGGATGAAAATTTATTCTAGAAAAACTCCATACTTTGTCATTTGGTTTATATTATACAAGTATACAATCTTTGAAAACCTATGTGAATGTGAACATGTTGGATCCAAAGAGTTTCTAGTCATGACATGATAGACTTGATCATTCAGGATCCCTAATGATGCGTATAATTATTGAGAATTCTTGTGGACACTCATTGTAAACACATTTTCTTTAAGACAACACACAACACATAAAAAAACTAATAAAATTATATAAACTAATATATATCTGACACTTGTTTTTCCTAATAACTTAGTGCAAGTGTATACTAATGTCGTGAAGTAATAGAAATCGATCCATAGGGATTGACTTGTTAGAACAAAAATTAACTAATGGGTCCAACTAAGCAAAATATCTCAATTCAATTAAGTTGGGAATAATTAAGATTACTAAACTAGTGTCTTGACTAAATAGATTGAAATTGGGTTAGAAGGGGGTTCCTGTCTCCTTACTAATGCAATCATGTCATCCATAAATGTCAATTGTTACCAAATAACCTCAAGATTAAGTACCACTTAATGCTTCCACACAAGTAGCTCAACTACCATATTCCACACTTATGTCACTTAAGTGTAAGGATAGTTTATAAAGTTCTCTATCATCAATTCATTAATTCATAATTCTTATGTCTAAGCAACTATTCATTAAGACACATAAACCTAATTCTAGCATTAACTACTTTTTCAAGCTAGCTTATACCAATAGAACATGTAATAGTTGATCAAGCTCTACAAGCAATAAGAGTAAATTCATGTGAAATTGATAAACAACATCATTCATTCAATTGCAAGAATAACATAATCACAATAGTTAAGGGTCAAAGAACCCCACAATAGTTTTAGCTATTCATTACTCTATTAACACTAACTCTACACAAGAGAGGCATAATAGGGTTAGGGAACAACTAAACCCAAAGAAAGATGAAGAGTTAATGTTGAAGTTGAAACCCCTTCAAGAACTTGAAACCTTCTTCTCTTGGTAGCCCTTGGTAGATAGAGTTCTCTTCTTCTCTAACTCCAACAATTCCCCAATTCTAGCCTCTAGATAGTCCAGCCAAAAATCCTTTCAAAAATCCTATCATTTTCTTTTTGTACCCTAGAAATTTCCCCCCAAAAATACCCTTCAAAAAAGCCAAAAACCATAACTTTTTGCGTCTTCCAGGACGCCGGCCAGGGCGCGGAGTCTGTTCGTCTTCCTGGGCGGCTTGGTCGGCAGCCTGGTAAGAGAAGCCAGGGCACGGTGATGCTTGCGGTTCTATTTCTGGCGGCATGGTCAGCGGTTCCAGGGCGCGGTTAAGGCTTCGATACCATTTTTGGCGCCTTGGTCAAGATGTTGGCGGTCTGGTCATGTGTAGTCAGGGCGCGGTGATCCTACGGTACCAATTTTGGCGTCCTGGTCATGATGCTGACGGCCTGGCAAGAGTAGCTAATATTATAGATATCAATATAACTATGCTATATTGTATCTTTAATAGATACAAAATATAACTCTTTACATTACTTAACCAAGTTTGTATATCATTACAAAACCTAACAACTACAACCATCAAATCATTTCCCTTATGTTTTCACATCAATAAGAACAAAACAGTATAGAAACAATCAAAAACACGTTTCAATTATAACTTACTAAAGTAATAAAAACCAAATCAACAATCAACTATGATTAGAACAATATTCTTTCAAAATTAATTTCTTTTGCTTTCTTCTCTTCATTTTCTTCTTCCAAATATTTCATGCAATTCAACGACCCTCAAATCACTTTGCTGCCTTAATCAAGGAAAATTTCATCATACCATTTGAAGAAGACATAACCATATTCATCCTACACTATAGACACATCACTATTAATTTACCAAATCCTCATTGGAAAACTCAGAACCAATAATTCACTTAAGAATAAGCAACCAACCTACACAAATGCGATAAACTCCTCTCATTGTTTGTCTATGTCCACAAAGTTTGAAGTAGAGCCTAATTGCAACAACCACACAGAGAAATATCCATTGTATCCTATTAGAACATGATTAGCATAATTGTCCCTAGACTTTCAATTTTGTTATTGATTAAACGAGTAACAACTTTAAAATTCGATTTCACCAAAAATTACATATTCACTTGTCGCCTCATCGAACAATATCTAAATCCATTTTGAGCAACAAACTCATTCACACACACTCTCTACATATTTATTGGCACATCAAATTGGAGGGGCAGGTTGTATTAAACTACAAGTCCAAAGAGACCAAATGATTAAAAAAAGTTATAAATAAGCTAATTGGTAAAGTGTGTCAAGATAGGAACCAATGATGTATTATCTCTTTATCTCAATTTTAATATTGAGCAAATAACTAAAAACTCGTCGTTGTTGCATATAATTACAGAAAATGATAAGTTTTCATTTAGTAACAAAAACACCCTTCCAATAATTATAAAAAGATAGTATCATTAACTGTGAGGGTTAAAAAAATTCTATCATTTTGAAGTTGGAGTATCAAAATAGTTTGAGGCACAATGGATCAACATAAACACATTATAATAGATGGATAATGGGTTAAAGTTAAATGGATTTCAACCTATTTATGATATGATTTGTTTGATACATTTATAAATGCATTAACAGGTTAATGTATAGACCCATTTAAAACTATACTAAAAAAATATTTTTATATATTAGAGGGATATTTTAAAACTCGGATCGGATTAACCAAAAAGTAGTGGCTAAATCGGTCTGATACAACTTCAAAATCGCATTGGAAATTGAATTGAATGGAAAAAAATTGTGAACCAGTAAATCGACACAAATTTGAGGGAGTTTTTTTTTTAAAAAAAATATTTTTAATTTTTAAGGAAAAATCATATTTTGTTCTCACTGGTTCAGTTGTAGAACTTCAAAAAGAAGTAAGAGAATAGTAAGAAAATAAATGTTGAAGATGTGATAAAGTGATGAAAAATATATGCTATCTATTTTTTTTTTCTAATATATTTTATTTCAAATTATTTTATTTCAAATTATTTTATTATGAATAGTTTATTTATGACGAATAATGTTTATTAAACAGTTGAATTTAAATTTTAAAAAATAAAATTAAAGTCATTTGAAATGTTTTGAATTATATATATATATATTTTTTAAATATATATAAATAATTAATCTTTTTAAATATAAAAATCTAATTCTACCTGGTCAAACAATACAAATAATCAACCATTTAGAAGGTGAGTTTGATGTAGTTAATGAATTTAGTATATCTATTTAATTACATAAATACTAATACATATATATAATCTTACAAATACTTCTCATTTAAAATATTCGAGCTATCCTGGTTGAATTATTATTATTATTATATAAATTAATTATCATGGTAAGCCATTTTGGCATGTCGAATTTTAATTTATTATTTTATAAGTTAATATATATATATATATATATATATATATATTGAAAACATGCAAGTGAAATTGGCCCTGATAGGTAAATTGAGGGGGTTTTGAGTTATTCGTTCTTTAATATATATTAGTCAATCGAGCTCAAAAACTAGCTGGAATCAAATTCATAATCATAAGCATCCCTGAAACGTCACTGCTACGTACTATACGGGGAGAGGAAACTGCATAGAGTTGTGATTAAAACCTCGTAAGAAGAAATGAGAAAGACTATGACACGTGAGTTTAATGGGTGTGTGAGTGTATACACACACATAATCCACGTAAATATAACAATCTATAACTTGGAGTGTGTGCACATAAAACTCCTGTTCCCAACTTCTTTTCATTAAAATTCGGAGAAAAAAAGACTCATCATCATTTAGTAAGTAATATGCTAGGCGAGTCCGTATGTATGTACGTAACGTAACTCTTTCTTTCTTTCCCTATAAATCCCTCCCTCAATTTTCTCCTCGCCCAACAAACTCATTAATCAGATCGTATCAAACTTGTATTCCTCTCCTCTCCTCTCAAATGGAAAGGCAGCTCCTGGACTACACTCTTGTCCCATCTGGGCTGCTGTTAATGGTCGGATACCATCTCTGGCTCCTCCAATGTATCCTGAAACACCCCACCAAGACCGTCATAGGTGTCAACTCTATCAATCGACGTTTCTGGGTTCTCGCTATGATGGAGGTTTGTCGAAATTTACAATACCGTTTCTCTGTTTTTTTGTTGTCTTTCTTCTAATCCTGTTTCTCCAGGATACGGCGAAAAATGGAGTTCTTGCAGTGCAGACGCTTCGGAACAATATAATGGCGTCGACCCTTTTGGCTTCGACAGCGATCATGCTCAGTTCACTCATTGCTCTGTTGATGACGAGCGCCAATGGAGAGAAATCTCTATGGATTGTTTTCGGTACCAGAAGCCAGGCTTTCTTTTCGATCAAGTTTTTCCTTATTTTGTTATGTTTCCTGGTTGCGTTTCTGCTCAATGTGCAATCGATTAGGTATTATAGTCATGCGAGTATTCTGATAAACGTGCCTTTCAAGAAAATATCTACGAATGTTTATCATCTTCAGCGAACAGCTGATTATGTCGCCAGAACTGTTAATAGGGGTAGCTATTTTTGGTCTTTGGGGCTTAGAGCTTTCTACTTCTCTTTTCCTCTCTTCTTGTGGATCTTTGGTCCTATACCGATGTTCTTGAGCTGCTTGTTCCTGGTGGTTATGCTTTATTTCTTGGACGTTACTTTCGAATTGGGATGGCCTGTTGGGGTTTCTGATGTTGAAACAACTACTACAGATGAAGAGCTTGGAGCTTAAGTAATCAATATACTTGTGTCAAATGTATAGGTAAAACCCTGGAATAATGCAGATGATATTCAATCTTGGTTGAATTTTGATTGCATTTTGCTGGTTTAGAGCACCCTGTTGAGATATAGATTGATATTGAGGTATGGTGTTGTTGACGAGCTACTTTTGTCTACAAATTTTTTTGTCTTCTTAATTAACTATGAAATGAAGGATTATAGTATTTCCAGTGTACATTTGCGCCTCTGTTATGACTTCAATGCACAGTAATGATAGCCTCCAAAATGAATTGTCTGTAACTTTCTATTGATTATAATTCTACTGAGCATAGTCAAGATTTGTGTGTGATTACAAGAGGTAGTGGAAGGTATAACACCCCACCACCAGGTTCCTCGAATTTGACCCTGTACATGCTTTTCACACTGAAAAAGGTATGTATTTTTAATCTAATAAAACGCTGCTTCATCGTAACAAGGCAGATACAGATACAAGTAGGAAACTTCACAGTGGGAACACAGCGTATCAATATTTCTTTAGAGGCTAATTTACACAGTTTTCTTGTGTGTATAACTATCCAAATGAACATAGAAATTAGCTTGAAATTCTTTAAAATTTTCAGTGTTCCTAGGCAGCCTCCATGTTCGCCTGCCATGCCTAGTTGTAACTACCAAAAGTTCTTTTTTGGGGGGCATTTGGCACTCACATTTCACCTGCATGCAACCTAGAACATTGCAAATGTGCTGAGAAGAACGTTGGATGCCTTGACTGGTAGGCTGTATAATGTCTGTTCAGTGAGCTCCAATACTTGCTGAATGTGCAGATAATTCGAACCACTGTCATTTGACATGTAAACATTGAACTCATGCAGCGATCCTTTGTTGACTATCCTGATACCTTTTGGCTTAATAAATTTCTAGTTGCTGATAACTGAATAAGCTCAGGTAAGATTTATATCTAAGGGTGTTTCCAGAAAATTGAACTATGGAAACTCAGAAGGGAATAGAATTTAGATAACTGGAATTTGTTCACCAGGTAGATAGATGCCACCTCCCTCCAATGTAAACGTGCATGATTATATTTTCATCGTTCAGGTCTTAACATCTGCTGACTTCAACTTTAACTTCATGTTGCCAACTTGAACTAATATTTCCTGTTTGGATGGCTCCACCTTTAGGACTGTTGCCTTTTTTCCAAGTGAAACAACTTGTACTGAATCACCAACCTCAGGAAGTGAATTCTTCTTTACTGCATAAATAAAGGAACAGAGCTTGACAAAACATAAATTTGACACCTATATATTCGGAAGAGTTAACTGAAAATAAAATAAAAAAATCATAAGTTGGCTAGACTTGGACAACAGAAAATAAAATAAAGAGGAAAAACCTTTTGATGGTTGTTGGATAACTTTCACTGGAGATGAATTTCTTGTTGTAGGATTTTCATGGTTTTGTACAGCAGTTTGCTGGGTGTTATCTGCCATTATTTTCTGGTTTTTATCAGATGCAGAGCGCAGCGAAGGTTTTACTGCTGATGCACGAAGCTGGCGCACTCTCTTGTGAATTAAAGAACGTGCCATTGCTGCAGCCTCAGACACTTCCCGCATCTTCTTATACCTTAGAGTGTTTCCATGCTCAATGATCTTACTTTGAGTGATCAATAAATTGTTATGAAGATCCTTTGAGAGCCTACAGCAACAAATGTAAAAAGTTTAGCATGTAGCAAGTTCCTAAACTTCCATAGCTGTACAACACTTCAGCACAATGTAATTACAGAGTTAAGTCAAAATCTACTTGATCAAACCGTCCACACCTTGTCTTAGTAAAATAAGGATTATGTGAGTATAGCATAAGATTTTCTGCCAGCATGAGACTCTATTTAAGACAAGTTAAATGAGCAACGGATTCTGACCTCAGAAAATGTTGTGCCTCCTGTAACAGCTCATGAAAAACTTGCTTGGACCTTTCCATATCAATTATGACCTGCTTTAACAGAATAAGATTAGAACTGCATGAGGTGAGGTGGTCCTTGATTTCTTATCAAGAAGTTAATCTACACAGTTAAAATGCAAGAAGAGGCAATAGTTTCCTGTTCTTAGAATTCAGGTATAAAATTACTGAAAGTTACCTCATTAATCTCAGCACTAGCAGAACCATATAACTGTCGTGCATTTTCAACTACTGGGTTGGGCAGTCCCAATCTTTCAGCTATGTTGATTGCATTTGAACGACCTGCAAGAAAATGCAACTTTTAAGTGGTGAAATCCACATAAATAAATACTTTGGATACAAGGTTTGCCAGATCAAGTGCAAGATAAACTAATATGTAAATCATTATCATTGACCAATATAAGAGTTCAAAACTATGCAACAGGGAGGAACCTGGCACTCCCCACAGAATCTTGTACGTTGGCTTTAGATTTACTTCATCAAACTCCATGCAAGCGTTTTCAAAAGCATCATTACTGAAAATGGAGCAGAAAAGGAAAATTTAAGAATTCCATTGATACAAGTCATTAATCAGCATGATGATATTTATAACAAGGCTCTCATGCAAATTTGAACTGCTTAACAAGTTTCCTTGATATCTTTTACAATCTGTGCAATCACGTCAAAAAACCAAGACATGGAAAACGGTTAACAACACAGATTTAAGCTGAAATCTTTCTGATTTATTTAGAAGAAGAAATTTTGTAACCATTAGTTATTACTAAGGTGCATATGGAGAATTTAAAAGAAGAAAGTTCGCACAAGGAAAAGAAGAACACAGAGGAAGGGAACTAAAACAAGAAAGAAAGAAGGAAGATGAGCCAACATGTGCACTACAAACACTATTGAGAAGGCAACAACTGCAAGTGTTTCTAAAGAAAAAATAACATAATCAACAAAAATCTTGCTGTAACCAATACAAGCATCAATTATTTAGCTCTCAAAGCTCAATTAAGTACCTATATTTCAGTGTTTTAAGTTCACCGTGATGCGTAGTAGCTATTGTTAACAAAGCTCCACATTGAGCAAAAGATTCCAGCAGTGACATCCCCAATGCTGCGCCTTCTAGGGGATTTGTCCCTGCACCAACCTGGCAAGAGAACAAAGATGCTAATCATGATAATATCCTTCTCCCAAAGTTAAAAGTTCTTTGAGCACATTCTCATAGTCAACTATTCATTTAACCGATCATATCTAGAAACATATCTAACAAAAAATCCAGTTAAGAACGTACTTCATCAAGTAATACCAGTGACTGCCTTGTTGAGTGAGATTGAATATCCTGCAAGTTGAACAAATGAATTAGAAAAGCAAATATACATTATCAGGAAAAAAGAGTTATCAAAAATTATATAGATAAGCAGTAAAATCTTTTGTGATAAAGAGTACTAGAAACGAAAGAGCTGCTCCTATTAAGATTGAGATGAATCAAGCTGAAACAAGTTCAATTTCTCATATATTACTAGGAACTCAAGAATACAATATGATTCCATTATTATTTTAATCCTTCAGCTTTCAGATCTAAGTTTTACAGTAACATAGACATCATCCGTTGAAGAAATTTGTCCTACTTTATCACTGTTCCATTAATTGGGTCCTATGAGGCCATAAAGGAGGCTGAGTTGTGAATTGATAGCGGTTTAAACAAGGGTTCATGGTTCCAAATTTTGAACATTAGAAGCTATATTAACATCCATAGTAGTGCAGGTCTCTTTCACATTTTCTTTCTAATCAATGTTGCTTCTACTACAACATTTACATGCTATGTATCAAAGAAGTGGAGAAAATGTCACAGATTTGCAAGGTGCATGGCCTTTGCATCAAGAAAAAAGGTGCCTCTTGCAAAGGAATGCCAAAATCATTTTACTAATGCATACTTGGAAATATCGACATCTTAGATGAAGAAAGAAAAATTCTCAAACATCCTACTTACACTAATTTGTTTCAAGTGGCCAGAAAAGGTAGATAGTGATTGGGACAAAGATTGTTCATCACCAATATCAGCAAAAACAGAATCAAACCAAGGAATCTGTGCAGACTCGGAAGACAAAACATAAAGGCCTGAAATAGCAAATAAACCGTGTTAAATTCACATAATAGCAGAACAGCCCTCCATAAGTCAACTAAACGTGATCCATATGCATTTGATTCAAAGACTCTGGCTCCTCCAAGATTACAATCATTCTATTGATTGTGAGTTAATGAGGGAAATTGATTTTGAGAATTCAAACAGTTGGATAAGGTTCATGGGAAACAAAGACAATCTATCTATGGAAAGTTGTTGGTTCATTAGAATGAATACAAGCGTTAAGACAAAATAATCAGCAATGTCCATGGAAATAAGAAATAAAATTTTAAACAGGTATCTCAAGTAAACATTTCCATTATACAAGTATTATCTCACACTCTAGATTTAACATCCAATTCCTTAGTTGAAAGATCTAACACTTACAAAACAAAATCAGATTACGTCTATGAATACCAAGAATCATGGAGTTAAATGCAACGTCAAGCTAGAAAAAAGAATTATAACCTGATTTTGCCATCATAGCTGCCAATCCAACTGTCTTCAAGCAAATGGTTTTTCCTCCAGTGTTTGGACCAGTTATGACAAGAACCCTTGTTTTCTTAGTGATATAAAGATCAAATGGAACTGGTGGAGCACGTTCCAATTCTTTTAGCTGACAGGCAACAAACCATTTTCATGATACCACTATAAATAAGATGCCAGGATAAAGCTTGTAGTCAAACCCTGAAGTCAATAACCATCTAATAATGTTATGTAGTCACCTGCATCTCTAATGATGAGATATTAATATCTTTTTCCCCTTTCTGAGTTATGTACGCCCCTCGCAGCCTTCTCCTCCTGATTTCCTACAAGTGGAATTGAACTTGAAGAGAGAGATTAACATAAAGCAATTAGCAAGGTAGCATATTGATCCTATGTATTTTCTTAAAATAAAATTATTACTACTGATATACATGTAAGCCTAATCTGTGACTACAAGCCGTGAATCACTAGGACAAAACTTGTTCGCTTACATACTTACAGCAGTAGCATTTTTTAAATCCTTCCGGGCCTGCTTCAGATTTTCTCTGTGCTGTTGAAGTAATAAAGGATGATAGGCTTTAGGTAAATACAAAGTCCACTCCCTTTTTGATAATGGCCCCTTTGCAGTAAGGGTTCCAGATGCACTGGCTTCATGACGGACAGCTCTATCCATGTCTTCTGGCAGAAAAATGCAAGGACGCGTGCCTCCAAATGAGAGACTGTAATTAGCTCTAGCATTTATCTACGGAAAGAACGAAGTGATGGTCACAATGCAACAGATTATAATAAGACATATAACAACAAACAGAAAAGGCATCATACAGATTACATCTAGATGTTGCCAAAGGACATGCATCTGTGTTTGAAGTGCATTTGCTAAGTGCAAAAATATTTACAGGTATCAATTATATTGAACTGTGCCATAATTTTCCTAATTTTGTTTTGCATGTTTACCAGATTTAGTAAACTACAACTCATGGTTTTAAATGGCCCGACTAGGTGCTAAGCACAACAAGGCGCAACAATTAAGCTTCATCTTAGTAGAAGCACAATTATGATAGATAAGCGCTTGTTAAGGCACATCAATTTATCTTAGTAGAATCGGAACCATGTTAGATAAGCACTTGTTAACAAGGCGCATCAATTGAGTTTCAATTGAGCTTCATCTTAGTAGAAACGCAATTATGTTAGATAAGCGATTGTTAAGGCGCATCAATCTATCTCAGTAGAAGCGGAACCATATTAGATAAGCGCTTGTTAACCGCACCATGGCATGAGTTTCATGGCGCATTAAGAAGTGCATTTTTCTACATAGAAAAAGTACTACATATTCTCTTTTCTCTCTCATATTTACTAAAATTTCTACTATTCATGTGACTTTTCCTATTCTATAATAATTTCTTTTTATTCAATATATTATTTTGTTTCCTCGTTATCATTACTTTAATTATTTTTAATAAGTTTATGGCTTTCAAGCTATTAAGAAACGGTTAAGAACTTAACATTTTTATATAAATTTTATGGATATGATATTTTTATTTATTTGATGTTTCTATTACTTATTTAGTATATCTCTTTACCTATTTTAATTTTGTAACTAGAACCTTTTGCAGCTGAAGCTTTTCGTTTCAAATCCTTCTTTGCTCCCACCTCAATCTTCTGCTTCTAACTTTTTCTTTCTTTTATCTTGTGTCCTCCTTTCTCATAACTGTGATGCATGAAAAGGTCTGAGGTAGGGCTTTCTTCATAGGCAGGTTACTCCATTGCAATTTTTAGGCTTTTCACTAGACAACTGGACAAATATTATTGCTTCTAATATTTACATACATTTTCTAGATGTCAGGGAGCAATTCCTTCCTTTAGAGAAACCATAAAACTCATTGACACGGGAGAAATTGAAGTAACTTGTATTACTTGAATAACCAGCCACAGTCCTATTAAGGTTTAAGCTCCAATGATCGATTGCTTCTAATTACAAAACGTTCCTATTTATACTCCAAATCATCCTCCCTTACTAACATTCCCTAACAATATAGCAAACTTGGCCCAACCTACCTGCCTACCCCTTTAGGCACACAGCCTACTGAATCAACAGAATCAGTACCTAATTTGGGCCCTGGTGTTGCCTTAATACCCTTCTCCTTATAAACCTGGACTATTGATGATCTAACACAATATAACATGGTACTGAAGCCACTCCTACGGATTAAAATACCACGTGTATGAATGATGCTCATTCTATTTTCATTGAGTTAATTGTTCACATCAGGTGATTGTGAGCTTAAACTAGTGTCTCAATACAGTCCTTGAACTCCATTCGTATTGCAGCGTCCAGTGACAGCCAAGAAAAATAGATTATAACAAGAAGAAGACACCTTTCAGTTGAGATCGGTTAAACCTTTGTTTTCTGTATTAGTAACTTTCAGAACCAGATTATAAATTACCTACTAATTTACAGTAGAAGTGAACAGAGAAGTAGAAGATGCTCACCACATCTAGTCGAATTAAAATGTTTAGTATTTTCTCAATGTCACCAATATCAGCTCGAATCTGAAAGAACACAGATGGATGAACATATCATCATTAAATGCATTTTAATTTAGCTTATCATCATTAAAAATGCATTTTAGTATGGAAAGAAATTAGCTCTCACTAAAATTTAGCAAGAAACCTTCTGTGTTAAGTTCAAAAGCACTTCTTCCTCTGCCTTTGACACTAGAGCTCTTGCTTGTTGCAGCTCGTCATTCAAAGGAACAGCCAAGATTGGCTCTACAATGCTTCCATTGCCTGAACCACTAATACAGTATGCTGACTTCAGGAATCACATAATAAAGAAATTATATCACATTAAGAATCCAGTAAGAGTCTATAAAAGTTTAATATTAACACTAACGTGCATAGGCCTATGCATGTACCGCGTGGTGCTTCTTTGACAAATGACTCAAATGTACAATGATATTGATAACTGATATCAAGTAATACAACTTATGCACCTGGACAACAAAAGACCCTGGAAACTCATCTGGTCTACCCCAGATCTAATACACCATCTGCCATCAATGTTGCTCACTTCCTAAAAAATAAAAGATCCCACTGTCAAGATCAAGGTCAATAAGGCAGACAAGACAACAATTTTCTTCTTTTGATCAAGTAATACATTTTCAGGAATATAAATAAATAAGTAAACATAAGAAATAATACAGGGATCAGGAGAATCTTACCAGTAGAGATGCTTCACCCTTTTCATCCCTGATTAACTTGTCCATTAGTTGATATAACTACATACAGAAGAATACAACAGAATCATGGTAGCAGAACTTGTAATAAAATTCACCAGCAAAAGTGTTACGATGATTTTGAAACTAATATTAGTGTATAAGGTATGTCTTATGCATGCTCGTTCTTTTCGTATGAAAACAGCATAGTCCTAAGAAAAGCACAATAATTCACTAGCTTCACTTTATCAAGATACACAGCACATTCAATAGGTTTCAGTATCTACTAGCTACTGATTAATTTAACAATTCACGTCCTGCACCCACATACTTGATACACAGCATTACTGTACATGTGTAATAGTTAAATGTTGCTTCTTTATAGTCAATATATCAAAGAGTATGACTGATGAGAAACCTGTCTCATATTAAATAATTTAAAAGGAAACATTGAGGGTACATAGAGACCCTCCTACTCCAAGCACCGCAGAGCATAGAGTCATTGAAATGGGGCTTGCTGTTCCTCTCGCGTAAAGAGTATGCATTGTACTAATCTTTCCAAAAAAACAACATAAGCTATGCTCCATCAAGTTCGAAAGCAAAAGAATAAACGAACCAAAAAATAAAGTACCTTTTTCTCAAGAATCCTCACTTTCTCCCGTGATTGTCTAAGAGCAGGACTCTAAAGATACAAGATAGCAAATGCGTTACGTTAAATACAAGAGTACCACTCTCAACTCAATTTCAAAAAGATAGAATGGAAGAAACATACAGCAGAATCTTTGACAGAACCATCTTCATCGACAACTTGCTGAATCAACTTGATCAATGATGCATTCACAACCATCTCCATTATCTAGGGCAATCAATAAAATTAAATTCAACAAAACACACTAAGAAAATAAAATCAAACATGGAGAGAAGACAAAGAACTTACCAAGTCCGACAGAGGCATGAAGCGAGTATACCAATCAGCATCCTCCTTGAGGACAGATTTGAAAGCGAGTTGCAGAGTATGAGAAAATCGAAGCAGAGCAGCAACAGCAAGAGCCTCAGCAGCGTCCAAATGCAGAGACCTGCGAGCACGTCGAATGGAAGACTCGACGAGGTGGAGCTGAATGCCAGTCAAGTCCAAACTGCAGGCTCCGTGCTTGATAATTTCAACAGCGGCATTCGTTTCGTCAAGGAGAGATAAGGAGTTTTGATAGGAGGTAGAAGAAGTTGCGGAGGTCAACAACTGTGAGAGAGTTGCTTGTTGGCCTAATTGAGTTCGAGCAAAGGAGGAGACGTAGTTGCAGAGCTTGTCCCATTCCAGTACTCTTAAGCTCTCGGAAACAGCTCTTGATGAACTGAACACGGGAAAATGCGAAGATGATTGCTGTTTGGAAAGTGGTTTGAAGAAGGAGAGAGTAATGGTGGAGTGACTGAACACGAACACGCCCATTTTGGGAATGGATGAGGTGCGATGCGAGGTGGTCTATTTGTCGCTCTCTGCAACTGTATATTGTGATTCATGGGCTTCTTTGAGTAAACCCACTAAGCCCATTATATTTGGGCCTTATTTTTATTCGGTGCGGTCCATTAAAGAAAATCATCTTTTTGAATAATTTATGAGTTAATTGCACTCACACCCCTCAACTATGATAAATTACACAGAAATGAATATTTTGGTATTAATACACATTCACACCCCCTTACTCAAAAATAAAACCTTGTTTAATTAATAAATTTATCAATGTAACAATAAAAATTGCAATTCTTAATACATCTATATGATATAATGTTCGTTTAAAGTTAATTTTACCTTGTATTTTCACTAATTTTTATGGATAGAAGGGATGCGATTGTATATTAATACCAAAATGTTCATATATGTGTAATTTGTCATCGTTCAGGGGGCATAAGTGTAATTAACTCTTTAATATTCGTTTAAAGTTAATTTCACCTTATATTTTCACTATTTTTTATAGACAGAAGGGGTGTGAGTGTGTATTAATATTAAAATGTTCATATATATGTAATTTGTTATCGTTCAGGGGTGTAAGTGCAATTAACTCATAATTTATTTGTAATGGTGAATTAATTATTGATTTATTAGTATGGTGGCTAAGAAGTACAGTCTTGATTTGAACGGAATTGGTAATGTGCGAGTAATCTATAAGATTAAGGAATAACGTCCACGAGTAATTTTAATATAATGTTAAATATACTAAATCAAAATAAGTGTAAAGAAATCAAAACTAAGAATAATGTTACATACAAATCTCGTGCTGAGGGTAAAGGCTAATGCCTCAATTTATAGATTTATATTTTAATTATATTAATTAAAAGAATTTAAAATACTATAAATTTCTTTTTAAATTATAAATTAAATATTTATTAATGTAATAATAAGTATAATTAATATTATAATTACTATGTAATTATATGAATTTTTAATAATTATTTTTGTTTAATTATGCAATAAAATATTTTAAAGGTTTTTGTTTGTCAGATGAAACTAATAAGTAACTATTAATCTTAATCAACTATTATGTATGAATCGAAATAAATTTATTAATATATTATTTTTGGGAGAATTCTAAAAAACCTATACATGTTTGTCTAAATACCCAAAAAAATCTCATGAGTTTGAAAAATATCCAAAATCCTACTTGTTTGAACTCTCACAGAATCTAGCTCCATAGTCGTTAATATATTTAATGAATGAGAAAATGGCAATTATACCCTTTACAACAAATGAACAGTTAATATTATTTATTTTTAAAATTGTATAATATTTCAATTGAATCATTTATTTTTATAAATTTGGATATTTGACTATTTATTTAATTTACTTTTAAAAAAATTATAAATATCAATTTAACTCGTATTTATATTTTTACCCTATTTTCAAAATTGAGAATTGAGTGATCTTGTTCAAGGGTCATATTTACCTTTATCCTATTTAAGTGATATATAAATATATCTATTTCATGTAATTAAATAATCTAAATAAATCAATAGAAGTTAAACAAATCTGCACAAATTATATGTTTAGAAAATATAAATACATTAAATGTGAAAAAAACAAATACAAATACAAAGAGAAAGAGTGTAGTCAAATGTGTGTAATTGTTAGCGTTTGACGAATCACAACAAAATTGATATTTTTGTCACGATGTAAAAGTCCCTCTTGCCAAATTGTTAATATTTTTCTCTTTAATGATGAAGTTACAAATATGCCCAAAGTTAAATAATTTAATTCCAAAGTAAAATTGGTCAACTATTTTATATAACGGAAAAATTAACGGAAGTGGAAAATAATTAATTTTCAAATGATGTTAATAGGTTTTTTTGGGTATTTTTCAAACTCATGTGGTTTTTTGGATATTTAGGCAAACATGTGTGGTTTTTTTTTTTTTTTTTTATTTCTCCCATTATTTTTTTTCTTTTTTTTTTAATTTTATTTCATAGTTCCTTTTAAAATAATTATATTTAGAATATTTTTAATCAAATATTTAAAATGTAATTATTTATTATCATGTATTACAATAAATAATATAAAGAGAAAAACAACTTTTCAGTGAAGATTTTTATTTCAAATATCGAGTTGAAATACATTGAATAAATTTATTAAATAAATAATGTATTTATATTGAGTCCATTGGATTTCTAGATTTTTTATTAAAAATATTATATTTTTAGAACAAAATTAAAATTTTTGCAAAACTAAACTTTTTTCAAAAGTTTTTACTAGAAGTAGACCAAAATATCTATAATACCCTCTGCTTCCCGGTCTTTGATTTGCTTCCCCGCAAATCAGACCGGGAAGCAAAACTACACAGGGAAGCAACAAAATATAATTGCTTCCCGATCTTCTGCTTCCCGAACCGGAAAGCGTGACACCGGGAAGCAGTTATATTTTGCCTGCTTCCTGGTTCACCGGCAAGCTCATTTTTGCAATTTTTTTTAATAAAAGTCTAAAAATATAAAAAAAAAAATTAAGGTTAAAAAAAATCCATGGTCTAATTTTGAGTATTTTCACATTTAGATTTCTCAATTTAGAAATTCAACAAAAATCCTAATTAATAATTAATTAATTAATTTTTTATTTCAATTTTCTTTTCAATTATTTTTATATGAATAATTTTCTTATTTTTATAATACATATATTAAAATTATGGATTAGATAATGATTATAAATTTGTGGTAAATTAAGAAGATAATTTATACCTTTTTAAATACAAAGTCGATTCATAATTAAAAATAAAAAATAAAAATTGCCTAGACATGAATAGAAACTCAAATTAAAATTTATTAGGGAAATGTTGTAAAAATAAAAAGAGAAGTGGGGTAGAAGAAGACAGTTTAATATTAACTGGAAAATAAACTGGGGTCAGAAAGTTAACCTGGTAATCTTGGATATTGATATACTTCTTGGATACAGTAGAATTATAGTGAAAGAAAGAAAACATAGGGGAGATGAAAGGAAAGTTGTAAAGCAACATATCTATTAATGTTCTGAATGTTACATGTATATATACTAACAAACAAGAACACGTGTTTATCTGCATGTTGCAGTGCTTTGCATGCTTGACACATTAGGAAGTGGAAATCCACTTCAAAACATTTACAACACTCCCCATTGGATTTCCACCATTTTCGATATTTGACTGCCTTGTTAAAACATTGTCAGAAAAACCCAACGAGATAAAAACTAGACGAAGGAAAAAGAGTACAGTTGTGGAATCCAATTACAAAATTCTCTCCCTATTTACAACACCAATAAACCTAATTTCTAATCTGGAGAGCTTTCGCATTCCGATCTCGTAAACGAGTTTCTCGAACGTTGAAGTCGGTAATGATTTCGTTAATAGATCGGCTAGATTACTGGAAGATCTGATCTGCTTTACGTCAATTTGACCAGTATTCTGAAGCTCGTGGGTGTAGAAGAATTTTGGGAAAATATATTTGGCTCTATCTCCTTTGATGTAACCTCCCCGAACTTGGGCGATGCATGCAGCATTATCTTCAAAAATGTCAGTTGGCCCATTCGTAGTTTCGAAGATACCACATGAATTCTGGATATGCTGGATCATTGATCTCAACCAAATACACTCTCGACTGATTTCATGTAATGCCAAAATTTCAGCATGATTTGAGGACGTGGCTACTAAAGTTTATTTCGTAGATCTCCAAGAGATCGCAGTACCATTATACGTGAAAATATAGTCAGTTTGAGAACGTCCTTTATGTGGATCCGAAAGGCATCCAGCATCAGCATAACAAGTCAAACCCAGAAATTTATCAGAATTCGTATAAAATAATCTCAAATCTTTCGTACCCTTCAGGTAACGCAAAATATGTTTGATTCCATTCCAATGACGACGGGTTGGTGCAGAACTATATCTCGCTAATAAATTTACAGCAAACGAGATATCTGGTCTCGTACATTGAGCCAAATATAACAATGCACCAATCGCACTCAGATA
The DNA here is from genome assembly GCA_031304145.1 of Cardiospermum halicacabum. NCBI lineage: Eukaryota > Viridiplantae > Streptophyta > Magnoliopsida > Sapindales > Sapindaceae > Cardiospermum > Cardiospermum halicacabum. The sequence goes on from CM062389.1 coordinate 22,183,646, forward strand.
TGGTACTTCAGGACCAAGCAATTGTTCGTCATCATCCTTCGGTCGGAATGAATCCTTTTTGGGATCAAGTGTTCTTACAACCATGAGTGTACTCAATGGACGGGCATTATCCATATTGAACCTTTTTAGGACTTTTTCAATGTATGCTGATTGATAAACCAATATCCCATTTGGTTTATGTTCAATTTCCAGACCAAGACAATATTTCATTTTTCCCAAATCTTTCATTTCAAACTCCTTGTTTAGATATTCAGCAGTTTGCTGATCTCTTCTGGAGTCCCAATGATATTCATATCATCGACATAAACTGCTATAATTGCAAATCCAAACCCTGATTTCTTTATGAAGATACACGGACATATCGTATTATTCTGGTATCCTTCCTTAACCAAATACACTCTCAGGCTGTTATACCACATTCTCCCAGATTGTTTCAATCCATACAGGGATTTTTGTAATTTTATGGAATACAAGTTTCGAGATTTTGATCGATGAGATTCAAGTAATTTCAGTCCTTCTGTGAGCTTCATGTAAATATCATAATCAAGTGATCCATACAGATATGCAGTAACTACATCCATTAAACACATTTCCAGTTTTTCAGCAAATGTAAGACTTAATAGAAATCGAAATGTGATTGTATCCATGACTGGGGAATATGTTTCATCATAATCAATTCCAGGTCTTTGTGAGAACCCTTGTGCAACCAAACGTGCTTTGTATCTCACAATTTCATTTCTTTCATTTCGTTTCCGAACGAATACCCATTTGTAACCAACTGGTTGAACATCTTCAGGTGTTCGAACTATGGGTCCAAAAACTTTTCGTTTATTTAACGAATTTAATTCTGACTGGATTGCTTTTTCCCATTTTTTCCAGTCATGTCTACTTTTACATTCTTGGATATCACGTGGCTTATAATCATCATATGAAATACTAATTGCCACTGTATATAAAAATAAATCATCAACAATTGTTTCATTTCGATTCCAAGTCTCTTGGATGAAGTCTATGGAAATTTCTTCATTTTTTGATTCTGGTATTTCCGTATTATTTTCTCCTTCTGAGAGACTATTTTCAGGAATCTCATCAACTCTTGGGATTTCGTCAGATGTGGTTTTAGGATCCAAATCATTTTTGTTTCGTTTTCGTGGGATTGTATCTTTTGAACCAGGGGGTCTACCACGCTTCTGGTGTTAAAAAAAATGGGATGGAAAAAATTAGAACTGACATTCTTTTATATATATATATATATATTCGGTCTTTAAAATTTTAAACCAAGTTAATAGACGAACTAAATTTTATTTTAAAATTAAAAACTTTCAAAAGTTGATATTTTAAAAATAGAGTTATTACCAAAACCCCCCAGGTTTTGAAACGTTTGATTTTCCACCACCAGTTTTCAAACCTTGTATCAAATCACCCCCGTTTTCAGAAAGTGAGTGGTTTTCCGTTAAAGATTGATGTTTTCCATTAATAGGTCTGGAAAAGTTACATTTGCACCCCTATACCACTACAAGCCATATCCAGTCTGAAAATTACGAATACATCCCTTTCACCTACCATGTCCACGTCATCCTACTAATACTTCTGATATCCTAGATTTTATTTATATTTGTTTTGACATGGATTATGAAATGACTATTTTACCCTCAAGATTTCACATTTTTCAATCAAATTCTAAAACTTGGCAGATGACATGGTTTATGACCGTTGGCTTGCAACGACTAGTTTTTCATTTATTTAAAGGAACAGTTGAGAACAACTATTACTATCATTTTGCTAAAATCACAACAAGTTGAGAAGTGAGTATTCAAAGCCTTACAAAGTTCTGTAATCAAAGGAGTTATAAGGGACAACAACTAAAGCATTCAAATCCATTCACAGCTACATCTACTCCAAGAGTTCTGTAATCAAAATAGATAAAAGGGACAACAACAACCATTATATCTGCACTATTACTGTAAGTTTTGCGAGTTCAAAAGTAGAGCAATGTTGAATGGCAGATCTCTGGTGAAGAATAATCTAAATGGTGTTATATTGAAGTTTAAAAATAGGCGATGCTACTGTCGAAAGCGAGCATCCATTAAAATATCAGAATCCATTGAAAATCCTAACAAGATGTACTTCAGTTGTGATGTTTGTAACTACTTTAGGTGGTGGATGCCTTATGATTCAGAGGTAGATTTGGAGGCTTTCACAAGATGTGCCCTAGATCATATCAATGATAGAAATGCAGCTACAGCCATGATATCAAGAGCAAAAATGAGTGTTGTATTGGTTTGCATTGTATATTTGCTATTATAGTTATCCTAAGTGTTCTAGCTCTGTTTATGTTGTACTGCTAGATTCTGAATGAAATCTAAACATATCTACAATTTCCTAAGATAACTCATTATTTCCTAATCATGTCTTGTAATGCATGAAAGGTTACCTGTGAATTCTACCTATTGAAGCAACTAAGTAGAAAGTAACAGAAGAACATATGATAACTAACATGCTCATCTTAAATCAGCAGTGTCAAAGTAACCAAGAAGTAGAAAAATGTATGAGATGAAAAACATTAGCTTGTTATAAAACTAATCATACTTGTCCAAATCAAACAGCAATCATGTTCACAAGCTAAATAGTGTACCATTTTGGGTCAATTCTCCTAATGTTAAATATGAAAAACATATAGCACCAAGAACAAGAGTCAACGTTAATACAAAAGGTGAATCAAGGTTGCAGACCAATATAAGCTCTGGATAGATGTCACGTCCGTAATCTGGGGCTATTCGTCTGCTTAATTTTGAAATTTTTTTCTTAATTTTTGTTAATTTTCATTTTATGGGTAAAATAGGCATTTTTGAAAAATATTGACTTTTTCGGTTTGACCAAATGATTTGACTAAGTTGACTTTTGGGTTGGTTTTGAAAACAATTTGATAAAAGAGATAGTTTTGTAAATAATTCTAAAATGGAGTTATTTTTAAAACCACAAGGAATATATGGGTTGGTGGAGATATTTACCACCCATATATATGTGAAAAGAAGCTTTTAGTTTTCATTCTCACCAAACCTAGAAAAGATTGATTTTACGTGTTCTTATATTTTCTCTCAAACTAAAGTCACCCTACGGATTTCAAATCACGGTTTCAAAGTTTCTCTTGGAATTTAGTGTTGATTTCGATTTCTTCATAAAGGTAATGATTTCTACATCTCCTTTTTGTTTTAATTCACAATTAAATTGATTCCTATTAGATTTGGGAATTTTATCTATACTTAGGGTTTGATGATTTGATGATTAATCTCTACAAATTGATTTGGGGATATTGTTATTAACGGTATGGATTTTGAAACCTTGTAGTCAATTTCATGATTTGGGTTATATGGGGTTTCGATTGATTTTTATTTGTTTTTAGCTATAAACCCTAATAATTGCGAATTGGGAATTTATGGATTATTCTTGATTTGGTGTAGACCAAGTTGGGGATCGTCAACCGGAGTAATTTCGGTGATATTTTGGATTAGCGAATAAGGTTAGTAGCCATGTTTACGCCCTCACTATTGTTTGATTTGTTTGTTTATTTGTTTGCAAATTGGTTAAACTAAAATAAGTTGAAATCTATGATTGAATACTTATATTGCTGCATTTGATATAATTTGCTTGGGAATATTGCTGCCCTATTATTTGATCATGTTCGGACATATGAATTTATGTCCACATTTGTTTGCTATCTGTCTGCTATATGAAAAACTGAATTTTGTAATATGCTAAAGTCCTGTCCTAAGGTTAATACAATAAGACCAGCATGCTGTTAGGGAAAACTAGATATATACATCGATGCGCGAAAGAGTATATAGCCATGATTGCAAACCATTTTCTGGATGCGACGGCATCATTTCTGGAGCTTGGCTCATTTCTGGATGCGACGGCATCATCTCTGGGATCTTTGATCCATCTCCGAGGGTTTAACCCTATCTGTCTGTTTTGTTCCCGATTTTGTTATTAGACTAAGGACAGGTCTGGTAAGTTAAACACCTAATTAATTTGGGTAATCTGAACTCTGTGATAATGATGTGATTCTGCTTCTGGTTATGTGTTGGATATGTTGTGGTTTATTTCTGGCTGCTGCTAGTTGTTTTCTTTTGGGTTCTAACACTGGGTAGTGTTTATTGTGACTACTAATTGGCTGTAAGTGCTTAGATTAGACCCAACTAGGTAGCTAGACTTTGTTTGTCAATCGAAATAACTTGAAATAGGCTTAAAAAGTGCCCAGGGTCCGTAACCGGACTGCTTACCGGATTAGTTACCGGATTAGTTACCGGATTGTCACTTAAAATTGGAAAACTGAACGTAGGATGGTCTCTGGACGAACTCCTTACCGAGCTGGTTACCGAAATACAATTCGGTCAGACTAGAGATCATTAGATTCACTCTCTGGACGAATAACTTACCGAATAGGTTACCGAACTGTAGTTTGGTATGAACCTCCGAAGACTGTTCAACCTCTCTGACCGAACTCTTCACCGAGCTAGGTATCGAATTACAATTCGGCATGTCTGAGAGAATTGAAACTCTCTGACCGAGCTTCATACCGAAATAGGTACCGAACTGTCACTTAAACTTTCCTTGGATTCGTATAATTGCTCTCTGACCGAATAGCTTACCGGAATATTTACCGAACTACAATTCGGTAAGTCTGGTAACGCTCTCTGACCGTATAACCTACCGGACTGCTTACCGAACTACTATTCGGTTACGGTCTTCCTTCTGAAAATAATTTGATATCTGTTAAGCCCTTTTTTAGTCGGTAGTTGAAATAATATGTAATCACTTATCCTAGATCACTTAAAGGGGATTGTATTCGGGATAACTTGTTTGATAATCAACTTGTTTGTTTCTGTTTGTACCCTTTGGTTGTTAACTAACTTGCATTTGTGGATGACATACTATTTTGTTTAATATGACACATCTGTATGTGTTTGTTGGGCATTGGCTTACTAACCAGACATCGATAGTCTGACCCTTCGTTATTTCTATTTTTGTTTTGTATGTTTTGAACCCTTTTTGGGAATGGAATTGCTGAGTTCAGACAGTCAGGTGGGATAGCAGGATATCACTAGCATCGAGCATTCACATGGCATCCTCTTCAGATTTGGATTTCATATCAATTTACTTTGTTGGATTTATTTATGTATTTTGAACCCGCTGCACAAGTTTTGGATTTGTTTTCATATTAATTACACTTGAGATATTTTTATGTAATTGTCTTTCATTTGGAACTAGTAGTTCAACTACAATTTGGATTTGGATTTATTTTCGAACTATTTTAATTTGGATTTATAAGAACTGTCTTTCAGATTTGAATATGATTTGTATTTATCTGACTATCTGTTATTTGTATGTTTTGTTATTTGTCTTCCGCATGTGACATCCAGTCTTTGCGTTCCCTTTCCGTCGGGGCGGGGGTTCGGCTGTTACAATAGATATACATTGGCGTGCAACCATTTGGCAAAAATGTTGATAATTTTCTCAAAAAAACCTGCACTGAGAGAGCTTGTATAATATGCTGCCTATTGCAAAATGAGAGAAGAGATCGACATGGTCAGAACTGGACCGTTATCTTGGATCCACCAGTTTGAGAGCATCTAAAGTTGTAGATTCTAATATGTACAAGCATACATTGATTGACTAGTAAGATTCAGGATTACCCAATTAGTTGAATCTAAATAGATACAGTTGAAGTTTTCTTACTGTTGTTGTTGAAGGGCCGGGTTTGTCAAAGTCATCTTTGCCTGACTTTTTGAATATCTTTGTGTTGCATCCACCTTTATTGGTTGGTTTCTTCTTTCCCTGCATTAAGTAGAAGCTTCTGTTAATTGCTTCTAACATCTCAAATGAGGCATGACATAAAGAGTTAATATTAGAAAGGACATTACCTTCTTGCCTTCTTTAGCTTTAAGGACCTCAGCTGACTTTGTTTCAGATTTTTTCTTTCCTTTTTTGCTATGTGGATGACAAATGAGTAATTATATTTTGGTTTTTTGCTAAAAATTAACCTTTTTCACCACTATAATATCATACCTTTTTGTTATTTTTGCTGGGATTTGAGGCAAAGCTAGACAGATTGTTCTTCGATGAAAATCTTGTTGTCGTTCTCTGCATTACAGAATAAATATTGAATTTACGAATACTATTTTACTAACTGATTGAAACAAGCATTTAATTAGCTAATTAATGGTACAGATAATCACCTGTGGTTGATTTGCAGCAGTACATATTGATCCTGAAGCTTCCCCTGGTGTTGAATTTGACTGGTTCTTGGGACAGATCCTCTTGTTATGTCCCTTCTTTTGACAAAGCCTACAAGTGACAGGTCCGTATCTAGTCCTTGGGGGTGATTCGCCCTCTTCACGTCTTCTCTTTTTGGTTGGTCTACCAGCCTGTCTTTTATACTGTGGAGGTGACATGCTATCTTCAGGGTGGTGGACCCAATTTGTGGATTGTGGTACTGGATGAATCATTCCACCATAGGTGCGCTTGTAAGCTTCTTTTTTTAAGTATAAGTGGACATACTCTGAGATTGCTTCAGCCAAGGAATCATTGTCGTGTTTGTAAGTTATACATAAGAAAGTAAATGTTAAAATATATAGCAAATAAAGCATCACCGAAAATGTTCAAATAATACGAAAGCTCTTACCAATGCAGGATACCACATGTACACAACGTATTCCAGAGACTTGCCAATAACCACAATTGCAGGAAGTAGTCTTCAAGTCAACAATATATTGCCTTTTCTCTTTCTTGTTGAAAACCTCAAACTCCCCATTGCCTGCTTCCATGACAAGAAAATCTCTCCCATTAGATGATTTTTGGATGATTTTGTTTGTTATGTTTGGAGCTACTTCACCATCCCATTTCTCAACTGCTTCTGCTCTCTCAACGATCTTTTGCATTACCAATTTTCTAATCTCTTCCATTAGACCAAGGTAAGTGCCTCCTCTCGGCTCAAAGAGCATATGGTTGAGAGACTCTGTCATGTTATTGGTAACGTGCTCACACTTGATTCGTGGATCCATGGCATATAGGGCCCAACATTCATGTTCTATCTGGTCGAGGAATCTACGCGCAGCAGGATTCAGAGCCTCAATTTCTTGCATTGCTTTTATGAAAGATAACTCATTAGCACTTCTTGAAGCTATCCAAAATAAAGCCTGTAATCTCTGAGCTGGAAATCGCACTCTGAATTTGGCATATATATGTCTGGTACAAAACATATTTTAACCCATAAATGAAGCAGAAATGTTAATCACACGCTATAATACAATACTAGTAAGCAAGAATTTTATACCGATTGAACTGAATATCAGCAATTATTTGTTAACACACTATACAATATCAGCAGTAACCACACACTATAAACAATTAATTGTTGACATCCCAGTTTTACTAGAAATACACACAATAATATAATGTAACTGAATATCAGCAATTAATGTATAGACACTATACACAATTATTTCAAACATTTTGTTTCCAGTTGAATATGATTATTTGCATTAACACGAATATTGCAACTAACTAATAGCTTTCTGATATTCTTATTTGCAATTGTCTAAATACTAAATGACTCAATAAGGTAAGTATAATTTTCCAGTTGAATGACCTAAGTAAGAAGAGATGACATAAACGTACCTATGGCTGACTTCAGGCCATATCTTTGGCACAACAGCTAGGATTCCAATTCCTCTATCTGACATGATACAGATAGGATCAGTAGGGGGAAGATCAAGAAACTCCTTCAAGATTTCAAGGAACCAGGACCAGCTCTCTTCACTTTCGCCTTCACATAGGGCCTGGGCAATTGGGAAGATTCCTGAGTTTGCATCCAATGTAACTGATGTCAGTAGACATCCCTTGAAAGGGCTCTTCAGCCAAGTGCCATCAATGCTAATAAATCTCCTACATCCAGTTCGGAACCCATCCCGTTGTGCCTTATAACACACAAACATCTTATCAAAGGTAAGTTGTGGCTCCCTTGTAGAAATCACTGCCATTGATCCAGGATTAGTCATCAATATCATATTTGCATAAGTCCTCATCATTATGAAACACACAGAGTGTTCCTTCTCCAGCACCTTTAAAGCTCTTTTCTTAGCCTTGTACAACCTCCATTTATCGACGTTCACCCTATACCTCTCTTGCAGTAGATCCTTCAGAACACCAACCTTCACATCAGGGTTCGCTTTGATCAGATTCTCAAATTTAGAAGCTATCCATTTTGCTTTAGCTTCCTTGTTTTTGTATGATCTGTGACATGTATGCTTACCATGATATTGCATCACCTTCATTGTAGTACCACTTCTAGCAGCAGATGCATGAATAGCCCAGTTGCATTTCTTTCCCTTACATCTCTACAGGATTCTCTTCAGCTCATTCTTGGATCTGATGTATGAGATCCCTTCTTGAATGGCATAATCTTTCAGTACAGCTCTAAGGGTGAAGACAGTGTCATGGGTTTGACCAACCTTGAACTCGATCTTCCCATTTGGGTCAACCCTATAAGCAGAATCTCTCATTATGTTCTCTACTCCTGCTCCAATATCAGTGGGGATCTCCTTTGGAAATGGGAGCTCATGGCCATTCCCACTCTGATATCCATCCATCATTTCATAGTTAGCTTCATCATTCTTATTCTGTTATTCTCTGCTCACCTCATCTCCACTTTCCTCATTAGTTTCCTCTGCATTACCTCTTACATCAGCATCCATTTGAGTTTGTCCACCAATTAAATCTATAGAACTTATATTAGCAGTATTTGTAAGCGGCTGACTAGTACTACCTTCCCTAATATTTTGTTGAAAGTTTGTAGCCGTAGTGTCTTCATTCTCCCCAAGTCTTCTCTCAGTAGTGTCTTCAATCTGCACTAAAATAGTGTTTTCACTTCTTATCTGTACATCGCCTTCAAGTATGTTCTCATCTTTGTTTGCAGGTCTCTCCATCTTAGTAGATCCAGACAAGTCATTAAGTCTTTGCCTAACCATTCCTTGATTCTGCATTACAGACTGAGATGTAAGCTCACTCATACTTGGAGGCACAATATTGGCCTCCAACAGCCTGGAAACATCATTCCAAAATCCAGCAGCCCACTCTGTATCATCTCTATAGTCATCACTGGGGTCATAATCTGACCCAGAATCCCTATGAGGTTCTCATAAGTCCATATCATCCTCTTCTACATCTTCTGGAATCTCAAGCTCATCTACATAAGCTCCCATGTCATCCTGTGTAACAACTCCACCAACTGGATCTTGACTACCAGAGGCTTTATTGTAGCATCTATCGGCTCAGGATAAAGTACCTTTGTACCATCTTCCCCTAACACATACACCATTCGCCTTTGATTGTGACTTTGGAATAAGTCAGCAGCTATGAGAAGCTCTCTGTCTGTAGTAATTCGTAACATAGAATGATCCCATGGCACTGCAAAGTAGATGCTTCTCCCTAGAGGAACCTCAAGCTGGCCTTCTGGCAGAAGTCCAGCCTCCTGAAACGCTCCAATAATGACAACCAGTGACAATGTATCCCTGTCTAGTTTACCCAAATAAATCTCACGTTGTCCAACCCTCGTGAATACAAAAAAAGTGAACTCCATTGCTTAGAACACTTCACCAAAATACCCTGTACAACAAAAATATCATATAAACAAACAACCAGGTCAAATTTACTCAACATAGCATCATTTAATTCTTATATCTACAACAAAATACTGAAAAGATTACCCTTTATCAAGCAAAACAGGACACCATCACAACTAACAACTGTGTCACCATCATGAAACTAAAACTTGCATCACAAGTAATAATATCCTTTTACATGACACTATTTGAACTACGTAATAACAAATTCAAGGCATGAAAAACACAACATCATAACATACATGCAAAACCATAACTTCCTTAGGAAAATATGAACAAAGATAAACCCTAAATCATCTTAATGCAAATACACTTTATAAAAACTAGAAAGAATACAGAGCAACAGCCACTGTCAACAACCCTACCCTTCACTTTAGCGCTACAGCACAAAACATACCCTAAACTCTAAAAACTTAACAAAATTACAAACAAAACCCTAAACAAACTTAGCAGAGACACTAAAAAACCAAACATCTTTAATATTGTACAACACAAAATAATCATCAGGTCTAAACAGTAAAACCCAAACAAACCCTATATTAAACGACAATAAAGAAGACCATCGACAGAGAGGTTTCATTACTTCTCGCAACACAGATAAAGCCATTAAAACCACCAAGTTAGAAAGCTACTTCGAACGACAAAGGGAATCGTTACTGGTCGGAAAAAGAAATATCTTACCTGGTTCAATAAACAGTCGTGTCGTCGCGATTCACCGGTCCCACGCCGAGTAAGGTATATCACGTTTGTACGAAGAGGTCGAGGTTAGCTTGGTATCGTTGACAAACTCTTCTGACAGACTAACCTTTGCTACAACAATGGCGGGAGTGCGATCTATCTTCAATAAGACACCTTTTGAGTTCCTCCACCACGTGTCGCCTGCCCATTCGCTATCGGTTTTAAAATCATTCATACACGTAAGCATAATTTCAAAACAACCCCTCAATTTTTAGGGCACTTAATTTTTAACCATATATCAAATATCTTTTCAGTCCTTCTGACACAATTTTCCGTCAAAGGTACAATTTCAATACCAGATGTTAAGTTTTTGGGGCGGTTTGGTACAAGGTTTGAAAACTGGTGGCGGAAAATCAAACGTTTCAAAACCTGGGGGGTTTTTAGCAATAATCCTTTAAAAAAATACTCAGAATGATCGATATATTATTTCGTAGTTTTATAGGTCTTGTTATAAGTTTAAATAGGTATTGCAAAGCCCTTGAGAAATCCTATGAAAACCTTTTAAAAAAAAGACTTTTAAAACTGTAAATAAAAGATATACTCATCATTTTGGTTCATTTAATAAAATTTCAATTTGTGAAGATTTATAAACTTAAAATCTCTTCAAATGTGAAATTTGAAATTGAAATGATGTATATATATAATATGATATATATATATATATAATTCAAAACAATATAATATAAAAGGAAGAGGAAAACTAATTACCTTATGTTTGGTACGCTCGTAACGTCCGGCCCTCGTCCCCGGATGACTCGAGGTGCGGTGGATGGGCGCCACCTTGTCGCATATACAGTTTTAAGACTGACTACTAGCCCCACAAACCATCATTACCCCTTTCAGCATGCTTTGTCTTCACTTGCATGCTTTTCGAAAAACTTCTCAGAAGGTCACCCATCCTAAGATTGCTCCAAGCCAAGCATGCTTAACTTTGGAGTTCTCAAGTTTTGCACTCCTGAAAAATAATGTGCACATTAGTGATAGGGGTAGCAATTTAATTCCTTTTAACCCTATCTCAATATGGGATGTTACAATCTACCCCCTTTAGACACAACGTCCTCGTTGTGGTTGACCTACATCATTCCCAGAATCTTTAACCCCACTAGACGAATGCCCTAGGCTCTTCCATCCAGAGACGCACTAGCGGCTGCAGGGTTGCTTTGATATTATTTGTAACATCCCACCCTCGTCCCTGGATGACCCGAGGCGCGGTGACAAGGCGCCACGTCATTACTTAACCGGTCTTAAGGCTGACCACTAGCCCCACAAGCCACTATTATACTTTCCACCATGCTTTGTCCTCACTTGCATGCTTTCCGGTAAATTTTCCGGAAGGTCACCCATCCCAAAATTGCTCCAAGCCAAGCACACTTAACTTTGGAGTCTTAAGTTTTGAGCTCCCAAAAAATAATGTGTACATTGGTGATATTTGTAGCAATTCAATTCCTTTTAACCCTGTCTCAATATGGGATGTTACAACGTTATTAAAGACATGAGATGGGATAAAAATTTTATCTCATCCTATCGCATGTGGCACTAAACACCAGCGTACTCAGTTTTTGTTATTATATATAAATCCTATCTCATCCTCCTCATTGAGAACAAAACTATACATATTCCCTATTATACATCAATGTTATTGTATTTAATACTAAACACAATATTACTATCATTTTATCCCATATCATATCATTTTATCCAATCCCATTCAATCCTATCCCAGGTACCAAACAATGAAGAATAGACTTGTTTAAACTAAAAGTTGGCTTACAACTATTTATTGAAGGAATTAATTTGGGTAATAGATGAATTAAGATTGATTGAAATTAAGTTGAAATTGGATTGAGTCATTGGACCTTGATTACTGAATCAACTACCCCTATTAATGTTGTATTCAAACCTCTCCTTATTTATCATGCATTTTTATGTTCTTCTTGAACCAGCCCAGAGATGAAGGAAGAAAAATTCGAGTCCCCTTTTCTATGAGATTTTCTTCTCTTTATATGGTGATCCCCCTCATATTCTTTATCATCGATTATCCTTTTTATCCGATTGTTAAAGCCTTTGACCTTCCTTTACCCGTGTTCAATCGTCTTCCTTCTTCTCTAAGTTTCCTTAGACTTTTCATCATTTTTGCCATTTTTCCATAAATGATTGGGTTCTTTCTTCCTTATCTTCTTCATCTTACTAAAATGTTGATCTTACTTTTGTTTTTCTCAGATTTGGTCCATCTTTTTTGGCAATATGGTTTATTTTGACGGCAATGTTGTATTAACAGGCATTGGGCTCAAGTTTCCTTTTTTTCTCACTGCCATCGACATCCTCTGCTTTTGATGTTATTGACATCTTAACTTTTGATTGAATTTTTACTAAATGATCCAAAATAGTTTTACTTATTCTTTTCTGACGTTGGGCTTTACTTTCCTAATTTCACTTACTAATTCAATTGGGCCTATAATTCAATTTTAATTTTCACCCTTAACAAGACATTCAGGTGTAATGTCCGACCCCCGCCCCCGGGTGACCCAAGGCGTAGAGCCCGAGCACCACCACCTTGTCACATAACTAGTCTTAAGACTAACCACTAGCCCCATAGACCACTACTATGATTTCCAGCATGCTTTTGGAAAAAACTTTTTGGAAGATCATCTATCATAAGATTGCTCCAAGACAAGCACACTTAACTTTGGAGTTCTTAAGTTTTGGACTCTCGAAAAATAATGTGCACATTGGTGATATGGGTGGCAATTCAATTCATTTTTAACCCTTTCTTAATTTGTCGTTGTTACAATCCACACCCTTTAGGACACAACATCCTCATTGTTATTTTCCCACAAACTTTCCAAAATCTTTTCCCTCGCTAGGCGGTTTCCCTGGGCTCTACTATCCACAGGCACAGCTTGCGTCGCAGCGTTGCTCTAATACCATTTGTAACGTCCGACCCCACTATCGGATGACCTGAGCGAGTCGGTGTCACCACCTTATCACATAACCAGTTTTAAGGCTGATCACTAACCCCACAGACCACTACTACGCTTTCCAACTTGCTTTATCCTCAAAAGCATACTTTCCGTACAAATTTTCTAACAAGTCACCTATTATAATATTACTCCAAGACAAGCACGCTTAACTTTGTAGTTCTCATATTTTGAGTTCTTGAAAAAGAATATGTACATTAATAATATCCAATAGTAATCTAATTCTTTTTTAACCCTATGGAAACCCTTCACAAATCTTATAAAAACCTTTAAAATCTATAAAGATGTGAAGTGATGGATATATTAGTATTTTTTATATATTTTTAAAATTTTAATTTTTAAAAAAATATACATTAAAGTTTGGAGTTAACTTAGTGGTTAAGTTCAAAATACCAACCTTTTATAATTTTTAAAAAAAAAAAAAATCAAAATAATGTGATATAAAAAGAAGAAACCAACTACCTTAAATTACCATAGATTAAATACACATGGAATTGAAGGAATTCCATTAATTAAGTCAAAGTAAACTGTTTTCCAATTTTAGTGTATTGCAAGTTTAAATAACATAATTGATATCTTAATTAAGAAAATCGACCCCATTATTAATTAATTACCCATTAAAAACTTCCTTAATCTTTACCATCAGTCATTTATTTCCCCACTTAAAGAAGGAGTAGCATTACTATTTGATGATAATAAAGTAAAATAAATATACTATTAATGTATGACGTGTAAACCATGTAGTATGTAAATTCAAAATTAAAATAAGCAATCCACTAATGAAAACGCGCAGAGGACGAAATTGGCAAAAAAAATATATATATATATAAAAAAATCCAGAAATGGAAAGTACTTTGTGACAACGAAGCAAGTTTGAAAAAATTAGTAAAAAGAAAATCTGCTATAGACCTTATTTTACTCTTGTTTCTTTTCCATAAAATCTGACGAATTCTCCCCGCATCACACCTTAGTTTTGTCCATCCAAACCAAACCGACTAAAAACAAAAACAAGGCGGGCTCTAATCAAGCTCGCCTTTCGTCTTCAATGTCTAAAATGTTGTTGTTTTTGTTGGCTCTCCTGTTCTCGAACGTCGATGCGAATGATAATGTGACGGTGAAGACGGAGGGGATTTGTCTGGCGACGAGCCGTTCTTATAACTGCCCGGTGAAGTGTTTCACGACGAACCCGGTTTGCGGCGAGAATGGCGTGACGTATTGGTGTGGGTGTGAGGAGGCGTTGTGTGCGGGTGCGAATGTGGCCAAAACTGGCTTCTGTGAGATTGGGAATATGGGGACTACCAAGACTCAGGCTCTTCTTTTGGTGCATATTGTTTGGTTGATCATTGTTGGCTTTTCTGTTCTCTTTGGTCTCTTTTGATTTCATACGGTGGTACGTGTTAGTTGTACAAAGTTTTGTTTCTTCGGGCCTTTTAGATTTGTAATTAAGTAATGTAATGTAATGTAATGTAATGTTCGGTTTTTGTTCTTGGTCTCTGTGCTCTTGCTTTGCAATTTGAAAAATTTTCAATAGATCGTAGATTGATTTAATTTTCAGATTTTGGGTTTGTTGGCTCTGGTAAGGTAAATCGATGGTGTTTGGTTATGGGCAGAAACGGAGGCTAATATTATTTGGTATTTTGGGAAATTCGAACCCAAAATCTCTTTTAAATTCCAAACAACCTCAACCACCAAGACACTTGTAACATATGGTAATATCAGTGCACTATTAAATATATATCCAATTATCAAGGAGCTGCATGCCGCTGCTTATGTGGAAGTGGTGGTGGTGATTATCTATCTGCTCTTGTCTTTAAAGTAGTTTGTATCTGGATTTCTAAACCTCCCAAAGCTGAAATATCATCTGAATGAAGAGGTAAAAAAACATTATTTCAGAATTTGCAAAAAGAATTAGGTGATTCCAAATTTCTCTTTATTTATTTAATTTAATTTTCAAGGACGAATTAGTCTATAGAAATAGTTTTATAATTGAGTAAATTGCACTCATTTTGATTTAACTTCACCATCAAATTTTGTTACTGAAACAAATATTTTGTTTCTGTTTTATATTAAATATTTTATTGTTTCATTTTTACCTATATATATATATATATTTAAAAAAATAATTTCGAAATAATAATTAAATTTTTATTTATTTATTTTCTACTATGATTTTAATTTTTTTACTTACAAATATTTTCAATTTTCATTTACATTTTAAGAAAATTTATACAAAAATATAGTTTATATACTACTATTTCCTAAATACACCATGGATATATATAGCATTATATTATTATTATTATAAATTATTATTCTTATTTATTATATATTAATTGCAATTAATACCCAAACAATAATAATAATATTTTATTATTTATTATACACTAATTGCATTTATAAATCAAATAAAAAGATCAGAATAAATTTATAATGAAAAATTTGAAAATAAATATTATAATATTAATTTTTTGAATAAAATAATATAAAAACAAATTTTTAAAGTAATTTTTTAAATTTATTTGGACCAATTTTCAATTAAATAAAAAAAAACAAAATAAAAATAATTATTTTTTTATTAATAATTGAATAATAAAATTATTTAAATTTTAAATGTGTTATATATTGAAATAATATATTTTTTTTATCGATTAAAAATTATTTTAATATTTGAAATTTTTTTGACACAATTTTTTATTAAAAAATAATATTACAATATTTATTATTATTTTAAATTTGAAATGTTTATCTTTTAAAAAATAAATAATTAAAATAAAAACTTAAAAATTATTAAAACAATAAAATTATTAAAATTATTATTTAATTTAAAATAGAGGTAAAATAGATTTTTTAAACAGTCAACCCCACCAACTTATAGAATTCGAAGACCGAGAAGGCTGAGTATAGAATTCGAAGACCAAGAAAACTGAGTGTCCATTATCCAAAATGTATTATTGGTAATTATTTATGGTTAAAAAAAATGTGAGTGTAATTTATTCTTTATAATTAAATATATGTAATTACTCGATTGTACTTATGTAATAGCTTAATGCAGCACGTCCTATGGTTAATTTATTTCATAGCATCAATTAAGTTCAAAATAAATAATATTAAACAATTTAGAAAATGGATATGTAATTTCATGTTTAGAGTGTTATAGATTGCATTAAAACATTTTCCTGTTGTGAATGTTTTGAACTGGATTTCCAGTTCCTAATGGCAAAGCATTGGAACATGCAGATAAATACGTGTTCTTGTTTGTTATTATATATATATATATATATATATATATATATATATATATATATATAACATTCAGAACATTAATAGATACGTTGCTTTACTTTGCTTTCCTTTCATTTTTCTTCTGTTTTCTTTTTTTTCACTGTAATTCTACTATATCCAAAAAGTATATCAAGATCTAAGATTACCGGGTTAACTTTCTGCTTCCAGTTTATTTTTCAGTATATTAAACTGTTTTCTTCCACCCTACTTCTATTTTTATTTTTACAACACGTTATCAGTACGAGTATGCTCTCTGGTTGCCGCTTTGCAGGATCTTCCAGATCAAAAAGTGTTTGGTGATGATGCTTTTTTTCTTCTGTGTGTTCTGGAAAATTTTGGAAATTATGATGGGTTTGGAAATTTTTGGAAAAATACCGTTATTCACCTGAGTTGAATAAATGGTGGATCTGAAAAGTTTGAAATAATAATATTATTCACCCGAGCTGAATAATTGAATTTTTGAAATTGAATTCTGGAAATCTAGAAATCTAAAGAGTGTGTTCTTATTTTGCAAAAAAATGAAAAATTTGAAATTTGATGAGCTGAAAATTTCTGGGAGAAATTATATGAAATGGTGTGATGATTGCGAGTTAATATTAAAAGCCAAAGAGTTATTTAAGACCCTCAATAAGGAGGTGGAAACAACTGAGGTTGAAAAATGCAAAGCCATGTATATAATTAAAACACATCTGGTTAAGGATCTCAAAAATCAGTATATGAATATAAAAGATCCTGTAGATCTTTGGCAAGCTTTAAAATCCAGATATGATCGCCAAAAGGAAATCATGTTGCCTGAAGCACGTGATGAGTGGGTCAATTTAAGGTTCCAAGATTTTAAAGGTGTGAGCGAGTATAACTCCGCCATGTACATGATTGTGAACAAATTGAAAATGTGTGGGGAAACAAAAACAGACCATGATATGTTGGAAAAGATATTTACCACTTTCTATCCTTCTCAGACTATTCTACATCAGCAATATCGTGAAAGAAAATTTGTGAAATATGATGATTTGATTGGTTCATTAGATCTTGCTGAAAGACACAACCAGCTGTTGCTGAAAAACAGTGAAAGATGCCTTGTTGATGCCCAAGCATTCCCAGATGTGAATGCATATTATAATGAAAATCCAGGCCGTGGTCGTGGTCGTGGCCGTAATTCTGAGCGATGGAATGATTATGGAAATGGACGTGGTAATGGCCGAGGTGGTCGAGGATCTGGAAATGGCCAAGGATGTGGTCGTAACAAGGATTATGGACATCCATATAATAATTCAGATACTCCCCAGAAGTGGAATATTAATAATGCTAGTTCTAGCAAAGGCAAAGAAATTCAGGAACCACCAAAGTTCAATCGTGGTCCTTGTTATAGATGTGGTTCTCCCACTTGTTATTCGAGAACTTGTCGCGCTTCCAAGCATGTAGTTTAAGCTTACCAGAAGTTGGGGCGCGAACAAGAAAAGGAAAAGAATAATGAAGCATATATGACTGATATTTTTGGCGATGGTGATACCGGTCCAATTGACATATCAAATCTGGAAACTGCCGATTGCTTTGAAGATCCTGATGGGAGGATAGATCACCTGATTGGTGATTGAACCGTTAATTACAAATGAATTTATTTTCTTATTTCGGGATGTAAATAGAGTGGAATGTAATTTTGATTTTGGTTGTAAATATTTGTAAATATTAATGAAAGGTATTACATTTCCATTCAACTAATTTTGTTTGTTATTTTATTGAAGTTATGAATTCAAACCAAGAAATGACTTCACATGGGGATATCTGTTTAGCTGATAGTGTTACAACCCATACGATTTTGAGAGATAGAAAATATTTTATGGAATTGATTCCAATTCAAATTAAAGTGAATACCATTTCAGTTCCAGTAGATCTGATCGAAGGCTCCGGAAGAGCTTCAATTGTGTTACCAAATGGCACTGAATTGGAAATCGAAAATGCATTATACTCTCGCAAATCCAAAAAAAAATTTACTCAGTTTCAAGGATATACGAATGAATGATTATCACATCGAAACAGCTGATAAAAATGGTATTAAATACCTATGTATTGTTTCAAGAAAATCAAGCCAGAAGCTTGTAGTTGAAAAATTACCCATTTCATCATCTGGATTATATTATACAACCATCAGGCATGTTGAAACACATGCTATTGAGAACCAGAAGTTCTCTGATCCCATAATATTCCAGCTTTGGCATGATAGATTTGGGCATCCGGGATCCATAATGATGCGAAGAATAATAGCGAATTCAGAAGGGCATCCACTGAGAAATCATAAAATCCTACTGAATGATAGGGACCTGTGTATCCCATGTTCCCAAGGGAAATTGATAACGAAACCATCGTTTACGAAAGTAGATTTTGAATCTCCATCATTTTTACCGAGAATTCAAGGAGATATATGTGGACTCATTCATCCACCTAGTGGACCATTTCGCTACTTTATAATATTGATAGACGCATCTGCAAGATGGTCCCATGTATGCTTGTTATCCACTCGTAATGTTACTTTTGCAAAATTGCTGGCACAGATTACTCGATTACGAGCTCATTTTCCAGATTACCCTATTAAGAGTATAAGACTTGATAATGCTGGTGAATTTATATCGAAAGCATTTGATGAATACTGTCAAGTATCTGGGATTGATATTGAACATCCAATTCCACATGTTCATACCCAAAATGGATTAGCTGAATCATTAATTAAGCGCCTTCAATTAATTGCGCGAACATTGTTAATGCGCTCAAGATTATCCGTTTCTGTTTGGGGACATGCTATATTGCATGCTGCAGTTTTGATTCGTATCCGTCCAACTGCTTATAATCAATATTCCACATTACAATTGATATTTGGGAATCCTCCTAACGTCTCACATTTGAGAATATTTGGGTGTGCTGTATATGTACCCATTACCCTAACTAAAAGAACGAAAATTGGGCCGCAGAGACGTATAGGAATTTATGTGGGTTTTGATTCCCCATCAATTATCAGATATTTGGAACCAATGACAGGAGATTTATTTACAGCTAGATTCGCTACTGTCATTTAGATGAAAGTAATTTTCCATCGCTTGGAAAAGGAAATAATTCTCTAGAAGAGAAATCTGAATTAACCTAGAAGGTTCCAACTGTGGCGCATATGGATTCGCGTACCCCACAATGTGAACTCGAAGTTCGAAGGATCCTACTTTTACAACTGATAGCTAATCGAATGCCTGATGCAGTCAATGATACTTCGAAAATAACCAAGTCTTATATTGAAGCTGCTAATATACCAGCAAGGGTAATTGTCCCAGAAGGACAATCTCAAAAGACAATAGCAAGCAAAACTCCAATTATGCCAATTTGCTATTATTTCTTAAACAATTTTCTACAACTATTTTATTATATTTGTGTTATTATCTTTATTATCATATTGTTGGTAAAAGAAATAATTAATTAATTAATTAAAACTAATTGTCCTTTAATTTATTATACTTTATTTTCATTATATAAATATTTATTATTTACAATCTAATTAATTGATAATGAAGATGTTATCATTTTATGAATTTTATGAATTCCGATAAATATTTTCTTATTTTAGTTTTTGATCATCGGAATTCAAGAATACACAAGTATAAATTAGATTTTGATTTATAGTTGTGTATCTAATTCTTGATATATTTTTAGGTCATGTAAGTCAGGAGTGTTAAGTGTTCGTAATCGGTAGTGTCTTGAAGACCTGAAGCGGATAACTCGAGGTAGTTATGATTTAAAAGGATCTAGATTGAGATTAGTTACTAGCATTACGAATTTATTAATGGGAAGAGAGTTTGAAAAATTGAAGAAGTCTTGAAGATAAAGTTCATATCTTATCTAAGATATTCAAGACATTATAAGGGAGTGTAACTCAAAAGAGATCGTCCAAGGAGTCCATACATATGGACAATTTCCATATCCACAGTATCGTGAGTTACATTGTGAAAGTGAGTGTGAAGTTGCATCTTATATCGTGAGATTGAGAGATATAAGTGTGAGTTCAATTGTAACATCACTTGTGAGAGTATAATCATTGTTCAATTGAAATGAATTTGTGGATGTAGGTATTTTTACCGAACCACTTTAAAACTCTGAGTCGCCTAAACCAGGATATTTAGTATATGTTTTTTCAATTGGTATCAAAGCGGGTTGTTGTAAGCTGTTTAGAATAAAAGATCCAGTGACATTTGTAACTGAAGGAGCATCCATCACTAAACCACATTTGCTAGACGAGTCCAATTATTCATATTAGAAAGCACGAATGTGGTTCTTCACTAATTCAATTAATGAGAGAGCTTGGGCTTCAGTAATCACATGGTGATACATCCAGTTGAGACTGAAGAAAGAATAGTCCATATGAAATTAGAAGCAAGATGGATAGAAAATGAATACAAAGTAGCAAGTTACAACATCAAAACATTGTACGCTATTTTTAATCGAGTAGATGCAAACCAATTTAGGTTGATATCAACCTGTGAGAGTGCGAAGGAAACCTGAGAGATTTTAGAGATCATTCGTGAAGGAACTCAAAAGGCTAAACGATCTAAACGATCATTTGCGCGTGCTTTGGTTCTTCTTTTCTGGTCTGATATAGAGATAGATAAAAAAGAGATCAATAACAAGGAAATGTCTCCCCTATTTAGTAGGGTCGGAGTCCTATGTGAAGGAAGGGTACTAACCGCTTTCTCGACTAAAAGCTCCAGTTTTCAGTAGCTCAAGTGAGTTGGTACGACTCTTACAACGCCATCAAAAACAAACTTTTTGAAGTTTTTATTTCATGAAATGAATTTTCATGATATTTTTGCTCCGTCACGAATTAGAGGTCCTTCATGACTCGTGACGGAAGTCATTCATAACCTGTAACGGGCCTTTCTAATCTAATCTATGACGATAACAAAAAAGTTATGATGCTCGTTTCGTAAAATTAAATTTTTGAAAAGTTTATTTTTGAAAATTCATGGGCTCATTAATTTAATTCAAACTTTAAAATGGTTAAAAATCGAAGGTTTCCAAATTCCTCCCTAACATTTCTCTTAATATTTTTTTTTAGGTTGTGATCAACATTAACAACTAGAGTGGTGTATAACAGTTCTGCGTAGGTTCGAGTAGCATCTTGAAAAAAAAGATGTTCAGCTATAGCGTTTCAAACAAGCATTTAGCGATTCACGCAGTGGTGTGAGAAAATTACTCCATAATACTACTTAAATTGCTACTTCGAAACTACCAAAATACCTTCATATTTAACATTAATAAATGCAAGTCAAATAATTACACCAGTCTTGTTTAAAATTTGGGATGATTTCATTTTTAGTCATTTCTAACTTTAAATTAAGTTAATAGACCATTCAAACTTTATTTCAAGTTTTTAAACTTTTGAAAGTTTGAAACTTCAAAAATAAACCAAATTGACCAACATGCCCTTATAGACGCGTTTCACGGCATCAATAGCCTGTGAAGCGCGCTTCACCGACTAATTTAAGATTGGTGAAGATCGCTTTACAAGCTGGTGATACCGTGAAACACGTTTTTAAAGGTATATCGGTCAATTTGGTTCATTTTTAAAGTTTCAAATTTTCAAAAAGTTCATAAACTTAAATAAAGTTTGGATGGTCTATTTATTTAAGGGATTTTTTTATAGGCCATAAAAAGTTTACTATACAATTATAAGTCACTTTTGAAAAGTTTGCAAAACTAAAGTTTGATTTTCACTCCATAGGTCGTTCAAAGACTGTGACCGTAATTCACAGACTGTGAACGTAATTCACAGAATCTGTGAATGGTAAAGATTCAGGGGTATTTTGGGAAACTTTGCCTATGGAGTGAAAACTAAACTTTTAAAAGTCTGTTTTTGTATGTTTTTCAAAATAGGTCTATAATTGTATTTTGAACTTTAAAAAACCCATTTAAAAGAATTTTCACTTTAACTATAAAGTTAAAGTTTAAAAACCTCATGTTTTATAATTTTTCCTTAAAACTTTATATCTAATCACTATTTGAACAGTTATAGCTACCACTGAACACTTATTACAACTATTACTTTAACAATTACTCTAATTGTTTGAATTTTAAAAAACCCATTTAAAAGAATTTTCACTTTAACTATAAAGTTAAAGTTTAAAAACCTCATATTTTATAATTTTTCCTTAAAACTTTATATCTAATCACTATTTGAACTGTTATAGCTACCACCGAACACTTATTACAACTATTACTTTAACAATTACTCTAATTGTTACTTCTAACTGTAACTACATATCGTTAACCATTACACCTATTCAAACGAATACTTCAACCGCTTAGATAGCCTTAATTTGTTTCCCAATATGAAAATTCTATCAAACTTGCATATCCTATTTTGTAGTTAGGGAATGGAAGTGAATTTTATTTTATTTTTTTCTTTATTTTATTATTATTATTATATTATTTTTATTTTATTTTAATTTTTATTTTGGAAGGAGGAGAAGAGACGAGAGAATGTTATAAGAAAGCCGTCAAAAATAAACTGCACCAGCAAATGTCAACCAAACAAAAGTACGAGAGGCTCTCACATCACCAATGAAAACTTCAAACACATAAGCCAACCAACACTATTCCTATAATTCAGAAACCTCTCCACCTATATATAACCTTCCTACTTTCTCCATTCTTCTTCGTCAGCCTCAACAACAAATTGCCTTTCGATTTCCACAACTATAAGCACCACCTCGCCTGTCTCTCTTCTCCTCCAATCCATTTTCAATAATGGGAGGCTGCGCGAGCGTACCAAAGGAGTTCCTCAAGGGTCAGCAGCCCCAGAAGGCTCCTGCTGAACCGAAGCCTGAGCCTACGCCTGAGGCTGAAGCTGAACCTGAGCCTGAGGCAACCGCCCCTGAAGCTGAAGCTGCACCTGCACCTGCACCTCCAGCTGAGGAGAAGATTATTGATGAAGGTGACAACAAGGTAGAAGAAAAGAAAGAAGAACCTTTGGTGGATGTTGCAGAAGAACCTGTAAAGGAAAAGGAAGTTGAACCAGCTATACCACCTCCTCCTCCTCCTGCTGCTGCTACAACATCACCTGAAGAAGTAAAGGTCTCTACCGAGACCAAGGTTGAGGCTGCCACCACAGACAAACCTCATACTGAAGAGCCTCTCATTTCGGTTTGATCTGGATCTCATCAGTTCTAAATAATGTGTCTTGTCTACATCTTATGTGTTATGTGAAAACCTAGTACATTGTTTTATTTGTATCATACACTTGTTTTATTTGTATCTCATACCCCACACTTTGCAGCATTTCTGTATCTATTTTCATTCTGTGTTTATGTGCCATGTAATTTTTTGATACATTTATGTAAAACTAAAAGGTGATTTATACTAACTACTAATTTCTAATATTTCGCTCTAGCCTGGAAGTCTATACCTACCTTTGTCCAGTAATGTAATGAAGGTACACATTTTCAACATAAAAGTTGCAGAACAAGTTGAAAACCACAGAAGATTGATTTCATATATTTGCTCAATTACATCCATATATTAGATTTCTACACAATATTTGAAAAAGCATAAAGCACTTACAAAACAATGATTCAGATGAACATGACATGAGGTTTGACAGATTAATTATGAAAATCATACTTTGTTAAGTTGATATATTGTATAGAATCATTAAGTTGTTTTACTTAACTCCATTCACAGACGCAGAATTGGCCTCCTTAGAAATTGCTTGGTCTGGTTTGTTACTGTTCTTGTCATCCTTGACAGCCAACACAACAAGAATTATAAGCAATGGATAGCTGATTGTGGTGAGAGACCAGTTCACAACCAATTGGGCCATCAATGGAATTTTATGTGAATCCACTTGCCAAGCAACCGCAGCTCCTGCACTTTGCACCCCTTTGTAGAACCCACTATATCTGAAAATTCACATCGCTTATATTACTATTTAACCAACCAAACAACCAACAAAACAAAACTATCAGAGTTAGGTGAGGATGGTACCTGCTAAGTGTCTGAGAATCATCAGCCAAGGCACCAATAACCCAATAAACCATGCTCTGAAACATGGCATCAAGCAAACCATAACTAAAATACAAAACAAAAGGACCAGCGAAATCAGAACCAGAGTTCTTAAAATCCAACTTTTGGGGCGGTTTGCTATGAGAATAAGTGAGCTGATTAGCAAATCCACCAGCCCAGATAGCAGAACCAAGCAAAGCAACAGTAGCAATACCCACCAAACCCCTTGTTCTCCTACTCTTGAAACTAAAATCCAACAAATAACCAATCCCAATAGACCCCACCATTTGAGCCCCCCAATAGAACACATTATTCAACCCTCTAGTCCTCAAATTAAACTGCAAACCATTCACATTATTAAACTGATAACTGTAAAAGAAATTACTAGCCCAAGAAGCAGGTACCATCAAAAGCATCTTCCAATCCAAAAACAACTTACAAATCTCCAAAACCTCAGTGGACACTTTGGAATACTTAACGTCACTACATTTGGTACCGTCATCACGAACGACTTTATTAGGCGGAAGAATAGCCAAAGAAAGCAAAGCTCCGACAGACATAAAGCACATAAAAGCAATATAAGTAGCATCATTGACAGAAGGAGCCTGTCTGTGATAATTAAGTAAAAATGGAATTAAACCACCAATAACACCACCCATGTTGAAAATACTCCAAAACAGAGATATGTAACTACCCTTTCTCTCAACAGGAGGATAAGCCGTCATAATCGCGCCTTCCGCCGCCCAGAGTAGCCCGGCGCCGACACCCAGAAGCCCTCCGGCGACGATTGCGAAGGTCTGATGCTGATAGTGGTTGTAGTAGAGGAAAGAGCCGGCGTAGAGGACGTAAGTGGAGCAAGCGGAGAGAAGAGTGGCTTTGGGGCCGAAGATGTTGTAAATTCCACCGCCGAGGACGCCGAAGACGGCGAAAGTGGTGTAGAGAGCGGTGTTGGCATTGTTGGCGGCGGTGGGGTCTACCTGACCTCCTCCTCCCATGCCGGACAAGGCGTTGAACATTCCGGGACAACAGAAACAGACAACTCCGATCATGCACACTTGGACCAGAGGGGAGTTGTATCTGAATCTTGATTTGAAGACTGGTTGGTTTGGTGATTCTTCGTCAACACCACCCATGTTTTTTTATTTTTACAGAGATTTGGTTTAGATCAGAAGAAGAAGATTGCGTTAAGCTATTTTTCCGTATATTTTTGGCTGGTGTGTGGTGTATGAAGAAATGGAAGTGTATTTAATAAGGGAATGTGCTGAGACGAGAATACGTTTGTTTGACAATAACAACCATCAGAGTATGTATTCGTCACATGTGAGTAAATTTTCCAGATTAAACAAAAAAGACAAAACCATTAAGATTCTGCAGACTAGCCAAAAACAATTCAGTCTTATCGAATGCCAAAAAGCAGAGAATAGGAAATTAGGAAGATTCTGCGGGTCTTACCTAGTTAAAAAGCATTTGTGGGGCAAGTGAGAGCTTTATTTGTGCACATTAACTAAAAAGGTCATATTTATCTTATCAAATGCGGTCATAGTGGGGTAAGCATTGAAATAATTGTAAAGACTTTGCTTCATTTCTTCAAAGGTCTATGTTTTGCTAATGTAGATGTCGTTATCAGCCTAAACAGTGACGTTCAGAGTTGCCTGTGGAATCTACAACTACAATTCACAAAATTGGCCTTATCACTGCACTTGGCTTCAATAGAAGCCGCCGTCCTGCCGGCTTTTACCAGCATAAACAAACACAGTTGACGTCTGCTTCTATGTTTTGAACACTTCAGTTTCAGATTTTCTCTTCTTCCGGTTGTAGTTCAATGAAAAAGTTAAAGCTGGATCCTCATTGGAAGTTTGTGAGCATATATAATACTCAATTCCATATTATGTTTGATTGTGAAATTTACCTAGTATTAGTATTTTGAGCACTGATTGTGAAATCCACTCAACACTTATCATAGTAGTCTAAGACCTTGTTGTACTGTACTGAAAACATGTGTACTATATTGTATATTTTTGTATTTGAATTGATTGTATGGTAATGTTCCAAAACTATTAAATAACTATAATATCATTGACTATATTTTCCAGTTCAATATTTGTGCAAGTTAAACATAGTTCAATTTTTGCGTTGTTGAATTCTTATTTCTATGTAATTTAAATTTTGTATGTATTGTTTTCAGAAACAAATAGTACAAAAACCATAAATCAAAATCTCAAATCTCTTGTATTCTAAAAAAAGTGAAACTGAGGCAATTTATCAGATATAATGCATAATAGATCCATTCAACAAAGATTTAATCACTCGTCCGTATAAAAACTCTTGTCTATACGAATGAACAAGAAAACATAATAAATTGATTTTAATAAAAGCTAAAATTGAAATCCAAATAATATATAAAAAAATTGATTTTAGCAAAGGATAAAATTGAAATACAAATAATATAATAAAGATAAATTAGAAAAAGAAAAATATGAAATAAGGTAAACACACCGATTTGGTGTGTTGAGAAAATGAGGAAAAATGGAAATTTTGAAACAATCAAAAACATTAATGAACACAACAATACAACCCAACACACGAAACAAACGTTGTTTGGGTGGTGCCAGCACAAAACAAACGTTCAAACAAAACACGAAACAAACGTTATTTGAAAAAAAAAACCAACCTAAAATGTCTAATATTTTTGAGAGTCCAAAACCATTAGAAAAGCCTATCAAGTCAAATCCACAATCATTTTGCTTTCTAGGTGAATAGTAGTCACTTGCATTGCTTCCGATTTTATTACTTTTTTTTCTGGTATATTCAATCAATGTAATACAAGTTTACGCACAACAGTAAGCTTCAAGTGTAAATTTTATACTATCAACTTTTCCTCTCATGTTTTACCGACACAGAATCCGCATATCTCCCAGTAGAAAGAATTAAGCATCCTGTTATAGCAAACATTCCAAAAAAAACTAACAGAGAAAATAAAGATAATTCCATTTGCTTCCCATCTAAGGGTTCATTACCACATCTATTTTCCTTTCTTAGGACTCTGAAGTGAAAATCCATTTTCACGACTACGAACTCTTTCATCCTCAATGCTTGTCCAAGAGCTGTCATCAACAGACTCTTGTGAAGGAGCTTCTGACTGTACATCACCCAGTAAAGCCGGCGAAGATGTTCCATCAGGTCCCTTGCTGGGTGTGTTGTTGATTAAGCTTTTGTACACAGCGAGAGCTTGAGATATCATGTTGGCAGGATTGGAAGATGCACTTGGAAGCAACATAGTGGTACCCTAATGGAACAAAAAGATGGCAGGATAAAATAAGGGCAAGCTTTATGTTCAATCTTAAAGTAAATTAAGGCCTGAAAATGAATGATATTAGTATGCTGAACTGAAAATTCTTTTCAATACCTCTTTGGCAATATTACTGAAGGCTTGAATATATTGTTCAGCAACTCTCAAACTTGCAGCCTGCAAAAAAACAAAAACAGTTTACATCTGAACAAAGTTGATATAAGTATCCATGTATGAACATAAGATAGTATCCGATGCTCCTACAATATGAGCTGACCTTAACAATACAAATTACATAGCTTTGTTGCAGATGCTATGCCACAACAAATTACCAATTCCTTTCTGTTTTTAATTCAAAGATGCATCAAGGGAAATAAGACCTCACCTCCAATCCCCCATTTTCCTTCAGGGTTTGAGATACCATGGCAAGGCCTTTGGCTGTAGCCTGTGCCCTAGCAAGGATAGCTTCAGCTTCACCTGGTAAAGTAGCACAAATAAACTTATGATCTCACGGGAACAAGAAATGAAAGCACACCACTACCCTCCAACCACTGATAATGATAATACCACAGTATGGCATAAAAAGAATGACAAAACTACGCTAGAACGAATTTCAGTAATACATTGTGGAACTACCCCATTCAACATCGCGTTATTACAGCCTTGTTAGAACCTTGCAATCCAAGCCGAGTAAGAAACAAAAAACTAAAAGTATTGACCCATTCATTAGAACATCCAGTTACGGAAACAATCATCAATTCATTTTCGAATAGAGATGAAGATAGTGCAAAAATGTAAAAAGGGCAAACCTTCTGCTTCCAAAACAACAGCAGTTTTTTTACCATCAGCAATGTTAATGTTGGCCTGCCTTTCTCCTGTTTACAAGTAAAAGGAAGAATAATGTTGGATTAATTACTTACAGAACACACAATACACAAACAAGATAAAATAAAATAAAATAAAAAAAAAATAGAAAGCTGCTATTATCAGCTATTGCCATAACCATAAAAATTAGGCGTTCATGTATGAAACAATATACTAAAAACAATCACATTACCCTCTGATTCAAGAATTTGAGCTCTCTTCTTACGCTCAGCTTCTGCTTGCATCTCCATAGCTGCCCTCACTCCACGAGGAGGTTGTATATCCCCTGAAGTAAAACAAGCACTGAACCATCAAAACTCCAACCAAAAAAGAAAGCACATCTTAGGATAAAATTACAATAAAATAAAATAAAGAACTCACTTATTTCATATCGCAAGCACTGAAGACCCCAGTCTTTTGCTGCCACATTGATTGCCTCCTGCACAATAACACATTCCAATACAGAGACCAATCATTATCTCTACATAAAAGTCAATCATCTACTTCATCATTGCGTAATCCAGACATATTGAAGTTAGTTTTATCATAGGAATATCTACTGGCAAGACAAACAGCCAACAGATTCACGCATCAACTTTAACTTCCAGATTTATTATACCAATTTATTATAAGGTTTCTAAACTGACCAGGAAAATGAAGTTAGTTACCCTATTTAATCATCTCTGAACTATTCAAGATTTACAGCTACTTCACATTTCCAAAATGATGGCATAGAAGGCTTAACACTAACAAATGAACTACTCCAAACTCCTATAACATCTAACAAATAGTACCGCAATCCACAATCATATAATTAAGCCAGTAAAGAGAAACAGACTCCGTATATTTACCACTATCTTCTTACTGAGAGTGTCACGCTCTTCAAAAGTCTTGTCAAGCGTAATCTTGCCCAATTCACTACGCATAGTGGTCTGAGCGAGTTGAAGCACAGCAAAAATTGGATTCTCGACTCCATAAGAAGCCAACTTAGGATCAACAATCTTGACATAAAGAACACCATCAATCAAAATGCTGACATTGTCCTTAGTGATAGCAGACTGATCAGGAGTAGGAATCGTCTCCTCCTTGAGAGAGTGAACGTACGCGATACGATCCACAAGAGGAACGAGGAAGTGAATCCCAGAAGGCAGCGTCTTCACGTACTTGCCAAACCGCTCAATCACGAAGGCCTTCTTCTCCGGCACGATACGAATGCCCCAATTTACCGGTGGCATTATCTCGTATTGAGCGAGGGGGTCACCGCCAGAGCGGAAGTTGCGGACGGCGGAGAGGAGAGGTGGAGCATGGTGGAGCGGTTGAGGTTTGGAGGTGACCGAAGAGAGGAGCTGGCGTCGGAGAATTAGAGAATTCTTCATGATGTTGTTCTTTTGACTTCGATTGAGAGAAAGAAACGATTACAAAGCCCTAAATAAACCCTCCCTTTCCCTCTCTCAGTCAGGTCGCGGTTTTTTGGTCGTGTTTCTTGTTCACCACACAGTCACAAATGGGCCATCTTCAAGGGCCGGCTCACATAAAATGGTAGCAGAATTAAGTGGATCATGATTAATTTATGAATATTTTAAATACAATGATTTATTTTAGATGTATCATAATTAATTTATGAACATGCTAAATAGGGTGGTTTGTACCATTAGATTTAAAATAAAAAATTTTATATCTTTAAATCAATATTAAATTTTATAAAATTATATCAATTTTTTATTTTAGTTTTAAATCAATTCTAGACTTTTTTTTTTTATAAAAAAAGCGTAAAAGTAAAATTTTTAAAAATAATAAAAAATAACTTTTCGATATTGCAAAATGTAAAACAAACTTGAATTTTGTTTCCTAATGTGTAATACTATGAAGCAAAAACTTAACTTCCTAGTATTACACACTATGAAACATGCCAAATTCAATTTTTTTCCCGGTGTGTACTACTAGGAAGTTAATTTTCAACTCCTGGTATTACACATCAGGAAACTAAAATGTATTTTCGTTTTTCCATCCGTTTTATAAAAATAATTCGAAAATCTCTCTATTTTTAAAAATAATTCGAATTAGCCCCCATTTACATGTGAAAAGTGGTTTTGGGCAAAGGTTTTATGGTTTTACTCTATTTTTACTTTGTTTTCATTAATTGTATTAAATATTTACTTTTATACCGTTATTATTAAGCACTCATTAAATTACGTTCTTTTTAATAAAAATAAATATTAAAATAAAATTATTTTAATTTTAAATTTTAAATAATACGTTTTAATTTATTATCTTTAATAAAAATTTCAACATAAATATGAATTTGTTTCATTTTATTTTTTAAATTAAAACCACAAAACCATTACGCAAAACCACTTTTCACATGAAAATGAGAGTTGTTTCGAATTATTTTTAAAAGTGGGGGGATTTTCGAATTACTTTTAAGAAATGGGTGGAAAATGAATTTACCTGAAACTAAACTTTAATTTTTTCTATTTCCCGATATGTAATACCGAGAAGCTATTAATATATATATAAATATATTTGTATATATATATATATAATATTGAAGGGTAAGATGATCATTTTGGTCTATCTTTAAAAAAAAAAAAAATCCAAATTTTAGTTTTGTAAAAATTTTAATTTGGGTCTAAACATATAATTTTTTAAATAAAAAACTCAAAAGTGCAAACGACCCTTAAATTTTTTACGCAAATAAACATTTTGTAAATGTTTTTCACCCAATAAACCAATTTGACACATTTATCCTTCCATATTAAAAATGGAATTTAAAATATAGTTAATCCTTTTAAATGGTGAGAAATACTTATACCCTTCATTTCAAAATTTTGAATTCAAATAAAATATTGACAAATCGACCCCACCAAATTTAATAACGGTTCCAACCGAATTTCAGGAAAAAAAACTCCCAATTTTATTGGAACCCTAACTTCAAGAATCTAACATTTTAGGAACCCTAACTTCAACCAGTTTGTCCCTCACCAATCCCTAATCATCTTTGCACACAATTTCCCACCATATTGCTAAAAATTCTTCTTACATTTCTACTAAAAGGTGTGTTTTGACAAGTTATTATAATTTTGAGTATAGCAGGGATGATTTTAGATATGTAGAGTGTCACGTCCATAAATGAGGTCAAATTAAAATTTATTTTGTTATTTGATTGATTTTGGAAATACTTTTGAATTGGAAAAAATTTTTGAATTAAAAGAACTCTGGTGTGCTTATTTGTAATTCTTTAGTGGTTAGGTAAAAACCTAGGTTATCACACCGTCAATCATTCAGCCGCCAGATCCCTTTCTTCTCTTTTCTCTGAACTTTGAAAAACTCAAACAAAAAGTCTCTTTCACTGTTACATTGGTTTTTGCTGTCAATTCGAAAGTTTCCTTTGAACCTGTCTTCAAGTTTGAAGGTAAGTTCATATGTTCACATTTATTTGGGTCTGCTATTCAATGTCGCTTCTATTCTCAAATTGTAAACCTTAATCTTTGAATTTCTAGTGTGGTTTAAGTCTGTTATTGAATTTGTTCTGTCCGATGTATATGAGACGAAGTAGAAAAACGTCAGCCGGAGTAGTCCTGCTATTGGATTAACATATTCGGTTAGTAGCCATGTTTAAGCCCCAACTACTGTCTGTTCTTGTATGTTCTATGTTGCATTTAACTTGAACATAACTTCAAGTGTAATGAACATGAATCGAAAGCTGATACATGCGTTATGCTTTTGTTTCTGCTATTAAACTGCTGAAATATGGTTGTTACGTTATTATTATATGCTGTTGTAAGTTCTATTGGTTATTGAAAGATAATATCTATTGTAATATGAAAACTAAGCCCTGTCTAAAGTATGATAGCGATAAGATCGGCATGCCGTAGGGATATTAGATGTATACATATATGTGAAAACGTACAGGCCTTGAATGCCTTCTGGATGTGACGACATCACTTTTTGGGATCTTTGATCTATTTTTATGGAGCTTTGCTCAATCTGTTTGGGGTCTCTGACCTATTTTCTGGAGCTATGCTCACCTTCTGTTTCTGTTCCTGATTTTGTTATCAAACTAAAGACAGACAAATAATCTGTAATATGATACTTTCTATGTATGTTAAGAATCTGGTAAGAAACCTTCTAAATCTGTTATTCTCTGGAATATGGTATTGACATCTCTGGAAAGTTATTTACTTGACAAAAATATGATATTTGATACACTCATAAGGTATTCTGAGCTCTACAGTCTAATATGTAATCTAATACCTAGAATGTATTTAAGGAAAGCTGAAGTTAGATATATGACATGAGAATTCTGAAATTTTAAGTGTAATGTGAACTATTATGTTTGTATTGATGATTTCTGAATTGAACTACTTGCTATTTTTAGGTTAATATGCTGCCTTAAGACTAACTTGTTGCCTAATTGGTTAATTTGAAGAAGATTTAAGAGTTGAAATTAAAACGAACTAGACTTAGGCGAAATTTTATTACACAGTCGCCAAAGCTTAAAGTAAGGTAGGTGACTCATTCAGTCATTCGCCAGTGTCATCGCCTGGTTAGAGGCAAAACTTTGAACATTCGCCAGAATTTATCGCCAAGCTCAGTAATAAGTTGGCAACATCCTGTGTCCATTACCTATAAATCTCGCCAAGTTACTTCGCTAGTCGTCAAGCGAAATTTCCTTAATTTTAACCCTTCACCAAGTACTTTCGCCAAGATATAAGCGAAACAGTGTTTTAGTCGTTTAATTTTTCCAAACAAGTCGCCCAGAATTGAGGCAAAATGTTTTTATGTTGCCAAATAAGTCGCCTAGAATTGAGGCAAAATGTTTTATGTTGCCAAATAAGTCGCCAGAATTGAGGCAAAATATTTTTATGTAGCCAAACTCCTCGCCAAGCAATTAAGGCAAGATGTTTCTATGTTTCCAAGTAGAAGTCGCCAGGAGAAATCTCAGTGTTGAAATATCGCCTAAACCATCGTCAAATTGACGCAAAATGTTTCAATCTCGCCTAAACTATTGCCCGATGTTTCAGGCGAAATCTTTTATGTCGCCTAAACATTTTTCCATGACCCTTTTCTTCACCAATTTTCTTCCAGACTTCTTCCTCTTGATTTTTCATTTCCGAAAAGTTATTATAAGCCTAATTCGGACTTAAAATGAATAAGTTATGACTGTTTTAAGTTTAGAGCATTTTTAGGGTATAATTAATCTATTTACTTATTATAATTGGTAATAGATTTACTTGTTACTCATTAGGGAACCTAATAAGCCTTAAAACCTTTCAAAGTTTTTTTAACTCTTCTGTTTTCTTCTGTTTTAAGCCTATAGTTGGCCAGGTAAGCTGCATATGTTGTGTGTTCATGCTTAATTGTTAATTTAAGAAGCATTGTATGTGTGTGGATGTTGGGCATTGGCTTACTAACCAGACATCCGATAGTCCGACCCTGTTGTTTCTTTATTTTTGTTTTGTATATTAATTTTCCTGATGGGGATGGAAAATGCTGAGTTCAGATAGTCAGGTGGAATAGCAAGACACACATATATCACTCTATGCATCAGTTCTGACATTGATTTTCAGATTTGCTTCCGCTTATATTATGTATTGAACTTCTATGCTTTATTAAACTATTTTAGTTGTAACCAAATTTAGAAACACTATGTTTTCAATTTCTAATGACTTTGTATTCGGATGATTTTAAGTTCAGTCTTTGATTAAGTATCCAGTTTATCATTTCATTCTCAGATTTCAGTAATAAAAGTCCTATTTGATATTTAATATGTATATCTATTATATTTGGATATTTGATAGCTGTTCAGTATATCTATATGTATAATATGCATGTTTTCTGTCGTGACGTCCATCTCCCTGCATTTTTCTGTAAGGCGGGGGTTTGGGTGTTACATAGAGGTCTAGAATATATAATTGTAAAATGAACTGTAAAATCAATTGAGAGATTGAGTAGTGTTTCGAACCAATTTTTGTGTGCCAAAGTCCAATGTTATGCAATTTAGTTAGTATCAAACTTTCATTTTTCAGCAATTTCCCAGTGCTCACACCCGGAAAACAGACTAATTTAAGCTCCGTTTCCCGGTCTTCGAGGTCAGGAAACAACCTAGGTGGTTCCCGGCTTCCAAGACCAGGAAAAAGGGCTTAAATTGACTTGTTTCCCTGGTTTGGGCATCGCAAAACATCTAAATTTTATTTATTTTTTATTTTGTTACTTTACTAACACTTTATTTATTTATTTTAATCTAAAATAAAATTGAAAAAGTCCCTAGTGTACTTTGAGGCGGATTGGGTTGAAGGAAGGTACAAGGCTTGAGAAATGACCCTTATACTTCTTAATACCAATATTTCACTCTCCCAATTGGTTCTCAATCTCAATATTTCACTCACCCAATTGGTAGCAAAACTTTATTCAAAGCTGAAGATTGAAGCTAGTTGGAAATTTTACCATGCATTCATTGACAATAATTTGCACAAGAGATCATCACCAAATTGAAGATGAAAAGATTTAAATGCGATGGAGGATCAGACATAATGTATGTATTTATTTGTTGACATTGTTGTAAAAGACCATGAACTTATTATACAAGTCAATGGATTTGAAATTTGAAACAATGAGCGAACCACACAATGACAAATCGTTTGAGGATCTACCATTTGATGGAAGTCATATTGTCTGAGTCTTATTTACTGTAGAGATATTATTTAGTTGTATATATCACTTGTGTGATATTGTATGAACATTATTTCTCCATTTTTTAAAATATTAGATTTAGGGTAAAAGAATGGTATCAAGAGGCTTTGGGGTGGTTTTAGGCACAATTTAATGGAAGAATGTGTGTTTTTCGGGTATGAGAACCGAGAAACATAACCTAAAATAAAATGTTTCCCGGTTTTGAAGGCCGGGAAACTAAATATTTAGTTTCATGGTCATCATACCCAGGAAACAACTAATTTTAGGTTTTGTTTCCCGATCTTCAAGCTCGGGAAACACCCATTTCTCCCACATTTGTCCATTTTTCACACCAATCTTCTTCTCACATATTCTATAGACATTTTAATGATATAAAGTTTGTTTCCCTCACTCCCCTCCTATAGAGTCACACTTGTATGTATTGTGATATCAATATAATCATATTTATGGAGTTTTTGGTTGCTTTAAACGACTAAAAATAGATGATTAAACTTGCTTACAACTAGGGGAACATAATTAGTTTAAAATTTACCATAATTTATAAAGTAAAAAATATTATCATTTGAGTTGTCGTATTTAGGAGTGGATAATCTAGTAAGGATAAATTTTACATACCTATTGAACTACGTCTTATTTCTCCAAACTCCTTGGCACTTGTTTTGGGTTACAATATGATATTAAGTAGCTTTATAGTGGTTTTTGGCATAATTTGATGGTGAAATATGTGTTTTCTAGTTATAAAAACCGAGAAACATAACCCCAAAATGAACTATTTACCGGTTTTAAAGGTCGGGTAATGAATTATTTAGTGTTGTGGTTATTGCACCTAGGAAATGGTTTGTTTTGGATTCTGTTTCCCGGTATTCAAGCCCAGGAAACATCCATTTCTCCCATATATTTGTGCATTTTTCGCACCAATGTTCAAACATCTTGTACAAACATTTTGATGATATGGACTTGGTTTTCCTTAATCCCAAATGTGTGTTCCATTGTCAAGGATTGAAAAAAAGGTCAAAAATATAGAGGCATAATTTGCCCATTTCCGGTTTATAATAGTAGGAAACATTGTGTTTGTTTCCTAGTCTTAAACACCAAAAAGTTTAGTTACTGGTCACCTAAAATCAATGAAAAACATTTACAGGTAAACATTTAAAAGGAATTGTAAACATTAATACAATTTCAATGTCATCACAATTATTTTGCTAAATGATCCATTTATAGTCTACAATTTCATAAAGGGGAAATTACTGAGAGGGGCAGTGAGTTTTTCCATAATTCTTGCCAGACCGAGTTTTGGTGTTTTTTACCATAGAGTGGCATGAGTTTTCAATAATGTTATAAGTAGAACTAACGGTGTCAGGTCAAAAATTTGACCCTGTTATCTGTCACCTCAACATGAGAAAAGACGAATTTGCCCTTATAATGTTGGTCACATCAATAACAACGCAATACGCATTAGGTAGGTTGCGAGTTTTAGCTAATGATTAATGATAACACTCATGATTAGTTAATAATTGGGTGGCCTTTTTTTAATAAAATATATTATTTTTTAAAAAAAAAAATTAAATGCACTGTGGTTTGTCATTTGACCGTTATTTGCTACGGATCTTTACATTTATTCTTTTTATTTTTTTACTTTGTTTTCCTTTATAAAGGGTGTAGGAGGAAGGCATACAACAAACTAACACAACACATTGTTGGAGCAACCTTCTTCACCACATCTTGACTGGCATTTTATTTTTCTCTCCAACCTGTCATTTTATTTTTCTCTCCAACCAATCTACTCTACACTGTTGGTTCCATATGTAGGTAAGCAATTTCTGATATGTAAACTTTTTTTTTCATAGTAACATATTTTTGTTGTTATTCATCTATATTAGTTTGGATTTGGGATTGAAATAAAATGTCACACCTTCAATATACCCAAGTGAATGGAGAAATTATTCATTTCCGAAACCGAAGATGCAAGTGTTCTCAGAAAGGTGCTATCGGCATTTCAAAGTCAAAAAATAATCCTCACAAGTTATACTTTTACTTTGAAAAGGGTAAATGCAATTTCTATACTTTTTAGGAACCGAATGAATATGAAATTAACATAAAAAGTGTAGAAGCTATATCAAGATTCTCGTGTCCTAGAAATACCACCATTGATAGTAGCAATTCACACGCAGAAGTAGAAAGCAGTACTGGTCATTTCAGAACCAACATACAGGAACTTGGTAATGGAATCGAAAAAATAGAAAACATCTTATTACAAATGAAAGACTAAGTTCTCGTGTAAAACATCTGTGTAATAAGCTTCATGGTACTACTATTTGTGTTTTATGTTTGTGGAAGCAGATCCTAGTAGGTATGCAAAGCACTGTAACGAACTAGAAAAATTGAATCTTGTACACATTTATGTCTAGAAAACACAAATGCTAAGAAGTTCAATTATATACAAACTTATTGTTCCAATTTAACAAAAATTGAAATTGTTATAGAACCAGTTTACCCATGGCAAACCTAAAACTAAAAATAAATTAAATAAGTAGAAACTAAGTAGTCCACTGCATAACATATTTGCATTAAATAAATACTAAGTACATCACTAGGGTTATTGATTTACAAAAAGCAAGTCTTAACATTGCCCTATTTTAATTCCCTTTAGGTGTCTAGGGAATATATGGCCTGTAGTCAAAAAGTTTAGAAGCCAATAAGTCTAAACCTAGGTAAAATCTAACTCTATTTTCAATCACATTATTTCCCAAGACAAACAAAAAGAACCTCACTGCATGCACACGACCTAATTATATGGTAGTTGTGACGTCGGACCCTTACCCGATTATTAACCCGATAAGATACCAACGTCACCTCATCAAATTATATTTACCAATTAATTATCCATTTACTAATGTCATATATTAATAATTCGTTATTCGAATCATACATCAAAACATTAATTATATGTACATACTAGTAACATTCTTTATACAATACAAGTATTTAATTTACATATCAAGTATCCATATAACAAGTTACACTTTAGCCCGTAGGCCAATTCGTCATCAGTTCATCAAACTTCTCTTTATTATACAAGTATGCATTCAGATTATACATATAACTGTACATAACACCATGCATTTTACTTATCATCATTCCTTCTCTTAACAATTTCATTTGCTTCACATGGTAACCTGCCCTAGTCTTTTCCTGAAACCATATCTTCATACATAGAGTGGTCCTTGATGTTTTCCCCCGATTGCCTTTCCTGGATTGTTTTTAAATAAAGGAAAAAGAAAACATAGAAAATAAAACGTCAGGCAACAATGCCTGGTTTGTACCCCGTGCCCAGGGCATGCAACACAAATGCTTACCTTTATTTTCAATACAAATCAATAATTCAAACAAGTACACCCAAGATCAATCAATCCATAAAATGATTCCAAACATCATTACAAAGGCAAATTCATTAAAGTTTCCAAGAATCCAAATAATGTAAATTTTCATGTTAGTTTAACTTACATGTGGTTAGTAAGTCATATAGGAATCCATTTATTTCCATATATTCTATTATTCAATAAGATTTCATTTAGCCTTATACTTTTAATCATTTGAGATTTTAACACAACTTATGTTAGTTATTCATTTTCTTATTATTGATAGCTCTCTTAGAATAACCTATGGAGGAAACGGAACTGTTTTGACCCGAGAGCCGCCGATAGACCCGAAGGCCGCTAATAGACCCGAAGGCCGCCGATAGACCCGAGGGCCGCCGATAGACCCGAAGGCCGAATCATCATCATCATCGTCTCTTTTCATTCAACTTTCAGAGTGAAGTGCACTTCTAGTTCCTAAGGCATGCCTTTCATCCTCTAACGGTATTCTACAAAGGCTATCGCTTCAATTCATCTTTCATATGTTTATACTATTAAATCATTATTTTATTAAGTACTAATGATACCATCATCATTCGATTCGATGCTAATAATCACATTACTTCTATTTCCAATAGGATGCATAAGCATCCAATATCATCCATAAATTAAACATTTCTTTCAAATATTCTTTTTACAAGATCTCTATTTATGTCATCTTTACATTTATGTATAAATTATCTCGCATTATACAAGTATGCTATGCTAAACATCAAGAAAAAGTGATGTTATAAAAGTTTATTATCTAGTGGTAACAATTCCAGTTTTCAAACAAACTGAGTAGTTCGAATTCGATTTGACATAATTTATTCTATAGGTATTTAATTAAGTTCAGACCACTTCTATCATTTTCGTAACTCATCCTTATATGTTATGATGGCTTCACTTGCCATTAATTCAAGGTCAAATTATTTTTAATCATCTCATTTTCACCATTCCAGATTCACTGGAATCTGGGACAGTGTTACAGGGCTGATTTCACTTTGCTTAAAACCTTATCAAATCAATTCCAATTATCATGATTTTTGGTGTGAGTCTTATTTGAGGTCTTAACTTTCTACTGTTTAAATTTCAGTACATTTTGATCTTTTAGATTAGGTTTTGGTATGCCACAAAATTAGGTTACCAAACTGCCCTGTTAGGGACAGTTTGTATGTATTGGACTCTTATCATTAAAAGGCTTATCAAATGAACTTATTTCACTTTCAAATTTTCCAGTCTACTAATACACATGTAAACCAACATTTTTCACTACACAACTTTTTCCAAATAGGCCTCTAACTATTTTTCACGTTTGTATCAAGTTTTAAACATGCCCTGTTTCAGGACAGTCTGCATATATGGCGTTCTTGACATCAATTAGGGTATTAAATGGAATTATCTCAGCACTAAATTTTACTCGTTCACACTAGACTTATAAAGGAACATTTCATTCTCGTAGGTCTTGGTCTAATTATATTTCTAACTATTTCTAAAAATTCAACCAAATTAGAGGACAGTTTCAGTATTTTCTGGAGTAGGCTGGAATTGTTTTCAAAACCATATCATTTTATTCAAACAAACATCAACCATCACAAATCTATTATTTCTTAGAGCCAAATACTTCAAATAAGTCTCTACTAACTTTATAGCATATGTCCATGCTTCCAATAATATTGATCAAAATTTTTAAACCAACAAACAATTATATACATCACCATAAAAACCATTTTGGCATGCAAATCATATCAAACATGAAACCAACAACAAAAACTTTAGGGCTTAGGGTACAAACCTTATTTGAGAGCCTTCTCCTACACTTGGTCTTGCTCCTTAGGGTCCTCTTTTGGTTCTACTAATCACAAAAATAAGAGTTTAGCATTCCTTTTTACAAGTTTCTACCATAAACAACACTAACAACCTCATGCTAACTTGGGTACTTTTCTAACTAATACCATAACTTTCAATTTAAGAACATAACCAAGGGCTTTCTAACCATCAAAACCATCTCCTTAACCTCCAGAACCCATTACCATACTAGATCAAGTTCAAACCACTCATAAATGAAAACTAAGGTTTCATGATCTCACCTTGATTCTTGTTGTTTCTACTTGTTTCCTTCCCTTGAATGCTATTTCTAGGATATGGAGGTGATGGAGAAGTGGTTTTGGAGCTAAGTTGATGGAAGTAGGTAAAGAAAAATGGAGCTAGGTGGTCATGGGGGTGTTTGGCCAAGAGGTGAAGAGAGAGAGAAGATGGCTTTCTTGAATGGTAGAGAATTATGTGGAGATTTATAGATACCCTCCCCCTTATATACTAATCATCTCTTAGGTAATTGCAACATGGTCCTTCATCTTTCCAATAATTGCTAAGTGGTCCTTTGACTTTCTAATAATTCCATTTCATGACCACCAACTTTATTCTATTTACATTTTGATGACGGCTTTTCATTTCTTTTCATTTAGGTTCTTTGACCATCTTTGACCTTTCCCTAAATTAATTTAAAATTAACCTTTGAACCCACTTGAACTTGGGAATTAAAGGAAATAACCAAATCTTTCTATAGCTCCTAATATGTATTCTATCACCTCTTAGGTGGAAAAATAACCAAAATGCCCTTGGATGTTCCTAATATTTACTATAATGCCACTAGTACCCAAGTTGCACTTCTTATGGTTCTAAATTATCTCTAATAACCTATTTACTATTCTAAAAAAGGAATAAAAATTTTATCGAAAAATTCTAGCCTATAATTGCGGACTTTACAGTAGTTCAGCCTTTCGGAAACTTACTTAGCCCAACACAAACAAAAAGAACAGTAATTCATGACACATAACCTAACGCATTTAACATCTATACAGCATAGTTGCAATAATTTTAAAAAAAGGATTCACTGTTGATCCAAAAAAGTCCTGAAATTAAACCTGCTACTACATCACACTTTAATTAGCCTTCTTATTGGTGATTTACTTGTTGAATGGGGCCTAATCCACATCCAAACCAACTGCTGTACCT
Source organism: Cardiospermum halicacabum (assembly GCA_031304145.1). Taxonomy (NCBI): domain Eukaryota; kingdom Viridiplantae; phylum Streptophyta; class Magnoliopsida; order Sapindales; family Sapindaceae; genus Cardiospermum; species Cardiospermum halicacabum. The sequence continues at coordinate 22,225,617 of CM062389.1, forward strand.
GTACATATACAATCTTTCAATCAGACCAATAATTCTTATTTTTTATTATCACACAACTGAATTTTAATGCCAAGTACATATATAAAAGTGAGTGTAAATGTTTAAGTAAACCATTATAGAATTAGGTTCTTGATACTCCAAGCACATACCAAGATCGAAATGGCGACAACTTGGCTTGAAAGAGCTTACACTTGTGTATAGATTAGCCATCATAGTTCGTGGCTGTGAGGTTGTTTCAAAAGGTGGACTTTGACCTTGCTCAGGTTAAGATGCCTATCCTTGCGCAATGTAAGTTTTTTATTTCTTGGTCTTCTGGTTATGTTTGGTCTTTGGTGTTGGTCTTGACATATTACCAACCTATAAAATAAATAACAAATATAACTATTATTTTAACACATGTGTTTTGAAAACAAATGTCAGATGGTTAATTCTATAATCACACCTACGTCTCTAGTGGCAAACTATTTCATTATGCTATACACAACTATACATCAAATTTTCTCTTTTGGAAGGTCCTGAGGCGTGTAGCCGTTTTTTCCACCGTTGTAATCCCTTTAGTAATTGGTTGCACGGTTTATATTCATAAGTATATTGTTTAACTAGCAAGTATAGATTAAGACAAAGCAACCTGAAACAATTGGATTTTTGTATTAACAGGATATACTTTCAGTTTTCCCCTTAGCTCTCTTCATTGATTTGCTTTTGAGAGTCTTTTTGTTGACAGTTGATGAACTCTAAACTGTAGGAGTAGCAGATTGGCATCTGTGAATGTTGAGACCTATCTTCAGACACCGAGAACATCTACCTCTACCTGACATCTTTTGTTTGGGAGGACCTTTTTTTACTGGATCGCAATAACGATTCTTCTTCGGCAGACCAGCCTTTCTCTTAAACATAGAGGCAAGACTTTCTGGTACTCATGATCAGACCAGTTTGCATAGTCTGGTATTGGATGTATGACATACTCATATGATCTAATCATTGCAGCCTTTGTTAGGTAAGAGTTCACCCAATCCACTAGATTTAATCTATTGCCTGTGATGACTGCCATGTCATGTCTACAAGGTATTCCAGATATAGTCTAGGCATTACAGTCACATGTCTTTGATTAAAGGTTCACCAGCTTGTAACCATTTCCATCATATACCTCAAACTCTGTCTCTGAAGAGGCAATCACATTAACATATCTACCATTTTCAAACATTTGAATTGACCTTCTTCATCACATTTCTTGTAACTCTTTCTTTCAAATCCTTTGCAAACTGCAGCCTCTTCCTCATGAGTTTCATTGTCCTACGCCTCCAATTCTCACAGATCTAGAGTATTGGTTGCTGCCGCAGTTTATACACCCAATTTTTTGTCGACTAAAAAATGTTGTTTGTTATGTGATTTGACTTCATATGGTGGTCAAATGCGTGTCTGGCCCACCGTATTGGATCTATGCCCCACACATACTCACAAGCTTGATAGTCTATTGACTAGAGCATTGTCATTGCCTTCTTAAGTTCTGCAGTGTGTGGGCTTTTTGTCGCATTCCAAACTAAATCACCTGTAGATGAATAAACAAAAATCTAAATTGTCATGATATTGTAAATGTAAATGTATATAAAACAATATTGAAGAATGTTAACAAGCAGACATGATGAAAATGCTCCATCGAAGTCCATTAACCCAAAACTTATGTCAGTCTTCCGATAAAATAACTCTACAACAACTAGAAATAACATACTCAAACAATTTTGACAGGCAGAAATGAAAAGGGACGGATTAATTCTGTATAAAAAATCAAACATGTGTATAACCTCAATTTATCGGATTCACACTTGGAAGTTATTGTTTTCTACAATGAGAAGCCTCAAACAAACCCATTTAAAATGTATAATAATTTCCCAAATTACATTTACCCATTTTTTCCATGATAAATATGCGAAACTAATTACATTGAATTTCAAGGTATTATCAGCGGCAAATAAGGAAAATTACCAATTAAGGATTTTGAACCCCAAACTAAACCACTATGTTTGTTAGTCTCTAAGATGAAGCATAACATATAAGCATCATTGAATGAACCCAATCCCCAGATGTGAATATCAGTTACTCTCCTAAACAGCTGTTTACGCATATTAAAAGAAATACAAAGCCCTAAATTTTGAAACCTGGTCTGCAAGGTTTACAAGCTTCAGGACTGCATTATTATTTACTAGAGTGGTGAAAAAGTGATATGATTTTGTATTAAAAGTTAAAAAAGGTAAGAATGATTGGCTTACAAAGCATACCTCAAGTAAACCCTAACAATCAAATTTTATAAAAAGTAAGATAATAAATAGCAGGCACTAACTAACAATTGTTCCTTTTTATATTGGCAATAATATGCCTTACACAGTATTTGGAAGATAAAGCTGGTCATACATCAGTTAGAGCCTTTAATACCCCCTTTTGACGATCACTCATAAAATTTAACCTCCTTATTTCATCATCACCTAAAACAATACAACCGAAAATCATTAGAGCCTCACTTATTGAGAAATATATATATTACAAATGTAGGAAATGAATAACTAACAAATGAAGTCCTTGAGATTTTAAAGGAACCAAGTCTAGCTGTCTTCATTCTCTAATTCTCCAACACCAAAAGCTATAGGAAATATACTATTATTTGCATCCATAGATACTACTCACAAGAGGACACCTTCATAATTCCCTTCAAATGGCATCCGTCAGTGCCAATGAACGGGCGACAGCCTTTAAAAAACCAACTTTCTTTGAAAGAAGCTGAGGAAGAAGCGTAGGAATCTACTTGGCATGTCCACATCAGGCACCAAGCCCTATAAAACTGCTCTTGATCCATGATTCCTTTCATTAATCTTGATAATGTAATCATACAACCAATTATAGCTCTCCTCATACTCAACTTTGTTGGTTAATAAAGTCAATTTTCTAGCTCTATACAGTGTGTGTCTTCTAACACTAACTCCGTACAAAGACCTTAGTAGTTTTCTCATTATTGGCACATCTATTGCATGGTTATTTACAATGTTGGCTTGTAATTTAGAAGCGATCCATTTCGCATCTACCTCAGTATTTTGGTGTAGCTTCTTGCAGTGGTGAATATCAGTCAGAGATTTAATTTGGAAATCAACACCACTAATAGGTGGACTAGCAGTGATCTTCTATGGAATATGGAATACCTAATATTTACACTTAGCCAAATAATCTATGTTTATTATGGGTATGACAAATCTCAAAACCTTGTTAGATCATGTAATTCTTCAATACTGTCTTGAAATGCTCATTTATCCTAAATAGCAATCTCTACTCAATGGTAATTTTTCGATCATCGGGCTCCTCAAAGCAGCATCTACTATTCAGAAAAGGATTGTCGTCTTCATCATCACTAGACCCATATGAACGCGGAGGCATATTCAGGTCCCCATGGTAAGTTATCGTATCATCAAAGTCAACCTTATTGTTAGATTCCTTCTCTCCTCTTGATTCTAACCCTCGAACCACATTGTTGGCATTCTGAGGCCCATTCCAACGTTTCTTGTTAATTTTTACTCCACTGTCAGTGTAGGGAAATCTTGTATCACCAGAGAGATATTCTTCCTCATCACTGCTAGATGAATAGGCACTGATTTCATTTTCAGCACTGTGGATATTAAATTATGGATCGTCTGAGTCGTCTTTATCGCTACATTCTTGTGTTCCCTTCAAAAGGTGAATCTTCACTACCCTCAAGTTCTGTATTGGCACCCCCATTATTTATATCATTTGTATTGCTGTCGTTATTGAAACAGGTAGTACCATCTTTTAACCTAGTTGTTTATGTGTCAACCAAACTCATTGTTGTCCTATTTTCATCCTGCACTAATGTTTGTGTGTCTTCTAGTTGACCATGGCATTTTGTCTTCTCCTGCCTCTATGCTGATTTATGATCTTCATGACACTTAATTGTTGTACGATCCTCAAGTGGCTCTGTTGCTGAGCCATCCTCTGCTCTTTCATGTACACCTATATCCCTTCCATTGTTTTCCTCCTGAGGGCCATCATCTTAGGGAAAAATATTAGTATCCTCCTCAAGGAGGACAACATCATTTTTTTGTCATTACGGTCTTTATTTGAAGCCATACCAACAACTTCATCATCTAGCATCATGTAGGCATTATGATAGTTATAGTCTTCATCTGATGCCATACCAAAAAATTCATCATCTGCCATCATATAGACACTGTCCTCCATTGGATCTTCATCCGATAGGATTACCCCACTTAACTCAGATGAGCTTCGAGGTACAAAGAAGTCCTCATTTGCTCTGTCATCCAAATCACCATCTTCATCACTCCTGATATTAATCACTGGAGGGGTTGAATTACCCCTATTAGGCTCACCATCCCAGCCATTGTAGCGAAAATGAATAGTTACATCATCACTTTCCCTTTGGCCTTACTGTAATATTTGATTCACGTTATGCAAAAATGCTGCCCAAATTTTCCTTCAGCCACAACATTATCTCTTGGAGGTATGAATGACCCATCAGGTGGAGCAACACTCCATGGATGGGGTGTGGTGAAGACCATAATTTCTTCCCTACAGAAAAACTCTTCCAACATTGATTGAAATTCAGTGTTTGTGTCAATTCTTATGATTTCCTCAACCCACCGCAACAGGACTTCCATCATAATTGGTTGCTTAGGGATTTTCATTTATCCATGATCGAAATGAATTTGTACAGAGCTTTTTATTGCTTCCAATGTGAATGACTGGGCGTCATATGCGATGTACTTGAACTTGGCGTTACAATACCTCACCTATAGGCCCAACCTTCTCATTCTACCTAAAAACATTAATAAAGCAATTAAAATTGGCACTTAATAAGAACTTTCCAGATGAGTTCTAATACAGACACTTTCAAACATCCATGTCAGTACCATAGCTAACCAAGTGTGCAGAAACTAATACTGCGGAAAGTAAATCAGCTGGACACCATTATTATATGTAATAAGACTTAAAAATGTATATATTACCAATCACATTTCAACTGAAACATGTTTTTTACAAGTGCATAAAAGTAGGACCATTAGTATTTAGAGCAATATAGACTAACAGTCAAAAGAAAACCCCAAAACACCAACCACAACAGAACCCACAAACATAAATAACATAAAATATATCAACAAATATACTTGTAGATACCTCATAACTACACCACCTTTGATAAACCCAGAACACCATGTAAATGGTTCCACAACCCTTATTAAACAACCAAAACCCAAATAGTATACTGATATCTTTAAATATCCATTAGATGCTTTACCAAAGTCATGAATATTGAGTGTAGACCATATAAAAAACAAATATCAATTATCCTAAGGGTATTCATACAAAAACAGAGCACATGCATTCTCCAAATATTTCGACAACTAAATTAGCTAGAATGAGGTTTTCTATACACTAACCAAAAAGAGAGAATAGAAATAACCATTACCAATTCAAGAGGAAATAACACAATAAGAAAAATATGAAGTTTCAAACTAAGTTAAAACAGAGTTTAGCTAAACCTAGTTAAGAATAAAAGTTGGATGGGAACTAAGATAAAAACAAAAACTCTGCAAAATGTACAGTGCTTCTGCATATCAAGGGGTAATTAGATGGAGAAAATTACTGAGTGAAACTGAAGCTGTAGTTGTTACTTATGGGGAAACTTCTGTTCTTTTAAACATTTACAAATGACGACCAGTACACTTAATTTTATACACAAATAGAAGTAAGAGTGTGTAGATATATGTGATGCAAAACCAGAGGATGAAAATTGGCACGAAACGGCGCAAGTCAGACCAAGTTTTGGTGCCCCACCAGCGTAGTCACTTAGGTTTTTTAAGTGTGTAACGTCCGCAAATTGGGCCTACAAGTTGGGGCTAATTTGAAATTTTTACATGTTTGATTTTTGATACATTCACTTCGGAATAAGTCGAAAATACTATTAAGGGCATAATATGAGATTTGAGATTTTGGTCTAGAATTGATAAAATAACATTAAATGGAAAATTGGTTATTTTGCACCAAAAGGTGAGTTTTATCATTAAGTGATGTTTTATAAAACATAAGTAGAGACAATGACTAAGTGGAAGCATTAGAATTGAAAAATGGAATTTAAATCGAAATTGCGGCTTTATTTGTAAAAATAACGGTTTTGGCGATTAAGGGTATTTTTGGTACAAAATGGGTTTATGATAAAAATTATATTTCCAGTGTAAAGGAATGATTTTAATATTTGGGGAATGATTTTCAAATAAAATTGAGAGACCGGTTTTAATAGCGGAATTGGTGGGTTGAGAATGTTAATGGGCTTGGGTGGAAAATTTGGGTCCATTAATATTGAAGGCCCATTAATACCAAATGAAAACCCTATCTACCACTCTTTTCCCCATCACTCTCTAACTCCCCTCTCTCTCTCTACATTTCTCTCAAGAAACCAACCCTCTCATTTTCTCTTACACCACCAACAAACCCTAACTATTTCTCTACAAAAATCATTACAACATCACTCACAAACATCATTAAATGTTACTAGGAGGTGGATGAAGCTCCTCTACTTCATTTTTGAAATTGGTAAGCCTTTTAAAAACCCCATTTAATCTCAATTTCGTTTTTGAATTATGTAGCATGATAAAATGTTGATTTTGAGCTCTATAGAGTCTAATGATGCTTCCAATTAGTCACATGTAGTCCATAATGTCTCTAATTGTAATTTTGAACAAAACCCTAACTTTCAATTGGGGATTTTATGAAAGGAAATTATTAAAGTGGTTTATAAATGATCCTAGGTTGTTACTAAGTGATTTTGGATTAATTCCGACCTATTTTGAAGATCTCTAATCTCATTAGTATGCTAATGTCCTTAATTGAATTGTTGTGTGGTAATTTAAATATGTTGGAACCATTTAATGATGTTATGGTATGTATGGATGGTTATAGTGTGATAGTTGTATATTGGTAATGGCTTAGAACAAGTGGAAACCCTCATGGGAGCGGCTTTCTAACTTGTGGATCGACGGATGGGAGGTTCGTATTTCCGTTTTTAGCCCTACACACTTGTTTGTTATTGGTTGATGCATTGAATATATGCTTACTTATAATTATGCCATGAAATCGGTTAAATAAGATAACCATCAAAAAGTTGATATGATAAGCATACTTGCATGTTAAGACGCTAGAGCATGTATGTAATGCATGTAGAATCATGCTAGGCGCTGCTTTGGGAATTGAAGTTTTGGGTGGACCGAGTCCACATTGTTTGCGGATATTGAAGGGCATAGGTTAGACACTTATCTTTTCGCTCTTGCTTGTGGATGCTTGAAATGGTGTTGACATGTGTTGGTAAGACATGTTGGTTGTATACATGATAATTATGAAAATATTGCATTTATGACTATGTGAAAGTGCATATGTGTTCGCCTTGTGGCTAAACGATTTCAAATGACAATGTTGTATTGGTACCTCTAAGAGGTCAAATGTGCAAACGAAAGTTGTAAAAGAAAGGATAAATGTGTGATTGTGGTTGAATCACTAAAACAGATAATTGCCCTTAATATAGCTAGTTAGCGAATGTAGTGGCATGCTATAGGGAAACAATGAGAATTCTCAACTTGTGTATACATGAATGATAAATTGGCATTGGGGCAAAAAACGAACGAATTGAGTGACGACTCCTAACGGGTGTGACGGCACCACAGCCTTTTGGCCTAACGAACGAATCCAAAGGTAGATGACCGACTTGAGGGATAGTAAATCGGCTCTACGGATTATTGGTCTTCGGACCCCAACGAGAGCTTGGCTCTAAAACGATGGCTTCGGCCCTAACGTCCCGTTTTCACTAATCAAGCTAGAATTAAGAGCGATTGCTTAAAAATGGCATAATGTGTCTATTGAACTTGATTGTTGAGTATTTTAAAATTGGTTGGTCATATATTATGGAAACTTAACTTGTCAAATGTTTTTGAATTAGAAATATTTCAACTTGGATTGTTTGAACTTGAATGTTGAACTTCAAATGTTTTGGAACTTGAATTGTTTAAAACATGCCATATTTTGAACTTGCTTCGTATTAAACTTGAAATGTCATTAATGATGTATTGATATTGTCTTGCTAATGAACTTCATAACAAAATGACATTGTTATGGATATTGAAAATTGGAATTGATATGAACATGCTTGGTAATCAAGATGGCTAATGAACTTGACTAAATAAGAGATCATGACATGTCTTATGCATAATCTTGATGATTTGGAATGTTTGTTTAGTGAGCCAACCCTTAGTCCAATGCTCTTGTCTAGTGGTGTGATCCTAATATGTTTTTGTCAAGTTAAAATGTGTCTTTGGTAGCTTAATTGGTTAAATTATGAATTGGAGAATCATATTGAATGTCTAATAATCAACTTGTTGTTAACTTGGTTGGTAAATGTTGGTTTTACTTGAATTGGTATTGAAATGGTGGAATAAGAGGAACTTGAAATTGGAAATCGTTGTCTTGTGTTGCTGCTGCAACAAGTTGACCAAATAGGCAACTTGTTCAGTTTCGTTTGCCCAAACGGTTGGGACGCTTGACAAACGGATTGTTTGTATGTATTGTTTGATATGCAGAGATGATGTGTTTAATATTTGGTTGCATTCCAATGTCGTTTGGTCGGGTTTTGAAACTGAGTAAATCGCTCAGATAGGTGACCTGGGCAGAATCTGCCGACTTACCAAATTACAGTGTGGTAAGCAATTCGGTATGTAATTTGTCCAGAGAGCTAGTTTTGTGTCTAGTTACTTACTGAATTACATTATGGCATGTAGTTCGGTATGTAATTCGTCCAGAGAGCCAGTTTGGTGTTCAGTTACTTACCGAATTACATTATGGCATACAGTTCGGTATGTAATTGGTCCAGAGAGCCAGTTTGGTGTTCAGTTACTTACCGAATTATATTATGGCATGCGGTTCGGTATGTATTTCGGCCAGAGAGCTAGTTTTGCATCTGTTTAGATACCGAATTACAGTATGGTATGCATTGTGGTATGTATTTCGGCCAGAGAGCCAGTTTTGCGTCTGCTTACTTACCGAATTACTTTATGGCATGCAATTCGGTATGTAGCTCGGCCAGGAAGCCAGTTTTGTGTGTCTTACTTGTCGGTCTTTGTTCTCCCTCATCCGAACTCCAATTTAGGTGCCGTTTGCCGCAACGAATTTGTCTTTAAGTCTACTTTCCAACTCTGTCTTCAGATTTTGAAAATATGATCATATATATACCCTGATTTTAAATCTCCTCCAAGTTTTTGTAAATTTCAGCTTTGGAAAATACGTGTAACTAGTATAAGTTTTGTATCCGGACTCCAAATTGAGTTCCATTTGTTTCTATGAATTTGTGATGATTTCCTTTAATTACTATATGTTTTGAAATTATAGAAATAAATCAATGATATTTAAAGGATTTCAATCTTTCTTAAATGTACGAAACATCCTATATATATAGGAATCGAAATTCTTGAATTAAAAACCTCTTGATTGAATTGTTTCCAAAACTTTCTAAATCTTTCACGAGTATATTTAATTGCTAGTAAACTCACCTACACGTGACCATTTTTGAAAAGTTTATCGAATATCTTGTCGACGAAGTATCTTTAAAGGTATTTAAAAACCATAAAGTCTTGTAACACGAGAACTTGCAATGTGGTCAATTTGTTGATTGCTTCTTGTTCAATAAATGACCTTGTATCTTATAATTGTTATTTGATACCGAACTGTAATTCGATGTCCAGTTCGGTATCGAGTTCGGTCAGAGAGCATATTTTTCATCTTCACGGGTTACCGAATTATAATTCGGTAGGGAGCTCGGTATGTAGCTCGGTCAGAGGGTTTGTCTTTCAATTGTGTCTGTTACCGAATTGAAAATTCGGTATACAATTCGGTAGTGAGCTCGGACAGAGGCGTTTTGAGTCATGCATTGGAGTCACTAAACTGTAATTCGGCATACAGTTTAGTATTGAATTCGGTCAGGGACGTACTGTTGCATTTCATGGGTTACCGAATTGTAATTCGGTATACAATTCGGTAGGCAATTCGATATAGTTTGGTAATGTGTTCAAAACCTGAAAATTGAATATAATCATGGCTTGATTAAACCCCACTGATTAAACATTGAAATCTTCGATTGTTGGATTCTTGGTGATCTCCTTAAAACGAGTTGTTTGGACTAAGCGAAGTTTGGCTCACAAGTCTATTGAAATGATTGGTCATCATGAGATAATTATTGATTCACTTAATCGAATTGATCGTCTTGATTGACTTAATTGAAATGATTGTCTCGATTGCCTCAATTTAAATTGGTTGTCTTGATTGACTCGATTGTATTGATTGTCGTATTGATCGCATTATTGATTGATTGATACATATGGTTAACGTTAAGGAGAAATGTGATGAATATTAATGATTGGTAAACCATAGAATGAGTATGAATGTGTGACATAGCATGCCTCGAATGATACACTAGCATGATTGATTGCTAGGAATTGGTTGTGTTTGACTTCTATGAGTTAAGGTGAGCTTAGAGATGCTCACATTAGAATTGCATTGTGTGTTAAAGCATTGCATATCGACAGAAAGGTAAGAGCATTTGCGTGTGCTTGTTTGGGACATGGGATGCGAACCAGGCGTGTGCCTGACCCTTTCTTCTTTTTCTTTTTCCTCGTAAATTGTGTTTTCAGGTTCGATCGAGCAAGGTGAAGTTCAGTAATGATGTAATCACCCATACATGTATTTTAGAATTTTATCATATTTGTAAATGAGCTTACAATATATTTGAAGTATAGTTGTAAAAGATGTTTTATTCATTTGGAATTTCTAAATATCATCTATGTATGATTTAAACCAAGTATCATATGTTCAAGAAAGTAACATCTTTATTCGTTTTTCGCACAAATATCATATAAACTAATCGACTTTTGAAATGTTCCTAAATGGTAAATCGCAACTGCATCGTTAATGTGGCAGTTCGGACACCCGCTACGGTCTTAATCGGGGTGGGGGTTCGACGCTACAAGGTGGGTTGGTGTTAATGGGAGAGTGTGTGAGAGAGAGAAATCGAAAAGATGTGATGAACAGGATCGCACAGTTAGATTTAGCTTTTTATACTTTTCAACCAAAATTACTTATTTGCCTCGACAACTCACCCTTTTCACTAATACAGGTCGACTTCAGGTTAAGACACACAAGCATTGAGGTGGCAGATAATGGGGTCAAACCTTGACCTGACATCGTTACATTATTGAAAACTCATGTCGTTCTATGGTAAAAAAAATACCAAATCTCGGTCTGGCAGTAATTAAGGAAAAACTCACTGCCCCTCTCAGTAATTTTCTCATTTCAAACATCAGTAGAAATCATTACTAAATGAAATAATTACTTTACTAATTTGGTTTCTTTATTAGAAAAATATCACTATTATCATACTCTCCTCATGATCCTCATTATAATCATCCTTATCCTCCACATGATCCTCATTATAATCATCCTTATCCTCCTCATGATCATTCTCATCCTCTTTATATGTCTTCACCTTATCATCATCAATCTCATGTTCGTTACTCATCTCTTTCACATAAAATATTTAGTCTTCATTCTGACCTCTCTTGGGTAAATCATCTTCCTCAGTCGAATTCTCCTATGCACGAATATGGAAAAAAATAGAAGTGGTGTAAACAAAAATTAGAAAATATTGTTTCTCAGCCTCAAATTTGGGAAATAGTTCAAATATTTATATGTTTTCCAGTCTAGAAGACCAGGAAAGTCTTGTTGTAGAATGTTTTCTTATCTTCAAAACTAAAAAACAGTTGAATAAGGTTTTGTTTCCTAGTATGGTATACCAAATAGCATATATGGAACAAATATGTTTCCTAGAAGACCTTATTAGAAAATAAATCGATCTATCAACTGCTTCCCTATTTTTAAGGCTTGGAATAAGATCCTAAAAGTAGTTTCCTAGTATTCAAGGTCGGAAAATATATCCAAATTCGAAGTGCTTCCTAGTCTTAAATACCAAGAAGCTACCATACTTTAACAGTAGTTTCCTAATATTCAAGATTGGGAAACAGATCCAAATTTGAACTATTTTCTGGTCTTGAATATTAGGAAGCGACCTGACTCTAACAGTAGTTTATTGGTATTCAAGATCGGGAAACAAATCGAAATTTGAATTGTTTCCTGGTACGGGGAAGCTACAAAAAAAAAAAACACAAATTAAATATAAATAACATGACAGCTACTTGTCTAATTTGAACACGAACATCACAAATTCACTCTTCACCCCTAAAATTCAGATATCCAAACACCTCTAAAGTAACTCTAACACCTAATCTTAGCATAAATCGAAAACAAAGTATATAACTACCACACTTTTCTACTTCTACTTTTATTTACTAAGGCAAGTGGTTATTTTAGATTTTTGACATCCTTGTTTTCCTTTATTTGTTTTTGTCATGGAGAACTTGACAATGCTAGCATTAATTAAAAAAGAAGAATGATGGATCAAAACTTAAAGATGCGAATGAGGATGACAGCAGGGATGACAATTTTCGCCCTGACCCGCGGACCTGCCCTGCCCTAAGGTGCCGCGACCTGATCCTGACCTGCCTCGTACGCAAAATGGGTCAGATACTGGCCGCCCTACCCTGCCCCGCATGCAAGGCAGGACAAGTCCAAATCTGATTGGTGTCCTGCCTCGCCCCGAGCTCGCCCTGTCATGTTAATTAGTTTTTCAATTTTATATTTAGATCATTTATTTTTTATCCCTAAATTTTAAAATATTTTTAATTTACTATCAGTATTAGACATAATATAAATATCTAAATAAATTTAATTTTTGTAGCATTTAAATAATATTAAAAATTAATTATTTTTATTAATATTGATAATATTTAAGTAATTTTATTAAATAAAAAACTAGTTGAATATCAAATAATATAATAAATTAATAATAATTATTAAATTATTTATTTTTCAAACTCAAATATTGTTGTAAGATGAAAAATATAATTTTTGACAAAATAGGAGCAACATAAAAATATAACTTAAATACATTTTTTAAGAGTAAAACAAGTCCCCGCGGGGCAGGGCAGATCCCTGCGGGGCAAGTCACGGGTCCAGACTTTCTGCCCCACACCACAGGGCAGGCGGGGCAGGTCAGACCAGTCTGCCGGCGGGGCAGGTCCAATATCTCAAGGATCTGCCCCGACCTGCCCCATTGTCATCCCTAGATGAGAGCAAGAACAATGATAAAAGCGAGAGTTTAGAGGTGCAAAAATATTGACGAAAGAATTGTGATGGTTTATGAACGAGAATGATGAACAATGATGAATGAGAACAATATTATAAATTGAAAAAAGTGAGAGAGTGTTAAGAAGGAAATAGAATCCAGAAGTAGAAACAGTCAATTGTAGAGACAAGGGTGTTTTAGGGTTTTTGTTGAAATTTTTATTTATTTTTATTTTTAATTTTTTTAGATTTTATTTTTTAAAGTTGAAGGGTAAATATGAGAATTTGGTTCATTGGATGTAAAAATTGTTTTCAAAAGTTTAAATTTATAATTTATTTTAATGATGGGTCAAAATTAATTTTTTGAACTTGTCTCGGCTTAAAAATGCAAATTATCACTATATAATAATTACTATTTCAACAACTATTCAAAGTTTTAAAGGAATTTTTTTTAGGCCATAAAAAGTTTAATATATAATTATAGGGGGTAATTACCAAAAACCTCCCAAGTTTTGAAACGTTTGATTTTCCGCCACCAGTTTTCAAACATGGTACCAAACCGCCCCCATTTACAAAACCAAAGCTGTTTTCTGTTATGATTGGATGTTTTCTGTTAATGGGGGCGGTTTGATACAAACGTTTAAAAAACGGTGGCAAAAAATCAAACGTTTCAAATTTTGGAGGATTTTTTTATAATTACCCTTTATTAATTCTCTAAATGATATTGATACGATTATCACATCTCAATTGGAGGATATGTTATGATTTATAAATATAAATGTGATATTGTTTAGGGGTTTTTCATAACATAAAAATTTAAATTATTTTTCCAAAAAAATATTTAATTAGTTAGATTTCAATTGTTCCACATTTTATTTCATATTTTATCATAAGTAGTTTAATTCAAAAATATCTTTTTATTTATTTTTAAATTTAAATTAATTTAATTAATTAACCTGTTTATTTTTTTAAATTTGATAATTTTTAAGAAAAATTATGGGAAATTATATAAAATAAACCAAATAAAGTTTAAAAATTCAAAACTAAACCAATAGAAGTTTATTTCTATTTTTGAGCCACTCAAATTTTGATTTTCAAAAGTAGATCATCACATATGTGAAGGTCCTCTTCACAGACCACCTTCACATCTTCACAGATCAGTGTAAAAGATCATCACAGAAGGATAAAATTGTCAATTTGGTTCATTTTTTAAAAGTGAAAGCTTGAAAGATTATTTTTGTAAAATTTTTAAAATTGGGCTATATGATGTAAATAAAAGTTATAAAATAACAAAAATGAAAATAACCCAAAAATTACATATCTTTTTTTCTTATTATTTTTTTATTTATATTTTATTCCATTAATTTTATATTATAATTTGCGAAATTAAAATTATTAGAATAAAAATTCATGATAATATCAAATACTTTTAAAATAATGGAATAATTATTCTGCATTTTAATTATAATATATATAGAAATTAATATTGGAAATGATAAAACTAAAATGGTAAACAAAATATATTACCAATTAGAATGATGTAAATATATAATTTATAATTAATATTCAATTATTATTACTACAACTCTAACAATTATTAAAACATGTAAATATTTATGTTATTAAAAAATAATGGACTAAAAAAATCTACCACTAAATTAAACTTAATAAAAGAGAAAAAAAAACGATTGTAATCACGCATTATATATCTTCTTCAAATACGAAAAAATATTGCAAATTCTTTCAAGTAAGTTGGGTAATCACGCATTATATATCTTCTTATTTTCCAAATATTATTCTGCTCACCTACAATTATAATCAAATATTGTTTATGTTCGCTTGCTATTTTGATATTTATATTTTATTCCATTAGTTTTATATTATAATTTTATTCTTTATAAATAAAAAAATTAACAAGAAAAAATATATATCATTTAGAGAATTAATAAAGGGTAATTACCAAAAATCCTCCAAATTTTGAAACGTTTGATTTTTTGCCACCGTTTTTCAAACGTTTGTGTCAAACCGCCCCCATTAACAGAAAACATCCAATCATAACAGAAAACAGCTTTAGTTTTATAAATGGGGGTGGTTTGGTACAACGTTTGAAAACCGGTGGCGGAAAATCAAACGTTTCAAAACTTGGGAGGTTTTTGGCAATTACTCTAATTATAGGCCTATTTTGAAAAGTTTACAAAACTAAACTTTAGTTTTCACTTCATAGGTCATTCACATACTATGATCGTAGTTCACAACATCTGTAAATTGTAAAAATTCAGGAGTATTTTGGGAAACTAAGCCTATGGAGTGAAAACCAAACTTTTAATAGTTTATCTTTGTATGTTTTTTTGAAACAGACATATAATTATATTTTGAACTTTAAAAAACCTATTTAAAAGAGTTTTCACAATTTTTAATTTACTAGTTAATGTGAAACATATATATATATATATATATATATATATGGCATCAAATTAGTAGTGTAATATTATTTCGAATAATTATAACAATTTATTCTTCAATTAACTTTTTAAGTTATTGCTAGGTTACCTTTTAAATGGATGATACGTTTCTAATGGATAAATAATCACTTTTGAAGGAGTGATATGTCAAATATATCCCTCCCTCATTCTAAATTTACTTATCTACATTTGATAATCATATGTTGTCTCAAACATATACATCATATATTATTTAAATAAAAAAAATTCTACTCCATCTTATAATATCCCGCTATCAAATGGTAACATGTTTCTATTTCCTTTCCGTTTTGCTAGATTCCTTTGCGTTTTCACTCACTTTCTTGTTGCATTCACCATAAATTGTTTAATTATTTCATTCATAGGAAAAAAAATGATGGTAAAATCATTGACAATTTTGTCTCTAATAATAATTCGTTCCATGGATTATGTTAAACACTCGTAATTAAAAGGGATAATCACAAGAAATATCTACACATGTTTGTCAAATTCTGAATAAATAAATAAAATGAAATGCTAGTAACTTTTTTTTTTTTTTTTTTTTTTTTACCAATTTCCCACTTTGTCGTTAAAAAGTGTTTTTAACTATTCATTTTCGTTAGTGGTCAGATTGGCACTCAAACACATAAAGGAAATTAGGTCTTTTTACCGTTCATATTTTTTAAATATAAAAAATGAATGAAAGAAGCAGACATCTCATGAATGATTCTTCGTATTTACTTTCACTATCCATTTTCGTATGATTCATTTCAAAAGGATCTCTTTCTTTATCATAATATGGAAAATGGCAACAAGTATTCTACCATTTTGTGAAATGAAACAATCTGGAACCCAACAAGAAGACTATCCTTATATAATCCCTTTCACTCTGAAGATATGTTCGAGCCAGTCTTATGTTCATGGAGCATCTAGTATTCATAGCTAGTAGAGATTTTGTTTCTTAGAGATGAAAATTGCAATAACTAAGAAAAGAATTATAGTAAATCAATTTAAGTACACTGTGGAGCTGTTTATAAAAGTAAAGTTAGTAAATAATAAATCTTTTGATACTTTCACGGAGCACACAACGAAGATTTTCAAAAACGAAGGACACCAATTTATAAAGGAACATTTTAACATTTGGTGGATAAATTGATATATCTTACTCACATTAGCTCTGATATAAACACAACCCTAAACTTTATTTAGGAGTGTGCATTCAAAAAGTCCCCTATCGTACTGTATTTGTGGGATATTCTGTATTCGATATAGGAATTTTGAATACCGAATACCATTTCAAAAATTAAAAATTTGGCTAAGGCGTAATGTAAGGTTTTGGTTTGGTATGGGACAATACCATAACATCAAAATAGTAGAAAAAATAAAAATTAAATTTACTTATTATTTGAACTTGGTGATTAGTTTTGTATTTGAATTAGTTATCAAGTTTTATTTATTATTGATTGTATTTATATGTAGGTTATTATTTATGGTTGAGGTGTATAAAAAATTTTAAAATGTTCAATTATGTTATAGATAATAGGCTAAATACAATTTTTTTGAGACAGTAGCGAAATACCGGATATTGTATTGTACCATACCAAATACAAAAATTTCCATTTTGATCTTACCGAATACTAATTTGTATCACAAAAGTTCAGTTCAATTCGTACCAAAATTTCACTATTCGATTTAATATTTCAATATGTCTTGTACCGTGCACACTCCTAACTTTATTAATAAGTTTATGTCATGCCCAACGTAAGAACACCTGCAGGGCTTCTAAGAATTCTTTCATAAAAAGATGAAAATGAATCCAAGAAATGGTTCTTTTTAAGAAAAGTAGTGGTAGGGGGTTGTAGATATTTATCGATGCTGACTAGGTTAGATTAGCAGTAAATCGGAAATCATAACTAGATATTATATTTTCTGATAGGAACTTTAGTGAGTTAGAAAAGAAAAAACAATTGTAGTGTCTAAAGTAGTATTGAGTTAGCATTGAGAGTTATGATACATGAAATTTGTGAAGGTTTTATGGATGAAAAGAGTTCTTAAAGAATTAAAGTTAAGCAGTCATGGACCAATTAGACTTTATTGTGGTAATTAGTCTACTATCAGCATAGTCAAGGATCCCATATATCAGGATAGAGCCAAACATAAAAATTGATAAACTCTTCGACCAGTAGAAATTTAAAATACGACATTTAAAACTTCACTATATTTTTGTTGTAAGTATAATTGCAGATATTTTACTGAGACTTTAATAATAAAATAGTTTGAGTTGCGGATCATCAAATTGGACATGATTAATGTATATAAGTCTAACTTTAGAAGTTATTTACTGATTTTTAATATTCTACTTTATAGTTTGAATTATATCTTTACTTTATGAGTATTAAGTAAGATAATCTCCCATTTCTATGGAGATTGATGTTCAAATAAGGCGTGAGATTTTTAAGATGTTAGAGTATCTCCAGTGGGATGTGAATCTAATTCACGTACATATTTTGAATTTTTTTATTTAAAATACCCACTCTAGTGACAATGCGAATTCAGAATGTCCTGATGACGTGATAAAAAGATAATAAAGGATGTGAAGTAGAACTTTTATTTTCCACATTCTAATTGACGACGTGAATTAGTATTTTTAATATTTTTAAATTGAAATTAACTTATTTTTACTCTAAAAATTAAAAAATATAAATTAAAAAGAAAAAAAGAAGCTTAATTCTAATAAATTATAAATTAGAAAAATCCAAATAGACAACAATCACTGTAGGCTGTTTTTATTTTTTCTTTCTTCAAAAATACTATTTTTAACATATCATTATCCACACTCATACCCATATGTCTTAATCTACTCCATCATTAAAAATGCTCTCAGAATATTCATAATATTCATAGGTGTCAAGAAATTCTTAATTGATTTATTTCCTTTTTTGAAAATTTATTAAGTAAAGTTGTAAATTTTATATACATATTCTTTTTCATCAGGAAAAACGTATTAAAAATAATATTTTTTTTCAACACATTAGAACGATTTAAAATACCAATTAGAGTAACTATTATGCTCTAATTATAAAAAAAATACTAAAATGGGTATTTACTTATATGTATATAAAAATAGCCGTAAGAGCAAATTACACCATTCAAAATGTTTTTTTTTTTAATGATAAATAATTTATTTTTTTTTAGTATTTTTGGACATGTTATAGATGAAATAATTAAGAATAAAAATTTCCATTAATTTATGAAAAATAATATTGATGTACATTTAATCCAATTTAACATGTACCCCATCCTTAAACCATGATCTTACCAAGCTACTAGATTGCATCTTTTGTATCACATAAGTGGCCAGTTGAACTTTGCAACAATATCATATCTTGAATTTAATATCTGATAGAACTTTATCTCAAGACTAAACATGTACATAGGTAGCTTTTATATTAAGGTAGATGAATAGGGCAGCAAGGCAATATAGATTAAATTGATATGCACAATTCAAGAAATGCTAGATGGGATTAAACCGCTTGCCTAAGAATTGAAGCTCCTATCCACAGAAACACAGCACAACAAGAATAAATGACAGGCTATTTCCCATTTCATTGTATCTATAGGATTCTTAAAACCTGAATTCCTGAGATCATTAGTCATTACAAAATGCAAATTCAAGTGAAAGGAGCGCACGAATAACCGGTGCTGCAAAGGCCAGTGGTGCTGTTGTAAGGAAACAAAGCAATAGGTCGAATAAGAGGAAGCTCCGGAAGCTTCGTTTTAAGACTCAAAAACTCAACCAGTTCCTCCATAGACGGCCTTCCTTTGCTCTCATTCAATGTACAAAGCAACCCAATTTCAATCACTAGGATCGCCTGCTCCATATTCACCAAAGACCCCATCCTCCCATCTACCACTTTCGCTTTCTCATCACACTCATGCATTCTCCAACCAAACTCTACCAAGTCCATCCCTTCTTCCTTCTCCATTCTCCTCCTTCCTGAAACCACTTCCAACACAAACACTCCGAATTCGAACACGTCCGCTTTCTGACTCACAGCTGATTCGAACTTCCTGCTCTCTGTACCTGACAACACGAAGCCGAAATCGCCCAGGACTGCCCGGAAGCTCACGTCTAGAAATACGCTGCTTGGTTTCATGTTCTTGTGAGCGAGTTGCTTCAAGTGGATGAAACTTAATCCATCTGCAACGTCTTTTATCACTTTCAATCTTCGCGACCAGGGAAGAACTCCTGATCCGAATAGCCATTTATCTAGGCTTCCATTTGTGAAGAATTCATACACAACAATGATTTCACGATTGTCTTGACACCAGCCTCGGATTGGAACTAGGTTCGGATGACGAACACAGCTTATTGCTCCAATTTCTTTGATCAATCTACGTCTGTCTATACCCTGCTGCGAGTTTAAAAACACAGTGGTGAATCTCTTCACAGCTACTTGACTACCATTGGAAAGCTTTCCTCTGTAATAAACACCTCTTGAATCATTTCCCAGAAGCTCAAACTCGCTGAAACCTCTAGTTACTGATGAAATCTCGGAGATTGTATATTTTCTCGGCTTGTTAGGAGGCCGTGGTCTTTGTTTCTTCTCTGGTAAAGCTACAGCTTTCAATTTCGCATTCCGTTGACGTCTGCTGTAGCAATAAAGTCCGAGAATGATACCCAGAGACAGAGCTGTGACGCCTATGAAGATTAACAGACCATGAGGGGGTTCTGTTTTGGAGATCTTGATTGGTGTTTGAGTGTTGTTATCTTGAGTTTCTTGTAACATGATCTTGTTTTTACAAGATTGAGAAGTGGGGATTCGGAGAGTGGCTTGACTTTGTGATGAGAAGTTCCAGGATATGAGATTATGAATTTGAGTCATGTCCCCTGTTGAAGCAGAGAATCCTATAAACATGTATTCATTTAAATAAGGAGCAATGTCTAGAAAACCTGAAAAGATTGGTTTCGATTGGTCGGATCCAATTCTAATCTCCATCCATCTCTTTGGTCCATCGTATTGAATCCAAGCTCGATGAATCGAACCATCGGTGAGTGAGATACCGAAATCAGAAACATTAACAGATTTGGAAGAAACAATACTCCCCAAATTGATACCAACATGATTATCATTCAAGTCACCGAATTCCGGATTCAAACGGGTGTCGAATTCAACAGCGACAGCCTTGTAATTGTCTTCACAAGCGTCGTTGAGCATTCCAAGCCAGGGACCAGGTCTTCCGACAGTGAACTCGTCAGGCACGATGATGAAAGTGAGTCCACTTCCTCCATGGTTGTGATTTTCAGGATTAGAAGAATTGGAAGCATTGATGAATTGGAAAGCGAAAGTGGTTTGAAAGGAAGCAGGGGTTTGAGAGATTGGATCGAGAAGCCTGACGGGTGAAGAGTAGAGGGCTCTTCCTGCTTGGTGATCGAGTTTTTGAGAATTGTCAGGTATTTGGATTGTGGACTTATTGTCTGATGACAACTTTGCACTGCCTAAGAGCTTGATGTCGTGTGAGTTGAAGTCGTCGAAGGATAAATGCTTGGTTACGCTCACTGCGTCGTCACTAGCTGTTAAAAGATAGAATTGTGTGAGTATTGTGAAGCAATAGAAGTAGTGGTTAGACTCCATTGAAGATCGAATGGAACATTCAGGTAGTGGAAGCAGGGGAGGTGGTGGTGAAGAAGATGATAATGTACTGTAGTGGGTCCCACTTGGAGAACGTGAGCCTTGGATTTGCGTGATATCACATTTTATAGTTCTAATGTAAAATATTATCCTTCTACATACTTAAATATTTTTATATTAAAAAATTATGTAAGCCAATATTATAATCATGAAAATATTTAATTTTTTACCAGGGTGGCAATAAAAGAAAATTGTTGACTACATTTATTGGTATATATATATATATATATATATGAGGACAGAACACGTGCACAGTATAGTATTTTATACTGTGTAGGTTATGATTTAAGCAGATAAGAATGAGTAGTCAATTCGTATGCCCTCTAATAATTGGAAATGACAATGACTGCTGCTGGTTGCTTCTGTGCGATGCCAACATACAAACAAGACGAGCTTATGTACTAGCACTTATTTCGAGTCTTTGGTTATTCTGAACCTTCCGTGTACCGACTTTTAATTATTACAATTATTATTTTAATGAGGATATTATAACCAAAAAATAGATATATATTTATATAAGATGAATGGGTACCGAAACTGGGCGGGAGAGATTACGATAAATTTGGGTTAATCCATTATGGGTTGGAGAAGAAGATCTCGACCTGCATTCACTATATAATTAAGTCCATTAAAATATAGTTTGGATTGTATACGTACTAGAATACAGAAAAACAATTCAACTTGAAAAGAAAAGAGTAGAATCAGAAAGTAATCTGATAATCTAGAATTAAAAAAAAAAAAAAAATTCAACGTAAAATGGAAAGAGTTGAATTAGAAAGTAACCTGATAATCCTAATGGGATATATTTTTTTTTTTTTTTTTTAATATTATGGATTCGTAATAGATTGAAGAAGATTATTATTAGTAAATGAACAAATAAATATACAGCAAAGCAAAGCAAAACCAAATAAAACAAAACCACACATTCGTATTATTGATTTCTGTATAAGCCTTTTTGCAAACTATAATATATGTGTCCATGCAAAATTAGAACACTTGCATGTCATACACATGTATAACATTTATCAAATTTCTGATACGTGGAAAGTCACATGTTATCACAACACTCCCTCTTGAATTTCCACCATTGTGAAAATTTAACTGCCACGTTAAAACCTTGTCAGAAAAATCGAACGAAGGATTAAAACTGAACGAAGGAAAAAGAGTACAGTTGGTAAATCGAATATTACGAAAATTATCCCCCTGATAATGACACCCATACATCTAATTTTCTAATCTGGAGAGTTTTCGCATTCCGTTCTTGTAAACGAGTTTCTCGAACGTTGATGTCGATAATGATTTCGTTAATAGATCGACTAGGTTATTGGAAAATCTTATCTACTTCACGTTGATTTGACCAGTATTCTGAAGCTCATGGGTGTAGAAGAATTTAAGGGAAATATGTTTAGTTCGATCTCCTTTGATATAACCTCCCCGAACTTGGGTGATGCATGCAACATTATCTTCAAAAATTACAGTTGGCCCATTTGTAGTTTGGGAGATACCACATGAATTCAGGATATGTTGGATTACTAATCTCAACCAAATACACTCTTGACAGGTTTCGTGTAATGCCAAAATTTCAGTATGATTCGAGAACGAGGCTACTAAAGTTTGTTTCGTAGATCTCCAGGAGATCGCGACACCATTGTATGTGAAAATATAGACAGTTTGAGAACGTCCTTTATGCAGATCCGAAAGGTATCCAACATCGGCATAACTAGTCAAACCCAGAAATTCATCACAATTCGTATAAAATAATCCCAAATCTTTCGTACCCTTCAGGTAACGCAAAATATGTTTGATTCCGTTCCAATGACGACGGGTCGGTGCAGAACTATATCTCGCTAATAAATTTACAGCAAACGAGATATATTGCCTCGTACATTGTGCCAAATATAACAGTTCACCTATTGCATTCAGATATGGTACTTCAGGACCAAGTATTTGTTCGTCGTCATCCTTCGGTCAGAATGGATCCTTTTTGGGATCGAGTGTTCTTACAACCATGGGTGTACTTAATGGATGTGCATTATCCATATTGAATCTTTTTAGAAGCTTTTCAATGTATGCTGATTGATAAATCAATATGCCATTTGATTTATGTTCAATTTTTTCAAATCAATATGCCATTTCTTTTTAAAAGACACTATTTCATTTTTTTTTCCAAAACTTTCATCTCAAACTCTATTTTCAAATATTCAGCAATTTGTTTGGTCTCTTCAGGAGTCCTAATGATATTCATATCATCCACATAAATTGCTATAATGGAAAAACCAGAACCTGATTTCTTAATAAAGATACATGGACATATAACATTATTCTGGTATCCTTCTTTTATTAAATACTCACTAAGACATTTATACCACATTCTTCCGGATTGTTTCAATCCATACATGGATTTTTGTAACTTTATGGAATATAAGTTTCGAGATCCCGATCGATATGATTCAGGTAATTTCAATTCTTCTGGGAGTTTCATGTAAATATCAGAATCAAGTGATCCATATAGATATGTAGTGACTTCATCCATAAGACACATTTCCAGTTTATTTGAAATGACAAGACTGATCAGAAATCAAAACGTAATAGTATCCATTGAGAATATGTCTCATTATAATCAATTCTAGGTCTTTGGGAGAAACCTTGAGCAACCAAATGTGCTTTCTATCTCACAATTTCATTTCTTTCATTTCGTTTCCGAACGAATACCCATTTGTAACCTACTGGTTGAACATCTTCTGGTGTTTTCATTATGGGTCCAAAAACTTTTCATTTATTCAGAGTGTTCAACTATGCCTGGATTGCTTCTTTCCATTTTTTCCAATCATGTCTATTCATGCATTCTTCCATACTACGTGGCTCATGATCATCATATAAAATATCTACTGCCACAATGTAGGAAAATAAATCATCAATTTTCATTTCATTTCTATTCCATAATTCCTAATTGAAATTTACAGAAATTTTTTCATTTTTCGATTATGATATTTCTTTATCATTCTTTCCTTCAGGGAGATTATTTTCAGTGATCTCAACAACTTCTGGAATTTCACTAGATGTGGTTTTAGGATCCAG
This sequence comes from Cardiospermum halicacabum, assembly GCA_031304145.1. Lineage (NCBI taxonomy): Eukaryota > Viridiplantae > Streptophyta > Magnoliopsida > Sapindales > Sapindaceae > Cardiospermum > Cardiospermum halicacabum. The sequence continues at coordinate 22,250,137 of CM062389.1, forward strand.
ATTATTTTTCTTTATTTTTCTTGGATCTGTATCTTTTGAACCATGAGGTTTACTACGCTTCTAACGTGGGATAAGAGTTTCATTTGCTATTGTCTTTTGAGATTGTCCTTTTGGAATATTTACCCTTATAGGTACATTAGCACCTTCTATATAAGACTTGGTTATTTCCGAAGTATCATTAAATGTATCGGTCATTCGATTAGCTATTATTTGTAAATGTAGGATCCTTTGAACTTCTAGTTCACATTGTGGAGTACGAGGATCCATATGCGCTAATGTGGGGACTTTCCATGCTAATTCAAGTTTCTCTTCTAGAGAAACCTTTTATTTTCCAAGTGATGAAAAAAATTACTTTCATCAAATTGACAGTCAGCAAATCTAGATGTAAACAAATCTCCTGTCAATGGTTCCAAATATCTAATAATTGATGGAGTATCAAAACCCACATATATTCCTTAACGTCTTTGGGGTCCCATTTTTGTTCTCTGAATCGGAGTAATGAGTATATATACAGCACACCCAAATGTTCTCAAATGCGAGACGTTAGGAGGATGCCCAAATACTAACTGTAAAGGGGAATATTGGTTATAAGCTGTTGGCTGAATACGAATTAATGCAGCAGCATGCAATATAGCATGTCCCCAAACAATTACTGGTAATTTCTAGCGTATTAATAAAGTTCGCGCAATTATCTGAAGGCGTTTAATCAATGATTCAGCTAATCCACTTTGGGTATGAACATGCGGGACTAGATGTTCTACATCAATCCCAAATACTTGAGAGTATTCATCAAATGCTTTTGATATAAATTCACCAGCATTATCAAGTCTTATACTTTTAATAGGGTAATCTGGAAAATAAGCTCGTAATCGAGTAATCAGTGCTAGAAGCTTAGCAAAAGCAACATTACAAGTGAATAACAAGCATACATGGGACCATCTTACGGTTGTGTCTATCAAAACCATAAAGTAGCGAAAGGGTCCACTAGGTGGATGAATGAGTCCACATATATCTCCTTGAATTCTCTGTAAAAATGATTGAGATTCAAAACCTACTTTCGTAAATGATGGTTTCGTTATCAATTTCTCTTGAGAACATGGGATACATAGATCCCTATCATTCAGTAAGATTTTATAATTTCTTGGTGGATGCCTTTCTGAATTCGCTATTATTCTACGCATTATTGTGGATCCCGAATGCCCAAATCGATCATGCTGAAGTTTGAATATTTTAGGATCAGATAACTTCTGGTTCTCAATAGCATGTGTTTCAATATGCCTGATGGTTGTATAATATAATCCAGATGATGAAATAGACAACTTTTCAATCACAAGCTTCTGGCCTGATTTGTTCGAAATAATAAACAAATATTCAACATCCTTTTCATCAACTATTTCAATATGATATCCATTCATTCTTATATCTTTTAAACTGAGCAAATTTCTTCTGAATTTATGAGAGTATAATGCATTTTTAATTTCCAATTCAGTGATATTTGGTAACACAATTGAAGCTCTTCCGGTGCCTTCGATCAGATCTACTGGACCTGATATGGTATTCACTTTAACTTGAATTGGAATGAATTCCAGAAAATATTTTGTATCTCTCAAAATCGTATGGGTTGTAGCACTATCGGCTAAACATATATCTTCAAGTATAACTAATTCTTGATTCGAACCCATAACCATTAATAAAATGAAACTATAACATTAATTGAATGGAAATTTAATATTCATAACTATTTACAACTATTTACAATCAAAAACCAAAATTATATTCCATTCTATTTACATTCCAAATCAAGGAAATATATTTCACTTATAGTTGACAGTTCCATCACCAATCAGGTGATCTATCCTCCCATCAGAATCTTCAAAGAAATCAGCAGCTTCCATATTTGATATGTCGACAGGACCAATATCACCATAGCCAAAAACATCAGCCATATTTGCTTAATTATTATTTTCTTTTTCTTGTTTGCGTCTCAGCTTCTGATAAGCTTCAACTACATGTTTGGGGGTACGACAAGTCCTCGAATAACAAGTAGGGAAACCACATCTATAACAAGGACCACAATTGAACTTTGGCGGTTCCAGAACTTCTTTCCCTATGCTGGAACTAGCATTGTAAGTATCCCACTTCTGGGGAGCATTTGGATTATTATATAAATGTTCATAATCCCTATTACGACCACATCCTTGACCATTTCCAGATCTTCGACCACCTCGCTATTACCACGACAATTTCCACATCTATTTCCACGCCCAAAACCACGACTACGACCACGACTTAGATTTTCATTATAATATGCATTTACTTCTGGGAATGCTTCGGTGCCAACAGAGCGTCTTTCACTATTTTTTAACAACAACTGGTTGTGTTTTTCAGCAATATCCAAATGTCTAATCAAATCATCATATTTTTAGAATTTTCTTTCTTGATACTGTTGTTGTAAAATCGTTTGGGAAGGATGGAACGTGGTAAATATTTTTTCTAACATTTCATGTTTACTTTTTTGTTTCCCCATACATTTTCAGCTTGTTCACAATCAGATACATGGCTGAGTTGTGTTCACTCAGACTTTTGAAATCTTTGAATCTCAAATTATGTCATTCATCCCGTTCTTCAGGCAGGATGATCTCATTTTGGCGATTATATCTAGAAATCAACGCTTGCCACAGATCTGCAGGATCAATGACTATCATATACTGATTTTACAAATCATCACTCAGATGGGTTCGGATTATAATAAAAGTTTTATTCTTCTGCTGCTAAGTTGTTTTACTTTTCTTATCCAGAGTTTCATACAGATTTTTGGATTTCAACCTTATTCCACAATCACTCAACCATCTCATATAATTTGCTCCAGAAACCAACAATGGCTCAATTTTGTATCAATTCATTTTCTGCAAAACAAGAACAGTTTCTTTAAATTTCCAGATTTCCAGAATTCAATTATTCAACTTCAGGTGAATAATTGTAATTTTCCAATTTTTAGATTTCCAATTTCTCATAACCAGAATCACAATTACTAGACACTTTCTAATCTGGAAGATCTATCTAAGTGGTAACTAGAGAGCATACTCGTGCTAATAACGTGTTGTAAAAAGAAAAATAGAGTCAGAGTAGAAGAGAAGAAAACAGTTCAACGTGAAATGGAAAAATTAGAATCAGAAAGTAACCTGATAATCTTGATTGGATGCTTCTTGAATATGTGGATTTGTAATAGATTGAAGAAAAAATATTATCAGTAAACAAACAAATAAATATATAGCAAACCAAACAAAACCAAACCACACATCCGTATTATTGATTTATGTATAAGCCTTTTTATAGGCAAACTATAATACATGTATCCATATAAAATTAAAACACTTGCGTGTCATACACGTGTATAACATTTGTTTGTATTTTTGATACATTTGTCAAATTTTTTATTAATGGAAAGCCACATGTTATCACAATAGACTGTGTTAAATAAATCATTTCTGGAACTCATAAAGTACCCTTCACCAACTTCTATGGTATATTTTTACAATTTCCTTTGAACTCTCATTTCAAACTTACATTTTTAGAGTGTATTTGGATCCTCAAAATTATCAAAATTATATAATAAAAAAAAATTTAATAATAATAATAATAATAATAAGTAATACTAATATTATAATAAATTAATTAATTAATAAATTAATTAATTATAAATTATAATAAATAATTATTAAAATATAATAAATTAATAACATAATAATATATAATAATAATAATAATGTGATTAATAAAAAATAATAAATAATGATGTTGAGGTGTGTAATTTGAGCTGAGCCGATAACCCTTTGTGGCTCGATTTGTTACAGAAAAGTTTGGCTCATGGCTCGTGAGTTTTTTTTTTCTTCACTCGAGCTGGACTCGTGATAATTATACAGGCTCAGGTTGGTTCGTTTGAGCTCATAAAGGATTGACTTGATAATGCTCATTTGAGCTCGTCGGGCTCGTTATCATACTTTTTTGAGTTCGTGAAGCTCGTTCACCATATATTTATTTTGATATTTTTTATAAAATAAAAAATAAAAAATAATTAATGGAAAAAAGTACTCATTTAATAAATATTAATATATTCATTTAAATTACATTTATACCTTAATTTTTTATAATCTTATTTTTTTCCTATTATTATAAATGAGCTCGTTTAGGTCTGTTTAGTTCGCGAGCCTTTTACTATAAAGCTTGGCTCGTTTAAGGCTCGACTCGCTTCAAGCTTGTTTAATCTGAACTCGAGCCGAGCTCAAACCATTCGTGAGCTGGCTGGGCTCATTCCAACCACTAGGTGAGTTTGAGACAAAGTAGGAAAGTTGAATATTCCCTTTTGGAGATGGAATGAAATATTTTAGGATAATATAGGATAAATTATGATAGGATAACTTAGTGAATCCTATCCTGACAACACGAAACATGGGATGGTGTTGGATCCTTCGAAGCCGCTCTCAAACTCCACATTAATATAATATTGTTCGCTTTGGACCAGGGCTGAGCCCGCATGGATTTTTTTCGTGGGTACCACACCCAAAAGGCCTCATACTAATGAAGTTTTTTGTATACTTTATATACAAGTGATTATCTTCTTGTATTACTGATGTGGTATTGGGTTTGACACCCCAAAAATCATCTCCTTCAAACCAAGGGTTACATCGCCTCCCCTCGAGTTAGTCCACTGATCCTTCAAATCAAGGATCACACATTATTGTGTAGCTTCCCCTCGAGATAATTCACTGGCCAATTGGTCACCAAACTCCACTTAGAGATAATCTACCGATCCGTCAAACCATCTTGTACCACCATTACTATCTAACGGGACCCACCGCCTAACCACCATATTATCAGGAAGACTTTCGATACAAGATACACCACGGATCTAATCACAGGCTCCATCTCTGAACTAGGCTGTGATACCACTTGTTGGACTCTCCGGAGCCGCTCCCCAACTCCAACATTAGTATGATATAATCCGCTTAGGGCCAGGGCCAAACCCGTATGGATTTTTTCTTCGGTACCACCACCCAAAACGCCTCATACTAATGGAGTTCTCTGGATACTTTATATACAAGACATTATCCTCTTGTATTACCGACGTGATATTGAGTTTGAGACCCAACAGATGGGATGAATTTTTTAAATTATCCTATCCTAGTCTGACGTACCAAACGTGTCATTAAAGTTTACAGGGTTTTAAATGAACCCTTCAAGTTTGGAGTATAGACAAAACAATTAATAAGGAAATTTGTTAAGGGTTTTGGCGAACTTACCTTATTATAATTAGGATATTGATTGCACGGAATTTGTGTTTGATTGTTAGGTAGCAAACTTTGTTTAATCAACTGTTTCATCCCCAACCAGTCAAGTATGGGTACAAGCTTCGTACGAATATATTCATTCATAATAGTTGATTACCATGTTAGTGCCCGTCCCCTCAATTTATACGGTATAATCTCGACCTTACGTTTTTCTTCCATGTTCATATTTTTGAAAAATCAATCGAATTTCGCAAGCCAATTAAAACACTTTCTTCACACGACCCATGAAAACTTTGAAGATCCTTCACAATTTTATATCATTCGTTACAAATTAAGATATGATAATGCCTCCCTGGCTGCAACAATCGAGTGATCTATACGACCCATAATAGTTAACTACCTTGTTAACGCTCGTCCCCTCAGTTTATATGCCACAATCTCAACCCTACATTTTTCTTCCATGTTCATATTTTCAAAAATCAATCGAATTCCACAAGCCAATTAAAAATACTTTCGTCATGTGACCTATAAAAGTTTTGAAGATTCTTCATAATTTTATATCATTTGTTACAAATTAAGACGTGATAATGCCTCCATGGATGCAACAATCGAGTGATCTATGCGACTTGTTCCTTCATCTCGGCCGTAAAACTCTCCAGAGTTGTAAGACAAGTTTCCGTATTATCTCCTATAGTTGAACCTTGACTCTAATACCAACTGACGTAGAATTGAAAGGTATAAGGCTATTAAGACTTCATCAAGAGTTTTTAGATAGCCAATTTCATTTAGTCAAGATGATGAAAACCTTAATCCAAGGGAAAAGAAAATCTAATCCAATGGAAAAATACAGCAAAATTGAAATATTATTATTAGAATGAAATATAAATTGAAATAATTTGTCTATCAATATCTAAGAATAACATATTTATAATAGAAAAAAACTAATTAGGAAACCCGGTAATATAAACCTTATAATAGTAAAAAATCTAATCAAAATAAAAGAAATCATAATGACAAAATATAAATAAATATATGAGTTTAAACCCACCAAATAAAGGAAAAGAAATTCTAATGTAGGGGTTATACCCTTCTCTTTACCAGCTTGGCCCAGCCCAATTCCTTTATAAACCCAACTGAAAACCAAGTGATTTTTTATATGAAAATATCCAAAATATCATGTTGAGAACGAGTTGTTCATGAAAGGTTTAGTGTTCATCACGAGCGAAATTGATGCACTTCACAAAGAATTTGGATTTGCCTTTTTATTACATAAAACATCAAATAATTCAAAGATGATACCAGATTCACTTTATGGGATTTTATGTTAGGATTGTGACGAGAATTTGGGTATTCTACGGTATCTAGAATCGGTTTGGTAATTTGAAAATGACTCAAGGTTGTTTTGGAAGCGTCATATTTAATTAGGAATAGTATTTCCTAATGTGGATTCTAATTAGGAAAGAGATTCTTGAGAATTCTAAATAGGAAAAAGTTTTCTGTATAGTTTAGGCTTATTTTGTGACTAAGTAACCTAATGTTATAAATATGGCGCTTGTATCTATTATTAGATATCCTGAGAGAACAATGTAAATTTGGTTGGTTAGGTTTGAGAGGTGTCAGTTGGGGGCCTGGGAATTATGGAGACCATGGAGATCTTGAGTTTTAGGATCGAGTCATGTTATCTTGTGAGCGCCATATTGGGAGAGCTTATGTATGAGACCAATGTAATTAGGTTTAGGAGTGAGAGAGTGACATTCTAGTTGTACCTGTTGCTTTATTGTTACATAATGAGTTAGTCTCTCGCCATCCAATGAGTCACTTATTTCTTCAATAAGTGGTATTAGAGCTAACCTACTTTTCCCAAATATTTTATCGATGCACATTTGCAAAACTAAGACCTCCCAAGGAATTTTGTCTTCTTTATAAACCTTTTGTACTCATTCACAAATTTTAGTAACATCCATCATCATAGCGCCTCTCTAAATGTCTAAATTCAAATTTTATAGCCAAAATGTATCCTAAGATGTTTATAACACATTACAATTAAATTCTAAGAAAATGAATAATATTCCAAAATATCTCAAGAGATTTTACGTAAGTTTAACTATATGTCTTATTATTTTGGCGCCAAATTACATACCTAGTCAAGTATAAATTGACTTGTAACTTTATAGGAAAATGGGTTCGTCAAAATTTTCAAAATTTCATTATTTACTACTTAAAATCATATAAACATGTCTAAGAAGACTTCACTAACTATAACAATTATTACACAAATATAAAATTAAAATAAAATATATAGCAATCCATTTTTTTTAAGTTTGTATACCTCCCACGTAAAATTCATTACAAGAACATAAATACATAGTAAATAAAATAGTAATCCGCAACTTAAATACTTTATTTTCAAGTCCATTACAAAATACCTTTAACTTTAAATTGGTATTTTGAATATCCAAATATAAAATATTATATATTATATATATATATATATATATATATATATATATATATATATATTACACAAAACCTTCTAATAAACACTTAAATTTATTTTTCATCAACATAAATATAATCACAACCATCACAAACATTCATGTTTGAAGTTATGAAAATACTCTCGACACAACGAGATTAAAAAGAGCAAGATGACCACGATAACGTTGTTACCACCTTATTCTCATTAATGGAGGTTGAAAAATACGTACATGGAGTGGAGATTGAGGGATGTATCACTTTTGAGGGAAAATATTAATGTTCACAATTTTTAAACTCAATTTATTATAAAGGATAAAATAATAATTTCATAAATAAGTGAAGGATATTTTTGTAATTTGTTAAGTTATATTTATACTTTTGCTTTTAAAAAAATTGTGAACATTTTAATTCATTTAGCAAAATTTGTCAATTTTACTTTTACTAAAAATTCGACTATTTTACCTTTCTAGTATTATTAAATAAATAAAATATCCATAAATAATTGAAAGTAGTTGGATTCAGTATTTAATTATTTACAAAAATGTGTCTTTTCTTTTAATTATTATTTTTTTTTAATGATAATGCATTTTGATTCAGTTTAACATTTTCATTTGTATTAACAATATTTAGTTTTACATCAATTTCTAATATTTACACTAACTTCTCCTCTTTCAGTTACATTCTTTTGTTGTTCTCCATCTATCAGATTCTGAGCTCTCACTTGCGCTTGCCGCATTTGCTTGTACTCCTTGGACTTGGCCCATAAAAATGCATATAATCCAATCACAATCAAAATTGAACCTAACACACTGTAATATAATTATTCATTAGAATAAATACATTAAATATCATAAACAATTCAAAAATATAGTTATACCTTCCTAGAAAGATGGGTTCACTGAAAATAAGAGCCTCCAAAATTGTTGTAAAAATAAGAGCAAGTGGATTGAACATTGGTGGATAAGTTGGCCCTCTTTTTGGAATCACCCATGTTATCAAGCAAAATGTTGCTGCTGTAGCCAGTGCTCCCTGTTCAAACCACCCAACAATTCTCTAACATGGAATAATTTGTAATTTTGACTTTTAAAAAAAAAAAATATTAAAAACACTTCTATTAACATTTCTGAATTTCTATCCATGCTTTTGAATTCCGAGAGATGTAAAAGTACTTATATAAAAGTACTTATATAAACCATTCTGAACAGGATCATAATATTATTAAGTATAGTACTTACAGAGTATACAATGGTGATAAGTTGAAGATTCCATCCCAATTGCCATGAACTTTTACTTGTATCAATGCACAATCCAATTATGACTGATTGAATAGATGTTAACATACATGTTAACATTGTTGATGTAAATTTGAATGGAAATATTTCATACAACCTCACCTGCACCCATCAATCAAATGTTATTTATCATCACAAAAATAAATATAGGAGAGAATTGAGATTAATGTATATGTAAATACCTGGACCATATACCAAGTAGCATAACACAAGACACTAGCTACAAGCATAAAAGTACCCCTTGTCCAATGTGGATGAGATGGGCCACTTGTAATATGATGGCTATGTATTTTGAGATGACCATGAATCAATTTTTTTCCTTTGTATAAACTCACTGTCAGTGCTCCTCCCACACATATTATTGCTCCTATTGTTTTCATTTTTCCTTCTATGCTTTTTAATTTTAATTTTTCTTTCCTGAAATGAAGTTAAACATTGAATAAAATTATAACATCTGTGAAACAAAGGGGAGGTTAATTACCTGATAATGACACTTAAGATGAAAGTGAAAATTGGTATTAAATTAAGGAAATTGATTGCATAGGTAGCTGTAGTGTCATGAAGTCCATAGTAGAATAGTCCCATGGCTCCTGTCATCCTACATAAGTCACAATTTTAATTGAAAAAATAAACTAAAATTGGTTTGATTGTGAGAGAAGAAATTAAATTACCCAGTAAGTGCATTAATAAACAGCCACACTAGCAACTTCCAGGTGAATTTCATGGGTAGTTTCCTGAAAAGAAATAAAAATAAAAATAAAATAAAAAAATCATTACACCATCATAAATCACAGACTTCAAAAAGCTAGTCTGTTTGGGGTGTTTCTGATTTTAGTTTCTAATGGTAGAATTTCTAAGATAAAAGAAAAAAATAAAACTTGTTTTGATAGATTGATTTTCGTCTTTCAGCTTCTAAAATGGGAGCTTTTGATATTTCAAAACTCTTCATAAAAAAGTTCGGAAATATTAATTTAATTAAAATAGTTTTTAATTCTTCATTCTACCCTCCGAAGTTAAAAACTAAATTAATCTCAAACAAATTCAATTTTTCCAATAAAAAAATTTCCGTACAATTTTCCAAACATCATTGATAAGTTGTCGAAGTTTCTTTGTAACTATCCAAACATCACTAATAACAGTTTTAGTCAGAAGTGATATGTCAATCTATTATTCGAGTTTAAGAAAGAGATAAAAACCTTTCATAGAAGAAAGCAAATGGGAGTACACAAATGGCAGCAACGAAGGTGCGGTAAGTGATGAGAGCAAAAATGAAAGTGCCTTATCTTAGAATGACTTTTGATAGCAATTGAAGTCCAGTTGCAAACACTTGCACCATCACCATCCCTACCAACATTTTCATTGTTTCAATCTCCATCTCTATGTCTTTCAGAGGCCAAACACAACTCACTTACCATACATTTGTTCTATAAGAATTTGTTATATATACTTACTTTATCTTCCTTAAAATTAGGATAACATTTCAATTCAAATTCTGTGTACGTGTGTCCATGCACCATCTATTTTATTATAAGGAAAACACATGCATTATCTATCTATTCAAGTTTTAGATTATCTAAGATCTTAACTCAATATTTATAAAATATATATTAATGTATTATTAAAAAAAAATCATAACAGACGGGCAATAAAATAGCCACACGTGATGATTTAAGTTCTATTTTTATTTATTTATTTTTAAGAAAAAAGAAGTTCAATAATTGTTCTGAGATTGAAAAGGTCTCGTTTTCCTAGTGTCTCTCTTCATCAAAATCTCAACTAATAAAAGATATTTCAGTTTTGAAATTCTCTCCTTTTGTTTTTAAAAACGTGCTCTTTTTGTTTATTTTAGATTTTTATAGTGATTTGAGGAAGAATATTCAAATCACAGATTATGAGTCATCTTGTTGTTTGGCTCTTACATCGCCAAAATGTTATATGCAAAATATTTATTTCTGTCAGAAAATTAGATTAAAGTAACTCAAGGTAAAATTAATTTTAAAGTAAATTTAACTCAAGGTAAAATTAGCGATAGAGAAACGGTTAATTAATTAGTGATTAGGAGACTAATACTATTAATGTAGTTATTTGGAGAGAATATTTAGGAGTGAATAATATTTGAGACATTTCCAAGAAAAAAAAAACAACTGAGATATCAATGTAATGACAATGTATTTTATTATTATTATTATTTTTTTAAAATTTTATTTTATAATATATTTTTATGTCACTAACATTGATTTATTAAAAGATTTTTTACAAAATATTTTAATTAAAAATTTAAAATAATATATATTCATTAACTGATAGTAAAATAGAATATAATATTTACTAAACAAATAAAAATTATATATTAATTTGTGGTGTATTCTATAAATTTATGTATTAATTGATACAGTTAGAGAAGCTCCCGCAAGTTTATTTGGATTTAAATAATAGAAAAATATAAAATAATAAAATATTGAATATTTTGGCGGGGATTCAATGAAACTATTTTTTAGCCGAGATACTTGTGATTTTATATTTAACTAGACATAATAATTTATTGGTATACTTAACTAGATATGATAACTTGGCGCGGGAACAATGAGATACATAGTTAAACTAACGTAAAATTGTTGGGGTGTTAAACCCAATACCACATCAGTAATACAAAAGAATAATAACTTGTATATAAACCGTCCAAAGAACTACATTAGTTAAAGGTCTTTTGGGTGGTGGAATCCAAGAACAAATCCGTGCGGGCTCGGCCCTGGCCCAAAGCTGGACAATATCATACTAATGCGGGAGTTGGGGAGCTGCTTCGGTGGGTCCAACAAGTGGTATTAGAGCTCAGAGATAGAGTCTGTGATAAGATCCGTGGTGTGCCTTGTGTCCAAATTCTTTCTGAAAATATGGTGGTTAGGCAGCGGATCCTGTTGGGTAGTAACAGCGGTACAATATGGTTTGACGGATCGGTGGATTATCTAAAAAGGGAGGCTGGTGACTGATGGGCTGGTGAATTTTCTCGTGGGGAGGGTGACGTGTTATTCTTGGTTTAGAGGATTAGTGGACTAACTCGAGGGGAGGCGATATGGCCCTTGATTTGAAGGGGAGGATTGTTAGGGTGTCAAACCCAATACCACATCGGTAATACAAGAGAATAATGACTTGTATATAAGAGTCCAGAGAACTCCATTAGTATGAGGCATTTTTGGTGGTGGAACTAAAGAACAAATTCGTGCAGGCTCGACCCTGGCCCAAAGCGGACAATATCATACTAATGTGGGAATTGGGAAGCGGCTCCGGAGGGTTCAAAAACATTCTCTTGAGATGCCTTGGGAAAGTACATATTTTCTTGAGATTTTATTGTAATGTGTTAAACATATCTTATCACACATTTTGACTATAAAATTTCAATTTTGACACTTGTAGGGTGTCGTGATCGATGGGCTGGTAAATTATCTCGAGGGGAGACTGATTTGTTATTCTTGGTTAGGAGGATCGGTGGACTAACTCGAGGGGAGGCGATATGTCTCTTGGTTTGAAGAGGAGGATTGTTGGGGTGTCAAACCCAATACCACATCGGTAATACAAAGAATAATGACTTGTATATAAAGAGTCCAGAGAATTCCATTAGTATGAGGCCTTTTTGGTGGTGGAACCAATGAACAAATTCGTGCGGGCTCGGCCCTGACCCAAAACGGACAATATCATACTAATGCGGGAGTTTAGGAGCGGCTCTGGAAGGTTCAACAAAAATCTCTTGAGAATTCTTGGGATAGTACATATTTTCTTGAGATTTTATTGTAATGTGTTATAAACATATCTTATCATACATTTTGACTATAAAATTTCAATTTTGAAATTTGGAGGGTTTCGTGACTGATAGGCTGGTGAATTATCTCGAGGGGAGGCTGACGTGTTATTCTTGGTTTGGAGGATCGGTGGACTAACTCGAGGGGAGGCAATGTGGCCCTTGGTTTGAAGGGGAGGATTGTTAGGGTGTCAAACCCAATACCACATCGGTATTTGATTGGGCATGAAATGCACAACATTTCTACCTTATTTTGTTTACAATTCGGGGACTTTTTTGAATATATACTATCTAATTGCTTTATTTTTGTATTTGTTGACAGTTTGGAGGCAATTGTGAAGTATTGAAAAATTCTGGGGGTTTAAAGCTGGATTTGCTAAAGTCAAGTCAACAAGACCAAGTCAATTCTATCAGAGTTGTTATATTTTTAATTCTCAAAAATAAATTGTGATCTGAACGACTGAGATTTTGATTTAGAGATTTTTACGAGTTCATTTTAGATTTTCTAGGGAGGATTTATTTTAGGAAGAAACGATTGTAAAAGGCTAATCCTCCTTCTTTTTGATGCTGAATTTTGATCGAGAGAAATAGGAAAATACTCTGGGTTTTCATTCTCTCTGGAACGATCAATTATATTAAGCAAATGAAGTTCGTCGCGCCCATGAGGAGCTAAACGAACCTCATCCAGCTAAGTCAATTCTAATTACCGTGTTGTGAGAATGGTTTTATTCTGCTATATTGTTTGATATTTATGCATTCTCTATGGGCATGGTTAAATGCACATGTTGATTCTGATTAATTAATTAAGTGCGCAATTGATTGGTTAATTAGGCTTAACACATTGCATGTCAAATAGCTCGTAGTTAATTTGACCTAGGTAGTGTTGAAAGTGTATAATCATAATTCAAGAACGGTCGTACCGATTCAATTGGTTATGGTCACGAGTCTTTTCTAATTCATAATGCAATCTACATGTTAGGTTAGTGATTGATTCAAAGGGTCATACCCGGTCAGTCTTTCTAGGAAAAGATTGGTTATTAGGCACGTTTTCAATAGTTATAACTGTGACTATTAAACAACATAGATATTTTTAGTTTCGATGATCAACACCTGATTCGAATAACTTGACTTAGCTGGATGTTTAATTATAATTGATTTTTAATCTCTGATTTAGATTTATTTTAAATACTCGCATAATCTCGAAACCCCCCATTTATTTTGATTTGGTCAATATGATACATTAATTAATTTCCGTTCTCTGTGGATTGACCCTGTTTGCTACAATTATTTGTATTTGCAGGTTAATTTAATACTGACGGATTCGACACCCGTCAGTAATACAAGAGAATAATGACTTGTATATAAAGAATCCAGAGAACTTCATTAGTATGAGGCCTTTTTGGTGGTGGATCTAAAGAACAAATTCGTGCGGGCTCGACCCTGACCCAAAACAGACAATATCATACTAATGCGGGAGTTGGAGAGCGGCTCCGGAGGGTTCAACAAAAATCGCTTGAGATGTCTTAGGATAGTACATATTTTCTTGAGATTTTAGTGTAATGTGTTAAACATATCTTATCATACATTTTGACTATAAAATTTCAATTTTGACATTTGTAGGGTGTCGTGACCGATGGGCTAGTGAATTATCTCGAGGGGAGACTAATTTGTTATTCTTGGTTAGGATCGGTGGACTAACTCGAGGGGAGGCGATGTGGCCTTTAGTTTGAAGGGGAGGATTGTTGGGGTGTCAAACCCAATACTACGTCGGTAATACAAGAGAATAATGACTTGTATATAAAGAGTCTAGAGAATTCCATTAGTATGAGGCCTTTTTGGTGGTGGAACCAAAGAAAAAATTCGTGCGGGCTCAACCTTGGCCCAAAGCGGACAATATCATACTAATACGAGAGTAGGGGAGCAGCTCCGGAGGGTTCAACAAAATTCTCTTGAGATTTCTTGGGATAATACATATTTTCTTGAGATTTTATTCTAATGTGTTATAAACATATCTTATCATACATTTTGACTATAAATTTTCAATTTTGACATTTGTAGGGTGTCATGACCGATGGGCTGGTGAATTATCTCGAGGGGAGGCTGACGTGTTATTCTTGGTTTCGAGGATCGGTGGACTAACTCGAGGGGAGGCGATGTGGCCCTTGGTTTGAATGGGAGGATTTTTGGGTGTCAAACACAATACCACATCGGTAATACAAGAGAATAATGACTTATATATAAAGAGTCCAAAGAACTCCATTAGTATGAGGTCTTTTTGGTGGTGGAACCAAAGAACAAATTCGTGTGGGCTCGACCCCGGCCCAAAGCGGACAATATCATACTAATGCGGGAATTGGGGAGCGGCTCCAGAGGGTCCAACGAAAATCTCTTGAGATGTCTTGGAATAGTACATATTTTCTTGATATTTTATTGTAATGTGTTATAAACATAACTCATCATACATTTTGACTATAAGATTTCAATTTTGACATTTGTAGGGTGTCGTGTGGCAGATGATACCAAAATCTGTGAAGGAGAACTGATAGAGGCAAAATCCATTGGGATGTCTTAGTTTTGCGAACGTCCACCTATAAAAATATCGTACAAATAATATCGTACAAATATGGCATGATGTTAATCTTGATTTATCTTCGAATTATTTGATATTTTATATAATAAAAAGGCGAATCCAAATTTTTGGTGTGAATTATAACAAATTCACCCGTGATGGACATTAAGAGGCCGGTATATAATCACGGTTTTTCATGATTTTTATAGTCTTTTATAAACTTTAAAAAGTGAATGATTTTTATAGATTTTCATAAACTTTATAAATTCGTCAATGACTTTCGTAAAACTTCTAAAAAAAATACTTTTTATGATTTTTATAGACTTTGATAGATTTATATATATGATTTTTAAAGACTTTTCTAGATTTTCTATGACTTTCATAGATTTTTATCGACTTTTGTAGACTTTCAGATATTAATTGATTAATTTTGAGATCTTCAAATATGTTTTAAGAATGGACAAAATTCCATTGATCGTCATAAACTTTCACCTTATAATAAGAGCACTTCAAATAAAATAAGACCATTCAAAATAACATGAAAATAATTAATAATAATAATAATATACACAATTTTAACTATATATATATATATATATCGGTGTAGTTAAAACATACACAATTTTAACCACTCAAATAAATAAAACTTTATCAATCAAAATAGCAAAACATATATGATAAAATAAAAAAAGAAGTAAAATATTTTTTAAGTCATGAATATAATAATACAATCATCCAAAAAAAAATTGTTCACTAATTAACTCAAAAAAACTATAAATTGAGAAATTAATCTTAGTAGCAATCACTTATTTCTTTAATTGAAAAGTCATCCAACCCGCACGATCTTTATGTGTCATCCCAAACTTATTTCTTTAATTCTAGTAAATCAAGTGTCTTGAAACGAGTATCACTATGTAAGTTTGGGATCTCCTTAATAAACTTCAGACAACTTTATTCTTTGGCCACTTGTAATTCCATGGTTTGAGCGATTTTGTCGATACTTTGAGCCAACTTTCCAATAGAATCTGATTGATTATTTCTAGTCTCACCCTGTTTTCCCTACATCATCTTCTCCAGTGCGTTTTTTAGTAATCAGAGGAACCTCCACATTAGTATGATGAGTACGTTGACTAGATATTGGTGAACCAAAACCTCTGAAACTAGAAATGAATAATCATGATCGACATTAATTTCATTGACCATTTCATCATTATTAGGCTGCAGACATTCAGAATCAATCCCTTGAGTATTTTCACTCTCAACTATCATATTGTGTAAGATGATGCAAGTCTTCATTATCTTCCCTAGATCTTTCACGCTCCACATACGAGCTGATCCTTCTATGATATGCCACCTACTTTGCAAAACCCCAAATGCTCGCTCTACATCTTTTCTCACAACTTTTTGTTGTTTTGCAAATATTGTTTCTTCAATAGAAGAGGGTTGAGAAATCGTTTGGATTAATGTTGCATATTGAGGGTATATTCCATTCGAAAGATAATAGATATTATAGTGATGTCCGTGTACTTCATAATAACTTGCCGGTCCGACACCGTTAATAATATCATCAAATAATTGAGACCTATTTAACACAGTAACATTATTAGTGGTTTCTGCCATGCCAAAGAATGTATGTCAAATCCGTAAGTTTTTTTATGCTACAATCTCTAAAATAAGGGTCGGGACTTTTTTAAACCCATTAGTGTGTGTACTGTGCCAAGCAGTAGGACAATTCTTCCATTGCCAATGCATACAATCAATGCTTCCTAACATACTTGGAAATCTCCTTTCCTCTCCTTCCTCAAGTAAATGTATGATATCATCTTTATTTGGTTTCCTCATATACTATTCTTCGAATAATACAATCACAACATCACAAAAGCGTTTCAAACTTTCTAGTGCAGTACTTCTCCGATTCGCACATATTTATCTAAGATGTCATCTGAGTAGCCATATGCTAACATATGCACAGCCGCAATCATTTTTTCAGGGGCTCAGTCCATCTTTCCCAAATGCATAGACTTTTTAAGTAAAATATTCATCATAGTTACTAATTGCTTGTAAAATTCCTTTGAATACAGAAATATCCATTCAAAATCGATGACAAAAAAGCTCTTCTGTATACTTGGAGTGCTCACCACTAAAAAAATTATTAATAATCAAATCATGACGCTTTTTCCTATCACACTTAACATAACGTCTTCCAGGTTTAGAGCCCCCGTGAAGACGCATATTGTTGACTGTTGTTGAAACTATTAATGACACATGAACTGCAATGGTCTGAGCCACATCGACTACCATATTTGTACTTGTTACACTCTCATCTTCGGCATACTCATCTAACAATTGCTTATTAAGTTAACTCGAATCATTGCTCGTGTAACACCCCGGCTAGTCCGGCTTGCCCGGTCCGGCTGTGTTAGCTCTGCTCTCTACTACTAGCTAGCTAGGCTATCCCAAACCGGTGGTCACGGTTGGTTTCTTTCGCCTCCCTCAGCACTCGAACCCTTGATCTGACACGGTTGGTCAAGGTCGAGTCGGTCCGGATTTCAGATTTTCTTTATTAATTTGTTTAAAATGATGATATGAAAATTTCCGAAATCCTTATATTAAGTGGACCATACCAAACTCGATTATTTTTCGGGTCAAGGTCGAGTCGATTCGAGTTTTCGAGTTTGGGCTTTTTGCACACCCCTAATTTTCAAGATTTGAATTTAATATATTTCTAATTTATCTTTATTTTTATTTTAAAATAAAAATAACCATAAGTGGAGAGAAAAATTGAAAGAAAAATAGAGGTAAAGAAGTCTTTTCTTATACCTTTTTAATAAGTTTGCAAATGATATTTTTACATAGATGAAGTTCTATTTTTCATGTAACTTTATATACTCCTAAATTTGTTAAGTAGATCTAATGTAATACTAATATTTGCAAAAAAAAAAAGTAAAAATTAATTTATTAAAGGTATTTTATATTAAAAATGTAAAAATGGTTGTAAATTGTTCTCTTAAATCTAAGTAGTACAATAAAATTGATGCATAATGAAAAGGGATTATTACTGATTACTTGGAAAAAAAAGTTATTAGTGTTGATGCTAATTAATACAGGAATGAAACAGAAACATAAAAATGGAAATTGACTTGCTTTATTGCATTGAAAGAGAGAAGAGAACAAAGTTTTTTTATAAGCGTTACAGACTAAATAGGAAAAAAATAAAATCTGCAACTGATATGCAGCGGTTATGATCAGATATGATTTTATTTACAACTACTAACAATCAAACAATTATAGGAGATAAATCAGGAACTAAAACTGCAAATATGATTTTCCAATAAAATCTTAACAAGCCCTTTTGATTCAAAATCATCGATGCCCAATTGTTGTCCAAAATAAGCACGTTTTTACAGAGAGACAGACTTAGTAAATAAGTCTGCAACTTGATCATTAGTACCACAGAATTCCAGTTTTATTTCTCCATTTGCAACCAGCCTTCAAATTAAATGGTGTCGAGTTTCAATGTGCTTTGATCTACCTTGGAAAGCTGGATTCTTTGTCATTGCTATAGTGCCTTTATTATCATAATAAATCTTAGTGCCGCCACTTGCTCTTAACCCAAGTCAATCAAAACTCGCCTAAGCCACACCGCTTGACAAACTACAGAAGTCGCTGCAATGTATTCTGCTTCTAAAAAGGACAAAGCAATAGTGTCTTGCTTCTTTGAACACCATGAGATAACACCTGAACCAAGACTGGAAGTGTAACTTGATGTGCTTTTTCTATAATCTAAGGAACCTACCCAATCATTGTCAATGTATCCAAATAATTTGAAATTTGATACTGATGTATACCAAATTCCAAGCTTAATTGTTCTAGCAACATATTTCAATACTCTTTTTGCTGCTCCAAGATGATGTTTTGTTGGATTGTGCATAAACCTGGATAAGAGACTAACAGAAAAAGCAATGTTAGGCCGTATAAGAGACAACAAATTCAGTCCACCAATCATCCTCTAGAAATACGTTGCATCAACATTTTCTGTCCCATCTTCAACTTCAAATTTTTCATTCAAATTCATTAGAGTTACAGCCACTTTATAGTTTGTCATGCTGAATTTTTTAAGCAAATCACTTGCATATTTTTGTTGTCCAACAAACATTCCATCTGCACAAATTTGAAGGCGAGCGACTGGTGAGAATGTTTCTTTGTAGTCGATACCTTATTGTTGGGCATATCCCTTTGCCACAAGTCATGCTTTACGCTTTTGCGCACTCCCGTCAACATGATACTTTGTTCTCAAAATCCATTTGAGGCCTATAACGTTCTTCTCTTTTGGTAAGTCCACCAACTCCCAAGTCTGATTTTTTTGAATTGAAGTCATTTCTTCATCCATAGTACTTTTCCATTTTTCCATTGCTGCTACTTCCTTAAAGAGAATAGGATCTGAAACTTTCAAAGTAAAAGAACAAGTTTCATATATTTCTTTTAAGGATCTTGTCTTTGTAGGAGAAGTCTCTGTTGATGCTGAAGAGTATGAACTCTTTGAAATGGAGGATTTTGAACTGGATGGGCTTAATGAGCTGCTACTTGTAGAGTTTGATGATGAAAAATCAACAGCATCATCTAATGGTGAGGAATCTGCAGGTTCTCAAAAGTTAGCAGCTTCATTATTTGCTACTGCACCTTGGTTTGACTTTGTAGCTTTTGTCCAATCCCATCCTGCATCTTCAAAAAAAAACCACATTTGTACTAATAATTAGTTTGCCATTTAGATGGTTATATAGCCTATATGTTTTAGATTGAGAACAATAACCCACAAAAATACATTTTTCTGATTTTTCATCAAGTTTATGATAAGAATTAACTAAAGCATATGCTATACAACCAAAAATTCTTAAATGACTTACACATGGTTTACTACCTCTTCATGCTTCATATGATGTTTCATTCATGACAGCTCTTGTTGGAGAAATATTCAAGAGATACACTGCAGTGGCGACTGTTTCAGCCTAAAAAGAGTTCAAAAGTCCTTTGACTTTAAGTAAGCTTCTTGCCATCTCCATGACAATTTGATTTTTTCTCTCGACAATACCATTCTGTTCTAGTGTGTATTGTGCAGTAAGCTCCCTGTGAATACCATTTTCTTTGCAGAAAATATTAAGCTCAACAGAGTTAAATTCACCACCTCTGTCTGTCTGTAGACATTTGATACTATTACCATGTTGATTTTCTTCCAGGCTTTTAAATTTCTTGAAAGTGGTAAGAGCTTCAGATTTGCACTTTAAGAAATAAACCCAATTCATGCGGCTATAATCATCAATCAATAAAAATAAATATCGACTACCACTAAAAGATTCAGTTTGCATAGGGCAATCAATAAATTCGCGTGTATCAATTCAAGGCAACCATTAGCTATACATGACTTTCCTACTGTAAATGACTTCTTACTTTGTTTATCCAAAACACATCCCTCACAAAACCAATAGATTCAATACTGGGTAATCCATTAATCATATTTTGTTGATTCAATAACTTCAACCCTCTTTCATGCAAATGCCCATAGCGTAAATGCCACAAAGTAGATTCATCAATTTTACTAACAATAAGAGCACCATTTTCAATGGAAGCATCCAATGGAAATATTTTATTTTGAGCCATTTAAATATTAACAATGGTGAGACCAGTTTTCTTATCCCTAACTTTACATGAATTATCATCAAACACAATTTTATACCAACTGATCATCAAAAGCCCAATACTCAACATATTATAAGCTAAAGTAGGAGCATATCACACATCATTCAAGAGATTAGTTTTACCGTGTTGAGTATTGATAGCAATTGTACCTTTCCCTTCCACTTGGATCACCTTGTCATCACCTAGCTGAACGGTTGATTTCTGTTTCTCATCGAGCTCTTTAAACAATTGCTTTGTACCTGACATATGATTAGAACACCCACTATTCAAAAACCAAACAACAATAGCATTACTACTAATTTTACCAAAAGCATGAGCCATAAACAACATACTCTCTTCTAGTTCTTAGTCTTCTTTAGCAACATTAGCATGCTTTCCTTCATTCTTTTGTTGTTCTTCATCCCTTTTTTTGGCCACACAATCAACTTCTCTGTGGCCTGGTTTGTCACAATACCAGCACTTGATGATATAACTTCCATAATGCCTTTGTTCTCTAGAACGACCCCTCTTCATGTTTGCTATTACTGCAACCTCGGCCACGATAACCATCACGAGAACTATAATAAGACTCTTCTTTCACATGTAATGCCTTTTCTTCAATTCTAATTGATTATTGATTTTTTCTTCCTTCATGAGCTTGTAAAGAACCTATCAAATGATCAAAATAATATGAAGACAAGTCTTTAGTCTTCCCTATTGCAGCAACCACGTGATTAAATTTGGTGGTTAGACTTCTCATTAGTTTCAAAACCACATTTTCATTAGTGATGTTTTCACCGTATGTTTACATTTGAGAGACAATTTTAGAAGCTCTTGATAAATAGGATTGAACAGACTCAGACTCATTCATTTAAAGTGTTTCAAATTATCTACAGAGAGACTGAAGTTTCACCATAATTGCCTTGGAGGTACCTTGAAATTAAATTTTTAGAGTCTGCCACGCTTCTTTAGAAGTTTTTGCGACTGAAATACTTGAAAAGATCTCTTTCGATAAAGCTTGCTGAGGAAGAACAGAGCTTTGGCATCTCTCTTTCGATTTTCTCTGAGTTTTCTTTCATCCTCTGGATCTATGTGCTGCGTTTGCCCATCATCTGGATTCGGTTCTATGTACCCAATCTCAACTAACTCCCACAATTTCTGCAAAATAAACAAAGTTTGCATTTTTATAGCCCAAAATTCGTAATTCACACCATTGAAAGAAGGAATTAAGGGCTAGGTGGAAGTAGCGGTGCCGTTTACTTCCATTTGAAAGGTTTGTGTGAGCCACTTGTTTTTCTTACTTGTTTTCTCTCTCTCCACTTTGCCCAAATAATGGCTCTGATACCAAAATATGTTGATGATAATTAATATAGGAATGAAACAGAAACATAAAAATGGAAATTGACATGCTTTATTGCATTGAAAGAAGAAGAGAACAAAACCTTTTTATAGGCGTTACAAACTAAATAGGAAAAAATAAAATCTGCAACTAATTTGCAATAGTTATGATCAGATATGATTTTATTTATCAATACTAATAATCAAGCAATTATAAGAGATAAATCAGGAACTAAAACTGCAAATATGATTTTGCAATCAAATCTTAACATTGGAATTAAACAATTGCAAGCCAAATAATGACAGTGTAACTACATGCAATCCTCTCCACTGTGCATAGATAATCCATTTGATACAAAGAGAGGTAGAAGTGGCGTAGCTGGTACATTGCTTTCATGATTAACATCTATCAGTTGGAGTAATGACGTTTCAGACTCAATTTGACATTCATCTTCATGCTCTGCAGAACAGAGATCTAGTGATTCATTAACACAGTGATCCTATCCACCCGAATCTTGATTATCATAGGACTCTAAAATATTAGGCTCAGCAATGGATGTAACATCAATACTTTTTAGCTTCATCTCATGATTGGCAGAAACTAAGGATACTGAAGTAGGCTTTTCTTCTGAACATCTTTCCTGTTTTATATGGAGATCTTTTCCAAAAGCACTTGTTGTTACTTAACAATAAGCACTAAGTTCATCATTCACTCCAGTACAAGTAACACATAAGAGATAAGACAACTTATCGGAATCATCTTGGGTGATATTTTGAAGTGTGAGTCAAATTTGTCCTGATACTGTGCTGATATTTAGAAAATCAGTTGGTTAGTCTACGTTTTTGTTTTATCTACTTAGTCAATAAGTTATTAAGTTATTGTTCTATTCCAATATTATAGGAACAGAGTATTTGTTCTGTTATGATCTCTATTATGCCTATTTAAAGGCTTCTATGGTTTTAGTAAAACTAGTATACTCTCTATTTTATTTCACTATATTTTGTCCCAACATGTAGTATCAGAGCCTGGTTTAAGAGAGTTACACATGATTAACAATGATAATGCAATGGGGAGTACACAACCCCTCACTCCAATTTTCAAAGGCGAGAATTATGAATTTTGGTTCATACGAGTGAAAACACTACTTCGATCTCAAGATTTATGGGAAAATTTATGGAGCATGGTTACACTGAACCTGACAAAGGAAAAATCCTCAATGCAGAGGGAGCAATCAAACTTAAAGAAACTAAGAAAAAGGATGCGAAGGCTCTTGCTATTATTCAGCAGGCAGTCCACGATAGTGTGTTCTCAAGAATTGCAATAGCTACAAAGTCAAAAGAAGCATGGACAGTGCTGCAGAAAGAATTTCAAGGTGATTCTAAAGTGATGGTGGTTTAAATTCAATCTCTTCGTCGAGATTTTGAAACTTTGCAAATGAAGGATGGAGAAACCATGTCGGAATTTTTAGGCAAAGCTTGTGTCGTGGTTAGTCAGATGCGGTCATACGGAGCTAATGTTAATGAGCAAACAATTGTAGAAAAGGTACTTCGAATTTAAATCCTAAGTTCGATCATGTTATCGCTGCCATAGAAAAGTCCAAAGATTTTTCTGTGTTTACTTTTATGAACTTATGAGTTCACTACAAGCCCACGAGGTTAGAATCAAATGGAATGTTGAAAAATTTGAAGAGAAAGCTTTCCAGGTAGTGCAAGATAACAATGAAAGTAGATGAGGACATGGCAGACAAGGAGTTCGAGGTCGTTTTTCAGGAAGAGGACATTCAAGCAGACGTGGTAGATGTCGTAATGATGAACATCAACAATACACGAGTATCATTAACAATATATGAGTAGCATTCAGTGTTATAATTGTGGGAATTATAGACACATACGTGCTAATTATTGGAGTAAAGATGAACATGCAAATTTCACAAATGGAGAAGGAGCTGATGATGCACTTGTTGAAGAAAAAGATAAACTCTTTATGGCACACAGTACACCAGGCGAAGAAAATCAATAACATATCTGGTTTGTTGATAGCGGTTGTTCAAATCATATGATAGGTTTTAAACATCTATTTTCTAATCTTAATGAAGGAGTTCAATAAAAAGTGCAGTTAGGAAATGAGACTTATCTTCTTGTGGAAGGTAAAGGAACAATGAGGTTTGAATTAAGTCCAGGTAAAATAAAATTCTTACATAACGTCTAATATGTGTCTGCTTTGGGTTTTAATCTAATAAGTGTTGGATAATTAATGTCGAGTGGTTACTTGGTGTTATTTGACAATGGAGACTATTGTATTAAGGAGAAGAAGAAAGGGAAAGTTTTGGTGACCATCACAAAGACTATCAATCAAATGCTTCCTCTGGACATATCTCAAATTGGGGATTTTGTTCTTGTAACAAGCAAAGTTGATGAGTCCAAAGTGTAGCATCTGCGTTATGGTAATTTACATCTCAAGGGATTAAGGTTACTGCATGATAAAGACATGGTTAAAGGTTTGCCAAAAATTAATGATATTAAATTGTGTCAGGGATGTTTCTATGTAAAACAGACTTGTAGATCACTTCCTGTAGGTAAAGCATAGAGAGCATCAACATGTCTGAAATTGCTTCACGCTGACTTATGTAAACCTATGCAAACAACATCATTCGGAGGCAATAAGTATTTTCTTTTAATCATAGACGATTATAGTTGAATGTCTTGGGTTTACTTTCTGAATCGCAAAGACCAAACTTTTGAGAAATTCAAGAGTTTCAAAGCCTTAGTTGAGAAGCAAAGTGATCATTATATCAAGGCTCTTCGCACTGATAATGGAGGAGAATTTTCATCCAAGGAATTCCAATCCTTTTTGCGAAGAACATGATATACATAAAGAGTTAACAACATCGTACACTCGAGAACAAAATGGTATCACCGAACGAAAGAATCGCACTGTCGTCGAGATGGCTTTGAGTATGTTAAAGGGCAAGGATTTACAAAATACTTTTTGGGAAGAAGCTGTAGCAACTGCTGTGTATCTACTAAACATATCGCCCCCGCGAGCTGTACCAAACCAGACTCCATTTGAAGTTTGGAATGGGTATAAACCATATGTAAGTCATTAACTGATATTTGGTTCTTTATGTTATGTTCTTGATACCTCACAAGCTAGGAGAAAATTAGATTGTAAATCTCATCAATGCATATTTATAGGATATAGCTCTCATTCAAAAGCATATAGGCTGCTAGATCCTATAAATAACAAAATTATAACAGGTAGAGATGTTGTATTTGATGAGTACTTGAGTTGAAAATGGCAGGATAATAGTGTGATAGTTTCTAGACCAGAAGCAACACTGGGTGATGACAATGAACAACAAAAAGAGTACAACAATAACTCTCAACATACAATAACACCATTAAACACACCATCAGCAATGATGTCTCCTTCAAAACTGAACTGGGTAACTCTTCTGCTATAGAAGATTTATCTACACCATCAGCTAGCAAAAAGTTTAGATCTTTAGCTGAGTTATACAAGACATGTTGTTTTGCACTTATGGTCATGGGTCCTGTTAATTTTGAAGAAGCATGTCCAGAGAAGAAATGGCAGCGAGCAATGGAAGAGGAAATTGCAGCTATCAATAAGAACAATACCTGGATTTTATGTGACTTGCCTACAAGAAAAAGGCAATTGGACAAATGGGTGTACAAGACCAAACTCGGAGTCGATGGAAAAGTCCATAGGTATAAAGAACTACTTGTTGTGAAAGGGAACTCACAACAAGCTAGAATTGACGACGAAAAAACCTTCGCTCATATGGCTCGGTTTGAGACTGATTGTGTATTTCTAGCCTTAGCAGCTCAACGACAATGGTATATGTATCAATTCGATGTGAAGTTCGCATTTCTTAATGGAGAACTGGAAGAAGAGGTGTATGTGATACAACCAAAAGGATTTGAGAGAAAGGGAAAGAGGCACAAGTTTATAAACTGAAGAAAGCTCTTTATGGGCTTAAATAGTCACCACGAGCGTGGTATAACCGTATTGATCAAAATTTTTTGAAGCATGGATTTCTGAGGAGTGAAAGAGAGCCGACTTTGTATGTGAAAAAGGTAAAGAATGAAGAATTTATGATGGTTTGCTTATATGTAGATGATATGATCTTTGCAGGATCTGATAGAGCTATTATTGATGAATTCAAATGTCAAATGATGAATGAATTTGAGATGAGGGATTTAGGGCTGTTACGATATTTTCTCGATCTCGAAATCAAGCAAGAAGTTGATAGGATATTTCTGTCACAAGAGGTATATGCAAAAGAGTTGCTTAGGAAATTTGGTATGTTATACTCCACATTAGTGAGTACTCCTTTTAATGTTACTGATAAATTTGTTAAAGAAGATGGAATAGGAACTGTTAATCCCACTTCATACAGAAGACTTGTTGGTGGCTTGATTTACTTGACACATACATGATTGGACATAGCATTCTCAGTGAGCACCATCTTTAGGTTCATGGAGAACCCGTCACAAGTTCACTTTGGAGCTGCAAAACAGATTCTGAGATATTTACTAGTACAACAACACATGAGATATGGTATTCTACTAATATTAATGTACAGTTTGATGGACAATTGTATGGTTACTCCGATTCTGACTTTCCGAGTTGTATTTATGATCGGAGAAGTGTGTCAGCTCATATTTTCACACTAGGTTTAGGAGCGATTGCATGGAGCTCCAAAGATCAGCCTATAACAGCTCTTTCAAGTACTGAAGCAAAGTACATAGCGGTAACTTTTGCAGCCTGTCAAGCAATTTGGTTGAGAGGTATTTGGAGTATGTTACAACAACAACAAAAAAACTGCAATTGTCATCTTCTGTGATAACAAATCAGTGATCTACATGACTAAGAATCCTGCACTTCATAGTCGAACTAAGCATATCGACACACGATTTCTTTTTGTTAGAGATTTGGTAGTAAAAAAGGTAGTAGATGTTCAATACTGCAGCACTCATAATCAATTGGCAGATATATTGACCAAACCATTGTCAAAACAAAAAAAAATTTGGTTCAAATCCTTACTTTGTGTATGTAATTTGAATCACGGGGAGGTGTTGAAGTGTGAGTTAAATTTGTCCTAATGTTGTGCTGATATTTAGAAAAGCAATTGGTTAGTCTATGTTTCTGTTTTATTTACTTGGTAAATAAGTTTTTAAGTTGTTGTTTTGTTCCTATATTAAAGGAACAGAGTATTTGTTCTGTTATTATCTGTATTATGCCTATTTAAAGGCTTATCTGATTTTAATAAAGCTATGTATTACTTTGTACTCTCTGTTTTATTTTACTGTATTTTGTCCCAATAATAACTATTAAAAATGGAAGCATTCTCCTATAACTCATCAAGCTTGGAATTTTGAACACCTTCTGTCGAGAGCATCGACCCAAACCCTAAAGCATAGATCATAAAATAAACATGTAAATTCACCATCTGTATATTTGCATACTGATAGCTTTCAAGACAGATGCTTTAGGATCACAAATCAACAATAGAGTCCTAGTTTCTAGGTAGCACTTGTAAACATCCATGAGTTATTTTATCATTATCGATGATCTTGTTTTAGTTCCATTATTTTCTGCCTACTATTATCTATTTTTTTAGTATTTAAATATAAACTTCCTTATTAAAAATATATGAGAAAGTCTTCTATTTCTCAGGTTTTTGTCTACGTAATATTTCTGCTCTAAACTAACAGTTGGTATCAGAGCATATTTCTTGATGGATCTATAAGTGATAAAAATGGAAGAGGATAAAAGTATTTCATCTTTATCTCCACCAGAATTTGATGGTACAAACTATCATATGTGGTCCATACGTATGGAGGCACGTTTGGAAGCTTTGGATATTTCGGAAGTAATTCAAGAAGATTATTATGTTTCTGCACTTCCAGATAATCCCATCATGGCATAACTTAAAGCCCACAAGCACAGGAAGTTGAGGAAATATAAGGTTAAAGCATGTATAAGATTAAAGCATGTTTGTTTGCTGTAGTATCTTCAACTATTTTACCAGATCATGTCTCTCAAAACAGGAAAAGCTATATGGGTCTATCTCAAGGAGAAGTATGTTAGAGATGAAAGAATTAAGGAATGCAGGTTCTCAATTTGAATAGAGAGTTTGAACTACAAAGAATGAAAGGAGTACTCGAAAATGCTTCTCAACAGTGACAACAAGGTTAGAATTCTTGGTTATACTTGTACTGACATAAGAATAGTTGAAAAAATCCTTGTTAGTATACCATGAGAAATATGAAGTCACAATCACAATCCTAGAGAATATCAAAGATCTTTCAATAAAAAATTTCTTTGGCAGAACTGCTCAATGCATCGCAGGCATAAGAGCAAGAAGATTGATGAGAGAAGATCAAATTGTTAAAGGAGCAATACAAGCTAAGCATCATGAAGCTGGCAAGTCTAAGAAGAAAAATGACAAGAAAAATCACACATCAACTAAAGGAACTACATCAAGTGGTGGAACTCAGAAGCATAGTAAGTCAGGAAACTCAAGGAAGAACAACAATTAATCTTATCAATACTGTAAAAGAACGGGTCATCCGCCATTGCTAGTGGAGGCCAGATGCGAAGTGCACCAAATGCAATCAACATGGCCATGAAGCAATGGTTTGTAAGAACCAAATCAAAAAACAAGAAGTTGATGCTCAAGTAGCAGACGAAGATGAAGATCAAATCTTTGTGGAAATATGTTTCTCAGTCAAAAACAAGAAAAAACATGAGAATTGAAATAGTGAACACAAAGACCGCATATCGTGCCTCTAGTAACAATAATAAAATTTTTGCCTATTTTATAATACAAGAAAAAAAAAGGTTTAACCAAAAGTATCCCATCAAATATTCATCAAGAAGTAATTTTTTTATATAAAGCTCCAATACATAATGCAATAAATCAAGTTATTATAAAAGAAGTACGGAATTTATTTAAATTTCTCATATACTATCTCATATTACATAAATATAATAATAG
This sequence comes from Cardiospermum halicacabum, assembly GCA_031304145.1. NCBI lineage: Eukaryota > Viridiplantae > Streptophyta > Magnoliopsida > Sapindales > Sapindaceae > Cardiospermum > Cardiospermum halicacabum. The sequence continues at coordinate 22,279,593 of CM062389.1, forward strand.
GTCAGCATCAGTACTATTAATGCAAAAAATTACTAAAAAAAAAAGAATAACAATATTTCTGCATTTCGCGTAAAAACTCTTGCACCTAAATACAATCTATAAATATATACAATACACAACAATAAAAATAAAATAAATTTTTTATTATTTATGTTTAATAAATTTACTTATAAAAAATTAATTCAATTCATTTTCTATATTTTAGTATCCATGACTTTCGTAGCATCACCGTCCCACCCTCATCTTTTGAAACAGACACGTTGAACTACAAACATAAACCTAGAGGAATATAACATTTAAGAAAATTCATAATGCAAACAATCAACAAGTCTTTGCTTATCATATAAGCACTAGGTTTTACAATAGACTAAGGTGTATATATATATATATATATATATATATATATATATATATATAAATCTAAAACCACTAAATATACATATATGGTTGGTTCACATAGGTATCAAGAAGAGATCATCAAACAACCAACATACGAAAGCAATGTTAAAGGGTATAAAGAAATAGATGGTAAAGGTGTATTATAACGTCAATTGAAGCTGGAGCTACGTAACAATATTTCTTATTTGTTAAACTTTTTAAGGTCCACCAGTAATTGTGGTTGTCAGACTAAGCACATATGTAAGAATTAAAGTGTTCACTATATATAAAAGAAATTAAAAATTTAAAAAAAAAAACACTCATTATGCTTACCATTCTAGTCTATCTATTTTAGGTACACAAGTGTACAAGTACAATCACACATACAAATGGATGGAGTTGTTCTACATAGAGATGTTGAATTACATAGAATTTGTTGCAATGTCGGCCTACATAATTCATATAAGTTTTCTTTTTCTTTTTTAAATTTTCATTAAACTTACATTATCATCATTATCATATTGGATTTTCATAATAAGAAACAATTCTATCAGTATATATCTACATTCTCTTACTCTATTTATATAAAACAAAAAATTTTGGTAGAATTTTCAATAACTTCGAATACAAATAACCATAATAATAACATGAAAACATACCTTTGAATCAACAATATCTTCCAACAAAAGGAAATAACTTGAAATATTTGAACAACTCTATCTCAAACTAATATCCAACGATAAACTCTTTAAAAAGTAAAACAAATAAAATAATGGATAGTTTGAAAAATATTAATTAATTTTTAAATTAAAAAACTGTTAATTTTAGTTAGGATAGAAACACAGTTTTAATTTAAAATAACATGTAGCAACTATATTATTGCTTTAAAAAAATATTATTATTTTTTCTAATTAGATCAGACCATTAAATCAATCTAATAACTTAAAATAATGAAAATAATAAATGTAATATTATTGATGAAGTATTTTAGCTACTTCCTTGGTCAGTTCACAATATTTTCGTCTTAACAAATTAATTGACATCAATAAATATTATAATAGTAAATTAAGATAAAATATTTTGAAGTTTTCTGCAATACGATGGAAAGTTAATTTATCTTTCATTATATGACTTTAAGAATTAAATTTAGTTGAGCTTATTATTTAAAAGAAACATGGATATGCATATATTTACTAAATCTCGGGAGTTGAGTTGATACAAAGTCATTACATGACCAAATTAAAGGTTGTAATGATTTAATTTTAATTCGAGTAGATTGTATTTTGATTTTGAGGAGATTTTCAAAAAATTATTGTAGTTTTAGTATATTCGCAAAAATTTACTGTTTTTTTTTTTTTTTCAAAAACCTACTTTTTAACCATTTCTACCCATTTTACTATTTATTAGTAAATGGATGGACAGTGATATTTTTCATAATTTTTTTATTTTAGAAAAAATATTTTTTTAATTATTTTTTTATTTTTAATTATTATATTTTAAAAAATAAATTACTAAAATACTTACGACAAAGTTTTGAAAATTTTCTAATTTTATTATCATTCAAGTCCAAGTAAATTAATAAAATATTATAAGAGAATAAGGATGTGAATTGTTTTTTCACTTTAAATAACATATTATTTATAGTAAACAAAAATATATATGCATGCACCATATCAAAATTTAGGTGTTATGTGTGTCAATTTTATAACCCTTCTCCAAACCTATCCTATCAACTAAATTATTATCCAATCGGTAAAAATAAATTAATAAATAAATATATAATATAATACGTTTAAATAATTTTTATATGAAAAAAGAAATTTAAAAAAATAAATAATAAAATAAAAAGTAATTTGAATTAATTAAATTAAAGTTATTTATTTAAATTATTATTTTCAATTAAAAAGAAAAGAGTTGTCCACTATGGGATCATCTTTCATCATAATTTAAATCATAATTTAAATTATAAATTAAACGAATATTAATTTTGTTATTAAATTTTTATAAAATCCTAATTGATCAGAACTGTAGAGTGCAAAAAGGAAGAATAAAAATCTGAAAGTTTTATTTGGTAATAAATGAAAAGGAAATAGTAAAAATAATGTAAGAAAAATTCAAATTATATGTACATGTAGAGGATCTCATTGGAAGAGAAAATTTGAGACTATTTATATAAAAGAAATATTCGATTGTGAATAAAAATAATAATTTTTAAAGAGGAAAAACTATAATAAATTTTGAAACAAGTAGTTCAACAAAATTTTAAAAAATAAATAAATAAATTTTAAAAAGGAAAAATTATAATAAATCTTGAAACAAGTAGTTCAACAAAATTTTAAAAAAATAATAATAAATTTTAAAAAGGAAAAATTATAATAAATCTTGAAACAAGTAGTTCAACAAAATTAAAATAAAAAATAAAATAAAATAAAAACATAGCGTTTTGTAAATTAAAATAAATTATAAATTTTCGTTGAATTTTCTAAATTTTTATTTTATAGTTTTTTTATATAGTCTTTTATTTTAGTTTTAATTTAAATTATAATTATTTAATAAAAATAAAACAAATCCATTAATTACTATTTTATTTTTTTAGTAAATAAAAATCCATTAGATCTCCAAATACATATATTATTAATAGTATATAGTCAGGTAATCTAAAAAATAATAAAATTGTAATTTAATAATTAAATCAGATTATATGAATGGTTAAAATACAATATTTTGAAAATATTGTTGGATAATAAAATAAAAGTGTTAGTGAGTGAGGATGGGTTCATCTTCATCAGAGGTGGTGTTATTGATAGGGATGGTGATGGTGCAAGTAGTTACAACGGGAATGCAATTGCTGTCAAAAGTGGTATTAAGTGAGGGCACTTTGGTATTTGCACTCATCACTTATCGACACATCGTCGCTGCTCTCTGTGTGTTTCCCTTTGCTTTCTTCTCCGAAACCTGCAAATTCACTTGGAATGTGATTTTCTGGCTCTTCTTCACTGCCCTCTTTGGGTACCCTTCTCATCATTCTGTGATAATAATAATGTTTTTCATTATAATAATATATATATATATATATATATATATATAACATTTTATTTGATTTTGTAGGATGACCGGAGCCACTGCACTATTCTATTATGGTCTACGAGACACCTCTGCTACTTATGCAGTCAGTGTCGTCACTTTAATACCAATTTTAACCTTCTTTTTTAGCATTATTTGCCGGTAATTCCCATAACATTCTCCACATTAAACCACCATTTTATTCATTACTCAATTTTTATTTTTATTTTTTTTTTAATGTCAGGATTGAAAAATTAAAATTACATACTATCGAAGGGAAAATGAAGAGTTTAGGAGCAATTATATGTATCGGAGGAGCATTGATCATGAGTTTATACGAAGGAAGAGAATTGATTCATTTTGGTCATACAAAATTACATTACACTCATACTACAATCAACCATTCGTCTCAACAACACTGGACAAGGGGTACCTTTTTGTTGGGAGCCAGTGCATTGTGTTTTGCTTCTTGGTATGTAATGCAGGTATTATATATAGTTTTCTTTTTAACTTATGGTAATAAAAAAAAATAAAAAATTATATAAGTTTGTCACATTTTAACACCTTATATTTTTTTTAGTTAGATTTGATAAACAATAATTAATATTATTTTAACAATTTTATATTTTAAAAATAATTTTAATAATTTTAAATTTTTATATTTTATTAAAAATCTACTACTATTAAAATATAATTTGTTAGTGTTCATTTTTAAAGGATGAACCGTTAACGTAACTGTAAATGAAAATAATACAGTAAATGAAAATAATACAGTAAAATAATAAAAAAAATTAAAAATATTTTACATTCGAAAAAAAAACTGAAATTTCAGAGTTTTTATTTTTTTGGAATATTATCCTTTCAGTTTATTATTTATGAATTTATATATATATAATTATATGTTTTGATTTGTGCAGGTGAAGTTGCAAAAGATATTTCCGTTCAAATATGTTGACATGTGTGATAACATCTCTCCAATCTATTATAATCGGATTGTGCATCAATACGAGTAAAAGTTGTTGGCAATTAGGATGGAATCTCCAACTTCTCACGATAGTGTATTCTGTAAATTCTTTAAACTATTTTATAGCTCAGTTAATATTATTCATCTAATTTTGATTTTAACCCATTTGTGTAATTTGAATTGGACAGGGAGCATTAACCTCAGCAATGAAATTTACTTTTATAGTATGGGCTATTTCAAAGAGAGGTCCAACTTATCCATCTATGTTCAATCCACTTACCCTAATTTTGACGGCTTTATTAGAATCTTCTCTCTTTGGTGAACCTATAACACTGGGAAGGTATAACTGCTTTAAAATAATTTTATTTGGTTATAAATAGATATGGGTGCTAATATATATATTTCAGTTTGTTGGGTTCAATTTTTATTACAGGAGGATTATATGCGTTTTTATGGGCTAAGTCAAAGGAATACAGACCAATGGAAGCTCAATCACAAGCACAAGTTGATATTGAAGTTCAAAGAGACGAAGCAAAAGCAAATGCAAATGTGAATACTGATGAAGATAGCTGCAATGTGATGCCACTGCTGCTATGCTACATCTAAGATATGTCTTTTTGAATTTAAAATTAGATTTCATGTACTGCCATGTCTGCTTGTTTGTAATCTTTTGTCAAAGGCAAATCTCCATGATTTAGGGAGATTAGATTTGCTCTCTGTTTGAACTTTTTGTATGTATTAAACTTGTCCAGATAATGAAAATTAGTGTGAGAGCTTCACATATTTTCACTGCTTTGTTTGTTCTCTGTTCTTCCATTTATTTTTCTTCACTCTCCATCAATTGGTATCAGAGCATCTTGATCTTTGAGGGGCCATTCTTTATCCACCAAACACAGAGAAAGCAACTCCTAAACACTTGATCTATCCTGTCTCTATGGCTTCCAGCACTGCAACTCTTGCACCTCCAAGTTTCACAGGTGAAAATTATCAAATCTGGGCTGTGAAGATGAAAGCATACCTGAAAGGTCAGGGTTTGTGGAAGTATGTTGATGGAGATCCAGAACCAGCACCTCTGGGAGAAAATCCAACACTTCAGCAGATCAAGAATCATGATGAAGAAATGACAAAAGGTCCAAAAGCATTATCCTTTATTCATGCTGCAGTCTCAGATACAATTTTCACCAGGATCATGACATGTGAATCTGCTAAAGAAGCTTGGAATAAGCTGAAGCAGGAATTTCAGGGGAGTGATAAGACTAGACAGATGCAGATCCTAAACTTAAGAAAAGAATTTGAGATGCTGAGGATGAAAGAGGCAGAGAAAGTGAAAGATTACATTGAAAGAATTTTGAAGATCGTCAATCAGATCAGGCTGTTAGGAGAAACAATAGATGAGAGTAGAATAGTTGAAAAGGTAATGGTGACATTACCTGAGAAGTTTGAAGCCAAAATATCATCTATTGAAGACACTTGGGACATGTCTCAGCTCACATTGACTGAACTTTCTAATGCTCTTCAAGCGATGGAACAAAGAAAAGCATTTCGTGAAGAAGAGAGTTCAAGTGAAGCTGCTCTCTTCGCTGCTCGAAAGTCCAAATCTCAATATGATGGAGGATCAAAAAGACAACAAAATGGAAGGAAAGGCAAGGAGAAGAAAGAGCAACATAGTACTAAAGAGCAACAGAACAACAAGGGAAGAAGCAGAAAAGCTCAGTATCCACCTTGTCCATATTGCAAAAAGACCAATCATACAGAAAATTACTGCTGGTACAGACCAGGAGTTCAATGTAATGTATGTAAACAATTTGGGCATGTGGATAAGTGTGTAAAAATAAACAGAATCAACAAGCAGCAGCCTAGCAAGCTCAAGTTAGTGAAAATGTTGATAGTTTTGAAGAGAGTTTGTTCACTGCTATTTCTGTGGAAGAAAACAATATAGCAGTTCATGATAATGATGTGTGGCTTATTAACAGTGGTTGTACACATCATATGACAGCCAACATGAAGAACTTTGAAGGCTTGGACACAAATTTTTCTTCAAAAGTCAGAGTTGGAGATGGCAGACTTGTTGATGTAAAAGGGAAAGGTAATGTTGTTGTTCAAACCCCCTCAGGTATGAAGCTAATTTCTGATGTTTTATATGTTCCACAAATCAATCAAAGCCTTCTTAGTGTTGGCCAGTTGCTTGACAAAAATTATACACTGTGTTTCAAAGATAAAACATGTGAAATTCTTGATCCAGCTGGTGTGAAGCTTTTCTCTGTTCAGATGAATAAGAGAAGTTTTCCTCTTAACTGGAAAAATGTGGATATTGAATCTAATGTTAGCTTGCAGGATGAGACATGTATTTGGCATAAAAGATTTGGTCACATCAATTTCAAATCTTTGAAACTGCTACAGACTAAGGAACTAGTGACTAACATGTCTCATGTGAATGAAACATCTATTGTGTGTGAAGTTTGTCAAATGGGGAAACTTACTCAGTCACCATTTCCAGTTGGAGACTCTTGGAGAGCTGTAGAGAAGCTGCAATTGATACACACTGATGTGTGTGCACCTATGAGTATTCCTTCTTGTGGTGGAAGTAGATACTTCCTTATATTTGTGGATGATTTTACAAGGTTTTGCTGGGTCTATTTTCTGAAACAAAAATCTGAAGCATTTACTGTGTTTCAAAAGTTCAAAAAAATGGTTGAAAATCAGTGTGGTTCTTCAATCAAAAGTTTAAGATCGGACAATGGTGGCGAGTTCACTTCCAATCAGTTTAAAGAGTTTCTTCAAAAGGTAGGAATTCATCATCAACTTACTATCGCTTACACACCACAACAAAATGGTGTAAGTGAGCAGAAGAACAGATCAATCATGAACATGGCTCGGTGTCTTCTATTTGAAAAGAGATTGCCAAAGGAGTTATGGGCTGAAGCCGTGAATACATCTGTTTATCTTCAAAACAGATTACCAACAAGAGCTGTTGAAGGGAAGACTCCATATGAAGCTTGGAATAGAACCAAACCTTCAGTTGCTCATCTCAAAGTTTTTGGCTGCATCTGTTACTATTGTGTTCCTACTATCAAGAGGGACAAACTTGATCAAAGAGCAAAAACTGGAATATTTGTTGGTTACAACAACATCTCCAAAGGTTATAGGATTTTTTGATCCTATTTCACAGCAAGTTCAAGTAAGCAGAAGTGTCAAATTTGATGAAGATGCCTTGTGGAATTGGAAGAATATGTCTGTTGATGCTCTAACACAGACTACAAGAAATCCACATCCACAAACAAATTTGGAGGAAGAAGAAAAATACGATAACTTTCCTGTACGTGGGACCAAATCACTTGAAGAGATATATAACAGATGCAATCTAGCCGCATTAGAGCCAACAAATGTTGATGACGCTTTACAAATACCTGAATGGAAGGCTGCCATGGAGGAGGAGCTCAAGATGATAAACAAAAATGATACTTGGGTGCTTGTACCAAGACCTAACAACAAGCAAGTCATAGGAACTCGATGGATATTCAAGCTGAAATTTAATCCTGATGGCAGCGTCCATAAATACAAAGCGAGGTTGGTTGTGAAGGGTTATGCACAACAACAAGGAATCGATTTCTCTGAGACGTTTGCACCGGTTGCAAGATTTGATATAATAAGATTGCTTCTTTCGGTTGCTGCAATTCAAGGATGGCAAGTATATCAACTGGATGTCAAATCTGCCTTTCTCAATGGATTCCTTGAAGAGCAAATTTATGTGGAGCAGCCTCAAGGGTTTGAAGGAGATGATGATCAAGTATATTTGTTGAAGAAAGCTCTTTATGGCTTAAAGCAGGCGCCAAGACAATGGTATGCAAGAATTGACAGTTATCTTTTGAATTCTGGATTCAACAGAAGTTGCACTGAAGCTACTTTATATGTACGTCATCACAAAACTGATTCTTTTGTTGTCTCCATCTATGTTGATGATCTATTGGTGACTGGTAACAATCAGGTTTCTATCTTAAAGTTCAGAGAGCAGATGAAACAAGTTTTTGAGATGAATGATTTAGGTAGCATGTCGTATTTTCTGGGAATAGAAGTTTGTCAAATCTCTGGTGGAATATTTATTTCTCAGAAGAAATATGCTAGTGAGATTACAAAGAAGTTTTGTTTGGGCAAAAGCAAATCAGTTTCTACACCAGCAGTACATGGAGAGAAATTGAAGAAAGAAGATGGATCTGACTTGGTTGATGCTTCGCTGTACAGACGGTTGATTGGTTCTTTGTTTATATCTTTCAGTTTCCAGGCCTGATATCATGTATGCAGTTAGTGTGTTATCAAGGTTTATGAATGCCTCAACTGAAAATCATCTCAGAGGAGCAAAAAGAGTTGTGAGATATGTTAAGAACACCATTGATTATGGTGTAATGTATAAGAGGTCAAGTGACATGAAACTGATGGGATTCACTGACAGTGATTGGGCTGGATCACAAGATGACATGAAAAGCACCTCAGGATATTGTTTTACTCTTGGTTCAGGTATTATCTGTTGGTGCACAAAGAAGCAAGGAACTGTGGCTCAATCAACAGCAGAGGCTGAGTATATTGCTGCCTCAAGTGCTGTTAATCAAGCTCTGTGGTTGAGAAAAATCATGTCTGATTTGGGATTCCAATCAAGCAGTGCAACTGAAATTTGGTGTGATAACAAGTCTACAGTGGCCATGGTAAAGAATCCAGTGTTTCATGGCAAATCAAAACACATAAAAATCAAGTATCATGCCATTAGAGAAGCTGAAAGAGAGAATGAAGTTCAAATTTTACATTGCAGTGGAGAAGACCAGTTGGCAGATATTTTCACTAAAGCATTGCAGAAGCACAGGTTTGAAAGTCTTAGAGCCAAGCTTGGAGTATTTAGCCGCACTTGCATCAAGGAGGAGTGATGAAGATAGATGCAATGTGATGCCACTGCTGCTATGCTACATCTAAGATATGTCTTTTTGAATTTAAAATTAGATTTCATGTACTGCCATGTCTGCTTGTTTGTAATCTTTTGTCAAAGGCAAATCTCCATGATTTAGGGAGATTAGATTTGCTCTCTGTTTGAACTTTTTGTATGTATTAAACTTGTCCAGATAATGAAAATTAGTGTGAGAGCTTCACATATTTTCACTGCTTTGTTTGTTCTCTGTTCTTCCATTTATTTTTCTTCACTCTCCATCAAATACATGCAATAGAGATTGAATGTATCAATAGCAATTGTTAATGGATCGTGTACATTTTCACTTGTTAAGATAATGTATGAAATTATAATATGGTGTTGTAATATTGATTTCATGGTGGCTTTCTGTGTCCTCATGCATGATCTGTTATATATGCAAATTAACACGGACCCAACCTTCCCCTATATATAATGTAACACATGCTGATGAAATGAGATGGACACAGAGACATTGTGCTGTGACTTTTACTTTATTTTCATTTTATTTGTCTGCCCTTATTTTCAATATATTACCTGATCCAAGATTTCCAAGATTAGCAGGTATTTTCTGATCCGAATTTATTTCCAGTTCATATTCAACTGTCTTCTTCTACCCCACTTCTATTTTTATTTTTACAACACGTTATCAGCACGAGTATGCTCTTTGGTTGCCGCTTTACCGGATCTTTCAGATCAGAAAGTGTCTAGTGATGATGTTTTCTTTCTTCTGTGTGTTCTGGAAAATTTTGGAAATTATGATAGATTTGGAAATTTTTGGAAAAATACCATTATTCACATGAGTTGAATAAATGGTGGATCTGGAAATTTTGAAATGATAATATTATTCACCCAAGCTGAATAATTGAATTTTTGAAATTGAATTCTGGAAATACTGGAAATCTAAAGAAAGTGTTCTTATTTTGCAGAAAATGAATCGATACAAATTTGAGTCATTGTTGGTTTCTGGAGCGAATTATATGAGATGGTTGAGTGATTGTGGGATAAGGTTGAAATCCAAAATCCTGTACGGGACTCTGGATAAAAATAATGAAACAACTGAGCAGCAAAAGAATAAAGCTTTGATTATAATCCGAACCCATCTTAGCGATGATTTACAAAATCAGTATATGACTGTCACTGATCCTGCAGATCTGTGGCAAGCATTGATTTCTAGATACAATTGCCAAAATGATATCATCCTGCCTGAAGCACGAGATGAATGGCATAATTTGAGATTCCAAGATTTTAAAAGCGTGAGTGAATACAACTAAGCCATGTATTTGATTGTGAATAAGCTGAAAATGTGTGGGGAAATAAAATTTGACCATGAAATGTTAAATAAGACATTTACCACATTCCAATCCTTCCTAAACAATTTTACAACAGCAGTATCGGGAAATGAAATTCCAAAAATATGATGATTTGATTAGACATTTGGATATTGCTAAAAAACACAACCAGTTGTTGTTGAAAAATAGTGAAAGGCGCCCTGTTGGCACCTAAGCATTCCCAGAAGTGAATGCACATTATAATGAAAACCCAGGCCGTGGTCGTGGTCGTGGTTATCGTGGTCGTGGTCGTGGCCGTAATTCTGAACGATGGAATGATTATGGAAATGGTCGTGGTAATGGCCGAGGTGGTAGCGGTTCTGGAAATGGTCAGGGACGTGGTCGTAATAGGGATTATGGACATCCATATCATAATCCAAATGCTCCCCAGAAGTGGAATAATAATAATGCTAGTTCCAGCAAAGGGAAAGAAGTTATGGAACCACCAAAGTTCAACCGTGGTCCATGTTATAGATGTGGTTTCCCCACTTGTTATTTGAGGACTTGTCACGCTTCCAAACATGTAGTTGAAGCTTATCAGAAGCTGAGGCGTGAACAAGAAAAATAAATGAATAACGAAGCAAATATGGCTGATGTTTTTGGCGATGGTGATACTAGTCCTGTCGACATATCAAATCTGGAAACTGCTTATTTTTTTGAAGATCCAGATGGGAAGATAGATCACCTGATTGGTGATGGAACTATTAATTACAAGTGAATGTATTTTCTTGTTTTTGGAATGTAAATAGAATGGAATGTAATTTTAGTTTTGATTGTAAATATTTGTAAATAGTTATGAATATTACATTTCCATTCAACTAATGTTATGTTTCATTTTATTAAAGGTTATGGGTTCGAATCAAGAATTAGTTATATCTGGAGATATATGTTTAGCCGATAGCGCTACAACCCATACGATTTTGAGAGATACAAAATATTTTCTGGAATTTATTCCAATTCAAGTTAAAGTGAATACCATATCAGGTCCAGTAGATCTGATCGAAGGCTCCGGAAGAGCTTCAATTGTGTTACCAAATAACACTAAATTAGAAATCGAAAATGCGTTATACTCTCACAAATCCAGAAGAAATTTGCTCAGTTTCAAAGATATAAGAATGAATGGATATCATATTGAAACAGTTGATGAAAAGGGCATTGAATATTTGTATCTTATTTCGAACAAATCAGGCCAGAAGCTTGTGAATGAAAAGTTGCCTATTTCATCATCTGGATTATATTATACAACCATCAGGCATATTGAAACACATGTTATTGAGAACCAGAAGTTCTCTGATCTCAGAATATTCCAGCTTTGGCATGATAGATTTGGGCATCCGAGATCCACAATGATGCGAAGAATAATAGCGAATTCAGAAGGGCATCCACTGAGAAATTATAAAATCCTACTGAATGATAGGGACCTGTGTATCCCATGTTCCCAAGGGAAATTGATAACAAAACCATCATTTACGAAAGTAGGTTTTGAATCTCCATCGTTTTTGCAGAGAATTAAAGGAGATATATATGGACCCATTCATCCACCTAGTGGACCATTTCGCTACTTTATGGTATTGATAGACGCATCTGCAAGATGGTCCCATGTATGCTTGTTATCCACTCGTAATGTTGCTTTTGCTAAGTTGCTAGCACAGATTACTCGATTACGAGCTCATTTTCCAGATTACCCTATTAAGAGTATAAGACTTGATAATGCTGGAGAATTTACATCGAAAGCATTTGATGAATACTGTCAAGTATCTGGGATTGATGTTGAACATCCAGTGTCGCATGTTCATACCCAAAATGGATTAGCTGAATCATTAATTAAGCGCCTTCAGATAATTGCGCGAACTGTATTAATGCGCTCGAAATTACCAGTAACTGTTTGGGGACATGCTATATTGCATGCTGCTGCATTGATTCGTATTCACCCAACAACTTATAACCAATATTCCCCATTACAGTTAGTATTGATAGCTAATCGAATGCCTGATGCATTTAATGATACTTTGAAAATAACCAAGTCTTATATTGAAGCTGCTAATGTACCAGCAAGGGTAAATATTCCAGAAGGACAATCTCAAAAGACAATAGCAAGCGAAACTCCAATTCCCCGCGCCAGAAGCGTGGTAGACCCCCTGGTTCAAAAGATACAATCCCATGAAAATGAAATAAAAATGATTTGGATCCTAAAACCACATCTGAAGAAATCCCAAAAGTTGATGAGATTCCTGAAAATAGCCTCCTAGAAGGAGAAAATAATACGAGAATACCATAATAAAAAAATGAAGAAATTTCCATAGACTTCATCCAAGAGACTTGGAATCGAAATGAAACAATCATTGTTGATTTATTTTCATATTGAATGACAATTAGTATTTCATGTGATGATTATGAGCCACGTGATATCCAAGAATGTAAAAGTCGGCATGACTTGAAAAAATGGGAAGAAGCAATCCAAGCAGAATTAAATTCGTTGAATAAACGAAAAGTTCTTGAACCCATAGTTCGAACACCTGAAGATGTTCAACCAGTTGGTTACAAATGGATATTCGTTCGAAAATGAAACGAAAGAAATGAAATTGTGAGATACAAAGCACGTTTGGTTGCACAAGGGTTCTCACAAAGACCTGGAATTGATTACGATGAAACGTATTCCCCAGTCATGGATACAATTACATTTCGATTTCTGTTAAGTCTTACAGTTGCTGAAAAACTGGAAATGTGTTTAATGGATGTAGTTACTGCATATCTGTATGGATCACTTGATTCTGATATTTACATGAAGCTCCCAGAAGGACTGAAATTACCTGAATCTCATCGATCAAAATCTCGAAACTTGTATTCCATAAAGTTACAAAAATCCCTGTATGGATTGAAACAATCTGGGAGAATGTGGTATAACCGCCTGAGCGAGTATTTGGTTAAGGAAGGATACCAGAATAACACTATATGTCCATGTATCTTTATTAAGAAATCAGGGTCTGGTTTTGCAATTATAGCAGTTTATGTGGATGATATGAATATCATTGGGACTCCAGAAGAGATCCAACAAACTGCTGAATATCTGAAAAAGGAGTTTGAAATGAAAGATTTGGGAAAAACGAAATATTGTCTTGGTCTGGAAATTGAACATAAACCAAATGGGATATTGGTTTATCAATCAGCATACATTGAAAAGCTTCTGAAAAGATTTAATATGGATAATGCCCATTCGTTGAGTACACCCATGGATAATCCCAAAAAGGATCCATTCCGACCGAAGGATGATGACGAACAATTACTTGGTCTTGAAGTACCATATCTAAGTGTGTTTGGTGCGTTGTTATATTTGGCTCAATGTACGAGACCAGATATCTCGTTTGCTGTAAATTTATTAGCGAGATATAGTTCTTCACCAACCCGTCGTCATTGGAATGGAATCAAACATATTTTGCGTTACCTGAAGGGTACGAAAGATTTGGGATTATTTTATACAAATTCTGATAAATTTCTAGGTTTGACTGGTTATGCTGATGCTGGATACCTTTCGGATCCGCATAAAGGACGTTCTCAAACTGGCTATATTTTCACGTATAATGGTACTGCGATCTCCTGGAGATCTACGAAAGAAACTTTAGTAGCCACGTCCTCGAATCATGCTGAAATACTGGTATTACATGAAACCAGTCGAGAGTGTATTTGGTTGAGATCAATGATCCAACATATCCAGAATTCTTGTGGTATCTCCCAAACTGCGAATGGGCCTACTGTCATTTTTTAAGATAATGCCACATGCATCGCGCAAGTTCGGGGAGGTTACATCAAAGGAGATCGAACCAAGCATATTTTCCCAAAGTTCTTCTACACCCACGAGCTTCAGAATACTGGCCAAATCGACGTGAAACAAATTCGGTCTTCCAATAATCTAGCCGATTTATTAACAAAGTCATTGTCGACATCTACATTCGAGAAGCTGGTGTACGAGATTGGAATGCGGAAACTTTTCAGATTAGAAAATTAGGTTTATGGGTGTTGTAAATAGGGGGAGTTTTTATAATTGGATTCCACAGCTGTACTCTTTTTCCTTCGTCCAGTTTTTATCCCGTTGGGTTTTTCTGGTAAGGTTTTAACGAGACAGCCAAATATCCGATATGGTGGAAATCCAAGGGGGAGTGTTGTAATATTGATTTCATTGTGGCTTTCCACCTCATCATTACCATGTGTCCTCATGCATGATTTGTTATACATGCAAATTGACACGTACCCCTAACCTTTCCCTATATATAATGTAACACATGCTGATGAAATGAGATAGACACAGAGACATTGTGTTCTGACTTTTACTTTGTTTTCATTTTCTTTGTCTGCTCTTATTTTCAATATATTACCCGATCCAAGATTTCCAAGATTACCAGGTATTTTCTGTTCCGAATTTATTTCCAGTTCCTATTCAACTGTCTTCTTCTACCCCACTTCTATTTTTATTTTTACAACATATGGTTAATTTTTCACAAATTTTTGAGTCTTAAAATATTTGAATGTGCAATATCATATTATCATTGGATATAGGTGTACGTAGAAATTAGGGGATATTTAATCATTGTTTTTTAAATTGGGTTAAATGCCAACTAGTCAGATTTAGGTAAAAGAACTTTTTATTTGATCCTTTATATTTACATTTCTCATTTAATATTCGATTCCTGATTTTATCTCTTATTATTACTCCATATACGATAGAATTTATTTCAGCGTACTCCTACTTTTGTTATCTAGCAATATCACGCGCCTTACTTATATGTTAAGTGTTGTTTCATTCTTCAGTCACGTCATTCAAAAAGAGTGTACTGAGACAAATTGTGAGGTACAAGAAGCGATTTGAGATAAAAATAGGAATACATAGGCTGAGTGAGACAAGTGTTAGTATAAAGGTTCAGGTGAGAAATTTTGTCAAGTATAGGGAGTTAGTTGGTATATAAAACGGACCCACAAGCTAACATGACCACGTGAGAGTTCAACTTGAGGTTGAAAATTAGGCAAAATCAAAATTTTTAGTATTTTGCTCATATTTGTCAAATGAAGAGATTACATGTCATCTGCAAAATTCTCTCACCTCTATTTTTGTCTGTACCTCTTCTTTACATGTTCATATACTTCAATCCTTTCAAACCACTATCTCTTTCTCTTATCTTTTGTGCCGTCTCTTCTTAAGTAGTACACAAATATATTTGTATAATTTCTTCCCCACTAAATTTCAATCGATGGATCTTTCAGTGGTAAATCTAAATTATTTTTTGGTCACGCGGTAAAGCAGATACAATTGTCAGCTGTCAGTGGAAGCAACACAAGTGGCCATAGTAGCGGTGTGTTTGCCCGATTTTATTCTGCTTAGGTTGGAAGTATTATTAGAGGAGGATACTTGACTATTGAGTAGCAATGTTGTTGGAGTTGATGTTAACGATAACCAATGTTGAAAAAACGGTTCCGTAAGGCTGTATCTATGCATATCCGACCTTATCGGAGTTGAGCCATTTTTAAACGGAGAAAAAACGGAGAACGTTGCTTTTGTTCGTCCCAAAATGGTTTTGAACCATAATTTGTCGTATATACAACCATTCGCCGTATATACCGAAAATGATACTTAAAAATTTAGATCGTCTGATCGATGATAAATATCCGATTGTGAATCATACTTCTAATCATTTCTGCCGGAGGATTGTACACTACTAGAGTCCATAGTGAAGAAGAATAATTAGGGTTTAGGTTGGTGGAGAAAGAGAGAGAGAGAAAGAATGATACAGTATTTAAGGAGAAAAGAAAGAGAATGAGATTGCTATGGGAGATGGAAGAGAATTGCAAGTCATGGTTGTGATGGGTCAAACTCAAAGTGAACATGAAAGAGAGATGTGTGTTATGCTTAGACGGTGTGAGAATAAAAGATGAATATCATCTACACCACCACTATTTTTTTTTTCTTTTTCACTTAATCTCTTTTCATAATATCTATATATATATAAATATATATATTGTTAGGATTGCATAAATCACAAGGATTTCCTTTTAGAAAGGTTTTCCTATTTTAAATTTTGATCTATTTCCTAATTGTTTGATTTCTTATTTTCGAAAGATTTGATTTTTCTAATTTGGTTTATTGTATTTCTTAGTTGGAAAAGGAAATAAATTAGGAAAGTATATTTGGTTTGGTGATTACTATAAATAGAGCTATCTCGTGAGGAAGAAAATATCATGTTCCTATGGGGTGGTGATCATTGGATTGGGGTCATGCCCAGTGGGGTTAGTGATCATTGGGGTTGGGGTCTCGCCATTAAGGAGATTTCGAATTGGGGTTGTCTTGCCATAAAGGAGATTTTAATCGGGGGTTGTCTCGCCGTAAGGAGATTTTGAATGAGGGTTGTTCTAGCATAAGAAGATTTTGAATGGGGGTTTTCCCAACGTAAGGAGATTTCATATTGAGGTTGTCTCGCCATGGTAGAGTTGTTCGCCTAAAGAGATTTTGATTGAGAAATAAAATAATCTTGTATGGAGAGAGAGATGTTTGAGTTTGTTTTGTAATCCTTTTTTCTATAGTAAAGTTATTATCTTTCCATGGATAAGGCAATTTGTCGAACCATGTTGACTATAGTGTTTGTTTTTGTTCTATTATTTTGGTTGAATCGAACTTGGAATTAGGAAGAAAGAGCGATAGAACCCAATATTCCTAACACATATTATTATACTTTATTATTTGAAGGTTTGGTCACTGTTCATTTCTACAGTGGCAGAACGTTCTCAAGCAAAACCGGTGGAGCGCTGCCGTTTTGATAACAATAACAACCTTCAGAAGCAAGTTTTTGGTTTCCAATTGAAAGGTTTGACGTGGCTTCTTTTACATGTGTTTGTACATGATGATTTTGACCATGCGTGAATAATTTCCTCATCTATTTCTTATATCTGTTCTCATTCTGCCATTCTCTCTTCCCTGCTTTCTCTCTTCCATTCTTCTGCGACACCACCTGGGTTGGGCTTTTTCCTATTTCTCAACTTCATTTCATTAGTTATTTATCTGGTTTCAGTATTTTCGCGTCGATTTCTTTATATTTCTCACTCAGAGTTGTGCTTTCACTGTTTTCGTAGAAGCAGTGAAGACTGCAAACATCTGTTTTGTAGCCGCCGTTGGTTTTTAGAGTCTGGGTACGCTTATTTCTATGTATTTTTTGTTAAGTTCTTGGTTTATGTTTTCTTAGTTTTTTTCATGTTATGAATTAAATTGGTTGTGTTGTGTTAAATCTCATTGTTCATTGCATTTTAATACTGTAGCTATATTTAAGCTATGCATTCCAGAAAGTTAAAGAACTCTAATATTGTTCATAGTGGAACTTTTGATTGGATTTGCTGCCTCATGTACCTATTTAATATCAATGCTAATTTTGGTTTTGAGACATTAGCTAGGGATTTATTGTGCGATGTACATTTGGGTTTGGAAGGGTACTTGAATCTACACGAATTTAATCAATCAACGTCGCATTATGGTAGATAAAATATGTTTATCACTTTGACGGGTATCGAATCCGTCAATATAAATTTAACCTGCAAACACAATAAATTGTAGCAAATAGGGTCGATCCACAGAGAACAGAAATCAATAAATATAATCGTATTGACTAAATTAAAGTAAATGGGGGATTTCAAGAATATGCGATTAATTAAACTAGTATTAAATTTAAGATTAAAAATCAATTATAATTAAGTACCCAGCTAAGTCGATTTATTTGAACTAAGTGTTGATCATCGAATCTAAAAATATCTACACCGTTTAATAGTCACAGTTATAGCTATTGACAATTTGCCTAATAACCAATTTTTTCCTAGATAGACTGACCGGGTACGACCCTTTGAATAAATCACTGATCTAACGTAGATCGCATTAAAAACTAGAAAATACTCGTGACCATAACCAATTGAATCGGTACGACCGTTCTTGAATTACGATTATGCACTCTCAACATTACTTAGGTCAAATTAACTACGAGCTATTTGACATGCAATGTGTTAAGTCTAATTAATCAATCAATTGCGCACTTAATTAACTAATCAGAATCAACATGTGCATTTGGCCATGCCCACAGAGAATACAAAAATATCAAACAATATAGCAGAACAAAACAATTCTCACAACACGTTGATTAGAATCGACTTAACTGTATGAGGTTCGTTTAGCTCCTCATGGGCGTGGCGAACTTCATTGGCTTAATATAATTTATCGTTCCAGAGAAAATAAAAACTCAAAGTACTTTCTTAATTCTCCAGATAAAATTAAAAATGAGAAAACCCCTTACAATTGTTTCTTTCCTAAAAAAATTCTCCCAGAAAAATCTCAAATGACTCCTAAAAATCTCTACTAAAAAAATCCCAATCGTTAAGATTACAAATCAGATTTGAGAGTTAAAAATATAACAATTCTAATAAAACCCAATTGACTTGGTCTTGTTTAACTAGTCTTTGGCAAATCCAACTTTAAGTCCTCAAAAACCTTCAATTTCCCATAATTTCCTCCAGACTGTCAACAAATACAAAAATAGAGCAATTAGATAGTATATATCAATAAAGTCCCAAAATTGTAAATAAAATAAGGTAGAAATGTTGTACATTTCATGCCCAATCACACTTAGATAAGGCAGTAATCACTCAGCAACAAAGTCAACATATTAACTTATTGAAGATTAAATTCATGGCTTGCTTAATGTCAACATGTTGATTTATTCACACATTTGTAGACCTGATCAAAACCAGGGTCGGGCTGGATTAGGGTCGGGCCAAGTAGCGTACCTAGCCAAATTTTCTTGACCCTAGCCCGGGCCGGCCCTGTAATAAAATAGTCAGGGTCTGACCCTGGCCCTAGCCCTGAATGGACAGGGCGGGCCTCGTGTCGGCCCTGACTCTAATATATTAATATAGTTATAAAGTTTATAAAAATAAATCCTCACTTTGGATTTCTCTTTGACCACAAATTTAGAAATCTTGATGTTGATATTTGTTATTGCTTATTTCGTTATGAAATCAAAGATTTAATTGGGACAATTGTGGAAATTTGTAGATGTGAAAATTTGTTAGGTTTAGAATTTGGTATAAATTCTATAAATATAAATGTAAATTTATATAATTAAATTTAATATTATGGGTCGGGTCGGGCTACGAGGATCAAAATATTAATCCTAGCCCGGCCCTACATTATACAGGGTCCCCTATTCTAAGGGTCGGGCCGGGTCAGGGCCAAACAAAACAGGGTCAAATAGGAAATTTTAAGGGCCATGTCGGGACGGGTCGGGCGGGTCCCCGACCTTGTGACCAGGTGACATTTGTCATTGAATTCCATGTTTATAAAGACGATATCAAAGTCTGTGGTGTAATGCTTTTGCGAGTTTTATTATTGGGTTTATGTCGCTCTGGGCTGAAAATAGAACACATGAGTTTAGTGTTCAATTAAAACCCCCATTATGTTTTGGTTTTGGTTTTTAGTTCTCCAAGATGAGATTCAGAAGCTAATTTTTCCATATCTTCATATAGCAATGCTCTGACTCGATAGCAACTAAAGCGAGTCATCTTGTATAGCCATAATTGATGCTATTTTACAATTGCCACTGTTGTATAGCATCATTGTCTCATGGATATCAAGTTGTGTATTTTTTATTTCCTCATATTGCCAATTATTTTACTGCTGCATGGTATATAGCTTTCCATGTTTAGGGGATGCGAAGTTGGTTGGTTTGGTTTGTCTTGGTGGTGAAAGTGATGGAGGATATTGTGCTTCTTTGTGAAGGGTCTTTTGGATAGGGAATCTATAGGAGGGTTTGTCATGCTTGAATGAATTTACTAATTGCAAAGGGTTTGGTCATGTAGAAGGCTGGTGGTGTTGGGTGGTATTGGGATGATCTTCGCGAATGGTGTGTTATGCTCGACATCTGATCTCTGATTGTGACCTTGACGAATAGTATGCTTCATATTGAAGATTTAGTTTCCCATTGTAGCCTGCTGCGTGCAACTGTCGTTGGTGCTACGTTCCACATCAAAGTTAACCTGGAGACCTCGGAATCTCATTCACCATTGAAAACATACATAAACCCATTGACGACAAACAATCACCTGTACGTGCTGAAGAAAGGTACAAAAGATTACTACTTTCTATGTTATCCATTTGTCATAACTGCGACGTAATTTTATAAACCAACAATGCAGGCTTGTTGTAGATAAACCTCATCCATAAACGGAAGATGTTTCTCCAGAATCATCCAAAAGGTTCGATTGACAATTCCATTCACAGTTGCACATTCGTCCATAAATGATTTGTAAACGAATACTCACATGGTAACATTATGTAGGGGCAAACGTGCTAAAATTGATGAACAGGTAAATATCTCAATAAAATAAATGTTGTTATTATACAACATATATATATATGCTTCAAACAAGTATGTATTTGAATCAAATTAATGTAATTGTTATCATACAGAGATATAGTTACATTTCATTCTCTAATAGCATGGCATTTCTACAAATTGATTTGCTGCATCTTTATGGACGGGGTCTGATTGACCTGATGCTACATTGTAAATACTTTGTGGTGTTTAGGGAGCAGCATAGAGAAGGTTGTTGATGTATGTATAAATTTTGGTGTGAAAATAGGTTGTTGCGATTTTGATTTTTTTTTTAGATAAACAACTCCAATTTTTGGTTTGCATATAAATATGTACATTTCTCCTGCTAATCAAAATCGCAACAATCATGTACTTTTCAAGCCAAGTCATGTGACATTTATCCTCCTTCGTGCCTAATGGAATATTGTATTTTTATATCGTCATTCATTCAGCATCTTAGTTACAGGTACATATCCAGAACTTGATAATCACTCTATCTCATGGCTTAGTCGTGGGCTTCATTCCTAGTACAATATTAATTTAAACTAATATTTGCCTAAACATACAAAATTGAGTATCATCACATTCACAACAACCTTTTTATTTCTAAGATGCAATAACAACCATATTTCAAAAACAATAATTCTAAAGACTATCTCTTGAGCTAAAATCTCAACCTCATGCCTTCTATAAAACAAACATTTGTATACCAAAAATATAGTTAAGAGGGCGGGAGACTAATTTGTGAGGTGGCCTAAAAAGAAATAGATTAATTTAGAGGTGAAGAAGAAGCATTAAAATGAGAGAGATGAACTAAAGTTTGTCTGATTCATTTTGTTTGGTTAGTAGAGTGATAGGGTTCAAACATCTTACTGTCATATGTAGTTTTGTGATTGACACAAAATGAAAGCAAATTAAAAAAGAAAAAATCATTTTCAATACACTACAAAAAAATGTTAAAATAGCTACGAAATTTAGTTATAAATTTTTTTTAGCAATGTAGCGACGTTATTGCTATGGACTTGCTACGGAATTGATTGAAATTCTAATTAAAATGTTAACGTAGCAAGTTCGTAGCAATGTTGTAGCAGTGCTAACTACGAAATTTTAACACGTAACAATTTTTTTGATGCCACAATGGCAAGAAATATAGCTACGGATATTCTGTAGCAATGTTCTAGCAACACTAGCTACGGAATGTAATATATAGTAATTTTTTTGGCACCACAACGGAGGGAAATGTAGCTATGGATATTCAGGGATATTGGAATAGAGCAATATGTATTTTTGTAGCAATATTGATATTTAATATTTTTATATATACTTATTTCATAGCAATGCGTAGCTATGGATATTTCGTAGCAATATTGTAACAAAGCTAACTACAAAATTTAAGTACGTAACAACTATTTTGGCACCACATGGTGAGAAATCGAGCTACAGAAAATTCGTAGCAATACTGTAGCAACACTAGCTACAAGTGCAACATGTAGTAATTATTTTGGTGCCACAATGACACAGAACATAGCTATGGATACTCCGTAGCAATGTTATAGTAATTCTAACTATAGATATTCTGTGGCAATGTTATAGTAGTTATTTCAATGAGGCAATTGCATTATTAGCTACGAAGTTTTTTTTTCTATAGAAGCTTTGCTACAAATTTTATAAAATAAAAGGAATTTAGTTTTTCTTAATTACTTAATATATATTTATAAAATTTGTATTTATTGCTACGAATTTAGTTAATTTTTTTCTTTTTCAACATTCCTAAAATTCAACATACCTTTTAACTTTATATTCATATATGTTATACTAATTTACTTTTAACATTTTTCTTTAAAGTATTTTATATATCAAAATTTAATTTCTTTAATATTTGTTATTTATTTTTATTTAAAAAATATATTATTTAACTATTGATAAATTAAAAATTCATTCTCATACTAAACGAGCCAATGGCTCAGTTGGTACTTAGAATGTTTCCTCATTTCGAGGTTGTGAGTTCAAGTCCCGCGTAAGGTGAAATGATATCTAGGTATATGTAGGGCTTGAGCCCTTTACCATGGGTGCCCCACGGGCTCACACCAATGTGACTGGACCGTCAGGTTGGCATGAGACCCATGGCAGGGGTGAGGCATCAAAGATGTTACATTTTGTAACAAGCAACATTAGCTACAGACTTGTGGTCGTAGCTATTCCATAGTTGGTTTGCTACATACCATTAGCTACGAATTAACTACAAAGTTGCTACGACTTAATAGCTACGGAAAATTTAGGGACGGACATGTAGCTACGGAATATGCTTGCTACGAATTTTTTAAGAAAAAGGCTAAAAAGTTATTGCTACGGAATATGTGTAGCTATCCGTAACTCCTTTGCTACGGAAATAATTTTCCGTAGCTAACACGTTAGCCACGAGGATTTTAGCTACAAAATCATTTTTGTGGTAAATTCGTGGCAGTGGTCGAAATAGCTACGCAATAGCTACGAAATCGACTGCAGCTATTCCAACAATTTTTTGTAGTGATATTTTTTTACTCCGCTCAAAATTCTGCTTTATATGATGCATGGGTTTTCCTTTTAGATTGTCCTTTATTTTTAATCTAAAATTTAATGTAAGAACCTATTTGTTAAATAACATTTTCAATTAGAGATTAATATTTTCAGAAATTTTAGAAGTCTGACCAAAATTAAATCTCTAACTTTTAAAAACAGTTAGTTTGATTAATAGCAACTTAATCATCTGATTTGATCCAAAACGCTAATTTATCAAACGCGGATAGTAGGAGCGTTGGAAAAGTTTTAAAATTAGAAATTAATAAAAAGACCAAATTACCTCACTTTTAATTAAAATTATATATGTTAATGAAATAATTGAAATATATTATAATAATATTTAATATTTTCAGTATTATATTTTATTATAATATTATAGTTAAAATTTTTTACAATATTTCTTTTACTATTGTAGTAAGTATATATATATTTCTTAGTATATTATTTTAATTAATAATTGATATAAAAATAGTAAATGTGGTTAAAATTATTACTATAGTATTATTAATAAATATTAAAATATTTAACCATTGTATTATCTATTTGAATATAGTAATGTAAAATATATATAGATAAAAACAAAAAAAAAAAATAATTTTTTTAAATTTTTTTACATCATTTTATAATTAAATCTGCTAATAATATTATTATTAAACAGTTAATTACCGAACAGTGCATCATCAATCCATTAACCAGCTAATTTATTATATATATATATAACTCCATTGATTCTGAACCACCACCCCTGCTGGACCAAATTTGACCTTTTACTTCGGCTTATATTTTCAGATATATATATATATATATATTCAGGAGTGGGGGGAGTTACTGATGGATACTTTGTCACCCTGATGCCTGCGTCCGCATTATGGAAGACAATGGTTCCCAAATCCCCTACAATTTCGGCCGAAGCCTATTATCTGATACATTCGGCCGAAACTGGCCCTCTTTAAGAGATGGGCCCATAAAAACCCATATGATTCCGTAACTTCGGCCGCAATTCTGTTCTTATATAATTCGGCCGAATTCGGCCCTCTTGTGAGGTTGGGCGCATAAAGTCTCATATGTCTCAACCGAAATATATCCTCCAAATAAATAGGAGGTAAGTCCACGAGTTCTGATTCATTTCGCCCGAAATGGATAAGGTAGAACTTTTAGCTAAGCAGAGGACACTACTAGAGAAATTCGGCCGAAAGATATGTTTTAGATTTGCGGCCGAATTAAAAGAACGCTTCTAGAAGGCTGAGCTGGAACAATTATTTGATATCCGCGAATCTCGGTGTTTCAGCTGAAAAAATTAGTTAGGATTTCCAGGAGCGTATAGGAAATCTATATAAACAAGGAAAAAACTCAAAGGTAGGGATCACGTAATTTCAGGAGACGATAGTTAGAGATCATAGCTCCAATCTTGAGGGGTTCGAAGTCCCAGAGGAATTCGGCTCCATCAGTTTGGCGCCCACCGTGGGGCCTCTTCCCCGTCTCCAAATCAACAAAACAACGTCGACAACCACTCAAGGAGCAGCAGATCCGTCGACACCAAATGATCAATCACAACAAACGGACTCGCTTTCACAACTCATGGCTAGATTGGCCGCGTTGGAAGAAAAAAACAGGAATCTCAAGGTGGCCGTCGAAGGGATGCGACCACCGCAAAAGGAAACCGCGCACAGACAAGAAGAGACCAGCAAGAAAGACGGGAGAGGACTACCCGGTGACAATCAGAATGCGAGACGTGACTTGCTAGCGAATACGGGGCCTATCTTGGGACAGAATGAAGGCGTAGCATCGCCAATACGACGACTAGACGTTTCGACTTTCGACGACGATGATGATGTAGAAGAAATCTTGGCTGATACACCACCAAACACGATCAGGAGGCCGCTTGAGCCACGAACCGAAGAGGCTGCGGCGGAAATAGTCAACAAGCAATCGCAGGGCACAATTCCCAGGTTGCGAGTCAGTTACCCATGGAAGAGATGATACGGTTTCTACCGGGTATACCACCCCCATTGCGCAGATCCGCTAAAGACTCCTTCACAGAGACACCGTTTGCTGACGAGATTGCCCTAGTGGACTTACCTAACAAGTTCACGGCTCCAAGATTCAAGATGTACGATGGCACAACCGACCCAGATGATCATATCGCTCACTACAAGCAAGCGATGTTGAACACTTCGCTTCCCAGGGACATACGAGAAGCCGGGTTCTGCAAACTATTTGGAAACTCCCTCTCCGGCCCAGCATTAGAGTGGTACGTGAATCTCCCAATCGGCACGATCGCGTCGTTCTCACAATTGACAAACTCGTTCATAGAGAACTTCGCCTGCAGCCGAAAGTCAGAAAAACAATGTGACGACCTCTACGCCATTCGACAGAAGAACGGTGAGTCCCTCAGAGCTTACATCGCCAGATTCAATAAAGAAAAGATAACGATACCGAATTGCAATCAAGATACAGCAATATGCGCGTTCGCCAAAGGGCTGCTGCAAGGGTAAGATCTCTACGCAGATTTGATCAAGTACAAACCAAGAACCATGGAGGAGACGCTTTCTCGGGCCTTTGCACAAGCAAGATTGGAAGAGGACGATAGATGGGTCCCCCGCGAACCCGTCATCAGCCGACAATCGGTGCACAACCCAAAACCAGACAACAGAAACAGAGAACGCAACCGGCAACGCTACGCACCATACGAACGCTCCCCATTGCCCAGGCATGATGCTAATCAGACCAACGTAGTAAGGGCCGAGATGTGACCTCAACCACCGAGACATGATCTAACCATCTCCACAGGTCAACTGATCCAAGAACTCGGAAAACTAGGCCGCATCGTTAGATGGCCGGAAAAGTTACGGCCAGATCCTAATAAAAGGGATGCGGCCAAACAATGCGCCTTCCACGATGACTTCGGCCACAACACAGCCGACTATGTAGCACTCAAATACGAGCTAGACCGTTTACTGTAACAAGGTCATCTCAGGCGATTCCTAGTGCAAACCAACACACCAGTCAACAACCAGCCACCACCTGAGCAACAGGAGCCCCAGATGGTGCGCACGGTCCATGTGATCATGGGCGGGTCTCTTGAGAGCGGAACTACGTACTCAGCTGCCAAAAGAAGCATGCGCCGTGTACACAACGTCAGCGGCAGGGCTGAAAGGGCATACTCGGTTGAAGACGATCTGGAAGTGACCTTCAACTTTAAGGAAAGTATCGATATACTCAACCCACACCACGACGCCCTGGTTATCTCTCTAGGAATAGCTAATTGCCTAATTGAAAGGATACTAGTAGACAACGGCTCCTCGGTCAACATCATCTACATGGACACGTTGAAAGAAATGCAAGTGGAGGAGACCAAGATAGCCAGACAAGCAATGGTCCTAGTCGGCTTCAGCGGAGAGGCGAAACACACAATTGGCGAAACAGAACTCCCACGAAGGCGTCAATAAGTACACCCGCTTCTGTGTGCTGGAAGGCCCTTCCAGCTTCAACGCCATCTTAGGCCGCCCATGGTTGCACGATATGAAAGCTGTCCCCTCTACATACCACCAGTTGATCAAATTCCCAACAAAGTTTGGAATCAAGCAGATAAAAGTCGACCAGGCCGCCTCTAGGGCATGCTACGCAAACGGGTTAAAACCCTATCCTGCGTCAGCATAGCAATTACAGAACGCTCCACAAACAGAAGAAGTGGAGCGCACATTGGATGAGGTCCCAATCCACCCCACCGACAGTAATAAGAAAGTACTCATTGGCTCCAGGCTCGATGCGCCAACCAGAGAAAAACTCATTCGCTTCCTGTCAACAAAGTGCCACTGCGTCGCTTGGTGCCATGAAGATATGACGGGCATCGACCCAAGCGTCATAACTCACCAGTTGAATGTGGACCCAAATTTTAAGCCCGTCAAACAAAAGAGGCGAAAGTTCGCCCCCGACCTCAACAAAGTCGTAAATGAAGAAGTCGAAAAATTGTTGAGCATCGGGTCGGTGAGAGAGGTACAATACCCAGACTGGCTAGCCAATGTGGTTGTCGTACGCAAAAAGAATGGCAAATGGAGGGTTTGCATAGACTTCACCAACCTAAACAAAGCCTGTCGCAAAGACTCATTCCCCCTGCCGCACATTGACACCATAGTAGACGCTACTGCCGGCCACGAGCTATTGAGCTTCATGGATGCCTTCACCGGGTATAACCAAATACTAATGCACCCCGCGGACGCCGAAAAGACAGCCTTCATAACAGAGAGGGGCACCTACTGCTACAAAGTGATGCCCTTTGGCCTAAAAAATGCAGGCGCCACATACCAGAGGCTCGTCAACCGCATGTTTGCTAACCTTATCGGGAAGACCATGGAGGTATACATCGACGACATATTGGTTAAGTTACTAAAAGCTGAGCAACACCTCGACCACCTAGAGCAGGCATTCCAAGTATTGGAGCACTACAACATGAAGCTAAACCCATCTAAATGCTCATTCGGCGTTGCATCAGGAATCGTCCGAGAAATGCCGCCTGGTAGCACTGAACATGTTTATACCCGCCTCGTCCGAGAAATGCCGTCCTTTTTTTCGCCTACTGAAGAAAGGAGTCCCATTTGAATGGGACCAAACGTGCCAGGAATCGTTAAAGGCCATCAAGGAGCAACTGTCAACCAACCCGGTCCTGTCCAAGGCACTCGATGGAGAAGAACTATTGTTGTACATGACCGTGTCAGAGACAGCCGTAAGCGCAGTCTTAGCACGTGTTGAGGGAACAAAGCACGCACCAGTGTACTACGTAAGCAAGAGACTGCTCCCGGCCGAAGAAAGGTACATGCCAATGGAGAAATTGGTCCTAACTCTCATAACCGCGGCCAGAAAACTTAGGCCATACTTCCAATCACATCCCATCACAATTATAACGGAACACCCTATAAGGGCAATCCTTCACAGACCACAACTATCGGGGAGAATGGTAAAGTGGGCTGTTGAGCTAAGCGAACACGACATTAAATTCCGTCACAGATCGGCCGTCAAAGCCCAAGCGTTAGCAGATTTCCTGGCTTACTTCACATCTGCAGCAGCCGAAAAGCATACAGCCAAAATTCACAACATAGCGGAAGATCAGCCGCGACCCTGGAAATTGTTCATAGATGGTGCCACCAGCCAAAGGGGCAGTGGACCGGGGATGGTCCTCATAACGCCCGAAGGCGATGTATTGGAAAAGGGCAATCAAGTGCGAGTGGCGGACAACCAACAACGAGACCGAATATGAGGCATTAATACTGGGGCTATAGTCGGCCGCAGAAATAGGCGCAAAAAATGTAGAAGTGTTCAGCGATAGCCAACTCGTTGCAAATCAGGTAAACGGCCACTATCAAGCTAAAGACACCAAAATGATCTCCTACCTGAAAATCGTAAAACAACTACAGGCTGGGCTGGAACGGTTCACCATCCAGCAGGTACCGCGGGATCGCAATATCAGGGCAGATTTACTTGCCAATCTCGAGGCCACGACAGAAGGGAGCTGCGCCCGCAATATGCCAATCACCATACTGCGCCAATCTGTATTACACGAGGAAACTACACCCGAAACATTCTCCATCGAAGAAAGCGACTGGAGGACGCCAATCAAACGTTACATGCAAGACTACGAGCTACCAGCCGACAAACAAATGGCCCGCAAGATCAAGGCAAAGGCTGCCCGCTATACACTGATTGGCCTGCTTGGTGACACAGACCGCGTCCTCTACAGGAGATCCCTGGACGGACCATTGCTCAGGGGCGTAAGCGGGCCTGAAATTTCCTACCTCCTTAGTGAATTGCACCACGGCAGCGCCGGAGGACATTGTGGCCCCAGATCCTTAGCACTGGCTGCCCACCGAACAGGTAACTACTGGCTAACAATGAGGGCCGATGCTCGCAACTTTGTCCTCAAGTGCCCAGAGTGTCAAAAACACGCGAGCATAACCCATTTACCCGCAGAAGAACTGCATCCCTTTTTCCCTTCCTGGCCCTTCGCTCGATGGGGGATGGATATAGTCGGCAAGCTACCAAGGACAGCGAATGGCAATGAATACATAGTTATCGCCACAGACTACTTCACTAAGTGGGCAGAAGCAGCCCCATTAGTAAACATACGCGACCGCGAAATGATGGCTTTTTTTTGGCAGCAAATCATCTGCAGATACGGCGTCCCAAAGGAGATAGTAGTTGACAATGGGACGCAGTTTAGTTCCAGAAACTTCAAAACATTTTGCAGCAATTGGAACATCAAATTGCATTACTCTACACCCCGATACCCTTAGTCCAATGGGCAGGCAGAGTCAACCAACAAAACAATCATAGGAATGATAAAGAAGAAGGTAGGCAGGGTAAAAGCGACATAGGACGATAAACTTCATGAGGTACTTTGGGCCTATCGCTGTACACCTAATCGAGCAACAGGCGACACGCCCTTCGCACTGGTCTACGGTACAGATGCAGTGCTACCAAGCGAGACACGTATTACTACAATCAGATCGATGGCGAGAAGCCGCTTTAATCCGTATCGAATCATACCAACAGGCCTTATCGCGGTCACAAGACAAAAAGTCCCGCATACACAGGTTCAAACCCGGTGACAAAGTGCTTAGAAAAGTCTTCCAAAACACGAAGATACCAGGGACGGAAAACTTACGCCAAATTGGGAAGGGCCTTACACTATCGTAGAGGCATTTGGCTGGGGCGCATATCTCCTCGCAGATAGCACAGGAAAGAAATTAGGCAACCTATGGAACGTAGCTCACTTAAAACTGTTCAATCAATAAGGTATCGCACTGACTTAGTACTTCCTTTTTAGTTTCCACCTCAGTAATATCACTCTAGTATATACGTCAGACACTTCTATCTAATGAAGCCCTACCTTTCCGAAATCCCCAGGTCACGCAGCGAGTCCACCAACGGCCTACTCAGGCAATGGACATAGCAGGCACCGAACTAAATTTCTGGTACGTTTTCACAGCCAATTTTAACATCCATCGGCCCAATTCCAAGTTTTCACTTGATGAACATAGTCGTCTTTTTCAGGATGGCCGAGACTCGAATAAGCTTGATAATGCTCAAGTATGGCGGCCACGAACTCTTGAGACGCACACTAGACATGCATTGTGAAACAACGCTTTTTACGACCTCGTTGTTGTCATTTTAATGTTGTATCGAACAAACATTTGGAATACAAATACACAAGTCTGATGGCATGATTTGCTAATGCTTGTAAATTGAAATTTAGTTTCAACATTTATATAATTATGCTTAAAAACTAAAATAACAGTCAAACATCAAAAAAGTACATAAGGCCAGAAACGTAAACTATTCGGCCGAACACAGTTTCAAAACATAATGAAATCGGCCGCCCTAATTCGATGAACGAATTGCTAAATATCTTCGTCATCTCATTCTCCTCCCTGGTTTGATGGCCCTTCCATGTCATCCCCCTCATCTTCGTCGCCTTCATCTTCGGCCTCCTCATCACAAGAAACGAAGGCCTCCCAAGCCTTATAAGCTGCTTGAAGATTCCATTCAGAACCCCCATGCTGTTCAAATTCCTTGAACAAATCGTGCTTGGTCTTCAAATGGGCGGTCGTCTTCATAACTTTGAGGTCTTCTTCTAGCGTTCGCACACGGTCTTCCAGTCCAGACTTCTCGGCCAGGAGATCGTTGTACTTGATGTTGAGATCCGAAATTGTGGAGTTCTGAGTATCCACCTTTTCGATCGCAGCCTTTAAGCGGTCCCGGCTCTCTTCCAATTTCGACCGCGCAGTTACGAGCTCGCCCTTGACTATCTCGTACTGGTTCCGAACCCAGCGCAGCCTGTGGCCGGTTTCATAGGCAATAAATGCCGCCTGCAGGAAACAAAGTATGAAAAGACAAGGGAAAGAGAAAAGGGAGGCGACAAGTATTTCAAACTCAAAATACCTGCTGTGCCCGAGAGGCCGCGAATTCGACAAGCCTGTCATCGTTCCAGTTGGCGATAGCTTGACGATCCGCATTCAGGTTGCTCCCCATTAGCAGCTCGAGACCAGACTCTGGATTATCGATCAAGGAAATTGATTCCATGGTTCGACTCAGATTATCGACCAGAGGTCTCTTCGGCCGCTTCGGAGATTTCACTGTTGCAGTGTTCTCAGAGAGATCAGGCTCTTTCCCCCGTCCCTTTTCGGCCGAACTCTTCTTCTTAGACTTGTTCTTTCTTCCTTTGTTCTATTTGTTCCTCATCGTTTCTTCTAAGTCTAAGAACGAGATATCCTTTGCTCTCCTTCTTGCGGCCTCCATTGATTCGCCTATAACCAAACGCTCTAAAGGCGTAACGGGATCAAGAAACCGGTGTCTAAACAATTTTTCGATTTAAACTCTTGCAAGTGCCCAACCGAATACGGATTTAGGCAGAGGATAAGATCTACCTTCAATCCGAGATTTAACGCCCGACCAGAGAAAGGAAGGGTACAGCTTGGTGGGATCGGAGAGTTTCTTCCACAGGCGTTCTCTTTCGTCGGCCGCGAGCAATCGTGCTGTTCTCTGTCGTACGCGGTCGAAATCTCTCTTCTTACTCAACTCACTTGGATCTTCCAAAAAGAATATACAAGTCAGTTTCGTGGTTCAACGACAATGTAGTTATATAAAAATTACCTATAAGTCGCCATTGCGGGACCAGAGGGGTGCTACCGGCCGCAATATTTCCTCTTGCAAGGAAATAGGACTGTTTCCAGACTTTGTCGTCCCTAGTAGGCAAATTTAATATTGGAGCATTCGGTTTCGATCGCACGCGAATACTGTATCGGCCTCTATCGCGGTCATGCTCGCGGAGGAAGTAACTTTGTAAAAAGTCGTCAATAGAGAGTGGTTGTAACCCCTAAGCTAAACCCAAAACATCCAAAGCCAGTAGTATTTTCCATCCGCCGGGACATAACTGACTTGGAGCGATTTCATAATGGTCTAGTACCGTTTTGGCCAACCCCTTGATTGGAAAGCGGACCCCATTCGCCAATGGGTCCAGGTAGAAGAAATGTCACCCAGGTATCAACCAGCCGGGTGCTCATGGTCAGTCGGCAAAGCTAACTTGACGTCGTCAATGATATCGTATTTAATTCTCATCAGTCTCAGTGAAGCTTCGGTCAGATTTGTTCGATTGTGCTCACAAAGGGCTGTGCAGGGCCTAATGCTTCGGTCGACATTACGAAGGTGTGGCTGTGGATTTTCTAAGTCAATCAATGGGATGCCTTGTCCCTGCGGCCGGGAAACAATCCTTGTTTCTGCCATTCCGAAAGGTAGACGGTGATGAGGTTCTGAGCTCGCTAATGTAACTCCCATTTCTTCGGCCGAATGCCTGTTTTGTGAAGAACTCGAACTAGACGAAGTAGAAGTTGTTCTAACACTACGGCCGCTGGGGTTCCATAGACTATCTAATGGTTGACTGGGTAGGCTTAAAATGGCTTCGTTCGATGGCAAAATTCTCCTCCTTGAGTGGCTATTGTCTGAGTTTTTCTTATGGCTCCTGAACCCAAAAAGATCATTGTTAGTAAAGTCAATAGAGGTGTGCAATAGTGCGATCGATGTACTTCTTTTCGATCGATCTAAATGTGCGATGGAACATTGTTGCGGCCGCTAAATTTAGGGTATAAAAGGCTCTACTCTAATTAGTCAGTAACCAGTAAGTTCGGCCGAGGTTTAATTAAACTCGGCCGCAGATACTTTATGGATTAATATCGTGGGTAGTCAAAATTATCAGGCCCAAGGAGTTGCGGCCGAAAAGTTTTATTCGATAAAGTCAAAATTATAAGGCCCAAGGAGTTGCGGCCGAAAAGTATTATTCGATAATCAGAGTGACGTACAAGACAAACACAAAAACATATAACTTCTTAAAACGTAATGAATCAAAGAGTTGAAAGAAAAAGTTTTTTCACTTACTTGGTCTCTTGAAGGTGAAGAACAGCGAATGGAGAGGTTTCAACACACGCCGGAATATGGTCTAAATGGGTCTGAAAACAGATGGGAAAGGATCAGCAACTGACGGTGGTCTGGAATCCGATGTTAGAAATGGTAACCCACCTGGTCTTCGATGTCGGTGACGCTTGGAATAGATTTCCGGTAGAGAGAGAAGTTGAAGTGTGAGATGTTTTGTTTGAGAATGGATTTTGAAAAACCCAAAGGTCTCCTTAAGGAAGACGACACACTTTCCCAAAAATTAACCATGGTTAGGTTGGGTTAAACGTGACGTCATCTAAATTTTCCCTCTAAAAGAAACCCTAAATAATGATAGTGTGTTCGGTCGATTGATCTTGTGGCCGAAATTCTCAGTAACTCCTGATTTTATTAAGTCTCAATAAATTCAGGAGACTTAATAAAATCAGGAGTGGGGGGAGTTACTGATGGATACTTTGTCACCCTGATGCCTGCGGCCGCATTATGGAGGGCAATGGTTCCCAAATCCCCTACGATTTCGGCCGAAGCCTATTATCTTATACATTCGGCCGAAACTGGCCCTCTTTAAGAGATGGGCCCATAAAAACCCATATGATTCCGTAACTTCGGCCGCAATTCTGTTCTTATATAATTCGGCCGAATTCGGCCCTCTTGTGAGGTTGGGCCCATAAAGCCTCAAATGTCTCGACCGAAATATATCCTCCAAATAAATAAGAGGTAAGTCCACGAGTTCTGATTCATTTCGGCCAAAATGGATAAGGTAGAACTTTTAGCTAAGCAGAGGACACTACTAGAGAAATTCGGCCGAAAGATATGTTTTAGATTTGCGGCCGAATTAAAAGAACGCTTCTAGAAGGCTGAGCTGGAACAGTTATTTGATATTCGCGAATCTCGGTGTTTCAGCTGAAAAAATCAGTTAGAATTTTCAGGAGCGTATAGGAAATCTATATAAACAAGGAAAACACCCAAAGGTAGAGATCACGTAATTTCCGGAGACGATAGTTAGAGATCATAGCCCATATCTTGAGGGGTTCGAAGTCCCAGAGGAATTCGGCTTCATCATATATATATATATATATATATATATACACACACACACATTTTGTAACAAGCAACATTAGCTACAGACTTGTGGTCGTAGCTATTCCATAGTTGGTTTGCTACATACCATTAGCTACGAATTAACTACAAAGTTGCTACGACTTAATAGCTACGGAAAATTTAGGGACGGACATGTAGCTACGGAATATGCTTGCTACGGATTTTTTAAGAATAGGCTAAAAAGTTATTGCTACGGAATATGTGTAGCTAATCCGTAACTCCTTTGCTACGGAAATAATTTTCCGTAGCTAACACGTTAGCCACGAGGATTTTAGCTACGAAATCATTTTTGTGGTAAATCTGTGGCAATGGTCGAAATAGCTACGAAATCGACTGCAGCTATTCCAACAATTTTTTGTAGTGATATTTTTTTACTCCGCTCAAAATTCTGCTTTATATGATGCATGGGTTTTCCTTTTAGATTGTCCTTTATTTTTAATCTAAAATTTAATGTAAGAACCTATTTGTTAAATAACATTTTCAATTAGAGATTAATATTTTTAGAAATTTTAGAGGTGTGACCAAAATTAAATCTCTACTTTTAAAAACAGTTAGTTTGATTAATAGCAACTATTTGATCCAAAACACTAATTTCTCAAACGCGGATAGTAGGAGCGTTGGAAAAGTTTTAAAATTAGAAATTACTAAAAAGACCAAATTACCTCACTTTTAATTAAAATTATATATGTTAATGAAATAATTGAAATATATTATAATAATATTTAATATTTTCAGTATTATATTTTATTATAATATTATAATTAAATTTTTTTACAATATTTCTTTTACTATTGTAATAAGTATATATATATTTTTTAGTATATTATTTTAATTAATAATTGATATAAAAATAGTAAATGTGGTTAAAATTATTACTATAGTATTATTAATGAATATTAAAATATTTAACCATTGTATTATCTATTTGAAGATAATAATGTAAAATATATATAAATAAAAACAAACAAAATAATTTTTTTTTAAATTTTTATATCATTTTATAATTAAATCTGCTAATAATATTATTATTAAACAGTTAATTACCGAACTGTGAATCATCAATCCATTAGCCAGCTAATTTATTTTATATATATATCTGAAAATATAAGCCGAAGTAAAAGGTTCAATTTGGTCCAGCAGGGGTGGTGGTCTAGAAACAATGGAGTTATATATAGTCGTATAGGCTTTGCTTTGAATTGAATCTATTCCCTATTTCAACTTTTAACACTTCCAATTTCGACCACTGCTGTCCACTCAAGCATGCTTCTCTTTCAAGTCTTCAAAATATTGTATATTTCTTTCTTATAAATAATTGGCAGGTTTTATCTTAAGATGAAAAAACTACTTTATTAATTAAACACACGAGGGGTTGAATAATGATTATGTACAAAATTCCACAACTTATGATGATGATGTCTTCGATGCTAAAGAATTGTGTACTTTCGGCACAGAAAGCATAGTTTATTCTTCTGTAAAAGTTGAAAATAATTAATAAGGAAATTGTTCCCGTCAGTTCTGGGCAGGTATGATTATGGAGTTATGATTGTGTTTTAGCAAAATTCATAAATATAAATAACTTCTCATAAAAAACGGAGTAAATTAAATAAATACATGAAAGACGGCCAATAATGTTTTATTAGAATATTTTTTTATGATATGTTAAAATATAATGAGTTCTTTTAATACCACTGCCAGCTTGGTAAAGTTTTATTTGATTAATGAAAATATTTTTTATTAGAACATGATTAAATATTTTATAAATAAAATAAATTTATTTGTCCGTGAAGTATGGAAAAAACTTCATTAAAATGAACTATAATAATTTATAGAAAGAACCGAAACAAGGATTATTATTAATATTATATATATTATTATTATTATATTTATATAAATTACTAAAAATACTTTGATTATTATATATAGGCTATTTTATGTCAGAAAACACGATCACAAATTGCAAATATAAATTATTATAAACAAACAAAAAATACGATTACTTAAGAAATCAATGTCCTTAAATAGAATTAATCCGCCTCCATCGAATTGTTAAGAAGACAATCGGAGTTCCAGAATCCAACTCCAATATCTTTTGGAGCAGGAACATAACCAAATAGATCTAGTAAAGATCTAGAGATTACGGTGGCCGAATGAAAAAAAGACAGAGGTTTAATACAAGTTGTCAACTATTCTTTTAAATTTATAACAACTAAACCGTTTTCTATTAACCGCCGTAAGGATTTGAATCATTGTGTCTGAATCAAATACATCAATTCATAAATCGTCACATTT
Source organism: Cardiospermum halicacabum (assembly GCA_031304145.1). NCBI lineage: Eukaryota > Viridiplantae > Streptophyta > Magnoliopsida > Sapindales > Sapindaceae > Cardiospermum > Cardiospermum halicacabum. Next base: position 22,316,556 of record CM062389.1, read on the forward strand.
TTGAATCACAAGGATTTTCTTTTAGGAAAGGTTTTCCTATTTTGAGTTTGTATCCATTTTGATTCCTTAATTGAAAAAGTCGTCTCATAAAGAATAAAGCATATCTCATCCCTTTGGGGATTCCTTTGAGGGTGGTAATCGATGGATTAAGGTCATGCCGGACCACATTAAATATTGTGTTTGTGTTTAGGCTGATTGTTTTGGTTGAATCGAGGGATAGAACCGGAAATTTTCTAACAATATAACTATCCAAGAGCCCCAAGGCCTAATCTTTGACATTAATAATATTACAAATATTCACATGAGCTCTTTTTTGGTTTGCTATTGATACCTTAGAGAAGGTTAAACTATATATATACAAGGCTTTCTTGAGTTGTACGTGGGATACAAGTTTTGAATTTCTCATAAATAATAATATAGATTTTTAATCCATGTTAATTTCAAAATTTTAAATTTGAATGCAAAAACTTAAATATTATAAACTCATATGTAAATCTCTAGTGACACATAACTCTTTTTTAAAGTACAAAGGTCACTATTGCCTTACAGATCGATAAAAAATCAATTGAACGAAAACCTCATTTATATAGCAGTGGAGAAACTAATTACTGTGTTACATATCTCATATGGGAAACAATTAGTTGAATTATAATATATAGCTTAAAAATAAAATATAAATAATACTAGTATATTTTAATATAGAAAAATAGAGTTTAAGAATTTATCCTAGAATGCAAAAGAGCAGAAAAAACTACAATTATTATTATATATAAAGATATAAATATTGTCATTATTATTATTATATTTATATAAATTACCAAAAAGACTTCGATTATTGTATATATGTACAATATTATTATATTATAGTAATAATATAGATTTTCAATTCATGTAAATTTAAAAAAAAAATTAAATTAAATCCAAAAGGTTAAATATTATAAACTCATACTACAATAATAATATAGATATCGGATTGAGGTCAATTTCAAAAGTTTAAAATTGAATAAAAAATTTAAATATTATAAACTTATATTTAAACCTCTAATGACAAATAGCTCTTTCTAAAGTACAAAGGGTATCAATGTTTTAAAGATCGACGTGAACGAAAACCTAATTTATGTAGCGGTAAGAAAAAAAAGTTATTGAGTGATACTTTCGATGTGTTTGAATTTGATATATAAATAAAAAAAATAAAATATTAATAATATATTTTAAAATAAAAAATAAAATACTAGAATTTATCATAAAATCAATCTAAAAAGGAGCAAAAAGAACATTGATTATTATATATAAAAAGATTATTATTATTATTATTATTATATATGTATAAATTACCGAAAAGACTTCGATTATATTATATTATATATAGATTTTTTTAATGTAAATTTCAAAATTTAAATTGAATCCAAAAAATTAAATATTATAAAATCATATTTATAATAATAATATAGATTTTGAATTCATGTCAATTTAAAAAATTTAATATTAAATTTAAAAATATAAATATTATAAACTCATATTTAAACTTCTAATAACAAATAGCTCTTTTTAAATTACAAATGACACTATTCCCTTAAAGGTTGATGAGAAAAGTAATTGAACGAAAATCATAGTGGAGAAAATAATTACTGAGTTGTACTTATAACAATTAGTTGAATTATAATATATAACTTTAAAAAATAAAATATTAATGATGCCGGAGACATGTGTTAAATTGACTGAAAGAGTATTGTGAATTGAATAAAAGGAACAATTCGTTGGCTTAGTTGATTTACTGAAAATATAATGTCAAGTATGTTCTTTAGAAATCCTAAATACCCATTTTATAAGGTGTTACTCTTAACCCTAACAAGAAAAGAAAAACAATTCCGAAATTACCAAAAAAAACCTTAAAATAATAAAAGTCCGAAAACCCCTCTAAACGATCCTGAAATGCCAAAATTCATTGTAGATTATCGCGACAGGCGATGAAATTGACTCAGAATGTTGTTTCGCTTCAACCAGTCAAATTTACTTATATGAATATGGGTTATGATAAGTCTCTGACTTATATGAATTTCTCCGGTAAATTCTTAAGCATTTGTGATGAATCCAGAGCATTATCTGGTTATTTGATGATTTTATTGAGATATTTCAGGTGATTGAGTTGAAAAGGTAAAAGAGCGATAATTAAGAGTATATGGTCGGAAAGCCAAAGTTCTGATAAACGAGGTCGAGCGAAGACAGAAGCGGGAGAGCAACACGCTAAAGCGTCTGGCGACATGGCCTTTATGTCGCCAGACTTGTCGCCAACAAACGAATTACAAGCCTGAGGAATACGACATTGCGGTGACTGGCGACAAGGACCTTATGTCGCCAGCCTTGTCGCCAGCAAACGAAATCAAGCAACTCCAGAGTGCAAGGTGCGGTGCTGTTTGGCGACAAGAGACTTATGTCGCCAGCCTTATCGCCAGAGACCGTCTAGGGCGAATTCCACCTGCTGTTCAAGGGCGTTTTGGTCATTTCTCAGATGAGTCTATAAGTATGAAGTTTTGAGATATTGAAAGGACTTTTCGGCTGGATTTAGAACAAGAGACTACTGCGAGAAGCAACACGGAAGTTCAAGATCAACATCCGGAAGGCGAGATCAAGAGCGGAAAATCGGTGAACTCTTTCTCACTTTTAGGAATGATTATGTTAGGAAGAGTAAACATGATTGCTATGTGTAACTAATCTCCCAGACTAGGGCTACGAAGTAGCCGAACCATGTAACCCTAATTTGGTTATTACTTTTATGAATGAGATAGTTTTAATTCTTTCTCTTACTTGTGCTTAATGCTTGCTTTGCTTGATCACCAATTGCATGATTTAGTAATTTAATGAATGCTTGGAAGAGATTTATTGAATTAGATTAGGGCAAGAAAATGTGTTTATTTATGTTGCTAGGAATAGAACATAAAGTTCACATATTCAAGGATAGGTGTTTCTTAATGCGTCTGCCTAAGCTATTCACATAGGAATATGGAATTAGAATAGGTAGATAGTCTCGGAGTGTTCGGAAGAAACATTGGGAATAGTAAACCTTGAGAATAAGAATAAAAACTTGTTGACATGTTAGACATAATGGGTTACTGGCGAGGTGAATTCGTAGACCTAGACCTTAAGCTCTATATTGAATCCTTACCTTAAGAAATTAGTTTTGTTTGATTTTTCATAATATTTGCTCTCATAAATTTTACACTTAATTATAGGGAATTTTATAGAATTGATCTTAGATTAGCTTTAGTCCCTGTGGGTTCGACAACCTGAATTTAATTCACTTTACTACTTGATCACGTGCACTTGCGTGTAGAGAATCTTAGTAATTGCATTACTTTATATTATTAGGATTTTTGACATCAAGTTTTTGGCGCCGTTGTCGGGGACTACGGCTATTTTCTTAGTATTAATTCTTTTAATCTCTATACTTTAGGCTTTTGAATTATTTTATTTTTGTATTTGCAGAGTTGTCGTTTATGCGTAGAACTCGGAGTTCAAACATTGACCTCATCGATCCTTTGCCGGAACCAGAGAGAATTCTACGTGATAGACTGCGACAACAGTAAATGGCAGAACAAGATAGAGACGAAGCTCAGCAGCGTCTCACCTTGAGGGAATTTATAGCACCATCTCTGAATGGGATTCATCAGAGCATTATTCCTCCGCCAGTGGAAGCGGCTTCTTTTGAAATCAAGACTTCCACAATCAGCCTACTCCAGCATTCCTGTCAATTCCATGGGCTCTCGAATGAAGACCCCAATCAACATCTGAAAAATTTTCTTGCAATCTGTGGAACTTTCAAGACAAACAGAGTTTCAAAAGAAGTTGTACTTTTGAGATTGTTCCCATTCACTTTGCAAGACAAGGCATGGAGTTGGCTGGAATCGCTCCCCAACGGGTCAATTACCACTTGGGACCAGTTAGTGCAACAGTTTTTGGCCAAATACTTTCCACCAGCCAAAACTGCACGCCTCAGACATGAGATAACTACCTTCCGTTAGGGAGATGGAGAAACACTTTATGAGGCTTGGGAGCGTATAAAGGAGTTGGTAAGAAAATGTCCACACCATGGTTTAGCTAATGAAATTATTATGCAGATTTTCTATTCAGGTTTGCATATCACTACTCGTTCGGTGTTGGATGCAGCTGCTGGTGGATCACTTGCCAATATGACGTATGAAGATGCGTACTAGAGAATTGAAGATATGGCAATGAGTGTCCAGTGGGAATTAGAACGCAACCCACAAAAGAGAGCAGCCGGAGTTCATGAAGTGAGTCATTATGACAAATTAGCTGCTCAGCTGGAGGCATTGACTAAGAAAGTGGATTCACTAAGCGTCTCAGATGTCAATGTAGTCGAAGAATACAATGTGGAGAATTGCAGCTGCAAACAAGAAACTGAGGGCTCTGCGGAAGAGGTAAATTTTGTCTCTAATAAATCTTCTTTCAATAACCCCTACTCGCAGGCTTATAACCCAGGTTGGAAAAGTCACCCAAATTTTGGGTGGAAGCAAGATTCTAACAAAGTTCATCAACCAATAGGAAAATCACCTCAAGGCACTTTTGCAAAGCAGCACACACCGCCAGGTTTTTCATCTCAAGCTCCGGTAGCGAAAAAGACTACCACAGATGACCTGCTTGCTCAACTGGTCATGTCACAACAACAGCTGATGCAGACTCAGACTCAATTCATGCAAGCTCAACAAGTGGAAAATAACAATACCAAGGCCTTCATCCGGAATCTGGAGGTTCAGGTGGGTCAATTGGCTCAAGCAATGCAAGATCGTCAAGCTGGGGCTTTACCCAGTAATACCCAAAATAATCCCAAGGATCAGAAAGAGTCTGTGAAAGCGGTCACCTTGAGAAATGGGAGAGTTCTGAATGAGATAGAGCCAAAAGAAAAACCCACAGAAAAGAGAGGGGGTACACCCCCTGATGAAAAAGAGGATGGGAGCAATGAGGAGATTGATTTGGGGGTCACTACAGACACTCAAGATCCAAAAGTCAAGGCACCCCAAAAGGGTAAATTGGCTGACATAGTGCCACCACCTCCTTTCCTCAATCAGCTGAAGAAAAAGAAGTTGGATCAGCAATTCAAGAGATTCCTAGATGTCTTCAAGAAATTGGAGATAAATATTCCTTTTGGTGAAGCCTTAGAGCAGATGCCCAACTATGTGAAGTTCATGAAAGACATTCTGTCCAAGAAAAGGAAGCTGGGTGATTATGAGACTGTAGCTCTCACAGGGGAATGTAGCGCCATACTCCAGAGGAACCTCCCCCAGAAATTAAAAGATCCTGGGAGCTTTGTCATACCATGCACCATTGGAGATCAATTTTCAGGAAAAGCTCTATGTGATTTGGGGGCCAGCATCAATTTGATGCCCTTTTCAGTCTTTCAAAAATTGGGTCTGGGAAATTGCAAGCCTACATCGGTGAACTACAGTTAGTTGATAGATCTCTGAAGAAGTCAAAGGGTGTCATAGAAGATATTTTGGTTAAGGTGGGAAAATTTATTTATCCCGCAGATTTTATTGTTCTAGACATGGAGGCTGATTTAGAGGTACCACTTATCCTGGGACGGCCATTTTTGGCCACTGGTAGGGCTGTGATAGATGTTCAAAAAGGTGAGCTGGTGATGAGGGTAGAAAATGAGGAGATAAAATTTAATGTTTTCAAGGCCCTCAAGTACCCCACAGAAGACCCAGAGTGTATAAGGATTTCTATGGTCCAGGAAGATCCACAGGAAATTGACTGTAGAAGATTGCTTGTTTATGGATGCATTGGAGGCTGCTTTAACTAATATGATAGAAGAAAGAGAGGAAGCAGCTGCAGTAGCTTTGGAATTAGACCAAAGTCTCTACCAAGAGACAATGCAGTGTGAGGTGGCGTTAACCTAAAATCAACCAAAGCCATCCATAGAAGAACCACCAGTGTTGGAGTTGAAACAACTCATAGAGCATTTAAGGTACGCATTTTTGGGTGATTCTTCCACTTTACCTGTCATTATATCTGCCAAACTAACCCATGAGCAGGAAGAAAAATTGCTTGAGGTTCTTAAGCAATACAAGAAAGCAATAGGTTGGAAAATTGCAGATATTAGGGGGATTAGCCCCTCTCTGTGTATGCACAAGATTCTGATGCAGGGGGACCACAAACCCTCAATTGAAGCACAAAGGAGATTAAATCCTAACATGCAAGAGGTGGTGAAAAAGGAGGTTCTCAAGCTATTGGATGCAGGTATTATCTATCCTATTTCTGATTCGGCATGGGTGAGTCCTGTCCAATGTGTGCCTAAAAAGGGTGGTATGACTGTAGTAGCTAATGAGAAAAATGAGTTGATTCCTCAGAGAGTAGTTACTGGGTGGCGTGTCTGTATAGATTATAGGAAGCTAAATAAAGCCACTAGGAAAGATCTCTTCCTATTACTTTTTATTGATCAAATGTTGGATAGGTTGGGGGGCCATTCCTTTTATTGCTTTCTAGATGGGTATTCAGGATATAATCAGATAGCCATAGCTCCAGAAGATCAGGAAAAGACCACTTTCACTTGCCCTTATGGCATTTTTGCTTATAGGAGAATGCCTTTCGGTTTATGTAATGCCCCTGCCACTTTTTAGAGATGTATGATGGCCATTTTTTCTGACATGATTGAAAAATATATGGAAATATTTATGGATGATTTTTCAGTCTTTGGGACATCTTTTGATCATTGTCTAGAAAATCTAGGTTTTGTGTTAAAGCGATGTGAAGAGACTAATTTAGTCTTAAACTGGGAAAAGTGTCACTTTATGGTCACAGAGGGGATAGTGTTAGGGCATAAAGTGTCTGCCGAAGGTCTAGAAGTGGATAGAGCAAAAATTGAGGTGATAGAAAAACTCCCCCCCCCATCTTCTGTTAAGGCTGTTAGAAGTTTCTTGGGTCACGCAGGATTTTATAGAAGTTTTATTCGTGATTTTTCCAAGATTTCTAAACCTCTGAGTATGTTGTTAGAAAAAGAAAATTCTTTTCAGTTTGATGATAATTGTTTGCAGGCTTTCAATTTGAAAAATAAACTGGGACCTTCCTTTTGAACTAATGTGTGATGCAAGTGATTTTGCAGTTGGAGCTGTTTTAGGTCAAAGATACGATCGTGTATTCCACACCATCTACTATGCCAGTCGTACATTGAATGATGCTCAGTGCAACTACACCACTACTGAGAAGGAATTATTAGTTGTGGTCTTTGCAGTTGATAAATTTAGATCTTATCTGATAGGGTCTAAAGTTGTTATTTTTACTGACCATGCAGCTATCAGGTATTTGGTAGAAAAGAAAGATAGTAAGCCTAGACTAATTCGCTGGGTTTTATTGCTGCAGGAATTTGATTTGGAAATTAAAGATCGTAAAGGAACTTAAAATCAAGTTGCAGATCATTTGTCTAGGTTGGAACACCTTCCTCTAGAGACTACTGTCGATATCAATGAGAGCTTTCCAGATGAACGGCTCTATTCCTTATAAGCAGCACAGGCTCCATGGTATGCGGATTATGTCAACTACATAGTTTCGAAGGTGGTTCCAGATGACCTCTCCCCACATCAGGGGAAGAAATTCTTTCATGAATCTTTGAGGTATGTGTGGGATGAACCTTTTCTTTTTCGTAGGTGTGCTGATAATATTTTGCGTAGATGTGTTCCTTGTGAAGAAGTTGAGCAGGTTATACACCGCTGTCATTCATCGGAATATGGGGGACATTTTTCTACAGACAGAACAGTTGCGAAAATTCTTCAATCGGGTTTCTATTGGCCTACCATGTTCAAGGACACACGTGCATTCATCGAGAGATGTGATCGTTGTCAACGCACAGGTAATATTTCCAAGAAGTGGGAGATGCCTCAAAAAGGTATTCTTGAGGTAGAGTTATTTGATGTTTGGGGCATTGACTTCATGGGACCTTTTCCCCCATCCAACAAGAATGAGTACATTTTGGTCGCTGTTGATTATGTCTCCAAGTGGGTTGAAGCCATTGTAACCCCAACAAATGATAAGAAGGTGGTACAAAAGTTTCTCAAGAGTCATATTTTTGTACGGTTTGGTACTCCAAGAGCAATAATCAGTGATGAAGGCACACATTTTTGCAACCATCTCATTGACCGGCTATTGGCACAATATGGGGTAAAACAGAAGATCACCACTCCTTATCATCCCCAAGCTAGTGGTCAAGTAGAGATCTCCAATCGAGAGCTTAAGAGCATTCTTGAGAAGACGGTGAGTCGTGCACAAAAAGATTGGAGTTCAAAGTTAGATGACGCTCTTTGGGCGTATCGCACAGCATTCAAGACACCGATTGGGATGTCTCCATTCCGATTAGTCTATGGAAAGAATTGTCATCTACCTATGGAATTGGAACATAAAGCTTTTTGGGCAATCCAATACCTGAATTTTGACCTCAAGCCAGCTGGAGAGAAAAGGCTCTTGCAACTAAAAGAACTGGATGCATTCAGACTTGAAGCCTACGAGAACTCTCGGCTATATAAAGAAAGAACAAAGAAGTGGCATGATCGGCACATTATGTGTCGTGAATTCACTCCAGGTCAACAAGTTCTACTTTATAACTCTCGTTTGAAACTGTTTCCAGGAAAACTCAAGTCTCGGTGGTCCGAACCTTTTCGCGTCCATCATGTACATGAAAATGGTGCCATAGAAGTGGAAGATGAGAATGATGGCCACAAATTCACGGTCAATGGTCAGAGGTTGAAATTTTATTACAGAGGTGATAGGGATATTCCAGTTGCTACCGTACAATACTTGGATGAGAAATATTGTAACGTCCGCAAATTGGGCCTAGAAGTTAGGGCCAATTTGAAATTTTTACATGTTTGATGTTCGATACATTCCACTTCGGAATAAGTTGAAATACTATAAAGGGCAATGATGAGATTAGAAAATTTATTTTGAAAAGAAAATACTAGGATCAAAAACCTTTATTTAATTTGAAATTAAATATTCAAAAAGGGACTTTGAAATCAGAATTGGGCTTTTAGGATAAAACTCGATTTAATTGGAAGCATGGAGTCAAAATTATTTTTGGACGTGAAAAAGTATGAAATTTGAATCTGAACGTCAAATTTTGGCAAAATTACAATTTTGCCCTTTAGCGGAAAAATTCGAATTTTTGAAATCGATGGTGATTTTTAATTCAAAACTTGAAAATAAATTTTTGGAGAAGTACAGAAAAGTCGGAATTGAGTTTTGGTGGAAAACGGGCTCGGAATTGGATTGGGCCCAAACTTGGCCCAATCTAAAACTAAAGCTCACATGTGTGTATAAGAACACACACCCACCACCACACTCACTCATTCTCCCCTATTCTTCTTCTCCCCTTTCTCATACGTATCCTTTTATTCTCCATGGCCAAAACCCTAGCTTTTATTTCTCTCATTTAATCACTCCAACCACCATCAATTTTCCCATTAGTTTCATCAACAACATTCAAGGAGGTCATTGAATGCTATTTGGAAGTTTTGAAAGCTATATTTTTCATGGGTAAAAATCTCTTCTCTCTCTACACTTGATGGTTTTTGAATTAATGGTATGGGTTTGGTTTCATGATGCTTATAAATTTTTTTTGAGTTGATTTTAAGTATTAAACATATGCTCTAGCTTCCATTAGAGTTGAGATGTTAAAAGCTCTAATTTTCACTATTGTTTTTTTGTTATTGCTTGAGGAGAAATGATTTTTGTTGGATAAATATTGTTAAATAATGATCCTAGGTTGTTAATAAATGATTTTGGATTATTTCCAACCCATTTGTAGAACCCTAATCTCATCTATTTGTGTTAATGCCCTTAATAGCTATGTTATGTGATGATTGAATTGTGTTGGAGTCTTGTGATTATGATGGTGATGATGTTATGGTTGTAGTGTGATAGTTGTATATTGGTGATGGCTTAGAACAAGTGGAAACCCTCACGGGAGCGGCTTTCTAACTTGTGGATCGACAGATGGGAGGTTCGTATTTCCGTTTTTAGCCCTATACACTTGTTTGTTATTGGTTGATGCATTGAATATATGTTTACTTGTAATTATGCCATGAAATTGGTTAAATAAGATAACCAACCAAAAGTTGATATGATGAGCATACTTGCATGTTAAGACGCTAGAGCATGTATGTAATGCATGTAGAATCAAGCTAGGCGCTGCTTTGGGAATTGAAGTTTTGGGTGGACCGAGTCCACATTGTTTGCGGATATTGAAGGGCATAGGTTAGAGACTTATCTTTCCGCTCTTGATTGTGGATGCTTGAAATGGTGTTGACATGTGTTTGGTAAGACATGTTGGTTATTACATGACTTGATAATTATGAACATATTGCATTTATGACTATGTGAAAGTGCATGTGTTTGCCTTATGGCTAAACGATTTCAGATGACAATGTTGTCTTGGTACCTCTAAGAGGTCAAATGTGCAAACGAAAGTTATAAAAGAAAGGATAAATGTGTGATTGTGGTTGAATCACTAAAACGGATAATTGCCCTTATTATAGCTAGTTAGCGAATGTAGTGGCATGCCATAGGGAAAAATGAGAATTCTCAACATGTGTATACATGAACGATAAATTGGCATTGGGGCCAAAAACGAACGAATTGAGTGACGACTCCTAACGGGTGTGACGGCACCACAGCCTTTTGGCCTAACGAAAGAATCCAAAGGTAGATGACCGACTCGAGGGAGAGTAAATCGGCTCTACGGATTATTGGTCTTCGGACCCCAACGGGAGCTTGACTCTAAAACGATGGCTTTTGCCCTAACGTCCCGTTTTCACTAATCAAGCTAGAATTAAGGGCGATTACTTAAAAATGGAGTAATGTGTCTATTGAACTTGATTGTTGAGTATTTGAAATTGGTTGGTCATATATTATGGAAACTTAACTTGTCAAATGTTTTTTAACTAGAAATATTTCGACTTGGATTGTTTGAACTTGAATGTTGAACTTCAAATGTTTCGGAACTTGAATTGTTTAGAACTTGCAATATTTTAAATTTGCTTCATATTGAACTTGAAATGTCGTTGATGATGATCTTGATGATGTATTGATATTGTCTTGCTAATGAACTTGAAAAGGTTCTTAAACTTGAACTTGAACTTGATGATAACTTGATGAGGAAATTGGTTAGGTAGTAGGAAAGACTTCCTAATGAACTTCATAACAAAATGACATTGTTATGGATATTGGAAATTTGGAATTGATATGAACATGCTTGGTAATCAAGATGACTAATGAACTTGACTAAGAGATCATGACATGTCTTGTGCATAATCTTGATGCTTTGGAATGTTTGTTTAGTGAGCCAACCCTTAGTCCAATACTCTTGTCTAGTGGTGTGATCCTAATATATTTTTGTCAAGTTTAAATGGGTCTTTGTTAGCTTAATTGGCTAAATTATGAATTGGGGAATCATATTGAATGTCTAATAATCAATTTGTTGTTAACTTGGTTGGTAAATGTTGGTTTTACTTGAATTGGTATTGAAATGGTGGAAAAAGTAGGAACTTGAAAATTGGAAATTGTTGTCTTGTGTTGCTGCTGCAACAAGTTGACCAAATAGGCAACTTGTTCAGTTTCGTTCACCCAAATGGTTGGGTCTCTTGACAAATGGATTATTTGTATGTATTTTTTGATATGCATAGATGATGTGTTTAAATTTTGGTTGCATTCCGATATCGTTTGGTCGGGTTTTGAAACTGAGCAAATCACTCAGATGGTGACCTGAGAAGTGTCATTATTCTGCCCAAGACAGGGCACGTCCGCTGCCAAGTTTTCCTTGTCCGCTGCCAGCGGATGGTGGCAGCCAACGAGGACAGCGAGCGCCGCGTCATTCACTGCCAATTTTCCTTCGTCCGCTGCCAGCCAACGATGACGGCGGATGGACTCCTGGAGCGCCACAATATTACCTTTCCAACTTGTCTGTCTTCGTTCTCCCTCATCCGAACTCCGATTTAGGTACCGTTTACGGCTATGAATTCGTATTTAAGTCTATTTTCCAACTATGTCTTCAGAATTTGAAAATACGATCATATATATATATCCAGATTTTAAATCTCCTACAAGTGTTTGTAAATTTCAGCTTTTTGAAAAATACGTGTAACTAGTATAAGTTTTGTATCCGGACTCCAAATTGAGTCCCGTTTGTTGATGTGAATTTTTGATGATGTCCTTTAATTACTATATGTTTTGAATTTATAGAAATAAATCAATGATATTGCAAGGATTTTAATCTTCTTTAAATGCACGAAACATCCTATATTTAGGAATCGAAATTCTTGAATTAAAAACCTCTTGATTGAATCGTTTCCAAAACTTTTTGAATCTTTCACGAGTATATTTAACTGTTAGTAAACTCACCTACTTGTGACCATTTTTGAAAAGTTATTTTGTTATCAAATATCTTGTCGACGAAGTATCTTTAAAGGTATTTAAAAACCATAAAGTCTTGTAACATGAGAACTTGCAATGTGGTCAATTTGTTGATTGCTTCTTGTTCAAGAAATGACCTTGTATCTTTTAATTGTTATTTGATACAGAACTGTAATTCGGTATCTAGTTCGGTATCGAGTTCGGTTAGAGAGCATATTTGTCATCTTCATGTGTTACCGAGAGCTCGGTATGTAGCTCGGTCAGAGGGTTTGTCTTTCAATTTTGTGTTACCTAATTGTAATTCGGTATACAATTCGGTAGTGAGCTCGGACAGAGGCGTTTTGAGTCATGCATTGGAGTCACTGAACTATAATTCGGCATACAGTTCGGTATTGAATTCTGTCAGGGACGTACTATTGCATTCCATGTGTTACCGAATTGTAATTCGATATATAAATCGGTAGGCAATTCGAAATAGTTTGGTAATGTGTTTAAAACCTGAAAATTGAATATAATCGTGGCTTAATTTAACCCCATTGATTAAAGATTGAAATCTTCGATTGTCGGATTGATTGGTGATCTCCTTAAGCCGAGTTGTTTGGACTAAGCAGAGTTTGGTTCACAAGTCTTTTGTAATGATTGGTCGCCATGAGGTAATTGTATTGATTCACTTAATCGAATTGATCGCCTTGATGACTTAATTGAAATGATTGTCTTGATTGACTCGATTGTCTTGATTGTCGTATTGATCGCATTATTGATTGATGGATACATATAGTTAACGTTAAGGAGAAATGAGATTAATCTTAATGATTGGTAAACCATAGAATGAGCATGAATGTGTGACATAGCATGCCTCGAATGATACACTAGCATGAATGATTGCTAGGAATTGGTTGTGTTTGACTTCTATGAGTTAAGGTGAGCTTAGACATGCTCACATTAGAATTGCATTGTGTGTTAAAGCATTTCATATTGACAGAAAGGTAAGAGCATTTGCGTGTGCTTGTTTGGGACATGGGATGCGAACCAGGCGTGTGCCTGACCCTTTCTTCTTTTTCTTTTTCCCCGTAAATTGTGTTTTCAGGTTCAATCGAGCAAGACATGTGGTATTTGAGCTCTCATGGTGAAGTTCACTAATGTTGTAATCACCCATACATGTATTTTAGAATTTTATCATATTTGTAAATGAGCTTATAATATATTTGAAGTATAGTTGTAAAAGATGTTTTATTCACTGGAATTTCTAAATATCATCTATGTATGATTTAAACCAAGTATCATATGTTCAAGAAAGTAACATCTTTATCCGTTTTCCGCACAAATATCATATAAACTGATCGACTTTTGAAATGTTCCTAAATGGTAAATCGCAACTGCATCGTTAATGTGGCGGTTCGGGCACCCGCTATGTTCTCAACCGGGGCGGGGGTTCGAAGCTACAAATATAGCACAGCAAGGTCGGGCCCACGACGTTAAACAATGCGCTAATTGGGAGGCAACCTAATATTTTTGTTCCGTACATTCGATTTGAGTTTATTTCATTTTCACTTATGTTTCTATTTTTTTATTTTATTTTATTTTTCAATTAATCTTCTAGGTTGAGTGTTAAAAAAAAAAGTGCAGGGTGTGCAGGTTTGCACGCTTCTGGCGATAAGCCTTCATGTCGCCGTACTTGTCGCCAGCACACGACTCAGATGGCTCAAACGGACAAGTCTCGGTTCGGTCTGGCGACATAGCCTTCATGTCGCCAGACTTGTCGCCAATGATCATCAATGCACTCGTATACATCTCAGAGCTGGCGACAAGCCTTCATGTCGCCAGCCTTGTCACCAGATCTTGCAAATAGCGCATAAATTCATCAGCGCTGGCGACATAAACGCCTTTTCGCCAGCCTTGTCGCCAGAGAGCGACAACAAGCGTACACCAGAGTGGCAGCAACTAGGCGCGCGCAGGTAAGCTTTTCTTCTCTTCTCTCGCCCATTCTCTCATAAAATCACTCCCTCACCACACTCTCTCACGAAATCCACACACAACAAACATAACTCACATTTCATTTCACACACACACACTGCCAAACTTACTCCACCTCCACCAACTGCCAGCAGCAAATCAACTCCTTCTCCTTCCTCCATTCTCTTCTCCTTCCACTCTCTTCAAGAATGAGGTATGTCTCCTTTACCCCTCTCATCTCTTCACAAATTCATAAATGCTAAGTTAGGGTTTAGGTAAGATTTTGTTAGAAATTGATGGTAGAGACTTCAATTTCGTGCTTTAAGATGTTAGAGCTGCCATTCATGTCCGTTGGGTGCATTCATCATGCCAATTTTGTGTTTACATCTCATTTTCATAATGCCCATGACATGTTCGATGGAATGTCTCAATAAGATTGTTGGTTATTTCCCTATTGGTTTGCTGTAGGAATGCACTAGACATCACTTGGACACAATTGGTGGGTTCCGTTTTGTTGTGAATTGCTCTATTTTAGGGGTGCCCACCACGTGTTCGGTTAAATGCACCAATGAAGAACAAATGTGTTTTGATTTTAATTTCAGTCTACAATGATTTTTGGGATTTATTTGTGCAATGCAGGGCAGTTGTGTGAATTGTTTTGTGAATTGTTTTGACAATTATTCCTTTTGGTTTGCTATGTTAATTTTACATGGGATAATTGGTTTATTTTTGAAGTGATTATTGGAGCTTGTTTCTTGCAACTTTCGCTTATAATCATGAACTCTCCTTTTCACCTTGTAAATGTCTTTCCATTGATTTTGAATTTTTTGTAGACATCTCTTCAAGCACTTTTACCTCCATGACTTGGTTTTGTTTTATTTTTTGCAGTCGCCGTAATTCTAGATTTTTTTGCCGCACTGCTACGGACGAAGAACGTGCTGATCAAAACAGAAGAGATGAGGAAGCAAGGATGGGGGAGCAACATCGTAAATGGGTCGAAGACAGGAGGAGGGCTGTTGAGAACTCTCAAATTGTTGAAGAAAAGGGCATCGATGAGGACCTCATGCAACAATTGGGATGGAGAGATGTTCTTGCTCAGAGGGGTTGGTTACAGTTGGCTGTTGCATGACCACCATCCAACCTTGCCGTAGTCAAAGAATTTTACATCAATACTGATGGTTTGAGTATTAGGAGGAATGGTTGGGCTACAGTCAGAGGGATAACGGCTGCGTTCACTGAAGAGGACATCAATGAATATTATGGGATTCCTCGGACTGAGTGTCCCAACTACAATTTTGGGTGGTCGGATGAGATTCAATGAATGCCTGAGAGGATGCTTCTACAGGACCTCTGTGGTTCAGACCACACAGCTGATGCCCGCCACACTGGGACAGAGGATTTATGCTATGAAGCTCAAGTCTGGAACATCTTCTGCTCTTATTCCATCACTCCAGTGGGCAGACGAGGTCTGACTCTTGATAGGGTCCGAGTGCTTTATTGTTTGAAGAATGGGCATGCTATCAACTTGGGGCGCCTCATCTCACTTCAGCTCTCTCAGCAGCTTGATGGTAAGCTCGGTCACCAATCTATTATTTTTCCTTCCCTTATCACTGGTTTCTATAGGGAGGCAGGATTAGATGTTGATGGTGCCGGTGATCACATGATGACTCATTCCGTGATCTCCTTCAAGACTGTTAACTATGTCCGCGGAAAGAGAGCCATGCCTCCTCTTCTGAATGCGAGAGAACGTGATCGTCAGGAAAAGAGATCTCGGGGGTCTAGTTCCTCCTCTGCATCCTCCAGCCAGCCAAGTTCTACCAGTTCTACTCACACTTCTGCTCATACACCTTTAGAGACTCTGCTTCAGCAGACTGTAGCTACTCAGCAGGAGTTGGTTCGCTCTCAAGCAGCTATGTTGGAAACTATGGCGAAGAACCGTGAGGAAGACAAGGAAGAGATTGCTTAGTTCAAGGCGAGACAGACAGCCTTGGAAGCTAAGATTGAGGCATTGCAGGCCCAGATCAATGCTCGATTTGCAGATTGAGCACAGTTGACTATCTCTTTTCTATATGCTGTTTATCTTGTGCTATTTTTATATTTTCCTGACTCTGTAGATTACTTGTGGTTGGCTGACGATAGTGAGTTGGATGTTATTTGCTCGCAGATTTGGTACTTTCTATACATTTATCTCATTCTATATGTTTTGTGGTACATCAGAGACGATGTACAGTTTTAGTTGGGGGGTGAGATATTATGTTATAAATCGAGCATTATGTATTACTTGATTCAGGTACTGGAGCGGTTTGGATATTTAGTTATTTTTCAGGTTTTATATTGAGTATGTTGAGCTGATCAATAGATAGTTATTTGGAATAGCTTTGTCCTTTATTCACCTGAAACTAATAATGCACCAGCTTTAGGAATTCTAATGATCTGTTTGAGTAGGCAATTGGGAACATGTAGTGGAGATACCCTAGTGAGATTTTGAACCTTGATATGTTTATTTTTTTTGGGAGAATTCATTTTATTCTTCACTTCCCATACACTCTTCTAATAATTTTTGTGCATTAGAATCCCTCGATAGGGTTGTTGGTTTTGGCAGGTGTTCCTCAAGTGCATGGGGCATTGATTGGGTACGCTGGGCAGCAAGGCAAAATGTGGGGAATGATGTGGGCATAGTGAGTAAGAGCGAGCCACAAAACAGTCCAGGCTTAAAGCATATCCTAAAATCATGTCCGAGTGAAATCCTGAGCCAAGTTGAAGCCAAACACTATGAAGCTATTTCTTGGTCCCTATCCAGTCCAAGCCAAGAATTCGAGGTCAAAATTCGGAGAAATTCGAAGTCGAAACTCGAGTTCTAAACACTTACCTACCTGGGAACTCGTGAAAGGCACTCAAGAAAATAAGTTGGGGGTACAGAAAGAGATGGTGTGCAGCAGGAATTTTTGAAAGATTAGAGAATTAATTTCCGGAAGGCTAGAAAATTATTGAAGAATTATGCACTTTCTGTAATCCTTAAAAAAAAGTGCATGGTATTTTTGCTGCTCAGAGAAAAGTGATGGAAAATTTTGAACAAGAAAAATATTGTGATCAGAAGATGAAAGAGTTCAAGTTGGGGGTGAAGCCATTCACGAGTTCAATTTTGTATCTCGCCAATAATCCATTCTTTTTCAAAGCCGAGCCTAATCTCGCAGAACCTTGAAAAGACCCACTGGCTCACATGGAGCCAAGTTAATCCAGCACCTTGAGATCTCTAAGTGCCATACAGTATCTTACCAATTCTATTGGTCACGAGGGTAAAGTTCACTATTCTTTGTCTCCTTATACTAAATTTGAATCTAAGTAGTTCACGGCATTATGTCAACATTCATACTACTTAGTATTGTTGAGAGTCCCTAGGATCAGAGAGAAAATACTTGAGTGAAATCTGAGAAGAGTAGATCAAAGCGAACTAGATTCCTAGGCTTGCGCGAATAGGGAGTTAGACTTTTCGAAAAGCTGGTTAAAAGAAAAAAATATCCTAGTAGGGTGAATAAGGTTTGAAGCTGGTGCTGATTGTGTTCTATTGTTCTTTTCATACAGAAATTATAAACCTGATGATTTGGTTATGTTCTGGTCGTGAATTATTGTGATGCAATATGTTTGTGGATGTCGTACTAGGTAAACCCTCAGGAGACTATAACTTTGCCTCTAGGGCCACTTAGAGGTTTAAAGGCTTGTGGCATATGCTAAATGTCATCGTGTGTCCTACGAAAGTAGCTAGATTATTTTAGGTTTAATACTGGGATGTTTTCTATTTGTTAAAGATTGTTCTGCCTTAATTAATTTCGGCTTGTACTTTATTGCATGCTCGAGGACGAGCAAGGGTTTAAGTTGGGGGTTGTGATAAGTCTCTGACTTATATGAATTTCTCCTGTAAATTCTTAAGCGTTTGTGATGAATCCAGAGCATTATCTGGTTATTTGATGATTTTGTTGAGATATTTCAGGTGATTGAGTTGAACAGGTAAAAGAGCGATAATTAAGAGTATATGGTCGGAAAGCCGAAGTTCTGATAAACGAGGTTGAGCGAAGACAGAAGCGGGAGAGCAACACGCTAAAGCGTCTGGCGACATGGCCTTTATGTCGCCAGACTTGTCGCCAACAAACGAATCACAAGCCTGAGGAATACGACATTGCGGTGACTGGCGACAAAGACCTTATGTCGCCAGCGAACGAAATCAAGCAACTCCAGAGTGCAAGGTGCGGTGCTGTTTGGCGACAAGAGACTTATGTCGCCAGCCTTATCGCCAGAGACCGTCTAAGGCGAATTCCACCTGCTGTTCAAGGGCGTTTTGGTCATTTCTCAGATGAGTCTATAAGTATGAAGTTTTGAGATATTGAAAGGACTTTTCGACTGGATTCAGAACAAGAGACTACTGCGAGAAGCAACACGGAAGTTCAAGAGCAACATCCGGAAGGCGAGATCAAGAGCGGAAAATCGGTTAACTCTTTCTCACTTTTAGGAATGATTATATTAGGAAGAGTAAACATGATTGCTATGTGTAACTAAACTCTCAGTCTAGGGCTACGAAGTAGCCGAACCATGTAACCCTAATTTGGTTATTACTTTTATGAATAAGACAGTTTTTATTCTTTCTCTTGCTTGTGCTTAATGCTTGCTTTGCTTGATCACCAATTGCATGATTTAGTAATTTAATGAATGCTTGGAAGAGATTTATTGGATTAGATTAGGGCAAGAGAATGTGTTTATTTATGTTGCTAGGAATAGAACATAAAGTTCACATATTCAAGGATAGGTGTTTCTTAATGCGTCTGCCTAAACTATTCACATAGGAATATGGAATTAGAATAGGTAGATAGTCTCAAGAGTGTTCGGAAGAAACCTTAGGAATAGTAAACCTTGAGAATAAGAATAAAAGCTTGTTGACATATTAGACATAATGGGTTACTGGCGAGGTGAATTAGTAGACCTAGAACTTAAGCTTTATATTGAATCCTTACCTTAAGAAATTAGTTTTGTTTGATTTTTCATAATATTTGCTCTCATAAATTTTACGCTTAATTATACGGAATTTTATAGAATTGATCTTAGATAAGCTTTAGTCCCTGTGGGTTCGACAACCTGAATTTAATTCACTTTGCTACTTGATCACGTGCACT
Organism: Cardiospermum halicacabum; assembly: GCA_031304145.1. NCBI lineage: Eukaryota > Viridiplantae > Streptophyta > Magnoliopsida > Sapindales > Sapindaceae > Cardiospermum > Cardiospermum halicacabum. Next base: position 22,336,085 of record CM062389.1, read on the forward strand.
TGCGTGTAGAGAATCTTAGTAATTGCATTACTTTATATTATTAGGATTTTTGACATCAGGTTATAATGGGGTTTTGATCGGGTTGGTTCTGGTCTGTCGAATCGGTGTCTGAGTCAATTTTTGCTTCGCTGCAGTAGTATTCATATATTTGTGTAACGATCTGTAAGAGCACTGGACAAAGAGGCTGATCAAGCAGCGGCATAGGTCGGATTCTGCTCGGATTTTCGTGCTCTGTGAGTTAGGTTAGTAGTTCTTTTTTGGTCCGATATAATGTTTGTTGTATGTTGATTGTTATATGCATGTGTCGTGTATTACTGAATTGTGAAATTGTCTCCTAAACTGCCCAGCATAACGATGATAATAAATACGATAAACTGCCTGTTAAGTTAATACTCTGATTTTGTAACGCTCATACACTGAAACTGATAACCTGGTACTTAAATAATCTGGTTTAAACAGTAAACAAACGAAACTGTGAGTTTTGCCCTTAGTCAGTCTACTAGTAGAATATATAGCATGCCTAGGGATAGAGGATCCTCACTACTGAAATAATTGGCTTGAAGTGCCTATACTGATTGTAGTTGAAACTACTATACTGATACTGTTTACTGGGTTTCGGCCATACTGTTACTGCTACTGTAATCCTGTTTTCCACTGTTAGCTGCTTTGGGTATAATTTTGGTAAATAACTGGTTAAACTGTTAATTAATGAAGACTCGGTTTCTGGTTGCTGGATTGTGTTAATGGACTGTTAATGGATGGTAAATAACTATATTGATGTATGAATCGGACTTAATTAAGTGATCACAAATTGGTTGATTTTTCTGTCATATATAACTATAATTCTATAAGTTAAATAACCGGACTTAATCCACTAGACACAGAATTTTAATATCGGAACCTCCACTGAAAGCCTTAACTAAAAATCTAGCGCCCGAAGACGTAATCCTAGTGCCCTATAAGAATATTAGGATCCTAGACCGTGAACTTTAGGAGCCTATTTTTAGGATGATAATTGAACTTGAATGAATATATAGATAACGGATAATTTGGTTTCGACTAAAGGAATATAACCAATAAACTGCTGATTGGTAGGATGATTGGTGTGTTGACTGATATAGTGGACTCTAGAGAGTCTGTAGAGCCTTGCATTGTGTGCTCCCATGTTTAGAGCCGAGTCTAGGTCACTTTGTGTGTATGTTGGAACGTGAGCGCTAACTTAGACTAATTCATAGACTAACGTCTCTTTTATTTCTTCCTATTCTATAATTTGGGAATAAAATCCCAACTTGAGTGAAGGTACCCTTATTGTTTAGGCGCTGTCTCATACTTGGATCACGACATACATCATCAGCACGTTTACATATTTTTCATTTATTTTATCACCGACACTTGTACTGAACTGTTTTTGGACTGTACTGTTGATTTTGGTTTTCTTTACACTTGCTGGACTTTGGCTTTATTTTATTATTGGGATTTTAGACTGTATGATTGTTTTACGGTTTATTGAAGATTTGGGAATAAACGTTGGTATTATTATTTTTGGACTTTTCAACTATTATGTTTCTGTACTTGTTGTGTGGCGTCAAACTCTTAATCATGCTTCTACCAGGATGGGGGTTTGCCATTACATTTATTCATTGAAAAATTTATGGAAAAAAAAATATAGTTAAAATTCAAATGTAATATTTCCCTAATAAGAATACTTATAATTAATCATTGAACTTGGAGAGTTTGTTATGAATCTCAAGTCCATTTTTTCTTCATCCTCACATCACAAGACACATATTTTTGGTACCTCCTCCAACCCAAATACAATTTTTTTGTACAAGAGATAAGAACCAACCCAATTTATTGAAAGGAAAAATTACCCCTATAATGTTTCATTATTCCATATTTGTCCGGAAGTATAAGAATTCATCTTTCTCTACATTTTTCTCTCTGCTACCTTCTCTCTCTGCTTCTATTCCTTCACTCATAGACAGTGAACTTATTAGGGTGCTAGATTAGTTTCTCCCATGATTTTCTTTGGTTTTCTTCAACATTGATGAGTTATTAGCCCGACCTAACCATTTTTTCTTCTTCTTCAGGTTTTTAGAGAAAAAACTAGTATTTTAAATCGGCAAAAATTGAAGTAGAACTTCTCTGCCTTCAATTCGGTGGTAGGTAAGTTTTCCCTTGGTTTTCTTTGTTTATTTTTTTCTTGGTGTTATTTTTAATACTAATTTGAAGTGAATGTTTCATTTTTTTTTCATATATTTGTTTAGGAATGGATCCTGATCATTGTTAAGATACTTGACTTTGTATGAAATGGTGACTAGTCAACTTGAATTGATGAAGATTGTCATGTTAGTTGTTATTTATATGTACCAAAAGAAAATGATTAGGATAATATTAGAGGTTGTAAGGAACTTCTAATTCCAAATAAGCAAGCTATGATGGATCGTATATTACATGATAGGGATGTGAATTCTAGATGGGATTTGAGAATGGATTTCAATGCATTCAAATAATTATGTAGAATGCTGCAAGTCTATGGGAGACTGTCTAGTGATGGACATGTGAGTGTTGAGGGAAAGATTTGTGTTTTCTTAAGGATTTTCGCACAAAATGAATCTAATATGGTAATCCAAGTTAGGTTTATGAGGTATGGTGAAACTATAAGTAGATATTTCAAAGTGTTCTTAGGGTCGTGTTAAGGCTTTAAAACATGCTTTTTGTGAAACTAATAGTAGTCTTTGAAGACTGTCATGACAGTCGATGGAAATGGTTTAAAGAGTGCCATAGAAATTTACTTATTTAGAAATGGTTGTCTCAAATGTAAATAAGCTAAGGTACAGAGGTAGAAGAGGAAAATATACATTGATGTGAGAGGATTTTGTGATAGAAACTTAAATTTTGTTATGTACTTGCGGGATTGAAGGGTTCTGCCATTGATTCTAGAGTTCTATATGATGTTGTGGCTAGAGCTAATGGCTTGCAAGTGCCAAGGTGTATGTAGGCTTAACTAGTAACAATGTAACTTCTGATTATTTTATAACAAATAAAAAACCAATAATAAATAGTTTAATTTCTATTTAGGAATTTTTATTACATATTAGATGTTGAATTCACGAATGGTCCATTGATTCCAAAGTTCTATATGATGCTGTGACTAGAGCTAATGGCTTGCAAGTGCCAAGGTGTATGTAGGCTTAACTAGTAACAATGTAACTTCTGATTATTTTATAACAAATAAAAACCAATAATAAATAGTTTAATTTCTATTTAGGAAATTATTACATATTAGATGTTGAATACACGAATGGTCCTGGATTTCTTGCTCCTTATAAATGCACAAGGTATAATATAAGACCCACAATAATTGTATAATAAGAGGCACTCCTCCACACGAAACTGTATAGAACATGTCTTTAGATTACTAACAATAATGGAAGATCCATAGAAATACATCTATTTATTTTTCATGTGCACATCATTCTTGCATGTTGCATCCTATACAGCATCATTAGATTGCACATAAATTTTAACCCTGCTGAACTTACTACTCTCACCCCAAAGGAATTGTCTGAAGGTGAAGATGCACAATTTCCTTTATATGTGGATTGTGTGAAAACTAGTAATGAATGGACCAAATGGATGGAGGATTAAACTACCCAATTGTTTGATTATTAGAGAAGTCATTATTGATTAAGAGTAACAACATAAAGTAATACTTTAGAATATTTGTTTGTCATCCTTTTTTATTATTTGTATTTATTTTAGTTTGAATTTGTGAATTACTTGAATTTTTGAAGTTGTAACTTTAGAATAATTTAAAGTAGAATGAAATGCATTTTAATCTTGTTGATTGCAAGTGTTGGGGTGTGACTATTTCTATTTTTATGAGTTCAATTAAATAAAATTGTTTATGTGATTATATAAGGAAGAAAACAGAAATGGCATGGAAGTAGATCAATGATGAGACTGAGGCTTTTGTTACCTTCATAGAAGAAATGGTAGTGGAGGGTCATAGAGTTGATAATGGCCAAAATATACTCATGCAAGTTTGTTTGTGATTTGAGTTATTATAGTTTTAAGTATGAGTTTGTTTGTGCTTCAGATTACACATAAGTATATGTCTAATGTTGCTCGGTGGTACTCCACCGTCTCCGTCTACTGTGTCTCCTCGATCGATATAGGTTTCACATTACACCGGATTTAGTGGCTTGAAGGTGAATTTATTTTTCTTTTACACTTCAAATTTATTTATTTAATAACATATTTGACATATTATTTGATCGGCCACCAACTTTCCTCTCCTTCTCCTGCCTAATTTAAATTTATCATATCAAGATTGAATTCAATAGTCAAATTTTATGATGATATGTAGACATCATCCCTATTATCATCTTTTTTTATAGCTAACTTGAGTGTATTATGTTTCATTAAAGTATGACAGGGTAGATGCATGATTATGATACTTTGATGTCCATCCTCATATTTGGGAAGATGGTGGAATTCATTAATGTATGATATAGTGTTATAAATAAAGTACTAAAATATCTCTAGTTTGTTATGTTATAAGTTTTATTTGGGTTATTTTACAAATATTTTTTTTCAACTATCAAAACCACTTATTTGGTGGTTCACTTTTATCAATAAAACCATATCACACTCAACCATCAATTTAATTATACCATCATCTGAAAATGAAAATAAACATGAATGTGGTAGAGAACCATACCACAACCATGTAAAAACCCTACAAAACAAACACACTCTAAGTAGTTCATCATTGACAAGTAAACTAATTACCAAAAATTATATAATCAATTTGATAATAGTTGGTCAAACAACTAATATAATCAACCCACTGCTAATTAGTATTGTAATATGCTAACCGCTAATAGTTGATTATCAAATACGCACCAAATATTATCACATGCGCGCGCATGTGTGTGTATATATATATGTATGTATGGGGGTTGTTATTTCTACTGTACTTTAAATAAAAGTACCGAGCCAACAAAATTCACTATTTGTCCTAAAAAAAATTATTCCTCTTACATTACCTAAGTTAATAGAATAATTCTTCACATGATAGAACGGTAATTACCTTATCAGGGTGGCGGTACTTCAAACTTCGATGAATAGTAAACTCAAACTAGTAGTGTAATCATACTTGACTTGAACTCAGATTATGAATTAAATTAAAAGAATGAAAACAATTATGTTTTCTATATTTTTGACAATGGGAAACTTATCTTATTTATAGGCAGGGAAAAGTTGTGATGAATTATTGCGTATGTTTGAAACAGTGCATTGAAACATCATAATTGTTCAAAATGTCGCAACTGTTCGAAACATTACAACTGTTTAAAACATCACAGCTCTCCATCCATACCTTATCAACATGCTTAGCCTACAAAAAGTTATTTAATAATTTAATAGCTATATATATATATATATATATGATTAGCTAACAAAAGTTATTTAATAATTTAATAGCACATGGACAATTGTAAGATAAAATACTACTTAAAAATGGAACACCTTTTTTTCATCATCATTCATATACCATGTACATAACAAATATGAATTATGCGGAGGAGATTACGTTAAGTTCAATAGGAAACAACTCTACCTTCTTCATTTTTAGCAACCACATCTTTTTCCTCTGTACACTAGAGGAATAATTTTAAAAAATGTGACAGGTTTTAACCAAAATCATAAATAAAATCATTCAATATCCATCATTTTGAGGTCAAAATAATAATTTTATTTTATTTATTATTTTTAAAAAAATTACCTTAAATTTTTAAAAATTTATCTTTTGTTTATAACATAATCTTTCCACTTTTACAGTAATTTTTATATTCACTATTTCTACAATAAATTAGAGTTTACACCATTTTAACTAAAGTAAGTTATTATCAAACAAATTTTGGATGGACTTAAAAAGTTTCAAATATTACTGTAATGTGTACAGTAAACCTGTCTCAATGTGATTCTTCTTCATAGCAGATAAAAGAACTCAGAGCCTAACGTGTTGCCAAATAATAATAATAATAATAATAATAATAATAATAATAATAATAATAATAATAATAATAATAATAATAATAATAATAATAATAATAATAATAGAAATAGAAATATTAAAAATAAAGTTAGAAAAAAGGGAGGGAACGAATAAAGCGGAAGTAGCGTAGTTTGTAAATAGCAACAAACTATAAATACAACAAACAGCATCAACACTACTACTACCATTAAACCTACATACATCCTTACATCTATTCTATTCCTTATCAATTGCATCATATCTCACACAACAAAACACAAAACAAATAATTATAGAAGAGTGGACAATAGACAGCCCAAAAAAAAACCGAACCAGTTTGAGATTCTGTTATAGTTTTAATTTTGTTTATTGAAGGTGTTTCTTTTTTCCTGGCCGTTATTGCTCTGTAACAACCTCTTTTTCTGGGTTTTTCTTTCTCTTCTTCCTCCTCCTTCTTCTTCTTCTAACATTCATTAAGATAAAGATGAGGAGGAAAAGGAACACGGAAAGAATATCCAGAATTGGGAGCTACGCCATTGCTTCTTCTATACGTGCCAAAAATCCTCAACAGCAACCCTGCATTACCTGTACCACTTTCAACATTCTCGCTCCCATCTACAAACGTCTCTCTGGTCATGACAGCTCTTCACGCGAAAGCGATTTCAGGGCCAATTGGTTGGCTAGGAATCATAGGATACTCGATTGGTTGTTGTACGAGAGATCTTCCGTTATTTGTCTCCAGGTTCTCTGCCCTTTTGTCCTTTTTTTTCTTTTTTTTTTTTTTTTTTTTTTTTTTAATTTTGTTGTTGAATAATTAAATGAATGTGGTTTGGTTTTTTGATTGTTTTGGTTGTGCAGGAATTCTGGATTGGGAATGAAGAACTTGTGCATTTGTATGAGAAGCGACTTGGTGCTGCTGGTTATTTGAGTTTCAAGCTTGGACGTACCAATAATCGTGGCGATGGTATGCTATTGATGAACAATGAATTATTTGATTTGGTTTCGTTAGGATTGCTTTGGTCATTTAGATTTGGTAGAATAATTCTGTTCACCAGAAAATCTAACTTATCTGTTACTCAACCAATATGGTTTAGGTTTATTTGATGGTGACATGAATGTTCTGGAACATTGAGTTGCAGTAAATCATATACCTTTTGAGTTGGTGACATGAATGGTTATTTTTCTTGTGTGCTGATAATCAATTCATATTCATATTTGTATTTATCAATGCATTAGTATGTGTCTTGTGGTTGGTTCTGCTGCTGATTCTGGGAATTGCTCGGCAGGTTTGTTGACTGCTGTTCGTAAGGACTACTTCAGAGTAATCAACTATAGAGATTTGCTTTTCAATGATTTTGGAGATCGTGTTGCCCAGTTGTTACATGTAGAATTGGTATCTCCCTTTTCAGAATGTCGAACTACTGATCTTAGACAAGAAATCATCATAGTCAATACTCATTTATTATTTCCACATGATTCAAGTCTCTGTCTTGAAAGATTACGGCAGGTCAGTTTTTCAATCCCATCCCAGTTGGTTATTGTATTCTTCTGTCATTTTCCAGTGTTACTTTGCATCAATATTGGTCCTTATTTTATGTAGGTTTACAAAATTTTGCAAAATGTAGAATCGTATCAGAAAGAAAAAAATCTCAGTCCCACAACTATAATGCTATGCGGGTAAATTTACTATAATGAAGTTGCTACTGTCTTCAAAACATTTGCAGAAGTACACTCTTCATATATATTATATTTCTCACAGTGATTGGAATGGAAGCAAGCGTGGGCATGTTTACAAGTTTCTCAGATCACAGGGATTTGTATCTTCGTATGACTTCGCTCATCAATATACAGATTCTGACCAGCAGAGGGTATTATCATCCTCTCGAGTTTGGTTTCCTTTTGCTATTAAGTAGTGTCTCATGTTTTTTATGGTTCAATACAGTGGATCAGCCACCTCAATCACAGAGGAAACATATGTGGAGTAGATTTTATATGGCTGCTTAATCCTAACAGATACAGAAAACTATTACAAACAAGCTGGAGTGAAGCCGTATTTGGCATGTTCAAGGTTATATATTGGTTCATTTTCGAATTGCTGATGTTAAACCTGATGTTTCCTTTACTGACGATGGAGATGATCACTTTTCAGTATCTACTACGGAGAGCATCTTTAACAGAAAGCAAAGCATTTGCATTTCTAAGGGCAGATAATGAAGGTCAATACATTACCTTTGCCAGTTTCTGTCAATGTCTTCGACAGGTAAAGCATGTTTGATTTAGAACACAAGCATTTTCTTTGTTTCTTACATGTTTCCTGAGCAGGACTCTCTCAATGTTCTCTCATTCTCCAGCTTAGGTTAACTGGTCACTGCCATGGCCTCAATGTGAAAGAGACTCGAGACTTGTGGTTTCAAGCAGACACTGACGGAAACAACATTATTGATTATAAAGAATTTCAGGTGAAACCTGTTCTTCACTGAAATCAGTCTGTGCATGTCAATTGTATAGTACTTGGTTCTCACGTTTGTTGTATATACTATACAGCGGCGAATTTGGAGAGACGAAATCAGCAGTGAGGACAGGAATGGTGTAAGGAAGACTAATCCGAAGCAGACGATTGGTCTGAGTGTTGAGAATGCAGTTCTCTTCCCTCCTGAAGTTGAGAAAGGAAGATGGCCGGAAGATTACTCGCTTTCCGATCATGCCAAATTGACCGTGGTGTTCTCGCCAATTCGAATGCCATGCTCTTCTTGATATGATATCCTTGTCACTTTTAGCTACACTGATTGATACTTTTAACAGAAAGAATCACACTTGAGTACAGACTACAGGCTATGGATATGCTTCAGCAGCCCTCCGCAGGGCTCTCCATGGGACCATAATCAATATTTTCAACGTACACTGTTGTGCAGGCAATGGAGGGTGCTCAAGGAGTTTTGATCTATCTTTATCCAGCTGTTTGGTCGTGGATAAAAATTTTCAGGCACGACAGAAGCGTAGCTCGAGATCTTCTTGTACATAAACTCAATTCAGAATAGTGAAGCAACAAGTACAGATTTCCACGGCATTGTACATACTCAAAATGATACCAATGTATTGCTAACTGTTAATACGAAAGAAGGCACATTTGTCCTGGGATGTTTTTTAAATCAGAAAAGCATAGTTTATAATCAGAGAAGCATAGTTTATATACCTGTTCCATTGCAATGTTTCTGTAAAACTATAGATGGTAAACATCATTTTGCAGCAACAGCAAATCTACAAGATTAATGATAATGCCCTTAACATTTCCCTACCAAAACCAATATAGTAGTTCTTGGAATTAAGAACAAACAAAAACATTCCAATAATAAACTGAATCTTTTAGCCGTGGAAACAAAATTTGACATGCTTTTATATTGGTTATAAACCAAACAATAATAATAGGTTTATCTATGCCTTTTTAGAACTTTTGTGCGATCCCAAGTCCGAGAAACGGACATGAAGACGATCAAAAGGGTTGAAAGGCAAGCTGAAATAAAAGTTACAATAGATACAAATCCTGCATGAGAAATTTTCCCGGATGGTATTCTCCAGTCGACAGCACCAAGTCTTGATTTAGAAGAGTCGGTTTCTGGAATGTACAGACAACTCTGGTCACACAGATTTTCTTCCATGCGACAATGCACGAACAAATCAAGATCACCAAACTCAGTGACTGAATAACCACTCTCATCTAGGGGCTGCAGAAAACAGATTACTCAGACAATTAGTTCTAATTTACATAAATTGCAAATTTATTTCAACTTCAAGATTTTCCTAGCATTTAACCAAATCGCAATTTCTATACACACAAAAAAATTGAATAGATATGGAAGAGCAAATGTACTATTGCACCAAGATACACAGAAAAGCAAAGAGAAGATGCTTCTAAGTTTAAACTTACAAGGTGTTTTACCAAGAATATATGGAAGAGCAAATGTACTATTGCACCAAGATACACAGAAAAGCAAAGAGAAGATGCTTCTAAGTTTAAACTTACAAGGTGTTTTACCAAGAGTTCTAGCCAAACAGAACAAGGAGATGTTTAGCAGAAGGTTAACATCATTGGTAGCAGAACATTGAAAAGGTAAAACACATGAATAGGCACACTCAGAAATAACTGGAGAAATGTCTACTAATAATGAAGGAGAACATTCTCTATTGAACATGTTAATGAGCAGATAACAATATGACTTATAAATATGAACAATAATGTACCATTTTCTCAATAAATCACAATCAACTTAATAACAAATGCAAATCGCAAGGATATCAGAAATGAGAAACTTTGCCGAGCATAAAGAGTTTCAGTGATCAAATACCCAAATCAATATGAAAATCTTTTATGGGCTGACAAACTTAGACTATACAGTAGCGGAAACTTACTAGCTTACTACCGAGACAATTTTCAAGCATAGAATTTCAAGGCACATATAAAGGTAATTAGACCTAAAAAAAAATCTACACAGTTATTTTCCTTTACACTATCTCTTCAATACTTACTGGATATCGTGCATGGAGTGGAACTTCTAGCAAGATTTCCAGTCCACTCTTGGAAATTAACAAGTTGTCAATATCCACTTTCATGTGAACCTCAACAACAGACCGATTGGAGAGGAATGAAGGTAATTCTAAATTTGTGTCTCCAAAAACAGCTACATCTGTAAAAACTGTAATACAAAACATAGTACTATTAGAAATCAAGTAAGCATGCCTTGAACACTGAGTACTAGAAGAAAGGACGGGTCGAGTGTAGTTTACCACCACGTTGGTGAAGATTTTGCAGCTCAAATGGGTCAGCAAAAACGCCAATAGGTAGTCTTTCAATAAAAATGGCCTCACAATATTTATCTTTCAACTGTGATGCCAATTTAGGGTCAATGTCAAGTTTGATAGATGAGGATAGATGACGATGAGATCCATCACCAATCAAATGCCGCTTCAAAACCGATTGTCTTATAGAAATACTCTCACCATCTGGCTGCTTATGACACAATTGAGAATGAAGATAGCTTGTAATGAAATCTCGGAAACCAGAATCAACTAAGCAATCATATTTTTCAAAATATGATGTCATAAGATAGTTCCTAAAACTGCAGGAATCGCTGATTTTGAAGTTGTTGGAATCACACATTCCCGCCTGACCAAAAACATTTAACCTAAATCAACACTAACAGCACTACTGAAACCATCAAATTATACATTTGAAGTATATGCAAACCTGAATGGCGATGCCAGAAAGGAGAATGTAAATAATAGCAGTGACATACATGATGAGTAAATATCTACATCACCGGATTGATAAAGGCCGCTTTTCTAGATTCCTGTTTAAACAAACCCTAGAATCGCAAAAATAAGAACGGAAGCATAGGATTTGTGAGTCAGAAGCAAACATCAGAGGAAATGAACGAAAATCGAACAGAGGCCTTACCGTTGTTGGTGCGTCAGCGGAGGCGGAGAATGGAAAATCGTGAGGAAAAATGGTCTGAAACTAATTAGTGTTAGTTAATACAGTAATTAATTTGGAACGTTTACAAAACTCAGCCCAACTTGTTTTCGCTCAATTGAATGGATTAAGTAAATTGGAATAAAATATGTTTGCTTACATGGTATATTTTAGGTTTTTATTTTTTTTAAATAATTAAAATGCGAATAATATTATATAGTTTTATTTTTATTTGATGATTTAGTTTTCAGGGTGTGTTTAGCACTGTATTGACTATTAAGTTAATTATTGAGATAATAACCTCTATCTTTATTATAATAAAAGGAGGAAATTAACAAAGTCAAATTAACCAACAAGTGGCGCTCTAAAAATGTAACACGTCATATTTTTTATAAAATTACTCTTTTAGTCTTTAATTTTAATTAACTAAATTGGTTATTTCGACATTTTAATAATTTCTCACTTTTTTAACAGATTCTGTAATAAATTCTAATATTCAATTTTTCCTATTTACCTTTTTATACTAATTTTTATACCACATCGGAAATATAACTCACATATTATTTTCTCCACCACTATATAAAGAGATTTTTGTTCAATTAGTTTTCACATCAACCTTGAAGGCGTTGGTACTCTTTGTAAATTAAAAGAGCTATTTGCCACTAGAGGTTTAAATATGAGTTTATATTATTTTATTTTTTGATTCAATTTTAAAATTTTTAAAATTGACATGAATTCAAAATTTATATTATCATTATATTATTATATAAAATAATAATAATATAGAAGTTTATATATATATAATAATATATATTTGGTTAAAATTAAAATTTACTTACCATCTTCTGAAAAGAAGAAGTTCAACCAAACATGTTTTATAATTTTTTTATTAAATTTAAAATATGAATAGATAAATCATTTTATAATTTCTATCTCTATTATAATAAAAGGAGAAAATTAACAAAGTCATTTAACCAGGAGATGACAAGTGGCACTCTACATATATTACACGTGTACAATTATTTGAAAAATGACCACTTTAGTAATTAAATTGATAAAATTAAATGGTTATTTGGTAAATGTATGTCGAAAATATGACATGTATTGAGCGTTGTACATATTAGATATACAAAATGACAGTTTCAGTAATTAAATTAATAAAATTAAATGGTTATTTGGTAAATTCATGTGAAAATTATTATTCATAATTTTCGCAGAAATCCTGTAATAAATTCTTATATTAAATTTTTCCTATTTTAAAAAATATATATTTTTTCAGCTACATATTATATTTACACTAATTGTTATACCACATCGGAAATATAACTTCCTGATTATTTTTTCACCACTATATAAAGAGATTTTCATTCAATTAGTTCTCACATCGATCTTTCAGGCATTAGTGCTCTTTGTAAATTAAATAGAGCTACTTACCACTAGAGGTTTAAAGTTTATATTATTTTAGTTTTAGATTCAATTTTAGAATTTTAAAATTGACATGAATCTAAAATCTATATTATTATATTATCTCTATCTCTATTATAATAAAAAGAGGAAATTAACAAAGTTATTTAACCAGGAGATGACAAGTGGCACTCTACATATATTACACGTGTACAATAATTTGAAAAATGACCACTTTAGTAATTAAATTTATAAATTTAAATGGTTATTTGGTAAATGTATGTAGAAAATATCACATGTATTGAGCGTTGTATATATTAGATATATAAAATGGCAATTTCAGTAATTAAATTAATAAGATTAAATGGTTATTTGGTAAATTCATGGGAAAATTTTCACAATTTTTGCAGAGATCCTGTAATAAATTCTAATATTAAATTTTTTCTATTTTAAAAAAATATATATTTTTCAGTTATATATTATATTTACACTAATTGCTATACCACATCGGAAATATAACTCCCTGATTATTTTTTCACCGCTATATAAAGAGATTTTCGTTCAATTAATTCTCACATCGACCTTTAAAGCATTAGTGCTCTTTGTAAATTAAATAGAACTACTTGCCACTAGAGGTTTAAAGTTTATATTATTTCAGTTTTTGGATTCAATTTTAAAATTTTAAAATTGACATGAATCTAAAACCTATATTATTATATATAACAATAGAAAGTCTTTTTTTTTTTTACAATATTTATATATATATATATAAATAATATATGTTTTCTTAAACTTAAATTTTATTTATTATTTACTTAAAAGAAATAGTTCAACCAAACATGTTTTATCTTTTTTTTTTAAAATTAAACTAAATTTTTTTATCTCTATCTCTATACTCTATTATAATTAAAAGAAAAAATTAACAAAGCAAATTAATGAAATAATGACAAGTGGAGTTTTAAAAGCATTAGACGTTAACATTTTTAACAAAATGATAAATTTTACATATAAAATAATTATAGACTATTGAAGTGCTTGGGGCATTTGACAAAACAATTTACGTTTTCTTTTGTCTCATGTGTATTTGTTTCTTTGAATTAATTACTCACTTGACTTTATAAAAAACTTACACACTGACTTTTTTTTTCATTATTAAATAAAAAATTTGATATTTAAATTGATTAAATTGAATAGTTGTTTAGTCATTTTACGTGGAAATGAGGTGAGAAATATTTTTTTTTCTTTTTTAGGGTGAAACTCAATTGAACATTTTGTCGTGTGAACATTAATCTCCATAAATTTCAATAAGATTGTGAATTTCGATATATTAAAGTTATTTTTATTGTTATTTTTTTTTATACTTAAATTATTTTTATTAATTTTATTTTAATTCATAATTTTCATATAATTACATAAATATGTTAATATTTTCATTGTTATAAACTTGGAAAAAAAATCAAATAATAAAATTATTTATCTTAGGTGGTGCCAAATAAATCACAGCCAAATATAGCCAAATATTAGGCTAAGATTGCTTGAATACAGTAGCTAAACAGCTTACAGAGTTAATCTCACAGAGTATAGCTCTAATGAATAAAAATTCGGATCTTTTACAATTATCCCTACCCCTTATTTATAGTAAGTGTCTGGGTCCTATTTCTATTTGGATTGAGACTCCTTGTTCTCTTAGAATTCGGTCTCCTTCTTGGGCTTGGTCTCCTTCTATCAATGGGGTTTTAGGAGTCCTTGATCCAGTGAGATAAGTTTTCCTTTACCAATTGGGTTTTAGAAATCCTTAGTCTGGTAAGATAAGTCTTCCTTTACTAATTGGGCTTCGGGAATCCTTGTTTAGTTAGGCAATCATTCGGCGGGCTAATGCGCTTTGGTTTGGACTCTGCTGGGCTCGGCCGAGTTGAACTGCATTGGGCCTTTGGCCATTCCGGTTGAGCCCGGCTCGGGCATTCCCTGGGCTTTTGGCCCCCCTTTCGGCCGAGAATGGTCTTTGGGTACCTCTTCTGTCTTCGGCCGAGCTTGGTTTTGGACTTCGATTCCCTTTGCTTGTTCTGACCTTCGACTATGATACCTTATGGTTATTTTCCCACCACAGTAATCCCCCATTGCCATGGCTTGAATCTTTCGAGCATGGCAATATATGATATTTTTTCGGTCGAGTTTGGGCTGTGTATGGTCTTCATTTTCGGCCGAGATTTCTTTGGTTTCTTTGGTATTGTAGTTTGGCTGGACTTGGTTGAGATATGCTTCGTCTGATCATTGCTTAAGAAGGCCTTCTCAATCGACGTCTTCCTGAGGTTTGCCTTTGGCGATTTTCGGATTGCCCTTTGGCAGTTTTTCGCGTTGCTCATTGAGCAGTTGATCTTCGCCCGAGGCCTTCTGGATTTACTAGAGGCTTGCTTTTGGCAATTTTCGGGTTGCCCTTTGGGCAGTTTTCGCATTGCTCATTGAGCAGTTGGTCTTCGCTCGAGACCTTCTGGATTTACTAGAGGCTTGCCTTTGGCAATTTTAGGGTTGCCCTTTGGGCAGTTTTTGCATTGCTCATTGAGCAGTTGGTCTTCGCCCGAGACCTTCTGGATTTACCAGAGGCTTGCCCTTGGCAGTTTTCGGGTTGCCCTTTGGGCAGTTTTTGCATTGCTCTTTGAGCAGTTAGTCTTCGCTTGAGACCTTCCGGATTTACCAGAGGTTTGCCTTTGGCAATTTTCGGGTTGCCCTTTGGGCAGTTTTTGCATTGCTCATTGAGCAGTTGGTCTTCGCCCGAAGCCTTCTAGATTTACCAGATGTTTGCCCTTTGGCAATTTTCGGGTTGCCCTTTGGCAATTCGTCTTCGCCCAAATCCCCCTGAATTTGTAAGAAGTTTTTCCAGATGTTGAAGATTCGACTAAAGTTTGACATTGATCTGATAATTAAAGAATAAGTTACAGCCGTTTAGATCTAACTAAACATTGTTATTATAATCAATAATGGATAACCAAAAACAGATATTAGAAAAATGCACACATAGATATGTATCTACGAAAAACCAATTTCAAATAAATTACTTATCTTGTTTATGATTTTCGGTCCCTGTGCTGGTTGGGTGCACAGATCACGGGTTATGGAAGAAATCAGTCGTTTGAAAGTCAGTAAACTTTGAGAATTGTTGTTGAGGAATTGAACTAACACCTAGAGCACTTGTTCCATCCATGTTTTCTCTTCTGAATTTTGCATATTTCAAATTCTGGGAAGTACCAGGGCTCAAAAGTTCAGGCTCATCTGTGATTAATAAATTTTCTTGTGAGGCATCTATGCGTCCCTCCTTTAACTGTTGAGCAACAACTTCAAACGGAACAACGTTCATGACCGAGTGGATATTCAACAAGAGCAGCAGGGAAACCACCCAAGTTCGCATTCATGTCTAATAAGTTTCTATATTGTTCTGATTGACTGGATTGACCATTGACCTGCGTGTAATACGACACTCTCTTCTTCCATAGTTGAGAATTTTGTTTGAGATCTTATTATGTGATTCCTTCAATGGAACCTGAAGATATTCTTAGTGGAATTGCATGTAATCTATTTGGCTAATTCGGTAATTCTCCTCCTATTTCGGGTTGTTTGATACATCGGGTAAACAGGTAACCAATGTCCTCATTTCGGTAAACCAGGCTTTGTCGAAATCTATTATTTATTTATTTATTTTTTTCAACAGAGGCTTTTTGTAACCTCTTCAATAGAAACCTGTTTAGCATTTAAATCTTCTTTGGTTCTTGCCCAACCTTGATAATGATTTTCCCAATTGATGGGTGGACCCGATAGGATTTAGTACCCCACTCAATCTTAGAATTTTGTCCACTTCTGCTAAATAAATTCCGCCGTATTTGCTCCATCGAATTTGGCAGCGAGAGCAGTGAGCCATGCCAAAAGCTCTATCCGGATATGGAAGCCTTTTCGATGCCGGAATTCTTGATCAATGCCGGAACTCCTCGCTCTAATGCGAGTTGCACTTGAGCTTTGTGTGTGTCTCGTGGTGCACACGACAAACGTAAAATGTTACGTGACATTAGATAAGCTCCCCAACTTGCAGCCCCGCAGCCGGTATCAATAGCCGTACGAATAGAGTCACCGTTAAGATCCATCAATTTCCCAATCTAATTAATATATGTGTCTGCAATATAGTCCCGCCACCAGGGAATCGAAACCGATCACCTTCGAATCTAATCCAATTCTGAATAACTTTCTCAATCGTCAATTCCTTGTGAGGCACGTTAGCACACCACACCAGATCCCTACTCGCGGGCCAAGTAAACGGGTTTTATACCCAAACACATTAAAACCTCGTTTTTCTTCGGATAATATCATTCCTGATACTTAACTCTCTCACTATCGAACCTCACCGATCTTTTTACGTCTTCGCACGGCATGGACTCGTTGTACGACACGTTACACGATGAGAAGTATTGTTTGAGTTTTTGTTCCCTCGACTCGGTTGCTGTATGGTGGGGGTGACTCTTGGTGAAGCGGTCGGATTACGGGGATGGGTTTGGGTCGGTAGAATCCGAGGAGATATGAAGTGAAGCAGAGCAAGGAAGTTATTGCTAAAAGGAGGAGATTAGTTGAGTTCTTGAAAATTGATGTGTTGGGTTTGTTTGGTTTCGTCGTTGCTGCCATGACTCTTGTGTTATTTTTCAGAAAATCAAGAAAGCGGCAGGGGTTGATAGCGAGTCTAGCCACATCATCTTCAAGAAATAACGTTTCTCAAATCAAGCAATCAGTTTTAGTCTGTTTCAAAGAGATCAAAATCCCCAAATCATCAGACATCAATTCTTCACAAATCTATACAATGACATCAGGGTTGGGGGTTGATCATACAGCATCGTTTGCGGTCGCATTCTGAACTTATCTCCAATTCTGAAGCGACTATCTTCTCGTGCTATTGCCATGGAGGGAAAGTCGCAATGCTGTGGAGGTGGGAGTGAAGGAATGAACCAAAGACGGCGGGAGCAGTCGCCAATTGTGTGTTAGAAGTGGTGGCTGAGTGGATGGATTTGGAACTTGGAGGAGTTTGTGATCAAAGAGAGTGAGGAGACGTTTGTTGAGTGTATCAGTTAGATGTGAGATGATGGCGACGACGAGTCTAGTCTTTCGAGAGAAGGCGGGTTTGGTTGGTTGATGATGATCGTCGGATGTGGTGGATTTCATTATTGTTTAAGTTGGAGAGGAGTGATTGAATTGGACCGATCTTGTATGTCGTGGAGTTCGGAGAGGCAGGGACGGAGTTGGAACGAAAGATGGAGGGATGGAGAAACAAGTAGGTATACGTTGGATAAGAGTAACGATGGAGTGGAGAATCAATGGGAGTCATAAGAGGATTTTGAGCTTCGAGCACAGTTCCATATTTCGCCGATGAACATCTTCTTGTCGCCGTCCTGGCTATTGATACTATTATTTCTGTCTCAGATATCTTTTTTTTGCCATTGTCGTGCTTATCGGAATCGGAAATAATAATTAAAATTTAGGGGTTCGGGCTCCACGGTGGGCGCCAAACTGTGGTGCCAAATAAACCACAGCCAAATATTAGGTTAAGATTGCTTGAATACAGTAGTTAAACAGCTTACAGAGTTAATCTCACAGAGTATAGCTCTAATGAATAAAAATTCGGATCTTTTACAATTATCCCTACCCTTATTTATAGTAGGTGCTTGGGTCCTATTTCTATTTGGATTGAGACTCCTTGTTCTCTTAGAATTCGGTCTCATTCTTGGGCTTGGTCTCCTTCTATCAATGGGGCTTTAGGAGTCCTTGATCTAGTGAGATAGGTTTTCCTTTACCAATTGGGTTTTAGAAATCCTTGGTCTGGTAAGATAAGTCTTCCTTTACTAATTGGGCTTCTGGAATCCTTGTTTAGTTAGGCAATCATTCGGCGGGCTAATGCGCTTTGGTTTGGACTCTGCTGGGCTCGGCCGAGTTGAACTGCATTGGGCCTTTGGCCATTTCGGTCGAGCCCGGCTCGGGCATTCCCTGGGCTTTTGGCCCCCCTTTCGGCCGAGAATCGTCTTTAGGTACATCTTCTGTCTTCGGCCGAGCTTGGTTTTGGACTTCGATTCCCTTTGCTTGTTCTGACCTTCGACTATGATGCCTTATGGTATTTTCCCACCACATCTTATATTTAAAATCAATAGAATAAAAATGAATGCTCAATTTTTGCGTCTATATCATAAATGTCATTATTATTTTATTATTTTAATTCATAGTTGAGAGAGTATTAAGGATTACAATTCTCAGACATTATAGATTCTTTAAAAATCACTATTATCGAAAATGAAATATTCAATTAAATTCATAAGGATATTCTCGCTACTTGAATTTTACTTTGATAATTGTGAGAGACAATGAACATTTTAATTGTTATATATATAAAAGAAACAATAACAATGTTATAAATATGCACTGAAATTTGAATATATACGTTTTGTTTTTTTTTTCATTTTATGTTCACTAATTTATTTGTTTATTATGTTTGACTACGCAATTTTTTAATTTATATATATATATATATATTTTAGCATTATATATTCTATTCAATAAAGATAAATATCATTCTAATTCAAATGACTGAAATCATAATAAATTATATTTTTATGAAATTAAAAATATGAATAAATAAACTATTTTATAATCGCAATCATATCATCTTAAAAATCAAATCAATTTAATCTTAAAAATCAAATCAATTTATTCTTAAAAATCAAATGAATTCAATACGAACAAAATAAATAATAAGCTTATCTATCTCTATTATAATAAAAGGGAAAATTTAACCGAGTAAATTAATCATGTGCTAACAAGTAGTTTCGTAGTAATGCAATGCGTCATATTTTTCTATAAAATCACTTTTTTATTATTCAGTTTTAATTAACTAAATTGGTTATTTCGACATTTTAATAAACAAGTGTAATTCACCCAATAGATAAAAAAAATCTCACTCTTTTTTCACTGATCCTGTCATAAATTCTAATATTCAAGTTTTCATATTTTAAGAAAATTACATTTTCCAGCTATATATTATATTAACACTAATTGTTATACGACATCGGAAATGTAACTCTCTGATTATTAAATTTGTTAATAGATTGAAATCTAAGTTTAAGGGATTTATTGGATTAACAAATGATACTAATTTCAAATCTATTTAGAACAAGACAGATCCTAGCAATATAGAAATCTCTAGCCAACCCTTCTGCAAAATATTT